>OY725469.1:0-1200000 GCA_963281015.1 Lactarius tabidus | reverse complement strand
ATGCGTAACTTGAACGTCAGCAAGCTGATTTAAGAATTCTATCAGGATCTGCTTTAAGTAAGGGGTATCGATCCGGGAAGTGAGGTCCTCCAGATACCCGCTAGAACCCCTGAATTGGAAGGAGGTGAGAGCGGGAAGGACAGTCCGTGTTATGGCAGGCGGGTGTATTGGATGCGGGTCAGGGCGGGGGGTAGCTAACTGGAATTTAATGATAAAGATTTTGAGCTTGGGCAACGCGGCCAAACTCGTGACCATTGCTTCAGGTGAAATGTAACCCGTCGGGGGTATTCTGTGAAGGCGGAGCTCGACGAGATTACTGGCTGACAAAAGAAGCGATGGTAATGCCGGATAGGGAATGCCGGATAAGGTAACTTCCAGTAAACGTGGTGCAGACCCTCCCAAGAACCCTCCAGAAAGGACAGGTGTATTTCCATCCTCTGACGAAATCTCAAGACATTCCAGCGCTGGAAATGGCTCCTTCATTACCATGTTAAGCTTGCCCAACTGCAAGTGTGTTACGTAAAGCCTGATAGAGCATATACGATCGAGATGCTCCCGATCGAGTGCAGCGATGACATTGTCTTCATCATTAGGCATAATGAGGCTCCAAGAATAGCGATAGTCGATGATGATAGGGAAGGGTGGCCAGATTCTCAGATTCGCCCTGATGGCGGGAGTTCCAGATGTGCAGAGAATTTGGAGGTTGAGACGGTGACGCGACGCAAAGACGATTTGACGCCATCTTGGACAAACGTGCACCAGCAAGTGCCATTTCCATCCAGAGCGGAGTATGTCGCGATTCTTCTTACAGAAGTCAAATATGTCGAGCAAGACATCGTCTGGGAGCATGTCGATTGTCGTATCGTGTCTGTGACTCTGGCCTGCCGGTGTTCCAGGACAGAATCAGCATTCGCTACTTTCTCCATGTGATGCAAGACACACCCTGATCACGCACATTCTCTTGCTTATTACTACGACCTTGAGCAACATTTCTGATGTGTGAGGCGGCACCAGAGGACCGATCATCAGGCAGGGAGCCTGGGAGCAAACGACTCTGAATGCTAATTGAAAATCATAGTGAGTATTGGCGATCACTCATTCAAACAGAAGGTATGGGACATACATCGGAGTGTTGATCGAGAGGGGAGGTTCAGAAGTTCTCCGGAGGGAGACCGAACTATGGTTGATTGGAGATTAGCGGCGAGAAATTGGACCATCAGTCGAGTATTATGGATGACGAAAGGCTTCGACAGACCTCTGGCTAGTCATTGATAATGTAGACAATCTGAGGAAGGAGCTACAGTAGTACTCCGAGCTTCTGTCAGTGCCAGCTTATGAGTCGTAACATGAGACAAAGTAATGCAAGGTGATTTTCCCGAGTTTCCATGGTTATTGCGGGTTTTCCCGGTTTTCCCGGTTTCTGGAAACTGGGAAACTGGACACTTGAAATTCCTAATGTTTTGTATTGAGTGCTGTCATAATTTATTACAAATTTATCAAATTTCATCGTAGAGTGCCCTTACTATTCTCAAAAGGGAGTAGACTATGCCATTCTTGTCAGTTATCTTACTACATTCACACACTTGTCACCATTCCGGGTTTCCGGGAAATTGGACTTGGGTCTCCAAGTTTCCCAGTTTAGTTAGTTTTCGGTGTTTTTTAAGGTTTTTTACGGTTTTTTAAGGTTTTCTGGGTTATAAAACCCAGAAAAACTCAATTGCTCAATTACAGATGGTTACGCGTAGCATATCACCTTGCATTACTTTGTCTCAATTGGAGGGTCCTTATAATCATTATTGTAAATATGATCTTGATCTGATTTGATATAACATCGACAAGACATATAGACCTTGCTTGTTGTTGTCATTTGTCACGGACGCGTATATCTTTTTCTGTTTTCTGTGTTGGAGTCCTTATCATTAGATATGATAAGATGGTTAGTCACATGATGTCAACATGTGCATTTGTATTCGTCATCAAGGCACGTGATCCTGGGAAGGACCTGCCTTATCACTCATTAGACATGTGTACGTTATGATTGGTTGGAATGTCATGGAACGTTGTAGAACAATAGGGTAATATAGATTACATGCTGTATTAGGTTTCAGTCAGCATTGTTCTATTATTAGGACGACGCATCAGCGCAAGTAAGCACTTATGACACAGTGATCAGTAATCACAATAGAAGTGCTAAATATAGATACACGACGCGTCAGCTTGTAGTCATTCGTACTTACTCAGTAGATTAGTAAGTGACTCATGCCTAGTAGTATATAAGATACCCTGTAGCGTCCTGAGTAGAGCCAACTTGTCCTCTTGGTTCTATCTCAGGTTTGCATTCTTCTCTTGTCTTCCATAGTACCAATCTAACTTGTCCTCTTGGTTCTATCTCAGACTATTCCTTGTGTGACACCGTTGTTATTACCTTGCATAAAGGTAGCAAGTGCAGCACGCTCCACAGTGAGTAGTTCGGCGCGTGATCTATCTCCGTGTCAGGCTTGAGCAGTCCTTGACGAGCCCGTTTCTATTCTCAGCTTGCTTGACGTAGCCGATAGTCATCCGCTACATCATTGTCCTATCTAATGGCAGGTCAATATTTCAACGATTATGTTTTCTGCCGAGTTTGGCTAAGCAAACAATGTCCAAATTGGTTGACAACAATGTTCAACTTACAACAACTTTTTCATTTTCGGTTGCCTCTCTTTCAATTGCCCGGTCATTCGATTTGTCTTTTGTGTTTGTGCGACGTGTCACTGTGTCTGCATCGGGCCTCCTTACAGGGGAAAATGAGATCACCATCTCCACTGTGCGTGACCACTCCTACTTTGCAACATCACAGTGTGCCGATGACGAACGCCAATTCATGCGCCAATTCCACAAAATCTTCTAGTTTTCTTTCTCGAACGGTTCTCGAGCTTCTCCGCATGGGATTTTTACATTCACTGTATTCCTTGTGGACACAAACTCGCTCGTACTATGAGTGACTTTCTGCGTCTTGCCTACATTGCCTGTGTTACCCTTCTGATCAAGATATGAGTTTGTGCCGTCAAATGGAGGATGTGATCATGAAATCCATTGGTGAGTACATGTCAATGTTCAACGTTTCATGTTTGCCTCCGTGCTTCCATGGGATCACGCATTTGCCACATGACCAATGTGTGTAATGTGTTTGAGTCACGGACGGCCACTGCAGGTGGATATCGATCCATCCACGCCTCTCTGGGCTTTGCTGACTGAATCAATGGTTGTCGTGAGTGTGAAAGTCGAGAGTGAGTCGGTTCTTTGATTTTGTTGTGAATTTCGAATTCAGCATGCAAATATGAATCCGTTATCCGTGCATCACGCTGGATTCGCAGTTTTCATGTCCTTGATTCATGGTTTCGAGATTCAGTCCACCTGTCTTATGTTTGGTTCAAGTTCATCATGGGATGGAATCATTAGACGGCGACATATTAAAGGACACGACGTCAACAAATCATACCGTGGTTCAATTGGTGTCGTAGTTGTAAGTACCAACAATTTGAATCTCACCTGATCCAGGAAAACTTGAAGGAAAACTAATAATGCTCATAGTACATACTCAACTCCATGCGATGAAATGAACTTTGAAAGTACAGATCTCGAGTACCTTGGGCATTTCTCGAGTCCAGTATAGTACCTATTGCACGAGAACCACGACGACCGTAAGGTGGCGGTCCCACAAGGCCGCAAGGCCTCGGGGTGCGGATGCAAAGCAATGCTACTTCCACTGACAGGACATGCACATATGCACCCTCGACTCCCCAGTCCTCCACGAGGTGGCAATACTGCTCACTGTTGCCATCCCTGCACTCGCTTATGTCATGAACCTGGTATCCACTGAACAGTTTGCGTCTTTGTGCCAGCTCTGTGGACATCCTGACACTATCCGCGACAAGCACGATGACCACATTGGAAATCTTTTCGCCTCGGTTTCACACGAAGGCACTTCACGATGTTATAGAATGTACTACGGAACCTCGTCAACAGGGGAACACAAAAGAATATAAATAATTGATCAGCCATATGCCATCATTCCCCCGAGTCGTCCGAGACCATATTGATTTTTGGAAGTTAAAGACGCTGAAGGTATGCGGGCAAGTCCTTTACTACATGTGCAGCATCCAGCACAAAAATTGGGAGATCCTTCCTAACTCAGTGATAGGCATAGGGGGGACACCTGTGTGGTTTTTGGCGGGGAAGTTATGCGTTAGCAAACACAACGATGAAATAAATACTCTCGGGGTTATGCATCATCGAGTCATCATTAGTCGGAGGTAATGCTGATTTCTGGAAGATGAAGACCCTCGTTTGGCTATGCAGGCAAGTCCTCTCGATATGCAGCGTCCAGCGCGTCTTGGGAAGGTCTTCCTAACTCAACGACAGGCACAGGAGGGACTCCTGCGTGGCGTCTGGTGGCGAAGTTATACGTTAGCAAACACATGCCGAATGACACATATGCTGAACTCTTACCGGGCTTCCATGAGGAGGCCACTTCGTATGTGTTCGAACGAGTCTGTGCCTTGGGCGATGTCATGTTTCCAGAAGTTATTGAGTGACCTGATGTGTGTTTGGTACACCGTCTTGAAACGCTTTCCGTCCCACATAGTGTCCTTGCGCGTGCCATACCTCCATTCATCGATGCAGCACTCGATCTGAGAACAATTGCACGCTTTCGTCAAAATCCATGGGGTCATCGGACACAAACGCGACCTTACCACCACGAGTATAAAGGCAATGGCTACGACTGGGAACGGAGAAAAGTATTCATGAAACATGACCCCGACATCGTATTTGCTTCGAAACCACGTGATGTTGATAACCTTTTGGAGTGCAGGATGTCGGTATGGGTGATGTTGGGTCCCGTCAGATTCATGTTCCTACGAGATGCTCAGTGATTCGTAAATGGTGATGAGGAAGGACAAACACGGTAGATAAAAGCCATGTCAGACAACAACGCCCGAGAAAGGGCAGAGTTTCTGCTGATACTTTCGGGGAAATGACTCGTGTCCAAGTCAAAGCCGTATTGAGCCTCTACGGTATGCACTATCCTTTTCTTCGTCTCAATGAACAGTTTCGTGTTACTGTCTGCAAACTGAAAGAAATGGTGAGGCACGCAACGCCATTTAAGCGGAATTGCACTTACAATTCCGTATGGGACAAATGATTCAGAATTGGTCCCTGTCTTTGCACATGCCTCACGCCATACAGCCTCTTCCCACTCCGCCTTCATTTGAGGCGTCGGGAATGCGTCTTTACAACTCAGATGAATTCTGCAAAGCCAGAGAGCGACCCTGGTCACACGATCACAGTCTGACATCTCTGCTAATTTAAGAGGGGCAACATGGTGGTCAGACTAGAGACTTTGAAATATATGCCGCGTCTCTACCTATGCCTGTCAGTGACGCCGTCTGAAAAAGAGAAATGAGACAGATGCAAAGAGTGACACAGGAGGACAACCTTGGCGGCATGATATGCAGATTTGGCAGACTTGCGATATTCTCGAACATGCAGGAACTTTGAAAATCCCGGCTTCGAATCCAGCCCAGACTTCGTCTCTCTCGCACTATCTGATGTTAGCGGCAACCTAATTTGAGTAAATGGACACTCACAAGGCGATTCTGTTCGCGATTACTTGAAGGTCGCTCGAGTCGATTACTAGCTGATTTTGTTCAATTAAGGTACGGGTTTGATCCAGGTATCTGTCCCCTTGCTTCTTTTGTTCACCTAGGGACAGCCTAGACCACAAAGCAGCAGAATTGCCTGACCTCGTGTGACTGTCCATTAGGACACCAGTCACACCACCTAAGTCCACTGGGATGACCACGTTACTGGATATAATGAGTTGATGGTAAAGAACTGGGGCAGTTGACACTGCGGGGCTGAGGCAAGGCTGCAAGGGAATTGGGGGGCTAGTGGGTTGTTCCGCGAACCACGGTTAGAGTCACGATGGGGCCACTACACGTTGCGGCGACGGGTGAGTTGAAATTGAACGAGTGCGGTAAGAAACTTTTATATGGGCCAGAAAAAAGCCCTTGTACTTTATGTGAAGACGACGGCGTTGACCAAACCCGGGTCTTGGGAGATTGCATAAGCGCCTCAGCTTCGGTCGCCTTGTCTCTCTCAGTTACCAAACACCGTCTCACTGACACCTTTGAACAGCGACATACCAGAGTCGCCAAGCGGCCACCTTCTCAAGCGCGTTCCCGCCATTAGAATCCCAGCGGCTTTCTCAAACATCATGGGGTTGGGACCACACTCTCCGCATCGAGAAGAACATCTCGGCCTCAACCTAAGCCCTCCTTCCTCGGCCTATATTAACGCGTCCATGGGGGAAAGCCTAACCCAGAAGGACCACACAGGTGGTAGAAACGGGTCTGGGTGCACGCAGCCGCGCTTGCTGGATGCTTTTGGTTAGCTAGCTTCGATGGTGAGAGTGTGCTTATGCCTGTTGCCCAGAACTCCGTGATAGTCAAGCGCATTAAGTTCCCACCAATGACGGAGGTCACCATCCTCTCCTCCTGAGAGAGGAATGATGAAGCCAGCCAGCCGGAGGATGATCAGATCCGCACGAGGAATCACCGATTGCCACCTATTTCCACGAGCAACCTCACCCATCAGCTCTTCCCTCCGCCGCTATCTCAAGATCGCCAGCTCACGTTCGCCTCACTACATCCCTGCAACCTATTGGGATGCATATTGTATGTGCACCTCTGTACGGCGAGCCCACACACCTCTGATTGCCTTTCTGCTGAATGATGTTGCTTCGCTCTCGTAGTAACACTTATGACCAAGCTTATGACTTACATGTATACATCCCTACGAATGACTTGGTATCTGTTGTTTTCGGAAATCTTCCCGCCTGCCGTTTCAGTCGTCATTCTCATTTCTCTTCATGTTCACCTTCGCGTCTCTTTTTATCCACTCAGTTCCTCGACGGCTCACGCGTAATCTCAATCCTCTCTGATGTGGAAGCTGAGTCTTGTATCGATCTCAGTATTGACAAACGGTGACAAGACGACTGGAGGGCTGACGCGCTGACGAACGGCAACGAACCTGTCAATAGATGATGCAGCTGGCACGCTAGTCAGATGAACTTAGAATAACAAAGATATCTATATATAGAACATAACATAGAGCCTGAGGAGACTGTATTATTGTACAATATGGCTGTTCATCTCTTCTGTTGGTGCGACCTGATAGCATCGGTGTCATTAAAGGTGCCTTGAGGGAGAGTTTGCTTGGCAGACGTTGTTCTTAGGTTCCACCATCGCGACTGCTACCATCTCGGAGGCCCGTCAGTGAAGTACAGGAATTCACCTGGTGATCGCCACCAAGGACGTCGCTCTTATTTCCAATTTGGAGGTGCAATGCTGGGGCGTCTCCATCATTTCTGGCTTGGGGCGGTGTTGCAGACGTCGTTGTCTTACGGGCATGAGATCATCGGTCGTTGCCTCGGGAGTACAGCGCCGGGGTATCACCTTAGCAACTTAGGGGGTGGGGTCGCAGCTATGAGAAACCAGGGTCAGCAGCGTAGTCGCAATACAGCAGTCATCGCGCTTGAGAACACAATCTAGACCAGTGAAGAATGAAATAAAAAATGAACGTACCCAACTCGTAAGGCAATCGTTATTCCGCTCGTCGTCGTAGTAGACATATTAAGGGTACAGTGCCAGGCGCATCGTCACCGTCATCGCTTCCTTGAAGGTGTTGGGGCGGCTCTGTTGCAACCAAGTCGTCTTGAGTGGTGGTCGAGTCACCGTCATCCTGAGGAAATGGGGTGGGCAGATTCCTTGAAGGCCTAAGGCCGTGGACGTCATTACTGTATTCACAGATTTGAAAGCCTTCAAAGAAAAATCGGGTATCGGTACCGAACCCGAGTAGCACTTGCTAGTACTGTATGTATGTTTTTTTGTGCCCTTGACTTCGGCGTTGAGGTATACTATATTTGCTTGGACGCTTGGGAAGTGTAGGTGCCACCATAGCCGTCGTCGTCATCTTCAAGGCCATCGTAGCGTCTTCTCTGTTGCGTTCAAATGGGCCAGAGCTGGGGGTCGACATTGAGTTTCCGGTGAGAGCTTGGGTTGAGAAGTGCTTGGAAAGAGCTGCGAAGTCTGAGTGCGATGTAATGAAGGAAAGGATGGGTGGGTGGCAGGAGAACAGCGGGCTGTATGGACGTTTGGAGGATCGTTCGAAGGATGCTGAGTCTCGCGGACAGAAAACGCAGACGCTTGACAAATGTGGCTGACCCTTCCACCTATCAAAAAGGAAATTATTATAAGCCCGCCACAGTGAAGATCTTGGCGAAGATTCTCGTCACGATATGCGTACAGTTGAGTCGAACACCGTCGGTGACACAGTGAAGTCTTCCGATAGTCCCCAAACCCACTGTATAGGTTCAGCTTCTGTTGCACAGCGTCGTCTTCCCAATTCCACGAGCTCATCCCACTCCTTGCGCAAAAATTCCACGTCCTGCCTCTTGACCTGCCCGACTTCGGCTTCAATGAAGTGCCAGCGGAGCGCAAGTACAAGATATACGTTCGACGACCTCTCTTTTATCATCAAGGCCTTCCTTGGCTCGCCTTAGGTAGACAAGTTTGCGGTCTGAATCTTCGACTATGGCGTGCGTACCTCACACTCGTTCCCGTTCCGAGGTGCCGAACGATCGCCTTTACTTACGCGGTCCCCCTCGGACTTCCGCATCGCCATGCGGCACACGGAGCGCGTGAGCGCGGTCATCATGCAGCGGGAACGCGTACACGGAGGGCTCGGCGCCGACTTCTGGGTGCCACTCAAGAAGTACCGGACCGCGCTCAACGCACAGGCTCGTCTCGTGCCTGCAGCTCGGCCCGACCAAGTGGAAAATCCCACATGGCGTCCCGAGAATCTGCTCGCGCGTGTCGTGCCCGAGGCGTATACGCTCGACGCGGCGCTGCTTACGCCTGAGGGACAGCAGGAGACTTAGCTCGCACTGTTCTACGATTACGGCACGAACCCGAAGTTGTATCCGCACTGGCAGGAGTACCTCCGCACGAGCGGCGTGCCAGTGCTTGCTCTAGACGCAAGCGACCTCATTTTCGCCAAGGCCGGCGCTGAAGTGTTCAAGCGTGGCGTGCAGTGAAGGATTTAGTGGTGGACTATGTGGACTCGCGGCATTTTTCTCTCGAGACGCACGTGGAGTACTTTGGCGAGCAGATCTAACATGTTGTGTTCGGTGCATTGGTTTTGAAGTTGTTCCTTATCACTGAGAGATAATGATAATAAATGATTCCCCAGTGCATGTTCCAGCATTTTTTGACATGATTCTTGGAGCTTAACTGGGCCCATTAAAGATCATCAGCAACATGCTTTGGGGACACTTCTTGGCCCATTCATGTACATTGGCGCCATTGCATGGCAGTGATGCTTGCCCAAGTTGCCCCATCTGAAATTTTCTGAGCTGTACATAGACTATTTACTGCGCCATTGTGCGGAATGTCACGAAAGGGGAACATCTGTCAGTAGTAGTTGATGCCTGACACCACTTGTTCCCAGTTGAAGTGGTAGCACTGGTATGATGTACGCTGAGGGGGTGGGGTGGGGGGCTCGTACAGGTCCTCGTGGAAACTTTATGGCTATATTCAATAACCCGCGCATGTAACATAACCTTGAACATAACGCTCCACTGCTTAGCTTACGGAGTACAGTACGGAAAGGGATAGACATGCTCTGAATCACATCCCAGTCTGAGTCTTCCCTGGAACCTCCCCATGTGTCATCAAGTGCCTCATCCGACCCCACGGATCCCTTCCCATAGTTGGCTTTTGTAATTCATAAGCCTTAGCTTGAACCAAAACAATCGCCTGCTCCTCCGCCTCATGGGGGGAAATAGCGCCATTGGTGAGCTGATTTAGGATTGGCCATGGGTCGTATGTCTCGATTTGGCTCTGCTCCGGAGTGCGGCCATACTGTTCGTGGTAACGGTGGTGATCCTCTTGCTGCCAGTGCTTCTTGAATGTGTCGACACGATTTCCCCTCCATGCACAATGTGAAAGTGGGCAGTGCAGGAAATACGGGACGTGCGCCAGTAGGTGCCTGTCTCTATCCTGCCAGCGGGCGAACCATTCTACGCAAATGGAACATTGCCAGCCGCGATTCACCGTAGCAATATCGGGCGGTGTGGTGGTGCTCTGCCGGCCGATATTGGTGGAGGCTGCAGGCAAGTGAGACCGCGGCTGGGTATAGATAGTGCCCTCAGCGCTGATCGAAAGTTCGACGGGCTATCAGGGTTGAGACAAAATCAAAATGAATCATCGAGTGATACGCAACCATGTGAAAGTTGACTCACTTGAATCATTTGAAGGCACAGGCAGATGTTTGCAAAGGGATCTGTGGAATCATATATGTGTTGGGCGAAGCGGCTGTGCACAGGACAATGGCTGTTCATGGTGGAGCAGGAGAGAGCAGAGGTCAATAGGAACTAATCGATCAGAACGGCGCTGAGCTAGTGAAAGCAATACATACGGGTAGAATTTCTCCTGATTGGTCTCCATGTCACTAGGGATCCATTCCTGATTCTCTCCAGCTAGTGTACGTGAATCATTCAGCAGCCAACCACCGTGACTCGGACCCTCTTGAGCAGATGGTCGCTGGGCAGCCACCTTGATCTCTGTTGCACTGACTTTGTGTTATGCACAGCCCACTGAAGTAAAGCAATACTCACGGAGTGGTTTTCTCTCTAACGAACTCCAAGTCAGGTCGAGGATGGTAAAAGCACAGTATCAAAGCGGGTCACTAACCGTTTTGGATACTGATGTGGCGCGTAACTCTCCCCTGCGCATGACGACTCGCCGATGAAGCCAAGACTTTGATGAGATGCAAAGAATGCCGGCGACGAAGCTATCAGAAGCATCAAAATCGAGGAGCAATCTGCATGGCACGTTTGAACTCACACCGCCTTTCAAATAAGGTTGAGACGGTAGCAGCCCTTAAGGTGTTTTCATCGACATTCACACTGTTGTGACAAGACGACGAAACTTCTGGTTGGATTAAGAGGTTGGAAAATTGGGAAATAATAAGAGCAGCTCACCCGGGCCAAACCTAATGTCATGAACTTTCGGCTTAAGGCTTCGAAGGTGACGTAGCATCGTATCTGGTTCGGGTGGTTCTAGTGACTGCAGGAACGAATATATAGATAAAATCGATCTAAAGTATAATCAGCCACCCACAATCTCATCACAAAGTCTTTCGAAATCAAGCAGGGCCAGGTCATCGTCGTGAACCAGGGCCATATTGCAATGAGGTGCCTCCTGTGAGGCCCAGATCAGTACCATGAAACACGCGGAGAAAAGAGAAAGGTCTCTTTCCACGGCACTCACTTCGGACATATATTCTAGTAGTATATGAAGAGGATCTCGGTACCTGGAAACTAAGACAAAGACCAAAAACGCCAAAAGAGTAATTTACCTCTGGCACAGCCGGTATCGATATGAGTTCTACGACTGGCTCATAGTCGTCGCCTTTTGGATCTGGATTGGGCCCGGCCGCTGCTTTTAGCCCGCGTGGCAAGATCACGAACTTACGAGAGACACGAAACCCTCGTATAAAGATGCACTGGTCCTCGAGTAGGCCCTGGTTATCGGGTGGGTCTAGGTCCTGGAGGGAACGAAAAGGTATCTCAGGACTTATTGACCAAAAAAGTGCGTATTGTCATACTTTGAATTTGCCGTTAGGTCCGCAATTCGATACCGCCCCTCGATTGTGCTCGTGTGAGAATGTCCAGTTGATGGCAACGGAATCGCCATGGGAAGCCACATTAGCCCCGAATGATACCCGCCCGTCTTCTGAGCCTCCGGGGAAGGCGACATTAGTCCAGGATCTTGTCCGATGTGTCCCAGTCACCAGGATTATATCTTCCATCTTGCCAATTCCGAGTCCAAGCTGTCGGGCCCAGACGAACCAGGTGTCGATATGTTTGATTATCCATTCGCCAAACTTTCCTTGCGCTATCGTATTCTTGCACTTAGCTTGTATTGGAAGGGATAATACTGCGCCTTGCTTCCCTCTGCACCAAAATGCGACTTCCGCGAGGCTATCAGGACTGAGAAAATCTCAGTAAAAATTTACTGGACCGGCAGTCTCAAATACCCAGTGGCCAATACCTTCGACGAAGGCTCCGAGGCGACTTTGGCTGAACAAAAGTTATTCGGACTCAGCGTGCTAGAATTAATGTGTCTTCATGTGGAGCGTAAGTTGCTGATGGTACTCTGGGACACCAAAGTTTTCATGGGATGGATCGTCCGCGGGTAGTAAAGCATTGAAGAGGCGGTAGAATCTACCCTCACGAATGAAACCAACATCACCGACCTCCGCTGCGGGAGACGAATCCCCTGGACTCGACTCCCAAAGGGCATGTCCATAGGCAGGATACTTGATCACAAGGTGGTGACGGAAGATATCATAATGGGCCATTGTCTTGGTAGAGGAATCGAGGGTAACAAAAAAGGTTCCTTCCTCTCTCTGGGAGATGCGGAATCAGAATCCTCTCGGCGCGAGGACTCGGAAGGTTGCGGCGATGGTGAAGTGCAAACGTAAGCGACGCCTATCCACATTTGGTTCGCATATTGTCCTTCCAAAAGTCGAGTGTCGATCGCATTCACTCCCCCGCCGCCTCCGGTTCCTCTACTAAGACGGCCAAACTCAACAACTACTTTCCCTGCTTTTCCGAGAACTCTTCAATGGCAATGTTTCCTCCTATTCGTCACCTTGCCTTACTCGAGTACTCCAACACGGACACGTTTCCTTTGCAGAGCTCGAAAATTGCTTTGGCTCGTATTAGTTGTACACCTTTATGTTCTGATTTGGCACTCGCGTGCTGCATGATGGCACATACAGCAATAATTGACATACTCTCAGATGATATTTTTCTAGGAATATTTGACTTCTGTGTACGTACGGAACGTGCCCTCTGCGACTCCCTTTGGGAATTGAGGGAAGGGCAAAGACTAGTTTATGTCTGCCGAAGATGAAGACGAATTATATACTGATCACCACTCCATCTTGACCTATCTCTCTCCTACTCAAATGGACCGCCTGCCGGGAAGATTTTCAGTTGTTGGCCAGCATTTCCGGTCGCCATAACTTATCGCCTTCGGTGTGTTGAAGATGATGTCATTATTTTTCTCAAGCATTCCGGTCGCGTACACTTTAAAATGATGGCGGGCACGAGTGGGAGAATGATGTTATTGCGGCGACGAAGGAGCCCTTTCCTGTGCTCACATATCTTGAGCTCTGAGAATTTACGGATGTTCCCAGTGATTCTTGGGTGGATCTGCTCCATGTTTACGAGTTGGTTTACGCCGTGTCTCCTTTCCAGAATTACCGACACTCCTTTTGTGGGCTCCTGACCTCGTTCACTTCATCTCGAATATACCCACGACTGGTTGCATTTCACCGGAGGCGATGGTTGCCTGTCAGGCAGGATTGATCAAGCTCACATCATGTTCTTTCCTGAGACGTGCCTCCCCGTTCCGTCAGGTTGGGTGGTGGACTGGGCACTCCTTCTGATATCAAAAGAGTCTAAAGGACACATTTAGTTTGGGATGATGATTGCCGGGATTCACAGCAGTGCGTGTAAATAATAGTAGTAGAGACATGAGGCCCAGTGAAAACCCGCACCGAGATTGTCCGAGTTTGTCCGAGTTTGTCAGCGTCAATCTGAGTACTCAGACCACCCCGGTAGAGATCGGATTTTGTCCGCTTTTCAGATGAGATCCGAGTCCGTCTGTGTCAGATCTGAAAGATTTTCAGTGTTCTACTGCGCTCAACCGCGCTCTACTGCATTGTACTGACTCTCGTCAGATTTGTACACAACCTACAAATACATGCTATATATACATGCTATCTGAGTTTGTCTGAATCCTGCTGACCATCTGCTACTACCAAAACATCTATACAGCGCGAAGGCTATCTTAGCAAATAACAAGCCGCATATGTTGAGCTTCCGTTGCAGCGATAGAACACAAGGGAAACATACCAATCACGATGTGCAGTTGGGATGTGGGGACAATATAGGCAATCCTGAGAGCCTCAGATTTCTATTAGCGTAATCTCAACATCTCACAAAGCAATGGCGCACCGTTTTTGATCCCAGATTGATGTCATCCCGCACAGTTTCGCGCTTAAACTATGAGGAATACCATATTTTGGTTAGTATATGCTAGTTCCCGGTGAGAAAAAGACCCACTTTACCCAGTGTCACCCGGATTCCCGTGCATATAGCGTCAGTCAGCATACATACGAGAAAAGTTGTGCAGCTGAAGAGGTGGGTGAGATTAGAATGCAAGGTTGTCCAAAGGGAAGGAATCACCAGACGGTAGACAACTTAGGAGGGCAGATGGGCGGATACAGGTGGGATGGTGGTGGGAGTCAAACTAGTGCCTTACGACGACAGAGCTCAAGGAAGTATTTATAAGTAGGGTGCATAGGGTCATAGATCCCATAATTTGAGTCAAGAGTCGAGACAATATTCAAGTTGTTATTGCACTGGAGATGCTCCGGTGTGGATTGCAGTAGTAGAGTGCTGTAACGAACACATACACGAACAAATCAAAACTCAGATTGGAACCGCAAATGTCAGCTGATCTCGGTCACGTCCAGGTAGGCCCAGATTCACTCAGACATTCTCGGTGCGGGTTTTCACTGGGCATGAGGCACAATATATCCGCGAGTGTCGTCTTTCGGGAGATCGTGAGTGGCAAGCAAGGTGGCAAGTTCAGAAAGCGCATACTAAGCGCATACACTAGCGGCTCGGACCGGTTCCTCCGTGACTCGGAAGACTCCGAGTCGGAAGCTCTTTCGAATTTCGACTCTCAACGTCAACCCATATCGTATCAGGCTATCAGCATCGTCGCTCCAAAGTTAAAGATGACTGGCCAACATGAAAAGGTACTCTCCCCGCTCTTCAATGGCGTTATCTGTCCAGACTCGCGACCTGGCATCACACCAACACCAAAATACGGTAGTCAAGTTCATGGTACGTATTCGGATTCTGGTTCGGCACTCACACTGAGTACTGAGCTGCATGGCACACCCGCAGCAACAATAGACATTCTTCCAGATGAAATATTTCTGGAAATATTTGCCTTCTGTATACGTGCCTACGGAGATCACCCTCTGGGCTTCCATATGAGGGAATGGCAAAGACTAGTTCATGTTTGCCAAAGATGGCGGCAAATCATATATGGATCACCACGCTATCTTGATCTGACTCTCCACTGCTCAAATGGAACGCCTATCGGGAAGAATCTCAGTGCCTGGCCAGCATTGCCGATCGGCATGTGTTATCGCCTTCCTTCTCTTCCTTCTCCCGATGATGAGGATGAAGCCCTTGCTTTGCTCAAGCATTCCTACCGTGTATGTTTCATTAAATGATGGGCTTGCAGTGGGGGAACTTGAAGTGGAGGGAGGTAGTCGCTGCGATGCAGAAACCATTTCCGGTGCTGAGATATCTTGAGTTTTGGGGGACATACTTCGAGACGCCCGTCCTATCCAGCGGATTCTTGGGTGGATCGGCCCCATGTTTACAGGTCCTCTTTTTAGAACACATCTCCTTCCCTGAACTACCAACACTTCTTTTGTCGGCTCGTGACCTTGTTTCTCTCAAACTCACGTATATACCCCCCACTGGTTACATTTCACCAGAGGCAATGATTACCGGTCTTGCCGCGTTGACCATGCTCGAGACGTTTCACATCGCATTCTTTCCTTGGAATTCTCGCCCTGAAGAAAGGAGAATTCTTCCGGATCACCCAATGCGAGTTCCCCTTCTTCCAGCTCTCGCCGATTTTACATTCGGAGGTTGTAGCGAGTACTTGGAGGACCTCGTAGCCCAAATCGGTGCCCCTCGACTCCTCGGTGTCAGAACGAGCCTCGCTCAGCTTGATTTTCTTCGGCTTCCCCAACTTTTTCTGTTCATCGGCCGCTCACAGAATCTCAGGTTCAGGCGAGTGGAGGTGGTGTTTTATAGCGACGGCGAAGGAACGGGCGAACTTAATATCGAACTCCGAGTGGATCGATGTCTATCTGAATCCACTCGACCTTACCTTAGCCTTTACACTTCATTCGAGTGGTCAGGCACCCATCTTACGCACGTAGCCCATGTGCTCGATCAAATTTTCACAATGTGCTCCAGGAGCGTGGATTATCTCTACATCGAAGCCGGTGAAGACCATCCTGCTTGGCACAGCAATATCGACAGTGCCGAATGGCCGGCATTCTTCCGCCTATTTCCCACTTTGGAGACGCTGCATATCGTTGGGACATTGGCACGGCAGGTTGCCGGTGCACTTGAAGATGTCCCTGAGGAGATGGTCACCGAAGTGTTTCCATCCCTACAATTGCTTATATTACAAGACCCCGAGTCGGAAGAGCCAACATCCGTTCAGCAGTTCGTCCTTTTGCGCCAGCGCTATGGGAGTCCCGTAGCCATCGGCGACCCCCACGATGAGCGGGTTGAAGGACTTTGAGGGCTGTTGAAGTGTCCTTTTATCTCAGTGACTCATTTTCATGACTTATGATGTCCTTTACCTTTACATGTTCCATGCTGGCGTTGTGCAAACCTTGAGCGTTTGTAGCGACTCGGACCATTGCACCCGGATCGTTCACCCGGTCCCTAACTTACCCGGTCGTACCTTTTCCTGTACCCACCGTCCACGGTTGATGTTATCTGGTTGCTCTGCTTCCGCAAGGCACAAAACTTCATAATACAGTTCTTGGACCTGTAATAACTTAAACTGAATACTCCAGTACTACTAGAGCAAGGCCAGCTTTTACCTTTGTTAGTGCAATAGTTGAGGAGGGTATTTCAAGTTCCGTATATTACCTAGTATTTGCCTATACCAACCCGCCTCAGATCTAGAGTGGTCGTCTATTGTTCACGTGGATATATTTCCTTATACCATTCGTGTGCACAGCTGTTGAGAGTTGTCCATCATGGTTGTCTGCAATGCAGGCACCACATGCGTACACTTACAGCTCATTAATAGTTGTTGGCACTATCATCGAAAGCGTCCATGACTTCGCAAAGCCTACAGCAGTCTGGAGAAAGTCACATAGCACTCGCCCCTTGCATATTACAAAGAATACGGGTTCACATGATGAGTACAACAGTGGATGATACTACTACAGGATGCATTAAGTTAAACAACCTCGGTTCCAGGTAGCAAACACAGACGAGGATACATAAATAATTCTCGGAGTGATGCGTCATCATTCGTCTGAGTCGTCCGAGGTGATATTGATTTCTGGAAGATGAAGACCCTCATTCGGGTACGCGGGTAAGTCCTCTCGATATGCAGCGTCCAGCGCTTCTTGCGAGAACCTTCCTAACTCAGTGACAGGCACAGGAGGGACACCTGCATGTTGTCTGGCGGTGAAGTTATGCATTAGCAAAGATGTGTCCCATGACACATATGCTGAACTCCTACCGGGCTTCCTTGAGCAGACCACTTCGTATGTGTTCAAACAAGTCTGCACCTTGGGCTATGTCATGTTGCCAGAAGTCATTGACTGAGCTGATGTGTGATTGATACACCGTCTTGAACCGCGTTTCATCCCACTCAGTCTCCTTGCTCGTGCCATCCGTCCACTCATCGATGCAGCACTCGATCTGATGGCAGAGGGCACATTCGTCAAAATCCGTGGGCCACTGGACGCAAATACAGCCCTTACCACAGCGAGGATAAAGGCAATTGCCGGGACTGACAACGGAGAAAAGTGTTCATGAAAGATGACCCCGTCACCGTCCTTGTTTCGAAACCACGTGATGTTGATGGCCTTTTGGAGTGCGGGATGTCGGTATGGGTGATGTTGGGTCCCGCCAGGGTTAGGTTCCTACGAGATGTCAGTGATTCGTAAATGGTGATGAGGAAGGGCAAACACGGTAGATAAATGCCATGTTGGATAACAACGCCTGGGAAAGTGTAGCATTTCTACTAATACTATCAGGAGCATGACTCGTGTCAAAGCCGTACTGAGCCTCCACGATGTGCATGACCTTCTTCTTCGTCTCGGTGAACAGTTTTATGTTACTTTCTGCGAACTGGAAGGAATAGTGAGGCACGCTACGCCAATTGAGTGGAATGGCACTTACGATTTCGAACGGGAGAAACGATTCAGGATTGGTCGCCGTCTTTGCACACGCATCACGCCACACAGCCACTTCCCACTCTGCCTTCATTTGGGGCGTCGGGAACGCGTCTCTACAACTCAGATAGATTCTCCGAAGAGAGAGAGCGACGTCGGTCACACGGTCCCAGTGCGACATCTCTGGTCGTTTAACAAAGAGAATCATGGTGGTCAGATTCGAGACTTCGGGAAATATCAAAGCGCCAACCGGGTTCCGACGATGTGTCTTGTCGTTGGGCGGCAGCAAAATAGGCCATATCTCTACCCCTGTCTGACGCCGTCTGCAAAAAGAGTAATGAGACAGATGCGATGCGAAGAGTGACACGGGAGGATAACCTTCGCGGCATGATATGCGGATTTAGCAGATTTGCGATATTCTCGAGCATGCAGGAACTTTGAAAGTCCCCACTTCGAATCCAGCCCCGACTTGATATCTCGCGCACTATCTGACGTTAGCGGCGGCGTAAGTTTAGCAAATGAACCCTCACAAAGCGATTCTTTCCTCGATCACTTGAAAGTCGCTAGAGTCGATTACTAGCTGGTTCTCTACGATTAAGGATCGGGCCTCATCCAGCCGTCTGTCCCCTCGCTTCTCCTGTTCGCCTGGGGACTGCCTGGCGACATAGCCCAACATCCTATCCATTAAGACACCTCCGGCGTTCGCTGGAATGACCACATCTCTGGACATTATGTGATGACAAAGAACGGGGGTAGTTGGAACACCGCGGGGCTGTAAGCAAGAAATTGGGGGTTTGTGGGTTGTTCCGCGAATCGCGGTAGTTAAATGCTATCAGACTGGACGTAATTATACACCCTTAGCCGTGACTTATTGGAGTCACGATGGTCACTGCGGCCACTCCATGTCGAGGGTTTACGCGGATCTGGAAGTACAGGAGCGTGTGTCTGAACGTGGGAGCTGATATACGTTGATACGTTGATGGATGGGTGCCGTAAGAAATTCGAGGACTTCATGACGAGCCGCCCGGTGTCTAGTAACGCGCAAATTACGTTACGCAACTGAGCAACGAGGCAACGGATCTTGATCTTTCGCTTCAGTCACGTTGGTCTTCTTCGAGCTCTCGGCAATAGGCTCTACTGTCTCTGTGCCAATGGAAGCATAGCGTAGGTATTAGAAGTGAACGTGAAGAAACAACTTCTCCCTGAGAGGGGGCATGCCAGAGGCTCAGAGCACGTTCAAGTTGAATGATAGCGGAGCTTTGATGTGGCGTGCAGCGTGTCCGATGATTTTCCGAGTCCTACTGTACATCTCCTAGGCGCCCGACACGAGGCTCTTTCGCATCAAGGGATCTCAACTCAACATTCATATTAGCCTCAGGTCGTTCTGCGCCAGCCATAACAAGGTATTTGAAGTTGTGGGTCTTCATCGATTCATCTCGCATCTCTTCGCCAGTGGGCAAGTGGCCTCATTTCGGCTGACCAGCTGACCTCCTCAATGGCAGGCGTTGCGAATCCTCTGCAATGTGGAAGACAATGCGGCCTTTGATCCGATCCTGGCCCACAGCACGCGATCCTGTATTGAAATCCGGAAAGGCATGCGGCTTTGAATCACGACGACCAATTCATCGCCTCCAATCCCTGGCCGCGATAACAAGTCCCAGTCGACGCCCATGGAGCTGAGAGCATGTTCTGTCCTTTTGAGGTAATGCCATTTGCTTTTCCGCCGGCATCACACAAGTTTATCACTATCTCTGCGCCTGCAGGACCCACCCAACAAAGATTACTATATGGGGGCCGTCCACGATCAGACTGATCCGTCGCGCCGCGAACCGCTTTCCTTCCGTCCAGCCGTTGAAGTTCTGAATGCGGTTCGTATGGCCGTTTGCTTTGCAATGAAAATCCTCGAAAACTCATAGCTTTGATCCTAAAGAGATCTAGTAGTAATGGCACGGCGTGCGGAAGGTGCCTAATTTGGATTTGGACACGTTTACGTAGCGAAGTTTGATGCGTGCGGTAGCCACGACTTCGATGCTGTACGTCTGATTGGTAGGACACACTATCGCCTGTCATCACGAACTTTGCAGAGGAAATCGGTTGCAGTAATATGACCCCTTCAGGCCTCAGGTATGTACCACCTCAGAGGATATCTTTTATGCCCGTCTGCTTGCACAACTAGATGAACTACAATTACCCCACTTTTACACTCCGTTCGACACCACGATCGTTCTCCATCGGTCAAGGCCGGAGCGAGGTCTGGTGGCGAGAACATTACGACGATATCAAGCTCTGCGGGTATCAACTTCGTCCTCGCTACCGTCCAGGATGGGTACCATCGTGGAGGGAGTCGAATAAAGACCTCTTCTCCGTAGAGGATGGACAACCCTGCCTTGTTAGTGCTGCCTGTTCCGCACTCTCTGCATTGACGGACTGGATTAGTTACGGGCCTCAATGGATGCTACACGTTTGCACGATGGCAAGCGAATCATGCTCAAGAAGGTTCTCCCGGAAGAAGGGCCTCATGAACTGCAGATTCGTCGGTTTTTCTCTTCTAGGGAGGTCGGAACGAATTCGCGCAACCATTGTGTACCACTGCTCGATGTTATCAAATTGCCCAACTCTAGCCAGCAGTTGATGGTTACGTCATTCCTGCGTCCCTTCAATAATCCTCGTTTTCAAACGTTCGGAGAGTTTGTAGCCTTCTTCAACCAACTCTGTGAGGTACGTGTTGCCTTTTCCGAATCAGGTATAATTGGCGCTGATTGGTGGCCAATCAGCGCCTCCAATTCTTGGCCCCAACTTCATCTTCAACATGTCCCTGAGAACCCCCCCCCCCCGGAGTTTGCTTCGTCTCTGGACATTACGAGATGGTAAAGAATCGGAGTAGTTAGAACACCAAGTAGAGCACCGTATGGCTGTAACAAAAGGAATTGGAGGGCTAGTGGGTTGTTCCGCGAACCGCGGTTAGAGTCACGATGGGGCCACTGCACGCTGCAGCGACGATTTGAAATTGAACGAGTGTGGTAAGAAACTTTTGTATGGCCAGAAAAAAGCCCTTGTACTTTATGGAGGACGACTACATTGAACAAGCCCGTGTGGGGAGATTGCATAAGCGCCTCAGCTTTGGTCGCCTTGTCTCTCTTAGTCACTAGTCACCGAACACCGTCTCACTGGCACCTTTGAACAGCGACATACCAGAGTCGCCAACTGAAGCGGTCACCTCCTCACGCGCGTTCCCGTCATTAGAATCCCAGCAGCTTTTTCAAACATTGTGGGGTTGGGACCACACTCTCTGCATCAAGCTCTGCATCGAGAAGAACATCTGGGCCTCAACCTAAGCCCCCCTTCCTCAGCCCATATTAACGCGTCCTTGGGGGAAAGCCTAATCCAGAAGGATCACACGGGTAGTAGAAACGGGTCTGGGTGCACGCAGCCGCGCTTGCTGGATGCTTTTGGTTAGCTTCGATGGTGGGAGTGTGCTCATGCCTGTTGCCCAGAACTCCGTGATAGTCCAGCGCATTAAGTTCCCACCAATGACGGAGGTCACCACCTCTCCTCCTGAGAGAGGGATGATGAAGCCAGCCAGCTGGAGGATGATCAGATCCGCACGAGGAATCACCGATTGCCACCTATTGCCACGAGCGATATCACCAATCAGCTCTTCCCTCCGCCGCTATCTCAAGATCACTAACTCACGTTCGCCTCACTACATCCCCGCAACCTATTGGGATACATATTGTATGTGCACCTCTGTGCAGCGAGCCCACAAACCTCCGATTGCCTTACTGCTAAATGATGTTGCTTCGCTCTCGTAGTAATACTTATGACTTACATGTATACATCCCTACGAATGACTTGGTATCTGTTGTTTTCGGAAATCTCCCCACCTGCTTTTTCAGTCGTCATTCTCATTTCTCTTCATGTTCATCTTCGCGTCTCTTTTTATCCACTCCGTTCCTCGACGGCTCACGCGTAATCTCAATCCTCTCTGATTTGGAAGCTGAGTATTGTATCGACCTCAGTATTGACAAACGGTGACAAGACGACTGGAGGGCTGACGAATGGCAAGGAACCTGACAATAGATCATGCAGCTGGCATGCACGTGAATATATTTGCTGATGCCATTCAAGTCCGTTGCGAAGCTGCTGACAGTTGTCCATCTTTGTTATCTGTCGTGCAGGCACTACAGGCACACACTTACAGCTCACTCGCCAATATATTTATTGGCAAAATTGAAAGTATCCATAATTTCACAAAGCCTACAGAGGCCAGAAGGAAGTATAGCACTTGGCCCTTATATATTACAAAAGAATACAGGCTAACACATGATCAGTACATCAGTAGATGATACTCCTACAAAATGCATTAAGTTACACAACCTCGGCAATACGCTGATATCGAGTCAGATAGCAAACACAGACAACGATGAAATAAATAATTCCGGAATGATGCGCCATCATTCCTCTGAGTCATCCGAGGTGATGCTAATTTCTGGAAGATGAACAAGACTCTCGTTTGAGTACGCGGGTAAGTCCTCTCGGTATGCAGCCTCCAGCGCGTCTGGGGAGAACCTTCCTAAATCAGTGACAGGAACAAGGGGGACACCTGCGTGTTTTCTGGTGACGAAGTTATGCGTTAGCGAACACGAGCCCTATGACACATATGCCGAACTCCTACCGGGCTTCCTTGAGCAGACCACTTCGTATGTGTTCAAACAAGTCTGCGCCATGGGCTATGTCGTGCTGCAACAAGTCATTGAGTGAGCTGAGGTGTGATTGATACACCGTCTTGAAGCGCGTTTCATCCCACTCAGTCTCCTTGCGTGTGCCATCCGTCCACTCATCGATGCAGCACTCGATCTGAGGGCAGAAGGTACATTCGTCAAATTCCGTGGGTCACTGGAAGCAGATACAGTCCTCACCACTGCGAGTATAAACGCAATGGCCGGGACTGACAACGGAGAAAAGTATTCATGAAAAACGACCCCGTCATCGTCCTTGTTTCGAAACCACGTGATGTTGATAACCTTTTGGAGCGAGGGATGTCGGTATGGGTGGTGTTGGGTCCCACCAGGGTTAGGTTCCTACGAGATACTCAGTGATTCGTAAATGGTGGTGAGGAAGGACAAACACGATAGATAAAAGCCATGTCAGACAACAACGCCTGAGAAAGTGTAGCGTTGCTGCTGATACTATCAGGAGCATGACTCGTGTCAAAGCCGTACAGAACCTCTACGATGTGCATGACCCTCTTCTTCGTCTCGGTGAACAGTTTCATGTTACCTTCTGCGAACTGAAAGAAATAGTGAGGCATGTAACGTCATTTAAGTGGAATGGCACTTACAATTTCGAATGGGATAAATGAGTCAGGATTGGTCCCTGTCGTTGCACACGCCTGACGCCACACTGCCTCTTCCCACACTGCCTTCATTTGGGGCGCCGGGAACGCGTCTCTACAACTCAGATAAACTCTGCTAAGAGCGAGAGCGACAGTGGTCACACGATCACAGTCCGACATGTCTGCTGCTTTACGAAGAAGGTCATGGTGATCAGACCCGAGATACCGGGAGATATCGAAGCGCAACCAACCGGGTACAACATGAAAGTATGTTTGTTGTCTTTTCTTATCTTTGGCCCTGTCTGACACCGTCTGCAAAAAGAGCATTGAGACAGGCGTGAAGACTGACACGGAAGGACAACCTTGGCATGGTGATATACAGAGTCAGCATACTTGCGATATACCCGAGCCTGCAGGAGCTTTGACGGCCCCCACTTTGAATCCAGTCCCGACTTCATCTCTCTCACACTATCTGACGTTAGCGATAACGTGTGTTTAGTAAATGAACTCTCACTGAGCGATTTTATCCTCGACTGTTTGAAGGTCGACAGAGTCGAGTACTGGGTGGTTCTCTTCGATTAACTTACGGGCCTCATCGAGCTGTCTGTCCCCTTCCTTCGTTTGTTCACCTGAGGACTGCCTGGCGACATAGCACAACATCCTGTCCACTAAGACACCTCCGGCGTTGAAGTTCGCTGGAATAGTCGCGTCTCTGGACATTATGTGATGACAAATAAGGGGGGTAGTTAGAACACCGCGGGGCTGTAGCAAAGGAATTGGGGGCTAGTGGGTTGTTCCAGGCCCCCTGATAATGCCACATAAGGTCGGAGACCGGACCACCCATATGTATACCTTTTTAGGAAGGAGGGTCGGTTTCGGCTAGCCAATTGTCCACCCCTCGACTTCCTTTTTGGGAATGAGGTCCGGTGTGCCGTCTACCTCCGAGAGGCACCCTCAGCACTAGGTCGGTGCAAGTCCACCCATTGTCGTCTACACCCATTGTCATCTACACCCATTGTCATCTATCCTGAACACTTCCTGAGCATGTCTTGGCCGTGTCCGGCAACTGTGTGGCAGCACTTGGGAGTCACTCTGTCTGATCATCATGTGGCGCCACTGCCTACAACTACATTGTCCTGTCCATTATCCATCTGCAGCTGCGTGCTGCATTGTCCTCTCTATTGTTCGTCTGTCCGCGTGCTGTCTCATCACTGTACTGTTGCTATCTGTGCTCACTGTCTGCCACATCATACTTGAGTCATACTTGTTACAACTATCTGTATATATGGTACGAATACTATTCGCTTTTCTTCATTTAAACGACTTCCCGTGCCACTCTGTCGACCATGTCTGCTGTGCTGCATGTGCCGACCACCGATCTCACCGTGGATGAGTTTGGAGATGCGAACCAATGGATTGGTCAAGGAAAGAAATACCATGATGTGCCAGAATTTGTCTCAAAGGAACTCTGTCGTCGCACATCGGCCCCTCCAACGGAGACACCACTCTTACCCTCCCCATGGCTTCCAGTTATATGTCTTCTCGATTTCCCCACCCCTCCGATCACACTACTCAAGGGCATCAACGCAGAAGAAATCTTTTCACATAACAGAGCCACACATACATCTTCTGAGTGTCTACAGCTCTCCGTTCCTTCACACAAAATTCTTGAAGCGTTGCGGGCCTGTGCTGGTCAGGCTATGCTTGATGGGAAAATTTCTGTGCAACACTGGGACAAGCGGGATGTCTTCTTGCCATTTGATTCCCTTGGGATGTGGAGCCTGATTCTTGAAGCTGACATTGCCAAGAAGGCCTGGCAAGACGCACTGGCATGGTTGGATCAGCAGCACGAAATACCCATTCAATATATTGCCCAGGTAACAAAGCTCTTAGCCATTGTCCCTTGGAAGGATGGTGTCAAAGGCCCTGGTTCAGGTCTTAGCATCACGGAGATGGCAGGTTTCTTATCACAGAAGTGGCTATCAGATTCTCACATTGACAGCATGCTGCATGCTGCGATGTATCTACGCCGTGAAGCCCTCTCTAATACTGCCCCTCGCACTGAGATTGTTCCGACCACTTTTGTCACTCACATCCTCGCTTCACCACTCCTAGAGGCATCACCTATCCCATGCAACTACATAAAGAATGCGCCAAAGTCAGTCCAGAGGGTTGGTTCAGTCATTTCTGAGAGTCCCTCAGATATTCGGATTGCCACAGTCTCGTTCTCTCCTCCAGGCCATTGGGCCTGCTTGGTTATCGACTGCCGGGCTCGAACCATTGCTTGGGGTGATTCAGCTGGACGTCCTGAACCTGCTGGCCTCGAGAAACGTCTTAAAGCTTGGCTAGGTGTTTTTACTCCTCAAATTGAATTCTCAGCACTGCAAGCGCTGCGCTGTGCTCACCAGACTGACGGATATTCTTGTGGAATCATCGCAGTCAACACCCTCAAGCATAATATCTTTGGTGACAAGCTTTGGAGCGAGTCTCACCGGGAGTCTCTGCGCATTGCAGAGTTCCTTGACATCCTGGAGATCTCAGAAAGCCATAGGGAAAGTGTGGGTACTTTTGTTTCTATGCTGTGAATTGACAATCGCTAACAAAATTGACTTATCGCAGCTATTGGCTGAAGCAGATCCCATCGATCTTGCACCCCCTCCATTGCCAACTATGCTGTCCTCTCTGTCTCAGGGTGCAGGCACCTTGTCTGACTTGAGGATGAATCCCATTGACCACGCCCCCCCTCCACCACCAGCTACACCGCCATCTCTCGTTCAGAGTACGCAGGCATTGTCTGACTTGACAACAGCCCAACCAAGTGCCTTGACGGCTCCACAGGTGCTGCACACTGGCACGAAGCGTCCAATAACACCATCATGTGTTCTTCCAGCCAAGATGAAGCGCCCTCGCAATCTTGCATATCCCCTGGCTCACCCTCAAGCACCGCAACAGAAAAACATCGGCCGACCTGTTGTTGGCACCAACCTGAGCAAGCAAGCGGTCTCAAAGAATAAGGCAAATGAGTGTGTTCTTAATGGCACTTTCGTCCACAACCCAAAGCGATGGGAAGGATACAAGAAGAAACTTGCAGAACTTGATCCCAATTTCGAAGTTTCTGAAGACCCAAGGCTTGTGCGCAAAGTGAAGCATTCTGTCTGCGGTGGTTGGTTTGTAATGGCAGCCCCCTACGACAAGGAGCGTTTCAAGAAACACATCACCTCTTGCTCATACTCAAGTGGTTGTGGCGGCATGAAGTCACTTGAGAGATTTGGTGTTAGGGTCTTATCAACAAGTACACTGTCCTCCTCATTGCCTTCATCATCGTCGTCACCTTCTCCTGCTTCATCAACTACTAGTTTGCTTCCATGCCCAGGCCTTACTCAGAAGGACGATGCATCTATCTCTCAGTATCTCTCTCGGACTTCTGTAGCGAGCGCTGGCGGCGAGGACCTTCTCTCTGTGGCAAGATCTCTCTTCTCAGACGAATTCAAAAACCTCTCCTTGGAGAGGAAGGAACTTGTGCGGTTGAAGCAGAAGCACACACACACATGGTCCGTCCACCATCTCATGAAGACGATCCATGCAATCGGGAAGGCACCTTGTGAAGAGAACGCTGACATGGCCAGCGATGGCTCTGTCAGGGCATGTAAAGCATGCCGGGCACTACTCTCGTCACGTCTGTTCAGGAATGCCATCTCCAGGAAACCAGCACCCAACCAGAACCGTGCATATATTCCCCACATCTACCAGCCGGCAGTTATAGGGAAAATATACACCCTTGGGTTTCATGATCTCATTGACGGTGTAAGTGCCAGATTTGATTTCCAAGCATGCAGACCGCTAATAAGTACGCTAGACATCCAATCACAGCGAGACCTTGACCAGATTCGTGCGTCAAGTGGTTGCAGGGAACCTCGACGATCAACAAGTGTTCCTCGATCTCGTCCAGGTCCTCACTATTCAGGCAGAGCGGCACCTCCGTGGGAGTGGACACCAAAACATGAAGTATCCACCGGCATTGGATGACTGGTGCCATGAGTTGATTTGCATTCGCCCAGAAGCTTATCGCTCATTCCGCAGACAGTTTGCAGGTCGTTCAGAAAGGAGTTTTCTTGAAAAGCGATCGGCTTGTCCCAGTTTCCTTCATGGCATCTCTCCCCAAGTTCTCCATCATGCCCACAAGTATCTCGAAGAATACAAGTACCCAGTTGAAGCCCCGCTTGCACTCAGTGTTGATGACACCAAACTCCTGCCTGCTTTCCGGCCCTACTTTGATCGCTCGGCCAGCAAATGGTTCTTGGTTGGGAAGACTGGTGAACCACTGGAAGTCGCAGATATCGATGAACTAGCTGGCCAGATCGACAATGCCCGCGGACTTCTTGCAACAAAGCTGAGACTCTGGGTGTTACAGATACCACTCCCACATGTCCCTCCACTCATTCTTGCCGTTGTTCCACTTGCATCCTCAACAGATTCCACTACACTTGCCGCTATGGAACAACAGCTCCTTGAGATTCTCCTTCTGGCTGAGAAACCACTGTGTATTGTCTCGCTAGGCTCAGATGGTAGTATTCTCGAGCGTGAGGCTCGCCGAGCCCTTGTCCGGAGTGGTTTTGCAGATAAAATAACCCACTCGATCCCTCACCCTGAAGGCTCACAACTAGGCAACATACGCATTCCAATCCTGCGTGTTCATGGGCAGCATATTGCCGTCATTCAAGACCCAAAGCATTGCCGCAAAACTGGCCGCAATAATTTGTTTTCAGGCGCGCGGCTTCTGGTGCTGGGGAATCACACTGTCTGCTTTGAGCAAGTTCGATTGATGGCTTCTGAAGCTGACAGCCCGCTTTACTGGCGGGACGTTGACAGACTCGATAGGCAAGACGACCGTGCAGCAGCACGTCTATTTTCTGCATCGTTTCTGCACTTTGCCATTTCTCGGCAAGGGGGCAACAATCCAGGGCTACCAATATATCTATTCGTCGTCGGGGAGCTTGTCGATGCGTACGAAAATCGTCATATCCCACACATAGAACGTGTGAGGATGGTTCTGCGGATGCGTTTCTTCAAGTCGCTATGGAAAACATTCCTTCAAGCATCTGGCTATCAAGCAAACAAATACTTCATATCAGCCGATGCAGACGACATCATCGACACTCTAATAGATGGCTTCCTCGCCCTTGTCTTCATCCACCGGGATCATCTCAGTATGACTTTCCCCCTCCTACCTTGGATGCACGGAAGCGAAGCAAATGAACACATCTTTGGTTTACTTCGATCACTCATCCCTGACTTCACTATGCTCGACGTCCTGCGGTTAATCCCTAAACTCAAAGTGCGACTCATGGCAGCCTGCAAGGCCAAGAATGTGAAGGTTGAGTTTCGACGCACAGCCGCAGGATACTCTCACACCTATTTCGATGCAGATGACATTCCCTTGGGTGTTCTCTCTGAATACCCATCCGATGAGGAGATAGCACAAGCTGCTATCATGGCTTATGATGAGGCTAACTCTCTCTGGGATCTCCTCGGGTATTATCACACGAGCACCTCTGGCAACAACCCCACTCCAAGTCATGGCCATCAGGCTGTTCCCGACGCTCAAGATGATGCCGAACCTGAAGATGGACCTGAAGACGGCACACCTCAAGACTTTGACCGTCGTTCTCTTCAAGAAGCACTTGTATCCTGCGACAACATCTCTGGACTCAGTAGTAATGCACAGGCTCGCCTCAACGAGTACTCATATGCTGCGGCTTGCTTAAACTTTGAGGACCAAGAGAAAATGTGAGTATCTTAATATATCACACGGGAAGTTCTGCTATAAAACTCATTACTGTGCAGTGAATCACTTCCTGATGAAGACCCAGAAACCCAGGCTGTCCTCATGAGACGCGTTTTGGAAATACTGATGGAAATTGAGAACCTCACCCCAGCGGAGAGGGCCTCAGTACAAGGCAACATTTCTGGCCTTCATCCACACACTGTAGAAGCCTTCGTGCAACCTGGCCAACAGAGGTATGCGTCAGCTTTCTGACAGCCAGACAAGACCATCACTGATATTAACTGTGCTCTGAAATCTAGCTTGGGCTCAGGAACGTTCCACGAGCTTTCATCGCTCGTTCCGATTCGTCTCAGACATCAATCAGAAGAAGAAGCCTGTTCTGTACGCGTTGCGCATACAGGGAGCACTCTGACAAGAGCTGGTGATACGGATTCTGCCAGCGCCCCTATACTCGATCCCCACAACCTGAAGGCAGCCACCTTACAGGACTCTGAGCGGTGGAAACTCCTGAAGAAGATCCACGAAACAATCAGGGCCTCTGGAAACACCACCAAGTCAGCGCAGGGTGAAAGTACAGGCTTGAACCGTCGCAACCGGTGGACTACTACAGACAAGGTCGCAGCGGGCTCAAGTGTCTATGCGACTCAGGCTAGTGGCTACACAACATCTGGAAACGTTGCAAATGCACAGGCTACTGCTCGGAGATCCGCACAAAATGTGAGTACTTGCCTGGTTTTGTTTGCATGCGCAGGAAACCTTTAACCTTTTTTTATAAACGCAGATCGTGAAGCAACGGGCTAGCGCGTTTGCATCACTCAAGGATGCAGAGTCGTTAGCATCAGCGAAGATCAGTCTCCTTGTCTCTCTCACCAATGGGAGCTTCGGTCTTGCTGTTATCAATGACCAGCTTGTGATGGTAGAAGGTGCGTTTTGATTACATTGAACTCATGTCCAAGTCCCGGGCCTCCAACTAATGACTTCTTTAGTGCTTACGATGTACGAAAAGAGTGGCGCAAAGGGAGCAAAACATTCATGGATATCGTCAACGACTTCCATCGGTGCTATCTCCTATCTCGCAGTGAGGTGCTATCAGCACACTCGACAACGGCAATTTCGAGCGATGGAATGTGCGGCGACGCGGACGACACAGTTCTCACACCTCCCATCATTTGCATTCCTATGCATCGTACCGCAAGGTATGATTCGCCGATCCTCTTCAAACCATTTCCTAGAGCTTCTACCTGGGCCATTCGAGACTATATTTCAAGGTTTGAATACCGATAAAGTAGCTGCTGTTCTTGCTGTGAAGGGGCTTTTGCGACCACCACGCAGAAATAGGGTCAACGCTATCAATGAGGACGACTAGGATATCAAATATAACAACTTATTGGAACTTGTATACGTCGTAGGAATTTTTTTACGATTTATTTGGAATTTCTACGATTTTTTTGCGCCTCTTAAATGTCGGTTGCAAAGTCCACCCCTGGAGTACCATTTTGGGATGTCGGACGCAAAGTCTACCCCCGAGGACCGCAATTTAGGTCACTTTTGGACAACCCCCGAGAGCCCATTTTCCCCCAAATCGGTATCCGACCTTAAGTGGTATTATCAGGGGGCCTGTTGTTCCGCGATCCACGGTGGTTAAATGCTATTAGATTGGACGTAATTATACACCCTTAACCGTGAGTTATTGGAGTCACGATGGCCACTGCGGCCACTGCATGTCGAATAATGAGCGTTTACGCGGATCTGAATTCTGGAAGTACAGGACCGTGTGTCTGAACGTGGGAGTGGATACGTTGATGCATTGATGCGTGCCGTAAGAATATCTCTTTACGGGCCCAGTATCCAGCAACGCGGCAAGGCAAGTTACGTTACGGAGCTGATCAAGCAACTGAGGCAACGAGGCAACGCACCATCTTGATCTTTTCCTTCAGCTGACTGGGCTTCTTCGAGCTTTCGGTAATAAGCTCAACTGTCTCCGTGCCAATACAAACGCAGCGTAGGTATTAGAAGTGAACGTGAACGAACAAATTCTACCTGAGAGCCTGAGGGCGTGCCGGTGGCTCAGAACACGTTCAAGTTGAATATGATAGCGGAGCTTTGATGTGGCGTGCAGCGTGGACTCCGCTGCCCGATGTTTCTCCGAGTCATACAGTACATCTCCGAGTCCTAGCCTAGGCGCCCGAAACGAGGCTCTTTCACATCAAGGAATCTCAACAAGGCATATCATTCATATCAGCATCAGGCAGTTCTGCGCCAGCTATAACAAGGTATTTCAAGTTGCTAGTCTTCATCGATCATCTTCACCAGTGGGCAAGTGGCCTCATTTCGGTTAACCAGCTGACCCCCTTAGCGCCAGGTGTTGCGAACCCTTTGTATTGTGGGAGACAATGCGGCCTTCGATCCGATCCTGGCCCACAGCACGCGATCCTGTATTGAAATCCGGAAAGGCATGCGGCTTTGAACCACGACGACCGATTCACCGGCTCCAATCCCTGGCCGCGATAACAAGTCCCAGTCGACGCCCATGGAGCTGAGAGCGTGTTCTGTCCTTTTGAGGTAATGTCATTTGCTTTTCCGCCGGCATCACATAAGTTTATCACCCTCTCTGCGCCTGCAGGACCCACCCAACGAAGATTACTATATGGGGGCAGTCCACGACTTGTCATGATCAGACTGATCCATCGTGCCGCGAACCGCTTTCCTTCCGTCCAGCCCGTTGAAGTTCTGGATGCGGTTCGTATGGCCGTTTGGTTCGCAATGAAAATCCTCGAAAACTCATAGCTTTGGTCCTAAGAGATCTAGTAATGATGGCACCGTGTGCAGCAGGTGCCTAATTTGGATTTGGACACGTTTACGTAGCGAAGTTTGATGCGTGCGGTAGCCACGACTTCGATGCTGTACACTGTACGTCTAATTGGTGGGACACATTGTCGCCTGTGATCACGAACTTTGCAGAAGAAATCGGTTGCGGTAATATGACCCCTTCAGGCCTCAGATATGTACAGCCTCTGAGGATATCTTTTATGCCCGTCTGCTTGCACAAACTAGATGAACTACAATTACCCCGCTTTTACACTCTGTTCGACACCACGATCGTTCTCCATCGGTCAAAGGTCGGCCATTCTTCGCGACAGCTCCACAAACAAGCAGACGGACCCTCGTGTGCCCCCTCCGAAATTCTATGTCATTGGACTTCCAGTCCTCAAATCGAAGTCACGAACAACATTGCTTTGAGAAAGTGAATGGCTAGCGTCAGTTCAAGACCACACGGTGGTCCTGTGGATCAGGAGAGCAGAGATATTGGGACACTATTCCGGAGCGAGGTCTGGTGGCGAGAACATTACGACGATATCAAGCTCTGCGGGTATCAACTTCGTCCTCGCTACCGTCCAGGATGGGTACCATCGTGGAGGGAATCGAATAAAGACTTCTTCTCCGTGGAGGATGGACAACCCTGCCTTGTTAGTGCTACCTGTTCCGCGCTCTCTGCATTGACGGACTGGATTAGTTACGGGCCTCAATGGATGCTACACGTTTGCACGATGGCAAGCGAGTCATGCTAAAGAAGGTTCTCCCGGAAGAAGGGCCTCATGAACTGCAGATTAGTCGGTTTTTCTCTTCTAGGGAGGTCGGAACGAATTCGCGCAACCATTGTGTACCACTGCTCGATGTTATCAAATTGCCCAACTCTAGCCAGCAGTTGATGGTTACGTCATTCCTGCGTCCCTTCAATAATCCTCGTTTTCAAACGTTCGGAGAGTTTGTAGCCTTCTTCAACCAACTCTGTGAGGTATGTGTTGCCTTTTCCGGATCAGGTATAATTGGCGCTGATTGGCCGCCAATCAGGGCCTCCAATTTATGCACGAGCGAAATGTCGCACACAGGTTCGCGTCGACTCTTGAATCTTGCAAGACCGGAGCTGAGCGCTGATTTCTCGTACCTTTCAGGGATTGCACTGCCAACAACATCATGTTAGATCCGTCTGGGATGTACCCCAATGGCTTCCACCCGACGCAAATCAACCGAAGCCCGAACTTCAGTGGAAGAGCCAAACGACACACCCGAACGCAGCGACCTCCCCGTTATTACTTCATCGACTTTGGCTTATCCCGGCGGTACGCCTCACGTGACGCGTTCGACGAACCGCTTCGTGGCGGTGATAGGACAGCACCAGAGCACCAACGCGGGGGCCCGTGCAATCCATTCCAGACAGATATTTATTACCTCGGAAATCTTATTCGAGAGGAATTCATACGGGTAATATTGGTAACCGCGCTTAATCTTGCCGCGCCGCTTACCGAAAAGTATCATAGAAATACCACGGCTTTGAGTTCATGCGAGACCTGGTTTCCGAGATGACACACGAAGATCCCACAAAGCGTCCTCTAATCGAGGAAGTCGTCGTTCGATTCGCTCGTATCTGCGAGTCGCTCAGTAGGTTAAAGTTGCGTTCGCCAATGACATCAAACAAGCAACCAAGCCTATTCACCGCGTTTCGCGGTGTCAGACAAGCAATCCGCTCGCTTTACTATGTTATCTCGAACAGTAGTGCGATTCCTCAACCCTAAATGACCTTTGGATCTGTCAATCCTGAATAGCACACCGAGCGAGGACACATTTACAAGCGGCGCTAGCCTAAACAAGCAGAGGAGATAGGGGAAGCCATATTATTTCTTTGATTCATTTGTTCGGCATCACCTCAGGCTTCCTCTCGCTCCTTTTTTTGTCTGGATTGGCCACCAACCACATCAGGGCGACTTCCACAACACTATTCATTTATCACACATTGTCAAGTCGCCATTCTTAACCTCTAGTGGCCCTGTCTACGAGCACAAGGCCGCGATTCTCTTCCCACCTATTGACTTTGACTCGAGTTCTTACACATCGCTCACACTCCTTTAAGGCTACTTTAGTTCCCGCGACCATGACACTCTTTAGATCTCGCGTGGACGTATTACCTTCGCTCCTTTGGCTTTCGTGCACCGGCACATCCTTTTCTTGTTCAAGTTACTGACCATATCGCTTTTGTTCTCGCGCACCACCGACGCCCCTTTAGTTCTACTTCTGCAGCTCCCACACTACTCACACTCCCTTGATTCTTCCCGCATTCATCACGCTCCTTAACCTCTTTTCCTTCTTCTAAACCTGACGTTATTAAGTCATATACTCCCTATACATTACACACTTCGCACCAACCTGGGGTGAGATTTCCATAGATAGATATTACAGATAAAACGCCAATGTATCACAAAGAACCTACAGTATATCATTCCCACTTGTCTTACCAGGTGCTGGTTACGGACCCCTCTGAGTGCCCCTGGGAAGAGCACACAGCTGAGGCGTGGCCGCACGACTGAGTGTTGTTTCCGCGACTGCCGCTTGATCTGCCTGCCCCATCCTTCGCAGCTGGAAGCCCGAGTTTTGCTGTTTCACGCAAACCCCTGTCGGAGCAGAAGTACCTGAGTACATGCAATGAACGTGCCTTGCGTTAGCTGAGGGTGAGCTTCTGGCAACCTGCAGACCCTGAGTGCATGGGCAGCACGATGCTGAACATGAAATTATTGCCTTAGAAAGACACACAACCAACTCGTGCACGTGTACGACGCCGTCTGGGAAGGCTGTGTCGGAGCCTGCGGGTTGTTCTCGGCTATCATAGAATAGAGTATGCCAACTCGAACCTGTGCCCCCTGCAATACCTGAGCTAACTAACTGCCATGATCCGAAGACATCGTAGATGCATGTACAACGAGTTTCAGGAACACAAAGTAGTGCGCGCACAGCAGGGCAGTGCTGCTGACAGCGTCGAGCGGGAACCACGTGTTATGGACGATGGAGCCCGATTAGCGAACCTCGTGGAAGCCTCGACTCAGGGACAAGGATGGAAGGTCAAAGAACTGAGCAAAGAAGTGCGAAGGGAGGCTGGCTTTGTGGTGCCGTCTCCTCAGTGGAAAGGGTAGTGTGCTATCATGAACGAGGGGTTGTGCGTGCCAGTGTACCACCCTAATCGTCTCAAGCCCGGCCGCTAATGGGGTCTGCGAGGTGATCGTACAGTATTGAAACATTGACGATCGAAAAGAAAATGGAGAGCTTGGCATGCAAGCTCGTGGTGCACTGCATATAAGTATCACTATCACGGAGGCACGTGGTTGTCGTAAGGCCCGCTGTTGTCAGTGCATGGCGGAGATCCCGATGTTTGCGCAATTATTCACGGGACCGGTGGGATTTTTGTTGCGAAGAGCTCCAATCGATTATCACGGATTCGTGCCTTTGCCAGCTCGAGGAAAAACACTTTCAGCGCTACTAGCGAACAAGAAGTTCGCGAGTAGAGGTACTTGAAAGTTAGTCAGCGTATGTTCACTGCGAGTAACAAGACTCGATGGTAGGACCGGAGCCCACCATGCCATTGGGCATAGTACATACAACCTGAAGGCAGCCTGAGCCTGATGCAGACAGAACATCCCAGTACCCTAGGAACCTAGGCCTTGTCCTAGACGGTCAAGGCCAATCAACAATACAAACTTAACTAATGACCCAGTTACTGGTGAAATGTAACGCATGTTGCGAGAGAGAGATCGAAAAAGAGGGCTAACTTCATTTCAAGTTGAAAACGTTGAAAACGCCTTCAGTGGGCGAAAGTAATTTGAGGACCGTGGGAATAAGTTTAAGATGCGTGAATCAAGGACATGCTCATTGCAGTCATTCGGGGCGGACTAAACGATACATAATGGTCTCCATTCGTTGAGTAAATATTAACTTTAAAGGTGCTACAAATGCGATCGCACAAGTGACATGATCATGGTCAACATTGAAGGGTGAGAAAATGCGTGTCAAGCGGAATTGATTGTGATCCTGGGAGTGAGATGATCTTCGTAATCTGGAGGGGCGGTCGGGCTGGGCAGATTATCCTCTTCACGCACAGCGTCTAAAGCCCCGGGAGGGAACCTTGACATTCCTGTGACGGGGTCAGGCGAAACTCCAGCGTGTTCACTTACAGACCGAGTGTCAGCGAGCGACGCTCGTGGTTATAAGATATCTTACCGCGCGTTACGCAACAAATCGCACTGTAGTTTATACAGCAGATCTCTGTTAGTCGCAGGGCTATGCGCTTGAAAATCGAGAAGGGAGGAGACATGCGAATCATAAACGGTTTGTAACTTCGCATCGTCCCAGCTAGAAGCTTTTCTCGTGCCACTGGACCACTCGTCAATGCAGCATTCGATCTAGAACAGAAATCCGTCGTCGTTAGTATGTGTTGAGTGTCAAGGCCTAGTATGAGTGATCATACCACCATGAGCGTGAGAGCAATGATTGGAATGGGCATCGGGGAAAAGTGCTCGTGATCTACCACTCCAATATCGTCCTTGTCACGAAACCAAGTAGTATCGATTGCTTGTTGGATGATGGGGTGGCGGTATGGGTCACGACCCGTTCGAGGTTCCTAATAGTCAGATGAATTCATCGTTGATCAACGACTCATATAAAGCAGACGAACAGGATAGATAAAATTCATGTGTCTCAACAATCCTTGAGCGCGTCTAGCGTTGTAACTTATACTGGTATGAGCTTGACCCGTCTTGAATTTATACAGGTTTTCCACAAGAGTCGTAACCTTGGGTTTCATTTCAGCGCCCAGCTGCATACGGATGGTTGTGGTCCGGGGATCCGAATGTACGTAAAGGTCGGTCGGAAGAAGCGGGTCAGGGGAATAGTAGAAGCGTGCTTCCCCGCTTGCCTCAGAATCAATCGGGATAGGGTTTTGCGCCGTTGCCTGCAATGGAACAGCATCGACCCGGGGCACTAACCCTCTTGGGCGCGGTACAGACACGATATCGTGACCAGGGAATGTCGAGTTGTGTCCGAGAGTGGCGTCTTTTGCCCGATCTGAGACCGTCTGTGAGGATATGAGAAACTGTATTTCAAGAAATGCGTTGAAAGAACCTTGACAAACTTGAGAGTTTCTTTGGCAGCCTTGCGATATTCGCGAGCTTGTAGGTACCGAGGGAGACCTCTCTTCGATTCTAACCCCATCTTGATCTCGTTCGTACTGACTTGCTTTGAGCGCAGACCAGTGTATGAAAGTAATACTTACAGGGTGATTCTCTCCCTAACGATCTCTAGGTCACTGGGGCTGATCAACTCCTGAGTCTCTCTGGCCAAATTGCGCGCATCATCCAGCCGCCCGTCACCCCGTTGCTCCTGAGCAGATGGTCGTTGACTAGCCAGGAAATGCAACAGCTTCCACGTCAAGAAACCTGATGCGTCGAGTGGAGGGCCGGTCGTCGTCCACGACTCAGACATGTTAGAATAGGGGACAAGATATAAAGTGAGGGGTGAAGAGGGGGTTAGCTTTGGTGACTACGCCGTATGTGTGTGAATAAAAGCAGTAGAGCCTTGAGGCACGATGTATCCGCGATAGTCGTGTTTGGGAAATCGCGACCCAGAGACGAGCTCAGGCAGTGCGTGTAGACCTGAGTGCCGCAGAAATCACATCGAGGTGCAAAGATGGGAAATCAGCCCCGATCCCTCTCAGGGTGGCCCCAGTGTTCAGTATGCGGATCAGTTGGCGGCCATCAGCGCGCAGCCTCGTGAAGCCCTGCGGCCTGTGGAGCCATCCAGGGTCGGAAAACGTGAGAGACAATGTGAGAAAGGAACCTCGAGAGAAACACCACCCCACGAGGTTTATTACGTTGATGCAGGTCGATCGCAAAGATAGAGGCTGGGGTGTGTTCGGACCGTTCGGTCACGGTGTTTTTGTTTTTTGAAATCCATTCATATCCCGGGACATGCCGAAGCCCATGTGATCTTTGTGCACTATCTAAACTGCAAACTCGGGAGCCAGCTCGGGTGCGTTTTATAGTACAATACACAAAAAGGTACGTCATGCACCAGTTAGTAAGTAATTGATTGACCTTGAGGGCAATGTAGTGTGAGCCCGCGACAACTTCAGTCAGGTGGCTCGGGCAGTAGAAGGGCATATTCAGACTTGCGGCGCGAGTCGCTTTGAGGGGCTACTGTCTAAAATCGTTGCAGGTGGCCAATAGGGGAAAGCGGTTGTAAAACGGTTCGCGCATGCGGCGTCAAGGGAGGGACAGTTGTATATGAGGTGATGATCGAGTGCGCTACATGAGTCCGTGGGCATAGGGCTTGAATCGTCGCTTACCTACGAAGGCATGCCTCGCTACAAGGCGAAAGGCTGGTGTGACGAAAGAAGGTCGTTTGGACGTCTTCTACTTGACGATGTATGCCTACCGAAGGAGTTGATTCTTGTGGTAGGGTGATATCGTGATGATAAGCGCATGAAGTGGGTAGGTGCATATTTTGCAATCGCGTTGTTCTGTCCAGGCCCAGGCCAGGCCATCCGGTGTAGGTGACTTTTCTGACCCAGTCCTTCTCAAGCACCACTGACGAGTTTGCTCGGTTCCTAGCATTAGCATCGACTGAGTTGCAACGGGTTCGAGGGTAAGTTACGTAGCATGGGCTCGTGGAACAAATGGGCTCGTGGAACATGTGACTGTGATGATGGGTGATAAGGTCAGCAAGTAAAAGCAAGTAAATTGGCGGACTTTTACTAGGGCTTTTCACCGTCAACACCGTCCAAGTACAGTATGTGAGGCCTATCTTTAAGTAGTCATCTTATTTTGTATCCCTTCGTCATATCTTCGCCATTTGTCGACCCATCATGGCAGCTGTGTAAATACACGTATCTATAGCATGGCCGTGAGTCTGTGAATGTGCCATCAGGACAAGGAAATCTTATTTGTTGAACAAGTTCAAGCACCCCTGTGATATCATAGGGTGGAAAAGGGGATTGACCGGGATGGTGAGAGAACACGCCGTGGGCAGTAGATAACATGCGACACAACGTAAGGGGTTGGTCACACTGACAGCCAGATTGACAAGTTAGGTTTAGGGATTAGGGGAAAGTTTTGATGGATTCATGATGAAGCTGGTGATACTGTAAACCATGAGGTGGCAGTGGGAAAGAAGGTCTTAGCAGTGTCTTAGCCGCCCTCACACTTGACAGAAGGTGGCTCAAAAAAGCTAGCAAGCTAGCTACGCAGCCACAGGAAGTACTGAAGATCCCAGATAAGCTGGCTGCCGTCTTCACACTTCAGCTTCAGACCTTGCCTAGGCCTGGCGTGCCTTTGTGGACGCTGTGCATAAGAGACCTAGGCTTTCGTATTATTTTTTTTCGAAAAAAAAAACAACCAAAAAAACAAATTGCCTGGTACTGCGGTACTGTATGGCCCAGAACACGTTGACAGAAAGCACTTATGGACCCAGCTCATGAATTGGGCCTGGGATGAGAGGCATTGCCGCAGGTGTTGAATACCATTCACGATGCCCAGCAGTTTTTACAACACCATGTTGGTGTGCTTGCCAGCCTGCGTGATTGATTGCAATGATGATCCGCCGGCCCGAAAAGTGATGTAACGTTGATTTTGGTTAGCCTCACGCGCATGAACCATGCAATTGCGTGAACGGAACCGTGCACCTTGCGTAAACCCCCAACGGCTCTCCTCAAATACGAACCACTGCAAACCATGGCTCTCATCTTACCTCTACCACGATAACAAATTAGTTCCAATTCCAACTCCTCCCCAGCCCTAACCTCCGAATACACAGCATGTCCTCAAGCACCGCTAGAAACGGCACCGCCTACGCTGAACGCAACGACAGACAAGCAGGAACGCTCGTGATGACGGAAGTTTGGTGGCGAGATCGCTTTACCGACATTGAGAAGCAGGGGTACAGGCTTCGCCCTCGGTACCACCCCCGGTGGGAACCTTCCTGGAACAAGACAGGAAAGGATTTCTACAGCGCAGAGGACGGGCAAGCTACCATAGTACGTGTTTTTTTTTTCATTATTTGCTTTCCCGCCTCCTTACACGCCTGCCTAAGTTGAGGGCGGCAATGGACGCAATTCGCATACGGGATGGCCGTCCCGTTATGCTCAAAAAAGTCCTCCCTGCGGACGGGCCCCATGAATTGAATATCAACAGGCTATTCTCATCGCCAGAGCATTCCAGGAGCCACGATAATCATTGTGCGGCACTGTTGGAAATCATAGAACTGTCGGCACACTTCGGGTCTCAAAAGTTGATGGTGTTTCCGCTGTTGCGTCCCTTCAATCAGCCACGGATCCAGACATTCGGGGAATTTGCCGCCTTCTTCGCTCAAATATGCGAGGCGAGACCACATTTCATTTAACATAACATTTTCACATCATCCTAATGCTTTCCACACAGGGCATCCGATTCATGCATCAGCGGAAAGTCGCCCACCGGTATGAATCTCACGGTTGAATGTGATGATTCAAATCTAACTCTTTTGCTGGAAGCGATTGCACAGCAAACAATATCATGCTCGATCCATCTAAAATGTATCCGAAAGGGTTTCACCCTGTCAAGATCGATCGAAATAGGAACTTCAAGCATACTGCGAAAGCTTATACAAGGACGCAACGCCCTCCCCGCTACTACCTCATTGACCTTGGCCTGTCTCGACAGTACCTCTCCCGAGACGCATTGGACGAATCACTGCGAGGTGGAGACAAGTCAGCGCCTGAGCATCAATCGGGACGACGATGTAACCCGTTTCACACCGACATCTACTACATCGGCAACCTTGTACGACAGGAGTTTATGAAGGCAGGCAACCGCTTCTGTTGCTCCCGTAGATGATCTCATTTCCGCTAAACAGAAGTGCAACGGTTTTGAATTCATGGACGATTTAGTCGCCTCGATGACGCAAGAAAACCCGGCCGCGCGCCCTTCTATCGAAGGTGTACTGCAGGAGTTTTCTCGTATCCAAGCGTCTTTGAGCAAGGGAAAGCTACGCTCGGCGATCACATCAAAAAATGCTCCCAAGGTTTTGGGGATAATTCGGCAGGCAAGGCAATCCGTCCGCACTGTCCAGTACATCGTGTCTCGCCGACCGGCGATTCCGAATTATAATTCTTGATTTCATTATATTACTGAGCGTTCTGCGCTGTGCGTGGGAATGGGCTTCTGTCTTGCAGGACATTTGACTTTGGACTTTTCAAGTACTCTTAGTACTCACTGATTGACTGAATGAAGTCTTTCGTTTTGGGTTCTGGCATATTATATATATTTTTAATTATGAACTGTAAGTTAAGCTGGTCGTTATAGTGGGACAACGAACCAACATTGTATACATTAATTACTGTACTGTACCCGCCCCACGCAGCAAGCGATTCTGTATTCATCATAATGTATTCAAAGTTTGCACCTTACTTTCACTGTCATGGGAATCCACCCATCTACGGCCGTGACACCAGAGTTTGAAGGCTGAAGGTCACATGGTCACATGCTGCCTCCTCATCAAACCGGTCCGGCAGCTGTCCGCTGCCCCCAGTACAGGCACCTGTCTCGAGCATCGCAGAGGAGCGTCGACATAATTTTGGGTTGATACTCCTTTTCGGTGATGCTTGGCAGGTCTCACTGAGGTCAAACGGACTAATACCCCTGCTTCCCTGATACGCTGATCCTCGAATGGTTGAAGGAAGGAGGCATGGGGTTAGCCCGATATAGTTCTTTGCAAGAGTACGTTCTCAAATCGTGTTATTCGAACGGGAGGAGAGTCATACAAGCGACATCACGGCTACTAAAAGTCAATAAATTACTGCAAGGCATGCTACAGTACTGACGTCCTGGAAGCCCGGCCAATTGACCACAGATCCAACACAAGCGCTGATCGGAGATCAACATCATGATCCCATACTGTCCGAGAGTGGGGATGATCGGGGGGAGGGGGCGTGGGAGTGGGCTGGCCGTTTAAGAAGCGAGCAACCCTTCACAAGCTGCATTAACCCTATCTTGCGGCCATATATTACGCGTGTCTGGCTGAATGTGAACCAGGGCCGGGACGCCTGCGTGCCTCCTGGTTCGCAGGGACGGGGGCATGAGTCGGACTCAACACGCACCAGAAGACAACTTACCGTCCTTCGTCGTGAAAGTCGCGCCGTAGTTGGTGCAGTGGGTCACAGTGGCGTGTATTGAGACCCTGTTGTGTGAGAGCCTTAAGCGCGGCAAGATGGCTTGCGTATGTTACTTTATATCGCTCGTAGGTGAAAGGAAGTTCGATATGAAGACCATTACTCCACTCATCGAGGCAACACTCGATCTACAACATTGTGAAAGAGGTTCAGGACTTTCCATTAGCGGATAGACTAGAAGAGCTTACTGCCGTGAGGACCAATGTAACAGCTTCGTAGGGCATAGGGTTGAATTCGTTGCGGAACCTGACCCCCTCTCCTCGATCGTCTCCAAACCAGATAACGTTGGTACACTGTTGTATGATGGGATGGCGGTATGGCGATCCGTGCTCTCCGTTGATAAAAGTTGTATCGGACTTCAAGGTTCGCGCTCTCTCTATGTTCTGGTTCAAGATTTCTGCAGCCCCGCCTGTCTCAAACCCATAGAACCTTATGACAAGCGGCGTGACCTTCGCCTTCACGTCAGTGAGGAAGCGTAACCCGACGGCTGAGAGCTGAGTGAAAGAGTATTAAGTGGCGGGCCAAAGCGGCGCAACAAAGTTTAAGTTATAACACACCCTGTCCTCGAGATCATCGGGTTGGCTGAGTCGGGTTCCAGTCCTGGTGCATGCGACGGGCCATACGGTATTTGCCCATTTAGAAGCCTGTTCAGGATCCGGGAAGGCATCTTTGGAACTAAGGTAACATCTGTAAGTGGCCTCTGCTGCGTCTATTGTGCGCCTCATTTGCTCGTCGTATGTCACATCTTGAAATCCAATGAACTCAGCATCTCTGACTCTGTCAGAAGTCGTCTGTAAAGAGGGAGACCAATATTATCTGTTGGAAGGGCCACGTAAACTTGTGACTACCTTGATGAGATGGAACGTTTCTTCCGCGTGTTTTCGATAGGCTCGTGCATGAGACCATTTGGAAAGGCCCCATTTAGAGTCCAGCCCGACTTTCGTCTCAGCCGTCCTAGGAGCGCAAAGTGTAAACTCGAAACATGCCATGAATTATGAATTAAACATACAGTGTGATTCGGTTCTGAAGAGTGGCCATCTCATCTCTGGGAATCACATCCCTGAACTGGTCTCGTAGGCTACGAGAGCGCTCAAGATCTTCGTCGCCTCTTCTAGCCTGTGCGGATGGGAGGAGACTAGTCATTTATTTCGTTCGAGTTGAGTTGACGGGTGTTTCGAAAAGGGCAGTAGCCGTTGGTGTTAATGGAGCCTGACTGGGAGTGACACCGTGAAGCTTGTAGTGGCAGAGCAACCCTATCGCTACTATTATACTAGTACCACAGGTTAATAGAAAGGTTCTCAAGATAGTGGCTCAGGAATTGTTCGTGAGCCTTTTCTGTGTCAGTACCATAGATAGATACCTCCGAATGTTATCTGAGCTGGGCTTCCTGAACCGGAAACCATAGCTAGCGCTCAGGCTGGAGTTTTGATTTCTTGGTTGCACTTGGTATAGTTGGAACAATCAACTTCAGTAAAAGGTATGTGGAAGCAGCTTGAACGATTTGAACATCGTATAGATGTTGTAGCAAGACGAACGCAGGGAAATTTGAAAATCAGGTTTAACGGTGACTCCAAATGGGTATAAGGTGTCCCACAGAGCGATTCGCACAACCTCCGTTCTTCTCTGAGCCATGGCAATCGGGAGGCGATCACCGATATCACTGTTTTTCACACAGTCAAAACTGAAATCCGATTGGCCGCATTGTTACAACCAAAGTAGAGCAATTTACGGTGTCCTCTACGAGGCATTTGACGGTCAATCCCGAGTCAATACGATAAGTAGAGGTTGGTTCCGATCTCCCCTAAAGCTCACAGGGTCACTCATTACTTCCGTCACGACTTCCACTGCCAGCTCACTGCGGCCCAAGTCGCTTTTGCAGTCGGACTTGTGGCGACATTTCTCTCATCTTACCCATTCCCCTTTTCTTGGCCGACTCGTAGATCTGGAGATGGAGGAACGATCAGCTAGACCCGTAGATCCTGAGAGCCGAGAAATTGGTGCCCTCTTCACCAGCGAAATGTGGTGGCGGGATCATTATCGCGATATCGGGGCCAGTGGCTACAGACTACGGTCTCGGTACGACCCCGACTGGCAACCATCTTGGAAATCATCAGGAAAGGATTTTTTCATGGCGGAGGATGGACAACCCACACTGGTGCGTGTTTTCCCATCGTTTTCGTGTCGCACGCCTGACACTACGGATGGCCTTTAGTTGCGAGCTGGGATGGACGCAACTCGTATCCGTGATCGCAAACAAGTAATGCTCAAAAAAGTTCTTCCTGAAGAAGGCCCTCACGAACTATCCATTACTCGATATTTCTCTTCTAACGAGCTCAGAGACGATCCTCGCAATCATTGTGTGCCTTTACTCGACCTTATCGACACGGTCGACACCAAACTCGATAAGAAACTAATGGTCATGCCATTTCTACGTCCTTTCAATCACCCTCGTTTTCAAACTTTCGGAGAATTTGTAGCGTTTTTTATGCAAATCTGTGAGGTCCGATTGGGAATACCATTTCGATATAACCACGGAGTTTTAACAAACTTCTGCTCAGGGTCTCCAATTCATGCATCAGCGAAACGTTGCACACCGGTGAGCGTAGTGTATCTTCTCAGAAAGGACCTTTTTCTCAAACCATTGCGTAAAGTGACTGTACTGCAAACAACATCATGCTTGATCCGTCCGGAATGTACCCAAATGGGCACCATCCCTCACAGATAAATCGGAGTAGGGATTTCAAGGGAAGGGCCAAGCGATACACCCGGACAGACCGGCAACCCCGCTATTATTTGATCGACTTTGGTTTGTCTCGCAGGTATCCTTCGCGACATGTTGTAGACGAACCTCTACGTGGTGGCGATAGAACTGCTCCAGAACACATGCGTGGAGGACGGTGCAATCCGTTTCCCACCGATATCTATTACCTTGGCAACCTCGTTCGCGAGCAGTTCTTGATGGTAGGCTTAACCTCCCTTCGTCTATTCTCGAGACTCATAGAACATCGCAGAAGTGCAACGGCTTTGAGTTTATGCAGGAGCTAGTTGACGCGATGACAGACGAGAGTCCAGAACAGCGTCCTACGATTGAGCAAGTCATTGAAAGGTTTGGCCACATCCGTGACTCGTTGAGTTCCATCAAGTTACGCAGCTACATCTCAGTGAAAAAGGACCCTCGATTATTTACTGCGTACCGACATGTTCGACAGCTAGTACGTACGGCTCGTTACGTTGTTCTTAAGAAGACTGCTATTCCAATTTCCTGACTTGGTGAATCCCGTAAGCGGAAGTGTCCATTATCTTTGTCCTTTTTCGTCAGTCATTTCCAGAAGAAAAAGAATAACAGAAAAGTGGACATGAACTTCGTCGACATTGTTTTTCACGGCGTAACAAGGGATACGATGAGGAAAATAGGTTACTCAGTTATTATTATCTATCACAATCTCAGGCTTTTCCACCTAGTTTATTATTATTACTTTTTATTTTATTTTTAAAAAGGAATACAGTATGGCAAGTCGCACGCTGCCGTAGTAGCTGACGTACGTGAGACAGAAGAACCCCAAGAAGCACGCTTTCAACAGCATGGTCCTTTTATTTATACCAGCATTACAGTTCATCCATTCTAGACCGTAGAGACGTCCATTAACAGTACAAATTATTCTAACAACACGACCGCATACAAACGAGAAAGTCCTCCACCGAGAACGTTGCTTTGGCACATTGCCATGAGGCAAGCGCGTGTAGTGGATTTCAAACTCGTTGTCTGTTTTAGTGTCGATAAGCTTTGGTAAAGCTCCGTCCATTAGCCGGAGAAGCGAAATGGGTTGGATCAGCCGCTGAGGATTCTTCTGGCGTGTCCGGCGTCAGAGGAGGTGTGGGAAGAGGAGAGACTACGACTGCTGGGTTTATCGATGGTCGTGTTTCCTTGGCCGCACCAGTTGGGACAAGAGTGGTCCCGTTGGACGGTGCCGCAGGTTCTTGAGGTTGGTCAGGGGGTGACGAGTGGCTGAAGGACTGCGGCGGATCAATCAAGCACCACTTGCAACGTGGGCCCCCTTATGGGCGCACTTGACGTGATAGAAGCCGTGGTGGAAGCGTTAGTTGGGATGCCCAGAGATCCCGGGTCGTTTGATACAGCGCCAGAGTATTTAATCGTTCCCATCGCGGTGACCCCGTGTTCACGTTCTGTTGGGACGGTGGACACAACCGCGCCCTGAATTTTGAGTTCCCCCTCTAGTGTAACCTGCTGTGAGAGAACTTAGCATCTTTTTTGAGAAAATAATCTCACACTGCACCTTAATGGTTTCCAGGGTTTCGTGAGCCTTGTCCAGGTAGAGACGAGACTGCTGAGTTCGACGTATCACGCTCTTCTTTTCTAAACCGTGCCGGAAATCCTTCGCACTTTCAATCACCGTTGAGGTTAGTCAAACTAGGAAGTCATAGGATGGTCTGCTTTGTCTACTTACCGCGTCAACAATGCAATTGCCATGTTGTAGTCCTCCTCGTTTGTGATTTCTCTGTGTTGTTTCAGAAGCTTCGTGGCGTCAATCAGGAGGTCGTCTGCCAGCCTGGCTTGTATCGATGGTAGTCGATTTTGCAAACTCTGCATTCTGGTAGCGTCCGTGTTCTCAGCTGTGAGAGATGTCAGCGGTTGACAGCCAACGACTCAGCGACTTGACTTAAATACCAGGAATCGTGGCATGTTGTTTGACAGCCATTTGTTGGGGCGTTTCTCCTTTGCCTCAGTAATGTTCCAAAGTGAAGCTCCCGAGTACCAGGTGAACAGAAGAGTGAATAACCGATAACCAATCGTATCAAGGGATTGTTGGGACGCTCAAAACATGGTTTGTACAGTGGAGATATTCCATCAAGCAAAGTTTAGCGTCCTCAGGGCCAACACGTTCCTGAGTTGGGTCAGGCCGGCGTGCATGAAGGCGTCAATTACTGGGAGATCGGGCGTCAAAAATGTTAAAAAAGGATTGAGTTGCTCTTTCAATCTTTCAACGACCATATCTAGTTGTTGAGCAAAGGAAGTAACTGACCACTCCAGATTGAGGTATGGATATACGCTCTGAAATTGTCCATAGATAGGCGCCAAACCGGTCAGCAACGGAAATCCCAGTTTGTAAGGACCAATCCTTGCGCTTATTTCACAACTTCCACGCGTCTACATCGTGTCCAATCCCAGTAGGCTCCCCTTTAATGTGTGTGGACATGGTAAGCGTTTCCAGAAGACCTGAATGAGATGAGCGGCGTTCATTTATAGATGCTTTTTCCATTTCCGAGGACCTTCGCGGGCAATTCCGGGATGTGGGGCGCAATAAGAAGATAATAGTAACGTACCTAGCAATTGTACGCGGTTCGCACAGCAACTATCGTGGTCAGCAGATAATAGTAACGTAAGATTCCGCACTGGCAGAAGTACGGACGAACAAATACGTGTTCAAGTTTGCGTAAACGCGGTTAAGCTAGGCCCCCTGATAATGCCACATAAGGTCGGAGACCGGACCACCCATATGTATACCTTTTTAGGAAGGAGGGTCGGTTTCGGCTAGCCAATTGTCCACCCCTCGACTTCCTTTTTGGGAATGAGGTCCGGTGTGCCGTCTACCTCCGAGAGGCACCCTCAGCACTAGGTCGGTGCAAGTCCACCCATTGTCGTCTACACCCATTGTCATCTACACCCATTGTCATCTATCCTGAACACTTCCTGAGCATGTCTTGGCCGTGTCCGGCAACTGTGTGGCAGCACTTGGGAGTCACTCTGTCTGATCATCATGTGGCGCCACTGCCTACAACTACATTGTCCTGTCCATTATCCATCTGCAGCTGCGTGCTGCATTGTCCTCTCTATTGTTCGTCTGTCCGCGTGCTGTCTCATCACTGTACTGTTGCTATCTGTGCTCACTGTCTGCCACATCATACTTGAGTCATACTTGTTACAACTATCTGTATATATGGTACGAATACTATTCGCTTTTCTTCATTTAAACGACTTCCCGTGCCACTCTGTCGACCATGTCTGCTGTGCTGCATGTGCCGACCACCGATCTCACCGTGGATGAGTTTGGAGATGCGAACCAATGGATTGGTCAAGGAAAGAAATACCATGATGTGCCAGAATTTGTCTCAAAGGAACTCTGTCGTCGCACATCGGCCCCTCCAACGGAGACACCACTCTTACCCTCCCCATGGCTTCCAGTTATATGTCTTCTCGATTTCCCCACCCCTCCGATCACACTACTCAAGGGCATCAACGCAGAAGAAATCTTTTCACATAACAGAGCCACACATACATCTTCTGAGTGTCTACAGCTCTCCGTTCCTTCACACAAAATTCTTGAAGCGTTGCGGGCCTGTGCTGGTCAGGCTATGCTTGATGGGAAAATTTCTGTGCAACACTGGGACAAGCGGGATGTCTTCTTGCCATTTGATTCCCTTGGGATGTGGAGCCTGATTCTTGAAGCTGACATTGCCAAGAAGGCCTGGCAAGACGCACTGGCATGGTTGGATCAGCAGCACGAAATACCCATTCAATATATTGCCCAGGTAACAAAGCTCTTAGCCATTGTCCCTTGGAAGGATGGTGTCAAAGGCCCTGGTTCAGGTCTTAGCATCACGGAGATGGCAGGTTTCTTATCACAGAAGTGGCTATCAGATTCTCACATTGACAGCATGCTGCATGCTGCGATGTATCTACGCCGTGAAGCCCTCTCTAATACTGCCCCTCGCACTGAGATTGTTCCGACCACTTTTGTCACTCACATCCTCGCTTCACCACTCCTAGAGGCATCACCTATCCCATGCAACTACATAAAGAATGCGCCAAAGTCAGTCCAGAGGGTTGGTTCAGTCATTTCTGAGAGTCCCTCAGATATTCGGATTGCCACAGTCTCGTTCTCTCCTCCAGGCCATTGGGCCTGCTTGGTTATCGACTGCCGGGCTCGAACCATTGCTTGGGGTGATTCAGCTGGACGTCCTGAACCTGCTGGCCTCGAGAAACGTCTTAAAGCTTGGCTAGGTGTTTTTACTCCTCAAATTGAATTCTCAGCACTGCAAGCGCTGCGCTGTGCTCACCAGACTGACGGATATTCTTGTGGAATCATCGCAGTCAACACCCTCAAGCATAATATCTTTGGTGACAAGCTTTGGAGCGAGTCTCACCGGGAGTCTCTGCGCATTGCAGAGTTCCTTGACATCCTGGAGATCTCAGAAAGCCATAGGGAAAGTGTGGGTACTTTTGTTTCTATGCTGTGAATTGACAATCGCTAACAAAATTGACTTATCGCAGCTATTGGCTGAAGCAGATCCCATCGATCTTGCACCCCCTCCATTGCCAACTATGCTGTCCTCTCTGTCTCAGGGTGCAGGCACCTTGTCTGACTTGAGGATGAATCCCATTGACCACGCCCCCCCTCCACCACCAGCTACACCGCCATCTCTCGTTCAGAGTACGCAGGCATTGTCTGACTTGACAACAGCCCAACCAAGTGCCTTGACGGCTCCACAGGTGCTGCACACTGGCACGAAGCGTCCAATAACACCATCATGTGTTCTTCCAGCCAAGATGAAGCGCCCTCGCAATCTTGCATATCCCCTGGCTCACCCTCAAGCACCGCAACAGAAAAACATCGGCCGACCTGTTGTTGGCACCAACCTGAGCAAGCAAGCGGTCTCAAAGAATAAGGCAAATGAGTGTGTTCTTAATGGCACTTTCGTCCACAACCCAAAGCGATGGGAAGGATACAAGAAGAAACTTGCAGAACTTGATCCCAATTTCGAAGTTTCTGAAGACCCAAGGCTTGTGCGCAAAGTGAAGCATTCTGTCTGCGGTGGTTGGTTTGTAATGGCAGCCCCCTACGACAAGGAGCGTTTCAAGAAACACATCACCTCTTGCTCATACTCAAGTGGTTGTGGCGGCATGAAGTCACTTGAGAGATTTGGTGTTAGGGTCTTATCAACAAGTACACTGTCCTCCTCATTGCCTTCATCATCGTCGTCACCTTCTCCTGCTTCATCAACTACTAGTTTGCTTCCATGCCCAGGCCTTACTCAGAAGGACGATGCATCTATCTCTCAGTATCTCTCTCGGACTTCTGTAGCGAGCGCTGGCGGCGAGGACCTTCTCTCTGTGGCAAGATCTCTCTTCTCAGACGAATTCAAAAACCTCTCCTTGGAGAGGAAGGAACTTGTGCGGTTGAAGCAGAAGCACACACACACATGGTCCGTCCACCATCTCATGAAGACGATCCATGCAATCGGGAAGGCACCTTGTGAAGAGAACGCTGACATGGCCAGCGATGGCTCTGTCAGGGCATGTAAAGCATGCCGGGCACTACTCTCGTCACGTCTGTTCAGGAATGCCATCTCCAGGAAACCAGCACCCAACCAGAACCGTGCATATATTCCCCACATCTACCAGCCGGCAGTTATAGGGAAAATATACACCCTTGGGTTTCATGATCTCATTGACGGTGTAAGTGCCAGATTTGATTTCCAAGCATGCAGACCGCTAATAAGTACGCTAGACATCCAATCACAGCGAGACCTTGACCAGATTCGTGCGTCAAGTGGTTGCAGGGAACCTCGACGATCAACAAGTGTTCCTCGATCTCGTCCAGGTCCTCACTATTCAGGCAGAGCGGCACCTCCGTGGGAGTGGACACCAAAACATGAAGTATCCACCGGCATTGGATGACTGGTGCCATGAGTTGATTTGCATTCGCCCAGAAGCTTATCGCTCATTCCGCAGACAGTTTGCAGGTCGTTCAGAAAGGAGTTTTCTTGAAAAGCGATCGGCTTGTCCCAGTTTCCTTCATGGCATCTCTCCCCAAGTTCTCCATCATGCCCACAAGTATCTCGAAGAATACAAGTACCCAGTTGAAGCCCCGCTTGCACTCAGTGTTGATGACACCAAACTCCTGCCTGCTTTCCGGCCCTACTTTGATCGCTCGGCCAGCAAATGGTTCTTGGTTGGGAAGACTGGTGAACCACTGGAAGTCGCAGATATCGATGAACTAGCTGGCCAGATCGACAATGCCCGCGGACTTCTTGCAACAAAGCTGAGACTCTGGGTGTTACAGATACCACTCCCACATGTCCCTCCACTCATTCTTGCCGTTGTTCCACTTGCATCCTCAACAGATTCCACTACACTTGCCGCTATGGAACAACAGCTCCTTGAGATTCTCCTTCTGGCTGAGAAACCACTGTGTATTGTCTCGCTAGGCTCAGATGGTAGTATTCTCGAGCGTGAGGCTCGCCGAGCCCTTGTCCGGAGTGGTTTTGCAGATAAAATAACCCACTCGATCCCTCACCCTGAAGGCTCACAACTAGGCAACATACGCATTCCAATCCTGCGTGTTCATGGGCAGCATATTGCCGTCATTCAAGACCCAAAGCATTGCCGCAAAACTGGCCGCAATAATTTGTTTTCAGGCGCGCGGCTTCTGGTGCTGGGGAATCACACTGTCTGCTTTGAGCAAGTTCGATTGATGGCTTCTGAAGCTGACAGCCCGCTTTACTGGCGGGACGTTGACAGACTCGATAGGCAAGACGACCGTGCAGCAGCACGTCTATTTTCTGCATCGTTTCTGCACTTTGCCATTTCTCGGCAAGGGGGCAACAATCCAGGGCTACCAATATATCTATTCGTCGTCGGGGAGCTTGTCGATGCGTACGAAAATCGTCATATCCCACACATAGAACGTGTGAGGATGGTTCTGCGGATGCGTTTCTTCAAGTCGCTATGGAAAACATTCCTTCAAGCATCTGGCTATCAAGCAAACAAATACTTCATATCAGCCGATGCAGACGACATCATCGACACTCTAATAGATGGCTTCCTCGCCCTTGTCTTCATCCACCGGGATCATCTCAGTATGACTTTCCCCCTCCTACCTTGGATGCACGGAAGCGAAGCAAATGAACACATCTTTGGTTTACTTCGATCACTCATCCCTGACTTCACTATGCTCGACGTCCTGCGGTTAATCCCTAAACTCAAAGTGCGACTCATGGCAGCCTGCAAGGCCAAGAATGTGAAGGTTGAGTTTCGACGCACAGCCGCAGGATACTCTCACACCTATTTCGATGCAGATGACATTCCCTTGGGTGTTCTCTCTGAATACCCATCCGATGAGGAGATAGCACAAGCTGCTATCATGGCTTATGATGAGGCTAACTCTCTCTGGGATCTCCTCGGGTATTATCACACGAGCACCTCTGGCAACAACCCCACTCCAAGTCATGGCCATCAGGCTGTTCCCGACGCTCAAGATGATGCCGAACCTGAAGATGGACCTGAAGACGGCACACCTCAAGACTTTGACCGTCGTTCTCTTCAAGAAGCACTTGTATCCTGCGACAACATCTCTGGACTCAGTAGTAATGCACAGGCTCGCCTCAACGAGTACTCATATGCTGCGGCTTGCTTAAACTTTGAGGACCAAGAGAAAATGTGAGTATCTTAATATATCACACGGGAAGTTCTGCTATAAAACTCATTACTGTGCAGTGAATCACTTCCTGATGAAGACCCAGAAACCCAGGCTGTCCTCATGAGACGCGTTTTGGAAATACTGATGGAAATTGAGAACCTCACCCCAGCGGAGAGGGCCTCAGTACAAGGCAACATTTCTGGCCTTCATCCACACACTGTAGAAGCCTTCGTGCAACCTGGCCAACAGAGGTATGCGTCAGCTTTCTGACAGCCAGACAAGACCATCACTGATATTAACTGTGCTCTGAAATCTAGCTTGGGCTCAGGAACGTTCCACGAGCTTTCATCGCTCGTTCCGATTCGTCTCAGACATCAATCAGAAGAAGAAGCCTGTTCTGTACGCGTTGCGCATACAGGGAGCACTCTGACAAGAGCTGGTGATACGGATTCTGCCAGCGCCCCTATACTCGATCCCCACAACCTGAAGGCAGCCACCTTACAGGACTCTGAGCGGTGGAAACTCCTGAAGAAGATCCACGAAACAATCAGGGCCTCTGGAAACACCACCAAGTCAGCGCAGGGTGAAAGTACAGGCTTGAACCGTCGCAACCGGTGGACTACTACAGACAAGGTCGCAGCGGGCTCAAGTGTCTATGCGACTCAGGCTAGTGGCTACACAACATCTGGAAACGTTGCAAATGCACAGGCTACTGCTCGGAGATCCGCACAAAATGTGAGTACTTGCCTGGTTTTGTTTGCATGCGCAGGAAACCTTTAACCTTTTTTTATAAACGCAGATCGTGAAGCAACGGGCTAGCGCGTTTGCATCACTCAAGGATGCAGAGTCGTTAGCATCAGCGAAGATCAGTCTCCTTGTCTCTCTCACCAATGGGAGCTTCGGTCTTGCTGTTATCAATGACCAGCTTGTGATGGTAGAAGGTGCGTTTTGATTACATTGAACTCATGTCCAAGTCCCGGGCCTCCAACTAATGACTTCTTTAGTGCTTACGATGTACGAAAAGAGTGGCGCAAAGGGAGCAAAACATTCATGGATATCGTCAACGACTTCCATCGGTGCTATCTCCTATCTCGCAGTGAGGTGCTATCAGCACACTCGACAACGGCAATTTCGAGCGATGGAATGTGCGGCGACGCGGACGACACAGTTCTCACACCTCCCATCATTTGCATTCCTATGCATCGTACCGCAAGGTATGATTCGCCGATCCTCTTCAAACCATTTCCTAGAGCTTCTACCTGGGCCATTCGAGACTATATTTCAAGGTTTGAATACCGATAAAGTAGCTGCTGTTCTTGCTGTGAAGGGGCTTTTGCGACCACCACGCAGAAATAGGGTCAACGCTATCAATGAGGACGACTAGGATATCAAATATAACAACTTATTGGAACTTGTATACGTCGTAGGAATTTTTTTACGATTTATTTGGAATTTCTACGATTTTTTTGCGCCTCTTAAATGTCGGTTGCAAAGTCCACCCCTGGAGTACCATTTTGGGATGTCGGACGCAAAGTCTACCCCCGAGGACCGCAATTTAGGTCACTTTTGGACAACCCCCGAGAGCCCATTTTCCCCCAAATCGGTATCCGACCTTAAGTGGTATTATCAGGGGGCCTGTTAAGCTGAGCCGCCACTCGGATGGCCGGACCGCCGCTACGGTGCTATTGTGAAGTTATTGTGACGTGGTTGGACTTTGAAGACACACGAGAACAAGGCATTATGTACCTTCCTCCTGGGCCCCTAGAACCTGCAACGCCGTGGCCATCACCAGAACCTGCTCTTATGAAAACTTCATTTCCTTTGTCACGTTACACAAGGTGACCTCCATTAACGTTATTCAGACCGCCTTCGACGTCTTCGCCTCCCACAGTACGCATGCCTCAGAGTGCCCCAGTACCCGTCTCGAACGAAAGGCAGGGCGGGACAAGGCAAAGGGGTACTCTAGTAAAGAGTGAGCTCTGGTGGCGAGACCACTACTACGACATTTTGGATCGCGGATACGAGCTCCGTCCTCGATACCATCCTCGTTGGGAACCCTCTTGGAACAAGTCGAAGAAGGAATTCTTCTCTGTAGAGGATGGACAAGCTACAATTGTAAGTTTGTATTCTCTGCAGATTCCAGGCCACAGCTCAAGGCTCGCAACAGACAAGAGCTGTAATGGACGCAGTACGCGTGCGAGATCGCCGTCCAGTCATGCTCAAAAGGTTATTACCCGAAGAAGGGCCCTACGAGCTTGAAATCAATCAGCTTTTTTCATCCTCAGAGCTCGCCGACGACCCTCGTAATCACTGTGCACCACTTTTGGATCTCATCGAACTGCAAGGCTCTGAATATCACAAAATCATGATTTTCCCGCTTCTGCGCCCTTTCAATTCTCCCCGATTTCAAACCGTCGGCGAATTTGTCGCATTCTTTACTCAGATATGCGAGGTGAACCTAATTTTACTTATCTATCTTCGCGCCGTAATTCAAAGTTGGTCGCACAGGGTATCCAAATCATGCATCGGCATAACGTGGCCCATCGGTACAAACCGCCCTCTGTCGTGCAGTAATTTGAGTCTGACAGCTCTTTGAGGGACTGCACGGCGAACAACGTCATGTTTGAACCGTCAGGGATGTACCCAAACGGATTCCACCCAGTCAAGCGCAATCGGAATAGAGATTTCAAAGGCAAAGCGGCTGCTCACACTAGGACCCAGCGTCCTCCCCGTTACCTTCTCATAGACCTTGGCCTGTCGCGTCGGTATCCCACGCGGGACATTACAGACGAACCGTTGCATGGCGGAGACAGATCGGCCCCTGAAATCAAGTCGCGAAAGTGGTCCAACCCGTTTCACACCGACGTATACTATATCGGAAATCTCGTTCGCGATGAGTTTATGAAGGTGTGCGATAGCCGGCCTGTTGCTTTGATCTCGTTTTGATCTCACTACCCTCAGAAATACCGCGGCTTCCAGTTCATGGAGGACTTGATCGATGCAATGACCAATGAGGATCCAGCGAAGCGCCCTACCATCGAAGAAGTCATTGAACGATTCTCAGAGGTCCTGGGATCTTTACGTACCACCAAGCTGCGCTCCGCGTTGACGTCGAGGAAAGGGCCCAGGGTCTTTGACGTGATTCGGCAGGCGAGACAATACCTTTTCACGATTCAGTATACCTTTTTTCGGCAGGCTGCCATCCCAAACCCAAAGCCATGACGTGGTCGCTCAGGCATATCTATTTATGTTTGTACTAGTTTATATCCAATGTTGCAACTCAACAGCGACCTGGTGTATTTATCAAGCTATGAGTGCAGGTCTGTACTTCGGGTTGCGTGCTCGCGTGCCTTCATACTGGTGTCTTCCCACTTCACACGTGTGTGCGAACCTGCAGCGAATAAATACACCATTGATCGGAACGTCCCCACCACGCTGTGATACTATTTCATAGTCTAGGCCACTGGCCTCGTTCCTGGTGGACGCCACCAATCGACGCGGAGGTCTGCGAGCCCAGTACAAACGCTTGTTTCGTCTTTCCCAAACCTAGTTGTGCAGGACCAAAAGTATAGATCCAACTTCTATCATATGGTGGATACATACGGGATACGACACGCACAAACTGAAGATACGGCGCCAAATAACACAAATACCTAAATACGAGCTAATACCTCCGAATCCTAAATATGTGTGAGGGAGCCAAACCATGTAAGAAGTCACATCCGACCCCTAAAAAGTAACTTGGGTACCGCTCAATCGCTCAACTCAATCATGGCCGCGTTACAAGCTGCATTCACCCTTTCTTGTGGCCAAACTTGAGATACCCCCTCATTCCCGGTATTCTCGGAAACCAGTCCTGCGTGCCTCCTGATTAGAGTGACGTGAGGTTAGCTCAGATTAGGAGATACAACAGGCGTCTCACCGTCCTTCGTGGGAGATATCTTGACGAACCTTATGCAGGGGGTCACATTGCCGCGATCTGAGCCCTTGACTGGTGAGGGCCTTTAGTGCCTCAAGATGATGGCGATAAACCTCCTTGTAGTCTTCATATGTGAAAGGAATCTCAGCCCAAGCCCCTTTGGTCCATTCGTCGATACAACACTCTATCTTTCAGTCGTCAAACATCGTCAATGTTGTATTTCAAAGAGAACTGAAGACCCCTTACCACCGCAAGCACCAGAGCAATGGCTTCGTAGGGCATGGGGTTGAAATTGTTGTAGAAGGCGATGCCGTCGCTAGAACGGTCGTTGAACCAGATAATGTTGACTGCTTTCTGAATAACGGGGTGTCGATACGGCAACCTCTGCCCCCTGTCATCGTTGATGAAGGCTGAGTTTGTCTTGAGATTCTGGACGTTCGTGACATTGTCGTTCAAACTTTCTTGGGCCTTGCTCGTCTCGAAGCCATAGAATCTCTCAACAAGCGGCGTGACCTTCTTCTTCACATCGGTGAAGAAGCGGGAACCTACGTCCGCAAGCTGTTCTGATTAGAATGAGAATATACACATAGGAGCCGGAACTTGGCACACCACTTCGGCAAGGTTAGCGGGCGCAGCGATGTTGGTCCCAGTCGCCTGGCATGCCATCGGCCATACAGCTTTTTGCCAGCCCAACTTCTGCTCAGGGGTTGGGAACGCGTCCTTGTAGCTGAAGAAGGTTCGGTAGATTGCCTCGGCCCTTTTGACGACGCGCTGCTCTTGCTCATCGTGCGGGTCGTGGGCAAGTGCGATATACTCTGCATCCCTGGCTCGGTCAGAAGTCGTCTATACGGCCTAATCAATCCCGGTAGAACGTCCAGATGAAGAAAGAGGACCTGGATAACTCGCAGTGTTTCCCGAGCGTATTTTCGATACGTTCGTGCATGGACAATCTTTGAAACTCCAAATTTGTCGTCCAAGCCATGTCTCAAATCCGTTGCCCTGAGTACGCAATGCGTGAACAAAATGGCATGTAGGGATGAGACGAACAAAGCTAACATTGTGATTCGATTCTGGATAGCAGTTATATCGTTGCTGGGAATCAACTGACCCCACTGATCCCGAAGGTCACGAGCTTTCCTGAGATACTCATCACCCTTGTTTGCTTGCGCTGACGGGAGAATTGGAGCCATCACTGTGAAGTTCTGCAGATACGACACCTAGCGTGCAGTCGACAATAATTTGGGTTGCGAAGAGAAGAACTTGAAAAGAGGGGCGGGAAAAGACTAGGGGAAAGCAGAAGCTATACGTGGCTTTTCAGATCAATTTAACAAGCGTCAGCCTCGTGCAGGAGACGCGCCCTCAGACATGTCGACAGATCAAAAGCACGACCCCAGGGCCCGACAAGGGTGGTAATGCAACGTTCTGGGCGGGATTTTTGATAGTATCATCTCCGAATGGTCCTCCAGAGAAGAATCGATCCGCCACAGAGTACGATCACTCAGCGCAATTATGACCAACTCGCCTCGAACCCACCGCCCAAGCACGTCACTGTATGATCGGAACCGGAAAAGATTTTCACTAAACGCATAACGACTACAGTAAGTTACTTTAGAGCCCGGTTAGAGCCTTGAAAACCTTGCTGAATAAGACTGAAATCGTGCTAGCTCACTCACTGAAGTAGGACCGTCACATTTCTGTTGGTGGTGGGGAATATATTGGGTCAAGCGCAACGGGTCTGCCAGGTTGACTCCGAGTCCAACTTCAAGTTGAAAACGCGCACTTGAACGTCCGAGTCGCGGAAGATAGCGGATTAGTCAGCAACACGTGTGTTCCCGTCGTCAGCACGTCTCCGAGTCTAACTCCCATCGTCAGGATCACTTCCGAGTCGCCCACAATCTTGAAATCCACTTATGCGCCGCACTCATGTCGAGATGACATTTGCCGTTGAAGATAACACGACTTTCTGGAGTACCAGCGCTGGCCAACACCCTGGCGTTTCTCAGCGCGCCCATAACCCTGGGTCCCTGACATTCTCCGCTGTGAAATTCTTATACTCTGCTATAATCACAGGAGCTTTGTTGTGGCCTTCCGAGACTGCGCCGACGGAATACAAATGACAAATGACTTCAAAGGAGAGTCCCACAGCAGGGTAGACGAAGTTTTCCTCATGTTCATTTGAGCCGATTTGCCACCCTTCAAGCTTCACGTCTCTCAGGCTACCAACTCTCCGTGCCCAGTTCCCGGAGAGAGAACAGAATTGTATGAGATCCAACGAGGACGTGCACACGAAAGATCGCCACTTCTCCCTGGGTTAGCGAGTTGTGGCGGAGTAACTCGTACGCCGAGATCGAGATTGTTTCCGGTGTCATGTTAAATACCATTTCAAAGGAAAAGTACGTCTTTTACCGTCGAAATAGTGGAAGAGACATACGCGCGACATGAAGGGGTCGTACTATGTAAAACGTTCCCCGAATCGTAAGACACAGAATTAACAATTCCAAAGTAAAGCAGAAAAAACCTTTCATGAGTTCAGACAGGACAAAACTGCAAAAGTCCAAAAAGCTATGGTAAATGAAGTGATCATATGATAGCACGTATTCCGGTGGTCGAACTGCTCATGTTGGAGTGGAATAAATGCCTAATGTGAGTTGCTGCAAAAAAATAAAACGAAATTATCTCAGCGTCCCATTCTATGATGGCTGGAGCGAACACCAAACCTGGATCTTTCGCAGTGTCTCGTGGGCTTCTTCGAGATAGGCGTGTGACTGTTGATAGCGACCAACTACATTCTTGTCCTCCAAACCGCTCCGGTAATCCTGCGCCCTTTCGAAAACAATGTCAGCTTTAGAGACTGAGAGCTCAAGAAGACAACAAGAAATCAACTAACCGTGTCAACCATCCCCTAGCCATATTATAATTGTCCGGGCCCACAGCATCCCTGTGTTGCTCCAACAGATTCATGGCTTGCTTCAGGACGTTTGCTGCTTGTCCTGCGCGTTCTGACGATCTTGGTATGTGAATGTCAAGGTGGATGTTCTGCATTCTGACCGATCTTATCGTGACGATGCAATATGAGAGAAAATGCGCGACAAATGGTTGCACTGGTACTGATGTTCGTGGTCCCTTAAGTATTGAGAGGAGAGTACCGCCACAATGGGACAGCCATTATAGCTGTTAGGAACATGACAATGGGTTGACGTGAGAAATGCCTGAGAGTCTCCGCGCTCCTTGGAAATGAAATCAAAAAAACAAATACAGACCTCGTGTCGTCGGCGAGATCATGTGACCTCGACCATTATCGCGAATTGATTTTCTCTTGGATTTTCTTGTCAAGTTTCTTGTGCGTGTTTCCTCCCAAAGTCACTCCCAAGTTGCCATTCATTGTAACCCGAAAGTTATCCTGAGCCCGATAATGCGTGCTCCAGGTGCGTGTCTTGATTGCGACGCAAGCGGATTGCAGCGGCAACAATAATAATGTGTCGAGCTAACCAGTTTGGTACTGTAGGGCGTTCATCAAGTTCCACATCAGGAAATGTAATGTCGACTCGTGCCATTGTTCACGGACCGCGCGACATGACGACGGATTAATAGCGGAATCAACGATCAAGTCATCTTGCGTATTTGTGGAACTATGACGTACGAGGCTGCCCATAAACATACCATGCGATCTCATACACTGGCATATAGTGACCTCGTTCTTGGACACGCCATGAAATCTCTGAGGCACTCGAATTTCCCGAGAGATAAGGCTGACGGAGGGCATACAGTACTCGGCACCATAGTACTGTAGCCGTCACAACTTCACCATCACTCAGTGGCTCAAAATGCGTTAGACTCATTGGAGTTTCGAGCCCGTGAGGCTATGCATCATGTTTGCTCAGTCCGATGCCATCCGCATTGGTCATACTTGGAAGGCTTTAAACTTAAGTCAATTTATCGGCCTGTGTCTACCGTATATCTACGTCCAAGCGAGCACTACCCTATACTAAAGAGTCGGATAGGGATGACGCGGGTGAATCTCAACGGTACGGCCCATCATACAATCACTCTCGGAATTCACATTGGCTACATCCGCGTCACACGCTCTTGCCACTAGAGTGTCTGTGTTTCTCACGGTTTGTGACCGGGGTCTATGATGAATAAAGTAATATCACGCTATTGATAGGCTCCTGAGAGGTGCATACAGAGGAAATGTTTGTGACAGAAGTCAGCTGGTGGAAGGCTGGTGGCGTTCGTTTAGGACAGTGTGGGCGCCAGGGTCATACTAGGAACATTGAGTCTGTTGCTGTGGATTGTAACCAAAGGTGGAGGGTGCAAGGTACGGATCATTGAGGACCGCGAATATCGGACAGGAAGAAGAATAACGGAAAGAAGTAGGTAGTGAAAATATCTGGGAAAGTTGACCATGAGTGTGACGACGGTAAAACAGGGTACTACAGCACCCGCGAGCGGAGGCGTGGCGTCCAAGGGAGGAACAATGCAGGGTACCCCCAAAATTTCTCAGGGAATATCGATTATCAGCCAACAATAGGAAAATGTGAACAGTCGAATGAATTTGAACTAGCCGTGAGCAACAAAGGAGCTGCAAAGTGCACCATAACATAAGTAGTATCTATCTCCATAAGGAATCAAGGAACCAGTGAGATAGCGTGTGAAGAGTGCAACGTCCTGTCTAGTGTGAGCGAAAAAGATTGTCTCTTGTCCCAAGTACTTCTTTGGTCAGCCAAGTGGACGATTAGGGGGTAGACTCGAACTCGGATCAATGGTGGCATTGCCTCACTGTCTCGCTTACGCCCAGCTATGTCCCTTGGTGCTGTGCTTAGGTGCTTCAGCCATAGAACCAGAAGAACCAAAGTACCCACAAAGCCGAACTTTAAAGACACAACAGGTGGAGCATTGCTGCTTTGCGGGACAGTAGCCAAAGAATAATGTCAAAATAACTAGCCCAACCACGGGGGAGAGGGCAGGAGAAAGACTTATCTCTCCATTCTAGTGAAGCTGTCACAATACAGACGATTATTTGGAACGTGTCTTACACGTTCCACGAGCTTATCGATCTAGCTCCTACTTGACGTTACGTTTGGCTGACCAACCAGAAATGGGAACGGATGAGAGTCCAGATAATACAAAGTTTGAAGCGATGAGACATCAACGCACGACCGTAGCTGTGGAAAGAGGCGGTGCTAGTGGAGGCGGTGCTAGTGTACAGTAGTAGAGGCGAGGAGAGAGGACGCCGTTGCAAACTCCTTATATAATATTTTTCACACGCTCCTCGGAGCCTCGGGGTCTTCGTCCCGAGTGACTGCAGTTGGCTTCCGAATTATTCTTCGTCGACAATTCTCTGTGGTAAAAAAGGTTACCTGTTAGTACCTTAAAATGGAATCGTCCGAACCAACCAACCTTGACTACCCGGAACACTTCTTGAGCATGGCTGAAATATCTTTTCGCCTCCTCTGTTTGGGCCAGCCAAAACATATCCTGCACATCGTGTCTGAGACCCTTGGCGCTGCGGTAACGTTGCCTGAGAATCTGAAATACTGGAACTTGGTCGAAAGCTTCTACTCACTCACTCATTTTATCCTTGGCCACTTCACGATCCTTGGGCTTCATGATATCTTTATTCTCTTCGTAGAGTGCTTGAGCGCGTTGCATCAGTCTATTGGCCTGCTCCATGATTTTCATAGTTCTCAAGGAGAATGGAGCAATGATAGTGTACATTTGTAAGAGGGAGGGCGAGTTACAATAATCCACCTAGTTTAGATGTCTTGATACTTAAATACTATGTCCAGTGCCAATCATGGCACACATCACGTTCATCATGTATCATGGTCCCCAGCTGCTAGTGGAATCGACTCTCGGATCATGCACGCTCAGATCCGGCGACCAGAAGTGGGAAAACTAGGATAATCAATCGTGACGTTCAAGAATCACCGTGTCCAAGGCTAGTTCAGCATGGCCGGGGATCTTGGGAGGGTTGCAGTATTTCGGACAACAAAAGGCCCGGCCTTCGTACAACGAGAAGGTTACTTTGGGGCCTCTACGCAGAAAGCGATTCGGAGTAACGCCGTTATGTCGGTGTTATAAAGCCACGTTCATGTTGCCTTCAATGTGCGCTCAGAAGGGCACCTGAAGGTGCCTCTGCGTAGGCCTATGAGGGTTGGTCTCGACAAAGGAGTGGCGTAGGCCCCCTGATAATACCACTTAAGGTCGGATACCGATTTGGGGGAAAATGGGCTCTCGGGGGTTGTCCAAAAGTGACCTAAATTGCGGTCCTCGGGGGTAGACTTTGCGTCCGACATCCCAAAATGGTACTCCAGGGGTGGACTTTGCAACCGACATTTAAGAGGCGCAAAAAAATCGTAGAAATTCCAAATAAATCGTAAAAAAATTCCTACGACGTATACAAGTTCCAATAAGTTGTTATATTTGATATCCTAGTCGTCCTCATTGATAGCGTTGACCCTATTTCTGCGTGGTGGTCGCAAAAGCCCCTTCACAGCAAGAACAGCAGCTACTTTATCGGTATTCAAACCTTGAAATATAGTCTCGAATGGCCCAGGTAGAAGCTCTAGGAAATGGTTTGAAGAGGATCGGCGAATCATACCTTGCGGTACGATGCATAGGAATGCAAATGATGGGAGGTGTGAGAACTGTGTCGTCCGCGTCGCCGCACATTCCATCGCTCGAAATTGCCGTTGTCGAGTGTGCTGATAGCACCTCACTGCGAGATAGGAGATAGCACCGATGGAAGTCGTTGACGATATCCATGAATGTTTTGCTCCCTTTGCGCCACTCTTTTCGTACATCGTAAGCACTAAAGAAGTCATTAGTTGGAGGCCCGGGACTTGGACATGAGTTCAATGTAATCAAAACGCACCTTCTACCATCACAAGCTGGTCATTGATAACAGCAAGACCGAAGCTCCCATTGGTGAGAGAGACAAGGAGACTGATCTTCGCTGATGCTAACGACTCTGCATCCTTGAGTGATGCAAACGCGCTAGCCCGTTGCTTCACGATCTGCGTTTATAAAAAAAGGTTAAAGGTTTCCTGCGCATGCAAACAAAACCAGGCAAGTACTCACATTTTGTGCGGATCTCCGAGCAGTAGCCTGTGCATTTGCAACGTTTCCAGATGTTGTGTAGCCACTAGCCTGAGTCGCATAGACACTTGAGCCCGCTGCGACCTTGTCTGTAGTAGTCCACCGGTTGCGACGGTTCAAGCCTGTACTTTCACCCTGCGCTGACTTGGTGGTGTTTCCAGAGGCCCTGATTGTTTCGTGGATCTTCTTCAGGAGTTTCCACCGCTCAGAGTCCTGTAAGGTGGCTGCCTTCAGGTTGTGGGGATCGAGTATAGGGGCGCTGGCAGAATCCGTATCACCAGCTCTTGTCAGAGTGCTCCCTGTATGCGCAACGCGTACAGAACAGGCTTCTTCTTCTGATTGATGTCTGAGACGAATCGGAACGAGCGATGAAAGCTCGTGGAACGTTCCTGAGCCCAAGCTAGATTTCAGAGCACAGTTAATATCAGTGATGGTCTTGTCTGGCTGTCAGAAAGCTGACGCATACCTCTGTTGGCCAGGTTGCACGAAGGCTTCTACAGTGTGTGGATGAAGGCCAGAAATGTTGCCTTGTACTGAGGCCCTCTCCGCTGGGGTGAGGTTCTCAATTTCCATCAGTATTTCCAAAACGCGTCTCATGAGGACAGCCTGGGTTTCTGGGTCTTCATCAGGAAGTGATTCACTGCACAGTAATGAGTTTTATAGCAGAACTTCCCGTGTGATATATTAAGATACTCACATTTTCTCTTGGTCCTCAAAGTTTAAGCAAGCCGCAGCATATGAGTACTCGTTGAGGCGAGCCTGTGCATTACTACTGAGTCCAGAGATGTTGTCGCAGGATACAAGTGCTTCTTGAAGAGAACGACGGTCAAAGTCTTGAGGTGTGCCGTCTTCAGGTCCATCTTCAGGTTCGGCATCATCTTGAGCGTCGGGAACAGCCTGATGGCCATGACTTGGAGTGGGGTTGTTGCCAGAGGTGCTCGTGTGATAATACCCGAGGAGATCCCAGAGAGAGTTAGCCTCATCATAAGCCATGATAGCAGCTTGTGCTATCTCCTCATCGGATGGGTATTCAGAGAGAACACCCAAGGGAATGTCATCTGCATCGAAATAGGTGTGAGAGTATCCTGCGGCTGTGCGTCGAAACTCAACCTTCACATTCTTGGCCTTGCAGGCTGCCATGAGTCGCACTTTGAGTTTAGGGATTAACCGCAGGACGTCGAGCATAGTGAAGTCAGGGATGAGTGATCGAAGTAAACCAAAGATGTGTTCATTTGCTTCGCTTCCGTGCATCCAAGGTAGGAGGGGGAAAGTCATACTGAGATGATCCCGGTGGATGAAGACAAGGGCGAGGAAGCCATCTATTAGAGTGTCGATGATGTCGTCTGCATCGGCTGATATGAAGTATTTGTTTGCTTGATAGCCAGATGCTTGAAGGAATGTTTTCCATAGCGACTTGAAGAAACGCATCCGCAGAACCATCCTCACACGTTCTATGTGTGGGATATGACGATTTTCGTACGCATCGACAAGCTCCCCGACGACGAATAGATATATTGGTAGCCCTGGATTGTTGCCCCCTTGCCGAGAAATGGCAAAGTGCAGAAACGATGCAGAAAATAGACGTGCTGCTGCACGGTCGTCTTGCCTATCGAGTCTGTCAACGTCCCGCCAGTAAAGCGGGCTGTCAGCTTCAGAAGCCATCAATCGAACTTGCTCAAAGCAGACAGTGTGATTCCCCAGCACCAGAAGCCGCGCGCCTGAAAACAAATTATTGCGGCCAGTTTTGCGGCAATGCTTTGGGTCTTGAATGACGGCAATATGCTGCCCATGAACACGCAGGATTGGAATGCGTATGTTGCCTAGTTGTGAGCCTTCAGGGTGAGGGATCGAGTGGGTTATTTTATCTGCAAAACCACTCCGGACAAGGGCTCGGCGAGCCTCACGCTCGAGAATACTACCATCTGAGCCTAGCGAGACAATACACAGTGGTTTCTCAGCCAGAAGGAGAATCTCAAGGAGCTGTTGTTCCATAGCGGCAAGTGTAGTGGAATCTGTTGAGGATGCAAGTGGAACAACGGCAAGAATGAGTGGAGGGACATGTGGGAGTGGTATCTGTAACACCCAGAGTCTCAGCTTTGTTGCAAGAAGTCCGCGGGCATTGTCGATCTGGCCAGCTAGTTCATCGATATCTGCGACTTCCAGTGGTTCACCAGTCTTCCCAACCAAGAACCATTTGCTGGCCGAGCGATCAAAGTAGGGCCGGAAAGCAGGCAGGAGTTTGGTGTCATCAACACTGAGTGCAAGCGGGGCTTCAACTGGGTACTTGTATTCTTCGAGATACTTGTGGGCATGATGGAGAACTTGGGGAGAGATGCCATGAAGGAAACTGGGACAAGCCGATCGCTTTTCAAGAAAACTCCTTTCTGAACGACCTGCAAACTGTCTGCGGAATGAGCGATAAGCTTCTGGGCGAATGCAAATCAACTCATGGCACCAGTCATCCAATGCCGGTGGATACTTCATGTTTTGGTGTCCACTCCCACGGAGGTGCCGCTCTGCCTGAATAGTGAGGACCTGGACGAGATCGAGGAACACTTGTTGATCGTCGAGGTTCCCTGCAACCACTTGACGCACGAATCTGGTCAAGGTCTCGCTGTGATTGGATGTCTAGCGTACTTATTAGCGGTCTGCATGCTTGGAAATCAAATCTGGCACTTACACCGTCAATGAGATCATGAAACCCAAGGGTGTATATTTTCCCTATAACTGCCGGCTGGTAGATGTGGGGAATATATGCACGGTTCTGGTTGGGTGCTGGTTTCCTGGAGATGGCATTCCTGAACAGACGTGACGAGAGTAGTGCCCGGCATGCTTTACATGCCCTGACAGAGCCATCGCTGGCCATGTCAGCGTTCTCTTCACAAGGTGCCTTCCCGATTGCATGGATCGTCTTCATGAGATGGTGGACGGACCATGTGTGTGTGTGCTTCTGCTTCAACCGCACAAGTTCCTTCCTCTCCAAGGAGAGGTTTTTGAATTCGTCTGAGAAGAGAGATCTTGCCACAGAGAGAAGGTCCTCGCCGCCAGCGCTCGCTACAGAAGTCCGAGAGAGATACTGAGAGATAGATGCATCGTCCTTCTGAGTAAGGCCTGGGCATGGAAGCAAACTAGTAGTTGATGAAGCAGGAGAAGGTGACGACGATGATGAAGGCAATGAGGAGGACAGTGTACTTGTTGATAAGACCCTAACACCAAATCTCTCAAGTGACTTCATGCCGCCACAACCACTTGAGTATGAGCAAGAGGTGATGTGTTTCTTGAAACGCTCCTTGTCGTAGGGGGCTGCCATTACAAACCAACCACCGCAGACAGAATGCTTCACTTTGCGCACAAGCCTTGGGTCTTCAGAAACTTCGAAATTGGGATCAAGTTCTGCAAGTTTCTTCTTGTATCCTTCCCATCGCTTTGGGTTGTGGACGAAAGTGCCATTAAGAACACACTCATTTGCCTTATTCTTTGAGACCGCTTGCTTGCTCAGGTTGGTGCCAACAACAGGTCGGCCGATGTTTTTCTGTTGCGGTGCTTGAGGGTGAGCCAGGGGATATGCAAGATTGCGAGGGCGCTTCATCTTGGCTGGAAGAACACATGATGGTGTTATTGGACGCTTCGTGCCAGTGTGCAGCACCTGTGGAGCCGTCAAGGCACTTGGTTGGGCTGTTGTCAAGTCAGACAATGCCTGCGTACTCTGAACGAGAGATGGCGGTGTAGCTGGTGGTGGAGGGGGGGCGTGGTCAATGGGATTCATCCTCAAGTCAGACAAGGTGCCTGCACCCTGAGACAGAGAGGACAGCATAGTTGGCAATGGAGGGGGTGCAAGATCGATGGGATCTGCTTCAGCCAATAGCTGCGATAAGTCAATTTTGTTAGCGATTGTCAATTCACAGCATAGAAACAAAAGTACCCACACTTTCCCTATGGCTTTCTGAGATCTCCAGGATGTCAAGGAACTCTGCAATGCGCAGAGACTCCCGGTGAGACTCGCTCCAAAGCTTGTCACCAAAGATATTATGCTTGAGGGTGTTGACTGCGATGATTCCACAAGAATATCCGTCAGTCTGGTGAGCACAGCGCAGCGCTTGCAGTGCTGAGAATTCAATTTGAGGAGTAAAAACACCTAGCCAAGCTTTAAGACGTTTCTCGAGGCCAGCAGGTTCAGGACGTCCAGCTGAATCACCCCAAGCAATGGTTCGAGCCCGGCAGTCGATAACCAAGCAGGCCCAATGGCCTGGAGGAGAGAACGAGACTGTGGCAATCCGAATATCTGAGGGACTCTCAGAAATGACTGAACCAACCCTCTGGACTGACTTTGGCGCATTCTTTATGTAGTTGCATGGGATAGGTGATGCCTCTAGGAGTGGTGAAGCGAGGATGTGAGTGACAAAAGTGGTCGGAACAATCTCAGTGCGAGGGGCAGTATTAGAGAGGGCTTCACGGCGTAGATACATCGCAGCATGCAGCATGCTGTCAATGTGAGAATCTGATAGCCACTTCTGTGATAAGAAACCTGCCATCTCCGTGATGCTAAGACCTGAACCAGGGCCTTTGACACCATCCTTCCAAGGGACAATGGCTAAGAGCTTTGTTACCTGGGCAATATATTGAATGGGTATTTCGTGCTGCTGATCCAACCATGCCAGTGCGTCTTGCCAGGCCTTCTTGGCAATGTCAGCTTCAAGAATCAGGCTCCACATCCCAAGGGAATCAAATGGCAAGAAGACATCCCGCTTGTCCCAGTGTTGCACAGAAATTTTCCCATCAAGCATAGCCTGACCAGCACAGGCCCGCAACGCTTCAAGAATTTTGTGTGAAGGAACGGAGAGCTGTAGACACTCAGAAGATGTATGTGTGGCTCTGTTATGTGAAAAGATTTCTTCTGCGTTGATGCCCTTGAGTAGTGTGATCGGAGGGGTGGGGAAATCGAGAAGACATATAACTGGAAGCCATGGGGAGGGTAAGAGTGGTGTCTCCGTTGGAGGGGCCGATGTGCGACGACAGAGTTCCTTTGAGACAAATTCTGGCACATCATGGTATTTCTTTCCTTGACCAATCCATTGGTTCGCATCTCCAAACTCATCCACGGTGAGATCGGTGGTCGGCACATGCAGCACAGCAGACATGGTCGACAGAGTGGCACGGGAAGTCGTTTAAATGAAGAAAAGCGAATAGTATTCGTACCATATATACAGATAGTTGTAACAAGTATGACTCAAGTATGATGTGGCAGACAGTGAGCACAGATAGCAACAGTACAGTGATGAGACAGCACGCGGACAGACGAACAATAGAGAGGACAATGCAGCACGCAGCTGCAGATGGATAATGGACAGGACAATGTAGTTGTAGGCAGTGGCGCCACATGATGATCAGACAGAGTGACTCCCAAGTGCTGCCACACAGTTGCCGGACACGGCCAAGACATGCTCAGGAAGTGTTCAGGATAGATGACAATGGGTGTAGATGACAATGGGTGTAGACGACAATGGGTGGACTTGCACCGACCTAGTGCTGAGGGTGCCTCTCGGAGGTAGACGGCACACCGGACCTCATTCCCAAAAAGGAAGTCGAGGGGTGGACAATTGGCTAGCCGAAACCGACCCTCCTTCCTAAAAAGGTATACATATGGGTGGTCCGGTCTCCGACCTTATGTGGCATTATCAGGGGGCCTAGTGGCGTACGGCGGCGAATTTGGGGAGCATTCACGTGAGATGACCAATACTATCCTATCCACCCATTTGCGCAAAAATGGTCAATTATTTTCTGTATCCTCAACCACGCATCGTAAACACTTCAAATTACACATAGTCATAGAATAATATGCTGTCTATTCATCTCTATTTTTGTCTCATTTGTTGGTTGAGCTGGTCAATGAGCAATGAGCTTTTAAAATCGACCCCACATTTGCGCACTTTTGTCACACTTTTGTCACACAAATGGGAGTATCCGGCTCAGCCTGTATTGGGCCAAGTGTAGGTGGCACCGGTAATGCCAGTCCGCAAGGCACTTCAAATTGGTCACGTGTTTGTCACTATTGGGTGTACCTCTGGTAAGATTTGTTTCTGCAGCTCAATCGCCTCAGATCACTGACTTGAAACTTTCTATACAAAATGCCTGTTATATTCATTATCACTCCAGAAAATAAAAACTATGTGGAAGCCCCAATATCGGGAGGATCAGGAAGAAATGGGAGGTTGCAGATGGCCACATTAGACTGGCTATCAATGTTTTTGATTTTTGGACACTGCAATTTATGGTAGATTTCCCTTATTACTTACGATCCTTTATCTACTATACTTACTTTATATAATGTTTTTTTTTGGAGAGGGAAGACAAACAGGAAGTGGTAGATCGGGACAATATATTGAAAGTGCGCAAATGGGAGTACATGCGCAAATGGGTGGATAGGATAGTACTGTACTTCCAGAATCTCAAATCTGATAGCGGAGATCCAGTACCTGGAGACAATGAAAATTCCTATGATGTTCTCGTCATGACCGATTCATTGCTTGGCACACGAGGTGGAGTGGAATACAAACGCTGAGGCAAAAAAACGAAATATGCAGGTCCTAATGCACAATGCAGGACTTTTACCTGAGCCAAATTGAGATTGAGCAGGAGCTACGATACGTTGCGCATCTCTATATTTTCTATGTAGACAAACTTTGGATGAGTCGCTATGAAGTATCCCAACTGAATACGACATATCATCCTCACACCGCAAGTCTAATCCCTCCTAGTATCAATTTCTAGCGCAAGATCAGGTACCAGCAAGGTACCAGGAAAGAGATCACGATGACTAGTGAGCATTTCCATTGGGAAGTTGGTGATTCCGCGATCGTCCAATGATAGACTACAAAATAACACTGCATTAGCAACATTTTCAACCCAAAGCTTCATTACAGGAACTACCTCGATATGATGCAGTGCATTGTTAGCTTCGCGGAAATATCTCCTTGCCTGTTTGATTTGAGCCACCATTCCTCATTGGACGGATGAATTGAAATCTTCAGCGCTGTGGCCACACCATATTAAAACCATCATCACAGGAAGTGAGCCACTCACCGCAGCAGCAAGTCCTGGGCAGTTTGTAGATCTTGGGGATTTGTCACAGAATCGAGCAATCCTCTCGCTTGTTCTATCTTTCTCTCACTACGGTCTAGTAATTTCCCAGGTCTAAACTCGAGTAATCTCATGGTTATAAAGCCAATGGCTCGATATTGGGCGGGGAACCTGGGGCACCTAGTTGACAACCCTACCGGCTTAAGTAGCGAAATCACCACCAGATTCAGTGAAGTAAATTCCGTGCAACTAACAGGTTTTGAACGAATGATCAATTAATGATCTATCCCGGTCAGAAGACTCGGATTAAATTTGGCTCACCTCTCAGTCCTGGCCATGTGCCTTACTTCCTCCCAACAGACAAGATTGACGACTTTGTTGTTTAAAAAAAATTCTGAGCCATTCACAGATGGATCCGTGACGAGTGATGTGCCAGGGAGATGAAAGCTAAAGCGGTCAAGAAAGCGGTACTGTGACACGTATGAGTTCAGGGATGCAGTCAAGGATGATTGGAAACAGCGCACTTGATGGAAGCGACGAGTTCATCACCTCAATAGGACCGGACGTGAGCCATTCGGTGAACCTGTATCTTGAGTCACTTGCCCAAATCCAAGTGTATGACATTGTCCAAAAACCGCCTGTCCACATGGTACGGTATGGTATAGCGCCTGCGTGACGCTTCTTTAGCTTTGCGATCAAGATCACCATTAACCGGAATCGGGTGTGCAGGCTGCAGCGATGATGACCACATCAAGAGAGCATCGGTGTAACGATCCACTGATCGTTCTGCCTGACTTAGGCGTAGGGGGGTCTTGATGAATGACAACGGCTACACTTGACGGACTGACCCTCTATCACCTGTTGCAAAGGGATAGGAATGCTGGTATATATACAGAAGTGGATGATCACAATGCCTGAGTTAAGGCGAAGTAACAACTGTATCTGCTTGGATTGAGATGAGATCTGAAGGGACAACACAGGAATGGGCGACTCCGAGGTAACTGAGTGGAAATCTCAAGACAACTAAGCTAAAGACTACTGCTCGAGCTGCAGAGTCTTATATACTAAATAAGTAACACATTCAGGCTCCTACTGAACCCGAAACCCTATAGTAATCGTCCAATGGCATACCGCCATCAAGCCACAGGGGCTTATCGACCGTGAGTCATAGATAAAAGCCTCAAGGCATACCTCATGCCAGGGGCATACAACACCTGTCCAACACATGTCCATATCTCCCTCCAATGGGATAAATACCTCTGTGCACCACGCGCCTCATGGCCTTCTCGCCAAGTCCACCTAGAACCTTCCAGAACCTTTCCAACTCCCAGCCGGAATCCTTCTAGATCCTTCCAGATCTTGCTGGCCAGACCATCTGCCTCTAGACCCTGTCTAGATGATGTCATAACTTCATCAGCTGCCCATCACTTATCCAGTTAGACCCCTCTAGGCTCAAGTCTGGCCCCTGGGTCTGGGCGTCCATCACATGACCCTGTCACGTGACTTCTTCTCGTGGTCTTGCTCCGAAACGTAGCCCATGACTTATATGTTAGATGTCCTACATCTGGGCGTCATCACGTGATCCCATCACGTGGTCCTTGCTCTTCCTGAAACACTGCCAGTACGTCGCACCACTGCATATTGGCGGGTACTCACGGCACGTGCCAGCGCTTGCTGCTCCTCGCATACTTCCGCTTCCGCTTCTAGAGCCAGCATCTTCTCTTTAAAGGCTTGTGCGCCTTGAACCAGCGCTTGCACCTTCGCATTCTTGTCGAACGTGACCTTCTTCCGGCGCGTCACGGGGCGATCCGTGACAATCGGGCTGGAAGTAAAACTTAGCCGGAAGGCGGCGACTACAGAAAGAGCTACTGTAACACCATGGAAGATCGGGAGAACCTTATTGTGTATCGTCGGGCTTCGGATACAGAAAGAGCGTATCTCACAATGAAACAGGGGGGAGTACAGTACTGTACATGGGTCCTGCAAAGGCCGGGCTCGGGAAGTTTGACGGGAACTGATCGAGTACTGATCAGCCTCGGGTGAAATTGGACCGGGGCCGGGGCTGGAGAGTCAGTCCGAGTCCCTGCTGGTGCACTTCAACTGTATTGGTCACCGTACTGAAAATCCCGCCAAAGACCAATACCCGCAAGCCCAGCTCCACTTTCTATGCAGTATGACCTTCAAGTGATCGAGGAGAGAATCGCTTCGCCGTGCTACTGGTACTGTTGCACGACACCCAGTTCGTCCTCTGACAACCAAGGCCCCAACGATATTGATCACAGTCACTGCCAGTGACATTTAGCCGCTTAGGTCAGATGTCGTCTGGGCTCCACTAAAGGCCTCTCACCCTGGGGGGCTCCATTTCTGGAAGAGAATACCGTCAGGTTATATTTAAATAGGCTTACTTCTGACTACTCTTTCTTTCAATTTCTGGTGGGCCGTTTCAGGGCTAGCTGGTTTTAAATGTGTCCTCTCAGTTACTTTCACCGTGACTACCTACAACTTTCCTGCTTGCAGATATGGATAGCTACATAGCCATGTCTACGCACATTGACGACATACTTCTCAAGGCCACCTAGAGTATAGTACGCGATGAAAAAGCCTATGCAGACTGCTTTGACTGATTCATTGGGTAGGGCCGGGCGTCGAACCAGAGAATACTGAGCGATACTTTCTACAAACAACAGAGGGAGAGGGCTAGCTGGGCTGTCGGGCTGCTGGGATGGAACTTTTCAGGGAGGAACGATCCATCAAACAGGGTGGCAGCCAGCTGCACAGTTGATCTGTTTGTTCCCAAGTTCTCAACTAACCCCCTATGGAGAAGACACGTCGGGCTTGTTTTGTGCGTGCCTCGTCAAAAGCCCTCCAAACCCTAGGCAACTTGTGCCGAGGCCTAGAATTATCCCTGTGGCGTTCAGTGACCGTGTGGTCTTCCTCCCGGTGCTTGCCTGCCGTGAGGCGCTTTGCTGGCGCCACAGCGATTTCGCAGAAGATGTGATGAATTCTCATCGTTGGTGGTATTCACCCCCTTCTGCTTATAACAGAAAGTGCCACAACATTCACTTCGAGGTTTCGAGCAACAAGGTGCAAACAAAAAATCGACTGAAAGCGTGGAGGGAAGACTCGGTGTGACGGTAGTACAGTATAAACTAGTAGTGAAGTGACTCATTACATGTCTTCCAACATGCCTAAATACCACACAAGCACGCTTTCTACCTAGCTTTAGATTTTGATGGCTTCATCCACAGATCTCTGGCGGAAAAACAAAAGTGCTTATATGTAAGTTACCTCGCCTGAGAGATGAGAATCACGCCACCAACCTTTACAGTCTCCAATGCTCCCTGGGCCTGATTTAGATATAGTTTTGCCTGTGTCCGTTTAGCCGGCCAAAATTTCTCCTCCACACCTTGTCTAAAATCCTCAGCGCTGGGGGAAAAAGTCGCTTCAGGATCTGGAAAACAGCAGCGAGGTTCGAAAAAGAACGCTACTCACATAATAAGACTGTCTGAGGCAACGGTGTGATCCGTGGGTTCCATGAAGTCTTCGTATTTCCCGTAGAGTCCTTGAGCTTGGTCCATCAGCATATCGGCCTGTTTCACGATTTTCATAGGTCATAAGGGGCAAGCAGAGTTGGTTGGCATGTTGCGGGCTGGAGAGAAACTGGAGGTCGTCGCACTAGCGATCTCAGTCTATCCTTGGCTTTTAATGCTGGGATACTATTGAGGCACAGCCATGCTTACGGATTGTGCCAAACCAGAGTGCGGGAAAGCGACCGGAGGCATGATGGTAGCTGGGCTTATCTCTCAACTTTGTATGGTTTTCATAGTCGGAGGTTTAGCGCTTCAGCACTGATTGGACTTGAATTGAAGAAGTGGAGAAAGCCCTTGTAAATGCTACCCTCTCCGAGTTGCCTCTCGCCACTGTGCTCAGGCAGAAGTTGCAGAACACTTCCCGGTTGTTAAGCTGCACTTCGGAATAGGGAGCTTTGATCACATGGGAAGATCCTAGTTTTGGAATGATAGGAGGACACGGAGAGAAGGTAAAGTGCTGTGCGTGGGGTTCTTTAACCTACGACGCAACTTGCTGTATTAGATTAAAATTTCTAAAAAACCCGAAGTATGCTGAGAGTGTCCTAGCCATATTGGGCATTGTAGTGACAGTATCGAACATCACACCTAGACGGGCGCTCCGTAGGCGCTCACGTCTCGAAGAGGTGTCTCCTCGTGCCATCCATACTGTATGGTGATCTTCTGGTGCTCGGGGAAGTGGAACGACAATTATAGGACCTTTTATCATGAATTGTGAATGAAAATGACCTTTCACTGGCACGCGTTCACCAAACATATGCATTATGCATTACAGCCGTTTTCATATCATTATGCCGCTTTCCAAAAAAAAGTTGGGTAGGCGGGGCTTCGGGAACTCCCGCCGGCAATAATGCCAGGACTTGCCTGTTTTTTTTTGAATTTCATGAGAAATAATAACAAAAAATACCAAAAAAAGAAAGACCAAAAAAGTGATTACGAGGAGGCGTGGCCGGGACCCGCACAACTTCACCTGTTTGATGATACATTTGCCGTAGTAGCCTCAGGGTACGCTTCCTGATTCCCAGAAGGTCTTGAATGGTCTCATCAGACACACCACTAAGAGATAGTTCCAAAGCTTTCTCCTTGATTTCTCGAGATATAAATTGACGGACCATTGAGTGTAGAGGACAACGCTGTGCAAGAAATATGAACATCAAAAAAATATGAGTCTTATTTTTTTCAGGAACAGATCCGAGCCGAGTCTCAGATAATGGGTTATCTTCATCCTCCGCTTACCCCGCCTACCTAAGTTTTTGTTGAAAAACGGCATAACGATATGAAAACTGCTGTAAGGACTAAATTGGCATGATGTCAGGAAATGAAATTTAATTTAATTCCGGAAAAGCGGTGTTTGAATACGAACTGTTCGGCGCTCCGGGACGAGTAAGCGCCTTGTTGCCTTCATGTCCACAATCAGTCATCATCCTCGTTTGATGTTCAGTAAGATCAGTGCCTACAGTAACACGTTGTATAACTTACTTACTTTGCATCAAGTAGGGGCGTGCTAGTTTATAGGGCACGCCTTCACACACAATGATGTGCCAGTGGCACTTCAAGTTCAAGTTGGCGCTGGAATTTGGCTGGAACGGTAGCTAGCTCATCCGCGAAAATGGACGTGGCAGAGGGAGACAACCAAAGTTAGACTACAGTACTAAGACATCGGAGGTTACGAAAAAATTATGTTGGGAGAGTGTTACGCTTTCAAGACTAGCGTCTGTGTCCTTAAGTTTGGAGCGTGCGTGTGAATAAGAGTGGCGTACCGTGTGTGGCACGATTAGTGATTCATTCGCGTGGGTGATCCTGGGGTTTTGCGCAAGGTTCATGGGTGGAAGGCCCATGAAGGCAGAGCCGGTGCCAGCGCGGGAGCTCTTCCTGAAAAATCTCACTCGGAGCCGGTAATGCGATAAGTATTCTAAGCTACAAGTACAAACATCAAGTATCTTCGACGATAATACAACAGGGAGCTCCGCAGCTACGACTGGCTCTTCTTCACGACGTCTGGGCAGGACCTTGTGCGCCCAGAAATAAATCACGATGATCGCGCACTTCCACTGGGAAGCTGGTGTCGCGTTTGCACGATGGTCTACAAGATAGACGTGAGCAGCATCGCTCAAACCCGATGAGGACAACCACCTCGATATTCTGCAGCGCTTTGTCAGCCTCTTTTGCATACTTCTTTGCATGTTTGATTCGTGCTAGCAGAGACTGGCCCTCCTGGGGCCTGAAATCCTCAGCGCTGCGAAGACACGATACATGAGTCGAACTGTCGTCGCGGAAGGAGCACCACTCACCGCTCTAGCCACCCTTCGGCTGCCGCTCTATCGTGGGGATTCCATACGAAGTCGAGCAGGTACTCGGCGCCATGCATTCGTCCATCACCAAGTTCCATTAGTTTTCCAGGCATCAAGTTGTCGAGCCCTTTCATAAACGCAGGGCCAATGTTCAGATGATGGGGAGAAAAACTGAGGACACATCGCTCGGACGCGATGCCACGAGCTTAAATGGGCGAATGCAGGCCAAAGCACCACTGGGTATTCTGCCGTAGTACAAAGCGCATAACGCCGAATCGACCATGCGATTATGAACAAATGAACCCTCCGGCCCCAGGTACCAAGATTTAGGACCGATTTGGTCTCGTCTCTCTCGGGGCCAGCTTGCAGACGCCCCCGCGGGGATTCACCGCCCATCAAAAAAGGGAAGGGTTGACAGCTTCATCATATGGAACATTCGGGGATCATTCGATCAATGACTTAAACGGCACGATTCGTTATGCGTCAAGTAAGGTGGGCTGGGGCTGAGATGTGATGCGGGGATCGCACCAAGAGTGGGGGTCCAAAGGCCTAGAATGGCTCTATGGAGAGGACAGCATTACAGTAATTGACCAGATAGATGTGCGCCCACGTACAGACAACTGCACCCGGGTTCTGTTACTGTCTTTACCCAAAAGCAAGATATTCATTGTCTTGGCCATTCATGACGGCACAGCATGCAGGGCGAGCCGTCAGCGGGCAAGGCAAGAGCGCATTGACAGTGGCAGCACCAGGGCATTTACTGTCGCTCTTGTGATATCGATCCTTACTCAAAAAATTGCACACCTCGACCCGGCAAACGCTTCAGAACAGCCGGGGATGTGAGCGGATGGGGTGCTTCGAACCGGGAAACTGAACCCCACAGGAACTGGAGGCGGTGCTGATGATGACGTAAACCAATCGGAGAGAACTTCATTGGGCTTCGGTACGTAGCCAAGAAGTGCTTCCTTGGCGCAAGAACACAAGTGTACAGTATATGAACTGGGAACAGCAACTAGAAGCAGGCTCCATGTGTGCATATCGAGCGCTAGATTGCGGTGATGCTGTGAACTTATTAATGACTAGGCCGACCTCACAGCGCAATTCGGGATGCAAGGCAAAAGATATCAGCGGCACGCAAAGATGATGATTTGGTGACCCTCAACATCACCGTCAAAGCCATCAGGTTGCGCCGATACCGGAATAGATGTGTTTAAGTCACTCGCAGAGCCTGGAACGCGCCACAGTCCCATTAAAGGCGGTGTATTGTATATGAGAAACCTACGCCCGTGCTGATCGTGGTACAACAAAATGGTCCGCCGTGTGAGGCACAGGCTTACCGTACTTGAGGATATCATTGTCCAAAAAAGGAGTCATTAGATGTGTTTTGCAACAATCAAGATCGCGCTAAATCTTCACCTAGTGGAGGTTAATTACTTTTTAAGGCAAACGAACAGGCAACAGCGGAACAAAGACGTACTATAGCCACAGTAGGCTCTAAACATTCGTATGTTTGATAGCAGATGTCGTGAAATGTCATGGAAGAATTGTGCCGTGAAGCCGATGTCACATGATAACGCGGAGGCCACCATACTCGGCTAACTCCCATGGATGGTCTCGGCCGAGCGAAACGACACACATTCGGCTTCGTGGGACTTCGAGGGTTCGAGCAGTTGACTCAACAAGCTGTTTTTGTTCGTTCGTTCGATTAGAACGACCAAATCAAGACACAATCTGAACTCACCGTCGGATTGAAGCATCCCGAAACGAACGCGAGACTTGGAAAACAAGTCAGAAAGACGCAACGGCGGAATAAGTCAGATACAGACTCGACAGTGATCGTTGGGAATGCTTCGTCCAGGAGACGCGCGTTCGGATGAAGCTCGCTGGGTATCGCATCGATGGTTCTGTACGCATGGACGAATATGACCGTGCGTGCATCCGGCACGTTCTGCTGCACGGAGAGTAATGCGCGAAGCATGACATGGATCTAGATCAGGGTATTATACGTCGAGCAAAACAATTGCTGGTGTTGGAAAAGAGACGCACGTCGTCGTTCTTTATCCATACGCAAACACGGGCCCCTCGACGGGCCTTGTACCACGACACCAACAGGCCTTGCCATCCTCGGGTCAACCTCCATCGCACAAGCGGGCTGACCGAGTAAAATTGTAGAGCAAGTCTCAGAATAGCTGGCTGAGCGCTTGTTGCGAACAACGCGATGAAAACCACTGCGAAAGACGCAGCAAAAACACCAAGGGAGACAGGGCTGTGCATGTGTAATGGGTAAGCCTTACGTGAGGAAAGTAAAGGACGTTCCGCGTACGCGAGCGCAATGTTGCCTGCCCATGTTACGATGACTACTACAAAGGCCATCAGAAGTGTGAACATTCCCGAGTGCGGTGGGCGGGACAAGCTGGGACGGTTCAACTTGAGAAGAAGACAAGATACCGCGAACTGCAACGCAGTCAGATATTGATTCTACGGCAATCGATGTGACTCACCAGGAAGAGCTGGAATAAGAAGGCGACGGAGAACACGTATGAGACTGTCAACAGGCTCATCCCCGAGGCAACGTAAAGTAATAAAGATAGTCCCGTAGAAAGTAACGTCGCGATGTGCTGGGTTCCCGTTATTGGGAGGCGCAGACTAAACCAACGTGGCAGGATATGGTCGCTACGGAGGACCGCAGAGCGTCAATATCCCCGGTGGGCACATAATTTAAGCGTAGTCGGCTTACTGGGACATACGGTCGAGTAGCTGGATAGCTGTGACCGTTCCGGTCATCACGCCACCGAGGAGCACCGAAACGGCATCGATCAAAACCAAAACGCGAAGCCAGTTTCCACCCGAGAGGCTCCCAAGGGCCGACAGGACATTCGGGCCATCGACGATAGCGTCGACCGGGAGCAACGCGCACGAAATCAGAGAGAGCACGGTATTGAGAACTGCCGAGACAATTATCAGGTTTCGCAGTATGGCGGAGTAGTCTTTGGGGCGGATCATTTCGATATATGACGGCGTGCATTCGAATCCTAAAAGGGGGTCGAGATCATATATTATATCCAAGGCGGGACGTCTCCACGGGCCAACACAAATGCATACCCGTGACTCCGAGAAACGCGATACAGACGCCATAAAATATTGCACGGGTAGTCTCGATCGCGGTGCCGGGGCGCAAGGCCCAGTTTTGCTTCAGAATCGTAGAATGGGGGTCGTGCGTGGCCCAGTACACGATACCAGCGATCGCTAGCGTGGCCATTGTCACAATCTGGGAGAGCACATGATCAGGATTTGAGGAACGCGGAGTAGGCGAGTGATACGTGCATGGAATACGAATACGGCCGCTGTTGCGGAGGCATTTTCTCTAATCCCAGCAAGGGCGAGAATACCCAGTGCGACAAGGAATAGAACAGCCAACGCGCTCGCTGAGATGGGCATTGAATGAATCTCGGCGCTGAGATAAGCGCTCGCAGTTGCTGCGGACACCGCGGACGTAGCCACCGCGTCTAAAAGCGTCGCGGCTGCCCCAATAAGCGCCAGAGTCTTCCCCGAAAATTGTAGGAGGTAGATATAGTTCCTGGAAAATAAGGTGAGCTAGGTATTAGCGTACGTGGAGAAGAGACCCACGATCCGTTGATGCGAACGGTAGAAGCCAGCTCAAGGAGGAGAGGTCGAAAAAACAGGAGAAGCAATGAAGCCGTCAGCAAGCAAAGCGGTGAGTATATTCCTGTCTCGAAATAGTCAGACAGACGCGGATAGTTAAAGAAAGGAGGCGTTACCGGCAGCAGCGACGACGAGTGGAAACGCGTAGAATACGCTTCCGGAAACATCGTTACCAGAAACGGACATCGCAGCCAGATGTCCGAGGACTTGGCGCGGGCCACTCAGTCTGCTTTCGGCGTCTCTCAGATCCTTGGGGCTGACATCCAAGTAGCGCATGGAACCCCATCCCTAAAAGTAGAATGCACTTTAGGAAACGAGATGCGATGGAAGGTGTGTGTTCAGTTACGGAAAACTCCCACTCGGCATTCAAATGTGGCACGCGAGAGTGCGAAACAGTCATCTTAAGGCCGTTGTCTCGCTTGCGTCGCTGACGCCTGACAATCTGCGTCGAAGGACGGTCAGCGCGCGCACACGCGCAAATGCGCAAGAGAAAACATTACGGTGTAGAACTCGCTCTGGGCGAACGAAGGTAGACGCGTCTGCTCACGTGCGGTAGCGTTGACAGCATCCTCGACGACCTTCTGCTCCGGTTCGACGTGGCTCCAAACTGACGCGTCGTGCGGTGTCGTGCCCTCTGCGAGTGGTGTCACTTGTCCATCATAACCACCCTCAGAAGTGGGAACCTCTAGCTCCACAGAGCATTTTTCGTCGTGACGCTCCTGGACAGACGGTGCCACGTCCGCAGTGAAGTTTTCAACCTTTTCCGGGTCGGTCATTGACACGCTCCAGTGCGTTATGCGTTACGAGGTGGCCGGAGTCGTCAGGAGAGATGCGATGGAGAGCGGAACCAGAGCCACTCGGGTGACGCGGTGACGCTGCAGTCCTGCAAAGGGGCAATCCCCGATCCCAACTTGCTCTTGTTGTCTCCGCAACGGAAGATCTTTAACTCCGATCATAATTTTTTCGGAAATTATCTTGGAAATTATTCAACCCTCCACGATGCAAACAGAGCGACAAGACGCTCAGGAAAAAAGGCAGTGGAAATCAGGGCATGGCTACCGATGGCATGATGGAGGCGCAAAGAAAAGAAGTTGAGGCTTTTCCAAAGATACTTCGCAGATCGAAGATCCAGATACCGCTGAACGCCGACTATGCCTTTCGTAATCACCACTAATCCTAATTTGGCATTTGTTTACCTTTATTATTCGATATTCGATAGCGACGGTTTTCTTTTCTTTTCTTTTTCGTTTCTTTCTTTTGCAAATTATGGGAGAAATACCATCACGCAGTCTCCAGGAAGTTGGTGAATGATTTTCTTTAGACGGTGCTGGTGCTGGTGCTGGTGCTGGTGCTGGTCCAAATCGCACCACCATATCAGGCGACAACAGGAATCGACGGCATCTACTGTACTGCAGCAAGACATCCACACAAACAGAACATACACACAACAAAACTTCGTCGTCGTCACCGTCATTTGTGCCAAGTCAAGGTTTACGCTCGCATCGTGCTAGAGCCCACGCTGACCTTCCACCTTAAGTGGCGTGGTTGCGAATGGCGAGATTCGCAGTGGCCTCGGATAGCTCGTCGTGGGCCTCAATAAGCCGCGTAACCTAAATAAACAGTTAGATCGATCTTGATAGATGCGCGTGTGCTTACCTTTCCAATCGCCACTGTCTTTCCTGTGAAAGGGAAGAGGTTTTAGCGAAATAGCGCAGAAGAAAAAAAGAAGAAAGGTAGTACCTTCATCGCGTAATGTAAACCGTCCAAGTTGAGGGTAATCTGAGAAGCGTTCTACACATACGAGCGCAGTCGTCTCTATCAACGCGACGATGCGCTGGCCCCTCTTCGCAAACTGTGGTGGCTTGCGCGACTTGCGTCCTGTCGTCTTATCAAAGTAATGCAACATCGCCTGCGATTATATTCCGTGGTCAGGTCAGAACGGATGGGAGGCACGGAGTACGTACCGAGAGTGTCACTTCCTCCGCAAGGGTATGCACATGCATGACTGCCGAATAACCAGCGCAAATGATGCTCTTGTGGTCCAAGATAGCGAGCTGCGCCTCGAACTGACGCACAGCGTGCACGGGCTTCATCAAGCTGGTAAGCACGAACCCTGGGCTGATATCGTCGTCCTCGACACCACGCAGACGGATGCGCACGTTGTCTCCAGAGACGGCCATGTTCACCTCCTCTTCCAACTCATTATACATCGCCGCGACTTCAACTTCGTCCCTGTTCGGCATGAGCAGGAGCATCTCGCCCTTGCGGATATGGCCAGATTCGAGTTTGCCGACGGCGATCGTGCCCATATCTTTATATTTTTCGGATATCGGAATCATCACTGGTGAATGCATCTTGCGATCGACCATCGGCATTTTATCGAGGTGCTCGAGGAGCGAAGGTCCGCTGCGAAATCACCCCATCATTCACAATCACGACGATGAAAGAAAATGATAACACGCACTCCCACCACGAACAGACCGACTTCTCGACACGGTCCTTGAGATTAGCACCCGTATATGCGGACACAGGTATCCAAGAGATATCCGTCTTGACGTGGAACCCAGCGCCCCGGACGAATGGCGCGAGCTTCTCCTTAATCTCCTCATAGCGCGCCTTTTCCCATTTGACCGTCGGATCGTCCATCTTGTTAATAACGACGATGATCTTGTTCACGCCAGCAGTCTTGACCAACATGATATGCTCACGCGTCTGCCCGCCCTTCTCGAATCCCGTCTCAAACTCGCCTTTCCGCGCGGATATGACGAGCAGCGCGACGTCCGCCTGCGCAGCGCCGGAGATCATCGACGGCACGAACGTCTTGTGGCCCGGCGCGTCGAGGATGGTGTACCGCCGCGCCGTGGTCTCAAAGTACGCGCGGCCGACTTCGACAGTCTTGCCTTTAGACCGTTCTTGCGGCGTAGAGTCGAGCGCCCAGGATAAGTACCACGTCTCGCGACCGGCCTCCTTCGCTTCGCGCTCGTATTTCTCCATCGTGCGCTTGTCGACAGTACCGCTCAGGAAGAGTATGTTCCCGCCCATCGTGCTCTTCCCAGCGTCGACGTGTCCGACAAAGACGATGTTCAGGTGTTCCTTGACTGCACATCGCATCGTCAACAAAAAAATAGGAACAGGGGCAGGAATGAACGCACTGTCGCCGAAAAGATCATCCAGTACTTCCTGGTCAGCGACCGTCACAACCTCCTGCGCGATCGCAGCCGTGTCCGTCTTTGCACGTCCCATCGTAAACGTCTTGGATGCCGGCGCAGGAGAGCCAGTTCCGGGCGTGCGTGTCGGTGTGGACGAAGACGATGGGGGAGCAGCTTTTACTGCCTGTGTTGGCGGTTTTGCGGCGGGTGGTTGCGCAGCACGAGGAGGCTCGGGATCTCGAGCTACCGCTGGCGGGGGTGCAGCGGGAGGAGGCTTGGATCCTCCGATGTTCAGACTGATCGTTGGTGGAGGGGGTGGTGGTGCATCTGGTTCCTCGGGACGAGAGAAGGGAGGGGGTTGAGGCTGCTGAGATTGCGGTTGATGTTGCGGTGCAGTAAATCTCTTTCCTGGGACGAACTCAAAAGCAGAAGCGTTGAGTCTGCTCATCGTTGAAGAAGGACGTGGCCAAGAGGGATTAAAGTTACTAGGAAAATAAAATCGATTTAATCTAATCGTGGCCCGGCCGGCCGGCCATCTGATAGACGTCATTGCCTGACTCGAATGCCCTGACTCTACATCTACGCCCTTTCCTTTCGTGCCCAGGCGTCTACCACCTCCTTATCTAAATCAATACCATGCACAGCCCGCAGGTGCCGACGCAAGTCATACGCGCGACCGAAAACATAGTCACACGGGGCCGCGTCTTCGCCCCACAAGTCTTGCCTATCCGTTGGCAGTGCTGACGGAAGATCCTCCATAGCCGGGTACGGGCACCTCAACGGTGCTTGACCGCTAGCAGACCGTTTCGCATATGCGACTCCGGTGATCTCGTCGATAATCGACGTGCCAATCATTGGAGCGTGTCGAGTCTTTCGTTTTTTCAGCTGGGTCCGGGACTGCTCTCCCTCGCTGGACTCGCCGTCCGCGTCTACTTGTTGCTCGGCGTCGTCCTCAGCATCCTCGCAGTTGTCGCCGCTGTGCCCACGAGCTTGATGCCGTTGTAAGATATGCTTGTACCCAAACGCGCGCCCACAGCCCTCCACTGTGCAAACAAAATCCCGTTTGCCTAAATGAGTAATGGCATGGTGGGTCGTAAGGGCCTTTTTCTACGAGAACTGACGCGTCAGAAATAGCTACGAAAAAAATCAACATGACGCACCGATTTGAACTCCTTCGTGCACCCATCAACATCGCACTTCCAATCGCGCCCCACCTCGCCGCCCCGCCTGCGCTTCTGTGGCAGCGCCTCGTCCTCGTCCTCCGAACTTGCGTGCTCGTGCTCATGCTCCTCGATCGCCCTCTGCTCGTGCAACCGCAAATGGGCTCGAAGGCCCTTTTGAGCCGAAAACGTCCTGCCCGCACACTCGTCGTGAGGGCACATTGGGGGGTGCGTCGTGCGGATATGCTGCTGTAGCGCAGTCCAGGTCTGGTAGAACGCCGATTCTGGACGGTCGCGGCAAGTAGCATCCACGCATGTATAGCGTTTTTCTGCGGAATAGGGGGTGAGAAAAGTACAAGTCGTGTAAATGCGTCAAACATACCTTCGTGCACTTTCAGATGGGCACGGAGTTTTTGATTTGTGTTGTATGACTTGGTGCAGTCCTCGTGATCACACTGGTATGACTTTGTCCCCGGCGAGGCGTGTTCGCTTGCGATATGGGTCCGTAGTTTGTGATGCTTGAGGAACGCAGCTGTGCATCCTCCGTGATTGCACTATCCAACGGTCGACTGATGTCGAGAGGAGTAAATCGACAGACCCCACCTTGAATGGCTTTTCGCCAAAATGGATGACCTCTTTATGCGCCTTGAGATGCTGGGCCGTCCAAAAGCGCTTGTCGCAGTCGGACTCTTCGCATACAAACGGTCGGTCTGTCTTTGGCAGGTGAGATCGTATATGAGCTTGCAGGTGGGTTTCGCGAAGATACGACTTGTTACAAGTAGCGCATACAAACGGGCGCTAATTGCCCAAAATTTTTATCAGCGCGACGATACGGAAGTATGTGAGATCGATCTGCCTTACATGACCAGTATGAGACCGCTCGTGCTCTTCGAGACGGGAGGGCTTAGCATAGGACTTGTCGCAGCCCTCAAACGTGCATTCGTATATGCGCCTCGGGTTTAGCAAGAGCTTTCCATTCACAATCACGGGTCGGCAAGATGTACTTGTATTTGCGATAGGGTTAAGTGTAGGTTCATATTCCGATTCTGAGGCAGAGAGATGCAAGACGAGTGGACTGGGGACGTTGCCTGCCCCGCGCACAGAGGTCGCAGAAAGGACAGGGGACAGCGACATTTCTTTTGGCAGTGACGCTCATGAGTCGGTCACGGGACCCGTTGGCCTCGAAATTTGACACAGTTTGGCCCTTGGCTTGGCTTTGTTGTGATCTGTTGACGCGGCACGAGTTCTCCACGCGATGAGTCTTTACGCCCCTGTTTTGGACGAAGCAACGCCGGTCTTCCGGTAGCAGGAAGGGCGAGCTGGCATTCTATCTCCCTGCTGTAAAGAGACGAAACCGCACTCGGCACTTAGGAAATATGTGTTCCGATTGTCCCGATGGTGCCGGATACATATGGAAGGCTCGCTTAAAGTTCTTGTGCCTTGTTCTAGAACACTTTCTTGCCGGGCGCACCGCATACTGTAGAAGTTCTTTCTTTTCTACACATTGGGCCTAACATTCCCCGGAGAGCTGCTACCGGTCGCTGCCTCCTACCGGCAATTAATGTAGCCTACTACTTCTCAACCAGGAACTCTTGCACATATCATAGCCATACCGCTGCATTAACCGCCGAAACGTGCACGCTCGCCAGTGCCAGATTGCGTACTCACCATCGATAAGGCAGATAACGTGAGGAATGGAAGCTAGGCTGACGGCTGCTCTCAACTGGTGCCTTGTGCAGCTCACTGAAGACCTTGTACCCGCCCGCCATGGGGTCGTATAGCACAGTGCCTGAACATACTACACAACGGACAGAGTCTAAAAAACGGCTCAGACTGAGCAATCTCGACTGAGGGCTTGCAAAACTCTGTCATCTCTGCTGGTGCAGGCGAAGTCACAGGTTCCCAATTAGTCGTTATTTAACACGTTGCCTTCCAGGCCTTTCCTTGCCTGGTTAGGTGTTTCACGGGCTCCCGACCCTGACCAACGTTGTTTCTAAACTGCTGACACTTGCATGTGGTCCTGCGACTCTCCCGAACATCCGATTTTCCGCATTTATGTGACGAAGAATAGTCACTGCTGTACACCCCGTGTTGGCCTTGTGGGCGTTTACTCTATAGTGCCCCTTACATTGGCTTACTGTCAACACAGGCGTCACCATTCTGAGCCTAGGCTCTCAAGCTACCCGTAACGAGCTTCCCTGGTGTGCAAAAAGGGCGAGTCCACCTGGGATGGAATCTGCCAATAGTAGATCGAGCAGGCCATTCCTGGCGGTTGCCTTACCTTCCACAGAACAGCCATCTGGCTGTGTCGGCAACTCTATGGTGCGAGACTGGACAGCCATTCGACCAAAGCTATTTAAAAGATGCGTTGCTGCAGTTGTTACTCTCCTCACAACATGCCACCCTTTCTACCCAGTATCGACATTCCATCTTCCCTGAGGCCCATGAAAACCGTGGAGCAAGCCGACGTACTGATGCAACATGCTCACGTCCTCTACGAACAATATGAGCACGTCATGACACCGATAGACCGCACCTTGGCCGAGGATAGAATGACATTGTGAGTGCCATTTTCCTCACAGCGCCAATGTATGTCCAAGTCTGACGGGTCCTTTTCCACAGCGCCACGGATCACAGACACGGTGTAGAAGAGAAGTTATGGCTGGCCCGAGCAGGGCAGGCAAACCTGTATTCAGATAGGGCCCACGAAGCCTTGGAGACTGTCAAGGTCGTCAGCACGATCCCCCTCCCTCCCGCGACGTACTAACGAGTTCTCTTTTGTCTCATCAGAAGTTTGTCGGCGACGCCATCGAAATTCGAGGCCGGAAAGAGGGCTTACACGTGCCCATGTCCCAATAGAGGGGAACGGGTGGTTTGAGCATGGCGGCGCGGGCGGGGTTCAGGGTTTTTTTCGTTTGCTCGGCCAATCGATTCTGCTTTCAAGTCAATGGACTACTTAGAATATTACAATGATTGTAATCCCCATGTTTGTCGAATCCTAACAGGCCGCTCAATGTTGAACTTGAAACACCTGGGTCATGGATTAAGAAGACGATGGGCACTGCGCCGTGTTCACTGGATCCTAAAGCAGCTCCTACACCTTGCAACGAGGTAGTTCCTTCGGCACCTAACTTAGTCTATCCCCGGAACAGGCGGACATTTTCAATCAGAGATTCAGATTTCATTGGGAGCACCTGAGTGGACAGAAAAGGAAAACCTGAGGTCAGTCTACGGCCTCGGTCTCCCGGGCCGACCGTTTTCTCCGCACTTCACTGGCTTCACTTCCCACGAGTTTCCCACGGCACTTCAAGACTGTTCCGGGCTTCGATCGGGTCAAGGCGCCTCTGTACTTCTATGCGGGCACATTTCATCTCGGTATAATTGGTAGGTAGCACGTTGGATCATAATGTGTGGGTGTAGGTTTAGTCCGACCTCACATCTTCATCCTCATTCGCGTGTGGGTCGAAATCTGTATCTTCGCTATGAGGCGCCCTGCTAGGGGTGTGCTTTATGCATTACTTGAGTATTAGTGTCGCCTTTCAGAGAGGCCCGAAAATGTGTGTCCCGTACGACGACCTCAAGCATTTGAAATCTCTACGATCCCGGTGACTCGTTGCTGGCAATGACAACTAGAGACTTTGCCTACGCATTCAAGTTCCCCCTCGTCCTCTCCGCCATTGATGTCCCTTCTTAACTCCCAAGTCATCTTGAAGGTTTAGATACGAGAGGATTCTGGCGCCCACATCAGCGGATCGTACGTATGCGCCAATACCTAGTTCATATCGTCCTCTAGGGATTATGTCCCCTCGCACCTCTCAAGATTTTGGGGAAGACAATAGCACTCAGGATATCAATTTAAGACAATATTGGCAGTCCTGTTCGTTATCGGCTTCGCGTTCTTATGTTGGTTTTAGGCAGTATTGACTCGCATCAACTTGTTGGTGGGGGACAGTCCCCGCAAAGTCGGATGCATGATTTTACTCAGCTGAGACTACCCTTGAAGTTCGCCAAGGAGCGGCGGACGCGTTCTTGTGCAGCCCACAGCTTCACGACATAAGGTGAGTGTCTGCACCGGATTGCGGTTGTTGGGAGTAGGACTTCTCAGGGCGGAGTCACTCATATACTCAGACCATCCTGCGCTAGAACACTTCCTATAGTTGATGACAATGCCTTGAGGCACGCCTCATTATTTTGGACGACACAAAGCCCAAGTACACTAAACTTAGGAGAGGCGCAGTTTTACAGCGACAGCGAAGGTTCTTAACACCCAACACGGTATCCCTCGAGAGACGCGTGGTTCAGATTCATTACAGTAATGCGCAACTCTTGGCGCAATGTGTACACTGGGCACCCTAAGACGTAATGCACAATTGCGTGCTAGACTCGTTCGGTGCAGTCAGCTGCGGTGATCAGCCGAATCCGCTGGTCCCGATCTAGCGCCAGTAAATTACAAGCATCAGGCTCGCCCCCGTTATTGTGCCCGAATTCTTGGTATCGCCCGTATTTCTGGAAAAACCCCTTCCTCCAGTGCTCGGAAGTTCTTGTCTACAATTGTGCGCCGACGAAAGCAGTGTCGGCCTGAATCGAGGATATGGGCTTACGAACTATGCATTTATCAAACCTTTTCTTGACAGGACATCCCTCGACTCGCGCACGGCATGCGCATTTTCGGATTATGAGCAATTGTAACCCGGCCCAGCACCATCACTACCGGAGTGGTACCATACTTACGAGTTGTGCTGAAACCTGCTCCAAGATCTCACTCTTCACCTTGCTGTGCCCATACACACATTTCACAGAATGGTTCCCTGCGGAATGCGCTTGTCATACACGTGTTCAAAGCGAGGGCATGGAACCCTCGGAAGTCGAAATTTAAATTTTCGTAATCTTTTTTATATATCTATTTATACTGTAATGCTTGTAATTAATGACTGCAGTGTTGGCGCCTTTCTAGACGCCACGATTGGTTCCTCGGGGCGCACGCTAAATCTCTCGACACTGAATACAATGGATCTTTCTAGTTGAGAGTAGCCGACCCGGTTTCCAACTAACTTACAGTCATCGCCCTTTCTCCAGCCTGGTACAACAGCTGCGTTATGTGGGTAGGACTGAACAGCATTCAGCCATTCAAGCCATTTAAAACCAATGGCGGCTCACTCAGACCATTAACATCCCCTCACACGACATGCACTCCTCTGTAGTTATCGACGCACCTTTCTCCTTGAGACCTGCGAAGATTCTGGAGAATGCAGATAAATTGATGGAACATGCTCGGGCCCTCTACGAAAACTACGAGCAGATCATGAAGCCCATTGACCGTACTGTGGCCGAGGATAAAATGACTTTGTGAGTCTCCACCTGGCTATGGTAGGCCAAGATCTGAAAAAACAAATCCCTCAGGGCTAGTGATGGGATAGTTCGGTTCCGAACCTCGGTCCGAACCCGAACCTAACTGGACCAAACGCCAATTTAGGGTTCGGGTCTGGGTGTTTGACCCAAACTGGACCGGTGGTTCCGTTCAGAGTTCGGAATCTTCTGAACCTTTGGGAACACGTTCTGAACGTGTTCGAACTTGAACTGAACTTGGACGGCTGGGGCTGGAGCTAGGGTGTTTGAGCAAGCGTTTCAGTGAAGAGTTTGAACCCCTAACGGGCCCTAACGTTGAATAGGATTCTTTTAACGTAGAGTACATTCATTCTGAAACGCGTCTAATGTCACGTGACACGTGTTACACTGCTGCGCGTACATCGTTTATCTACTCTCAGGCTCTGTTGTTGCTCGTTCTCGAATTTCCGCTGCAAGATCCCCCCATCAAACTATCTATCTCAACTTGTCTTCATGTTCACGCCATCGTATTTTCAAACTGGCCAAGGGAAACGTCCACGATCTTGATATCTGTCTGTAATCTTGCTATACCAGTGTGTTGTCACTACCACTCGCCTCAGCTTATTCTTCGCCGTTGATCGCTCTCGTCACTGCTGGCATACCACACCCATCGCTTGTATATGCAGCTGAGGTGTTTTTATTGGCTCTCCTCTCTTGGGGAACACCGCTGAGGACGGGCCCAAAAAACACTTAAAAGCGGTGCGTATTTTCTCTCTCAAATCATTGCACTCTACTGAGTTCAAATTCCTCACTAGTCACACGATGTCTTCAATCGCACCGCCTTCCTTGTTTATCTCGTCTCTGCTTGTACCCGAGGGGGATGCTGTCCGACTTGACGGCACCTTGAAGGATGCGTCGGAGATGACTTGGTCTTATGACCCCGACGAGTCGATTCCTTTCCCGCTTGGCAGCACGTCTGTCAACTCCACTTCCTCTGCTATGGCTGCCCCGGCTGTGACAGCTGTTGGTGTACGTCGAACCACTAGGGTCATTCGCCCTTGTCAGCGGTATCTCGACGATGGAGCGGCTGAGGCTTCAAGCACCCATCGCGAACATTTGGGTGCCAAACGCAAGGCCTCAAGCAACGACCTCCAACGTTGTGTCGCACGCAAGGTTGTCATTGATGTGGACAAGGACCCTGCCAGTGAAGGCGAGGACGAGGACTCTACAAGCGAGGATGAAGAAGCCGCCAGCAATGCGGACATCGATCGCGGCAGTGACAGCGGTACTACAACAGAGCCTGGGTCCGATGACTACGAAAGTCTGCAGGCCATGGCCGATGCTGACAACGAGGTGTGTTCCCCCTCCCTCTTCCTTCTAACACACTTCTTACTTATTTCTCAGGCCATGATGTTCAGATCCCGAAATGAGCGTACAGCAGATGTACGCCTCCTTTTCCGCCGAGACAGGGAGTATGTCCATCCAGATACCGGCAAGATTCTGGATGGTCACTGGTGTTTGGTTTGTCAGTACGTACTTTCTCACTGTCTAAACTTGTATATCGCTAACTATTGGCACATAGGGCCAATATCTCAGTTAAACGCGCCTCTTGTTTTTTGACGGGAAGTATAAGTACACTTCGAACACACATCGCCAGGTAATACAGTATATCAAAAGTTCTCATTTACTTTACTTTACTTAAAGTTTATTTCTCTAGACACCATGTCGACGTGTACCGCAAACGTTGCAAGGCACTCGGCATCGAGCCACATCCCCGTGCAATTTATCGCAATGCGACTTATGCTAGTACGGAAAGGTAAGTCGAAATTTTACTGTTTATATGAAGCTGATCAATGTCCTTAGTCTTAGTCAATCATCCCTGGACGACATCGTTACTCGCCAACAAAAAATTCCTAACTTTACAAATCTAGGTCTTCTCGACCACATCATCGAGCTTATCATTTGCGAAGACGAGGTGATGTGTAACTATACTGCTCCATGCCACGTGCTAACACAGTACATTCTCACATGTCCAGGCCTTCCGCTTGATTGAGCGTGGTGGTTTTCGCCGTTTGCTCAAGTTCTGTCGGCCATCACTTTTGGACAAGGACATTCCACACCGCCACACTCTGCGAGCTGAGATTGCTCGGCGAGCACAGATTGCAGAGGGGAGGGTTCGCGAGAACATGAAGAAACTCCCCTGCAAAGTTTCCTTCACTTTCGACGCCTGGACCTCTGCAACTGGGGATCCATACATATCACTTACCGCGCATTATATCGATGCACCTGCTGATCGCCCAGATGCATGGGAGTTGAAGTCTGAGCAACTTCTCTTCCAAGAGATTCACGGAAGACACACAGGTAAAAATATGGGAGAGATCTTGACTTGTGCCATGGATAGGTATGAACTGCGTGGCAAGGTGTGATCATCCTTATTTCTTTCTTTCTCTTGCTAAACCACTCGATCAGGTCGGCTGGTTCACCAGTGATGGTGCGGCAGTCAATCGCACCACACTCAGGGTGTTGCAGAGCAGTTTGTCAATGGCAACAGGTTGGTCTGCAGGGGACCATGACATGCTGTAAGTTATCACACGTCTAAGACGTTTCCGCACTAATGGGAAACTAGATGCATGGAGCACTCCCTTCACCTTGCGGCGAAACATTTCATCCAGTCAATTGCTCCACATTTCAGCCGTGCAGCTGATGCCTTGGGTGCCAACAATGAAGAGGCTGACGAAGATGATGAAGACGACGATGACGACCTTGAAGCAAGTGATTCGCTCGGAAAGGCAATTGCCCTAGTGAAACAAGCAAGTTGTCTCCTATTTAAATTCTTCCTGTGCTAACACATGTATTTAGATTCGTAAATCGCCTCAGGCAAGGGCATTCTTCCGCGCGACCTGCAGCCAGGTTGGGATCACCCCACTTGAGCTGCTTCTGTGGATCCGCACTCGATGGGGTTCGCTCTACAAGTTCCTTGAGCGGTTCACTCAACTTAGATCTGTATGTTTATAATTCTTTCTATTCGTGATAATTGTTTACGACCCCTCTCAACAGGCCATCTGTCAATTTATCCTCCTTGCTGATGCAAGTGACGACATACCCAACCTCTCCAACCAGCGTAGCTATGCAGATTACCATTTGAGCCGGAGGGATTGGGAACACCTTGAGAATATCAAGGATGCACTGAGGGTAAGGTTTCCAGTTTTGTTGTCGCCCAGGCTTACATTGCCCAGGAACCTTCAAACGTCCAGCAAACCTTCTCGAAGGAGCGCGAGCCTACAGTCTGGCGAATCATACCAAGTTTCGAGTTTCTCATCAAACGGTGGGAAACAATGGCTACAGAACTCCACCATCAAGGACTCACAGAAGCACTCAATGAGGGTGTCAAGAGCCTTCGGAAATGGTATGGCCGTGTTGATGGCAAATCACCTGCGTACTTTGTTTGTCTTGGTACGTCCTCACACTTTTTTGGAGCATCACTCTAACTTCTTAATACTAGTACTTGATCCCAATGTCAAGGATTTGTATTTCCGTGGTCGGTGGAGCACTGCACAGTATGCTGCCGGTATGAAACAACTTGAAGATGTGGTGAGTGAACACACTTTGCCTTCCTTTACCAGGAATGGATACTCACCAACACCCAGTTTGACAGGTATTATATTGCACCCAACAACTCGATGAATGAAGCCATTGCCCCAGGTAAGTAAACTATAACTCATATCCACTTACTGGCACACTGCTAATATTTACACAGTGCCCACTCCATCACGACATTATGGTGGTTCATTTCTTCTTAGCACAGTCCAGGCTTTCCAACTACAAGATCAAGCAGCTGAGGGCCCTCGGGAAGAGCTCCAGCAATACCTCAAGACCGGAATTGAGTCAACAACAGACATTCTTGGTTGGTGGGGGGTAAGATCATCATCTTTTTTGTGTGCTCATATAAATCTGACAGAACCAACCAGCGTAACTCCCAGTATCCCACCTTGAGGAGGGTTGCTCGGGATTACCTTGCTATTCAGGGTTCAGCCACTCCGTCTGAGCGTGCATTCAGTAGTGGAGGCATCACCGGTTGTTCCCGAAGGAACAAGTTGCAGACAGACATTTTCGAAGGGCTTCAGTTGCTCAAGAGTGCATATAGGAACGGACACATGTCAGCGACGACACAGGCAGCAGAGCACTTGGATGGGTTTATGCCGGGTTTAGACAGTGATGGTGAGGGCGAGGATACCCAGTAGCACCATAGGCCTGTGTGCCACTATCAATAGACAGTATTAATTACATAGTTCACCGTAACATGATACAATTTTCACCTTCTACCCCAAAAGCGAAAGTATTTGGCGGTACACTACCCAGAAAATATGGACGATTTTTTTGATTACATAATCAGGATATTCCTCATCCTCCTTCACGTCCGGTTCAGCGTCCAGACCCTTTCTGAACTTGAACCGAACCAAAAAGAACCTGAACTGTGGTTCAGGTTTGGGGTTTGGGGAAGTACCCTGGACCGGACCCAAAGTCCAGTCCGGGGTTCAGAAAAATACTCAATGAACCGGACTGAACCGGACTTTCCCTTCACTATTTACAACACTGTTTGGATGTTTTCGTCCTAATTTCTCACTAAAGAAATAATTCTTAAAAGCGAGAAAGCGCGTCACTTTCAACTCTTGAGCAAAGCAAGGCCCGCCAACGGGTGTATCGTGATCATCGCCTCGAGCTTTGCGCAGATGCGTGATGGGTATCCTACATGCAAGCATACAGTAATAGCACTAGACCGAGAATGTATGCCCTCGCGTTACCGGGTACCGTAATATCACCAATTTCATCTCTGCGAGACCTAGCTTCCCGCAAGTGGTGACCGAACTAGGAAGACACGAATCTCAGGAAATGGCCTTCCTGAGGGTTTAGAAATGGCGCGAAGCGGGGGACTCCGAACGGTGAGCACGGCAGGCTCCGAGTGTGAAGAGTAGGAAGCGACACAATGCGCGCGTGAGTGCTCGAAACAGGACTACTGCGGAAACAGCACCGCGAGCCCCCGGGCATGAGCACATGCCGTTAGGAACCTGGACGGCACTCGCCCACTCGATCATATGCCCCAGTAAGACACGCACCTATCGACGATCAGATTGTCATCCTCAATACAAATATTTGTAACACCGCGACTGAGCTTCGTAAGAGGCGATCAGATGAACGGAAGGGAAGCTTTGAGGGAGGCGTTGATGGAAAGCTGGCTGGGAATGGAACAAACCTCCGAATCCTGAGAGTGATCTGTCTGGTGTATCGCAAGTGGCGTAGAGGCAGGAAAATTGGAATGAGGGGTTCTGGACTGCAGTGGGATGTCTGGAAGAGGTACACTAGGAGACTAACGGCCACTTGGGGTCGAGTTAAGTACTAGTTGATTAAAGAGGGGACGGAGAGACAACGAAATCGCCGTGATCACAGTTCGCGGAGTTAGTGACTGGTGTAGGACTCGAAGTTTGTGCGTGGTGAACCTTCGTCGTTCATCGTTCATCGTTCGCTTCAAGCCACTGCAAGTGCGGGCTGGTACTGAGCGAAAGAGTACCAGTGGAGTCTTGAATAGTTCAATAGAGTAAGTACCCTGGGCAACCTCATCTTGCGACTGTTCCCGTTTCCCGAAACGTTCTGTAGACGCGCCATGAGCGTTTATTACGTCAGTCTATCGGTGGAGATACCGTCCTGCAGGGACGCTTCCAGGATCATCGATCATCGACCATCAGCTGACCGAGTTTAAACTCCAATGCCTCGATCATGTCATCCTTTTGGAAATACGCCTAAGACACAACAGAGCAGATCTCTTTTCTAGTACGAGAATACTAACTACTCTACTTTACTAACTACTCTACTAGTACCCCACTACCAGTACTATAGTACTAACTACCAAGTGGGGAGTTCGCCTTACCAAGTTAAGTTGCTTGTCGGCTTCCTGCGTCCGGTGAGCAGAGTCCCACAGATTAGTGTTTACACCAGGAACCGGTATGTGTCAATGTCCTTCGCCCGGGTATCTTGTCACGCATGTTGCTTGACAGGTTAATACAGTGACCTTTAGCCCGGTGACCCTGTAGGCCTGATCAAAATAATCGTGTGGCTACATATCGCTACCCTAGGAAGACCAATAGGAGCAGGGATTTCAAAAAGAAAAATGGTAATATATGAGACGGGCATCCTTGTCACCCCATTCCCCTCACTAGCAGTGTTCCGCTCAACATTATGGACCCCATTCAATCTTTCGTTGGTATCGATGAAGAGCTCCCTGTAACGCAGCGCCACGAGTTAGTTCCATTTTACATGCTCGTCTTCTCGTACTCCGCTTATCCTCTCTGTAGCATTTACCCAACGATTGACCCAAAAGAAGCTTTTTCAAACCAAACATACCATGGCAAAGTTGTATTCATTACCGGCGCGTCTCGTGGCATCGGACAGGAAACTGCTATCACCTACGCAAAGGCCGGCGCAAACGTGACGATCGCGGGACGTTCACAGGAGACCCTCGATAAGACTGCGCTCGCGATACGTGCACTGGTCCCGGGGGCTCACGTACTTGCTATTCCTACTGATGTGAGAGACCCAAAGGCCACAGAGGCAGCAATACAGGCCACACTCGCGCGTTTCGGTCGGCTTGATGTCCTCATTGCCAACGCAGGTGCTTTGTCCAACGTTACCCAAAGTATGTGGCTTAGTGGAGAAGCGCGTTCGTCTTGATGGTACCACGCCTAATGCAGAGTTGGACGAAAAGGACCCCGATCGCTGGTGGAATACGTTTGAGGTCAACGTGCGGGGAGTTTATAACACTGTTCGGTATGTTCTCGTCATGATTTCCCTCAAAAGGTCCTTGTCTTGAAAGCGATGCAGCGCGTCCCTATCGGCCCTCGAGGAAACCAGCGGGCGTATTGTGGTCGTCACCTCCAGCTTTGCGCAACAACGTATCCTACGCGCAAGCGACTACTGTACTTCGAAACATGCCCTCAACCGGCTGGTAGAATTCATCGCCCTTGGTACGCAGTCGGCGTGCTTAACGTTTTGTCACCACTCTCAGCCCTAACTATCTTCGAAAGAATATCCCAAGTTGAAAGTATTTGCGTTGCACCCAGGTGCCCACAAGACCCAGTTGGCCGAAGAAGGGGGCGTTGGGTTCCCCGAAGACATAACCTTCGACGCCCTACAACTGCCGGCGACAACAATGCTCTATCTCACTTCTGGTCGCCTCGACTGGTTGAACGGAAAGTCAGTCCGAGATTTTCCTGGCCATTCCTGCGGTTTACAACCTTACTAACTTCGATATACGCCAGATATTTGTCAGCCAACTGGGATATTGCTGAGATCGAGAGAGATTGGAAGGAGAAGATACAAATAGAGAATGCGCTCGTCAGCAAGTTGACTATTCCGAAGTAGCGTGCTACCAGGGGTGCAGCATCAAGGTAACCATGAGTGCGATATCTATGTATTCTTCCGACTCCTCCGTCCGGCCCCCCGAACTATGTTGGCGAACAATTTACTTCGGTATACAGGTCTCCCAGGGGATCGGAGTCTGTTGTTTACGAATTATGAAGCAAGGTAACTCCTTGCAATATCTGTGTCATTTATATGAAATGCGTTGCGCAATGGTTCGCGAAAGTGACGGTGCTAGTGGCGAAGCACGAGCAAAACTGAGAATGATACGAAACAAGAGCCGGGTGTACGGCCCGATGGCGACTGCAACGTCATATCGACTTGTGCTCGCCAACCCATGAGAATGATGAGATAACATCCTACGAGTACCTAAAACCTTACACTAATGTTCTGAAACGTCTTCTTTGTTTAAATGGTTTCTTATCCTGGAGTATCGACGCTATGGACCGCGTAATAGTAGGATAGTATATACAAAAAATGCCAAAGAGTAATATTGAATGGTATCAGTATCGCTATATCGAGAGCATCCAGAATACCGTATCGAAGAAGCACATCGAAGGCGTTTGGGGACTTCTTAAACGATATCATACTGGAAATGCGAATGATCCGGAGGATGATCTCCTGTATGCTCAGCATTTGGTCCCTGTGGGGAAGGACCCGTAGTGGTTCCGCCCGAGTGAGTAGTCGAAAACAGTAACGGGGAGTGTAGTGGGAGGTCTCTGGTGGGCATGGTATTTGCGTCGAATGCACGATTCGCCGAGGCAGGATCAAGAATGTCCATTTCCTTATGAAAACCAGGCTTCAGGCTACCATCATCCGCGGAAGCAGCACCCAATTCAGGCACAGAGGTTGTTCCTAGTGAAGCGCTGGAAGAAGTGGTACCTATTATCAAGCCATGAGACAGATCAGATCGGGTCATGGGCGAGACTGAGGACGACGACGGGCCTGTATGAAGTATATTGTCGAAAACTGGAGTAGGAGAAGCTGAGAGTGAGGATGTTAGAGTATGGGGAGGCGCCAGGAGGATAACATTGTGCTGGAGGGAGACGGTAGCGGGTGGGGAGGAAGTGGAAAGAGGAATGGCGATTGTGGAAGTTTCGGGGGTGGTGCGGGACGTTCTTATACGTGGTTCTGGCGAGGTGAAAGGAATGCCGGGGGTTCCGATAGTCGGATGAGTGGTGTCCTGCGACAGCAATGTCGTGCGGCTTTCGACTACGTGACCTGAGGCAGGTACGAACGAAGAAGGCGCTTCGGCTCTGGTAAGGGGAGTAGGGATCAGCGCAGCGCTATCATGCTGGACAGTACAAGGAAAGGTTGTCGAGGAAGAGTTGTCGAGAATATGGCCAGAAACTTTGCACATCGGGTATGAGGATGGGTTCTGCAGGATATGATCCTGATCGCCTGTGGAGGCGGAAAATTGTGTCGGGGCAGAATCCGTATCTTGGTGTAGAGCCATGTAAATGTGGCGGATCCGTCCCAGGATAAGGATTGCCATTCGCCGATTGTTTTCACGTTGTGCTTTGAGAACAACTTGATTCCAGAGTTCACAAAATTTATGCTGCAGTTCGAGTGACGTATCTTGAACATTGAATTTCGAAGCTGCCTCCAGGACGTTTGAGAAGTCCCATATTAGCCGCCAGCGTTTCCCGTGTTTCCCGACACGGATAAATTGCTGACGAGTAATGTGAATCAAGATGGCAAGTGACAAGCTGTCCCCGTACGTGGCGTAGTCTCGAAGGACAGATTCCGGGATACCCATTTCATCAGAGGCGATAGCAAACCAAAGGTGGTCGCGCCGTCGCGCTCTTGCCACAACGCTGGAAATCACGGCTTGCTTGAACAACGGAGTTTCTTCATCCTTGCCATTGTCCCAGCCTCTCACAACGTGTACGAGTTCGGGGGATTGCAACGGCCCATACGGATCTTCAAACACGACTCTATCGAGGATCCACCAATATGCGTAGGGAATTTCTGCCGGATCAACCGCCTTTGAACAGATCATCGCTCGCCTATTTTTGTCGCGCTTAGGAAGCAAATCGGATGAGAATGTGCGGTCAAGGAGCCCTATCAGGGCTGTAAAAATCCTCTGCGTTTCTGCTTGGGCGAGGCTTGGGAAAGGATCGTTAACAACGTTCGAGGTGCGGAAGCCAGGTAAGCCGGCAAAGAAGTGCTCCAGTTCGTGGTCTTCGTCCAAGGAGTCGAACGTCCACATGAAGGATCGCGTATCAATATCTGGTGGTAACTTCATGGCCGTTGCCTCAGCTCTCTTCTGCATCCCCTGTAAGAACTCATTGCGATAACTTGTCTCCAGGACGCGAAAGCGAAGGTAGGCGTCCAAGTGAAAGTAAACCGACTGGGTGAACCATCGTAGGATGCGGAAGGTGATAAATGACACCCCAATGAGGGTGTACCATACCGGCGATGTAAGCGGGGTATAGTATGGGCTGTTGGGACAAAAGATCGACATAAATGTGATGCACCCGTATATGGTTGTGCAAATGCCGACCCATGACAGCACCAACTTGAAGGCCGTGAGATTAATGTTGGATAGGAATACAACCAGGCCGGAAAAGAACAGAAACAGGGAAACGTGTAGCAGCGCCGGCAGTGCTTCGACTGCACACGGGAGGAGAAATTTCCCAACCCCTTCGAAAAAGAACGCGCGAATCCGTGCTCGCTTGTGTGGATTGTAACGAGTCTGAGTGACCTTGAGGTATCTTCGGGCCCATTGCTGCAGCAACGTCGCAAGTAGAGCACAGGTAAGACTGATCACCAAGCTCATGAACCAAAGCGAGTTCACCCAAATGGCATAGGTTGGTGGAGCGAACGTGGGTGGGGAAAGAGGTCGGGAAATATTCGGTCGATTCGGGTCGGCAATGACCTGAAAGATATTTTCGAGATAGAAGTTGGAGGTATCCTGCGAGCTTGGCCGAATGTCCTGAATCGATACCGAGATCAGAGACGCGACAGCAGCAGAGAATAAACCCGTCTTCGATAGATAAGTTGGTGGTATCCCCGGAATAGAAGACAGAGACGTACAAAGATGAGGATCCCATCAGCGTCCGCTTTCCAACCTTCGGCCATCTTCTTGTCTTCCTCCTCCGCCATGTCCAAATACATTGAGAAAATAGGCCCGGACCCATCGACAAAGTTGGATATTCCCTGTGATGCGGGAGTCTGCGTTGTCTCGGGTGGATGCTGGTGGTCGTCCGGGAGTAAGGTACCTGCACCAGGGATATTATCAGCCTCTGTCGTGTTGAAATTGTCGAGAGTAGCTTGGGACATTGAGACGACAGTGTGGTTCGATTGCTAAGGCCCGGGTACAAGGTCGACGCGTAGACGCGTTCTGCGTTTGCGCAAGCACCGGCAATACGGACCTACCGAAGCGAGCGCTCAGTGAGCGCTCCGAGTGCGCTCCGGCAAGCGGCTCAACCCTTTTCAACCTTTTCAAGTTAAGGCGTGCCCTCAGCGTCACGGTGCCATCGCCCACCCGTGCGTACCCCATGTCTTGAGTGCTTTGTATGAGCTCGTCTATTAAGACTATAGCGTATTGGTTCTCCAGATGCAAAACATCCTGGGACTGACCTTACCTCTTTCCCACCGTCACATCTGCGACCGCAAGGCCGCGATTGTTGTCCGCTTCACTGGCAGACGTCGCCTTCCCCCTTGGCCACCTCACGACACGTTCCAACAACAATATACTCCCGACTCCTAGTCTGACAGACTCTGGCCTCCTTCAAGCCCGACAAGGTCCTGGCAGCGCAGGCTCACCGCTTTTCGGGTCCCTCTGAGTCAAGAGTGTCACGTGTCCCACGACCTCCCAATCTTGGAATGGCTCCGCACTATTGGTTCTGCAAGATGTTGGACGCATCTCTGAACAAGATAGTCCAAGTAGCGGATATTATAAAACGCTCTCGAAGAAGCAGAAATAGAAATCGCTACCGAAGGGTGTGCGCTAAGGCTTCTATGCAAGGTACCTGCAGTAGGTCGTAAAAGTACGGTACATACATAATATGAGCAAAACAATTAAACTACCAGTAGGTGACACTGAGAACCCAACAGGAAGATATACCCCATCGAACACGTAGATCTAATAGTTTGGGGCATGGGTTAAACCATATCGTACTCGTAACGCGAAGGACCTGAAGGGTGATCTCCTGTACGCCCAGAATTCTGTTCTCGCAGTGGACCACCCGCGATGTCTACGTCCAAGTCGGTGACCGATGGCAGTGACGCAGATCGCGGATCTGGTGGTGGACTCAAAGTGTTTGAGTGGATTGCGCGGTTCGCTGAGGGTGAGTCAGAAGCGTTCATTTCCTTGCCAGCGTAAACCAAGATTCGGCTTACCATCATTCTCGGTAGCAGCACCCAGATTAGGTGCAGAGGTAGGCCCTGGAGATGAAGTGGTTACTATTACCGAGCGATGAGAGTCTGCGAAAGTCAGTGAGAGGTTAGATCGAGTGATGGAAAGTGTGAATACAGCGACGGACCTGTAGAAAGTAGATTGTCGAGAATCAGAATGGAAGCTGACGATGGGAGATTTGGTGAATCGGAATGCGTTAGAGGGTCTGCGTTATTCTGGAAAGAAATCGCAGGCGAACGTCGCGTAAAGAGTTCAGGAGTTGGAAGTTCCGTGAGTGGAATGGGATGGGAGGTTGTAATGCCTGAGGCGGTAGTATCTTGCATTGCACCAGTGGTGGCATGATCTGGTGACGTTACGGGAGTATGGAGGGGTCCGATGGTTCGATGAAGGGAACGGGGGCCGCCAAGCGGTGGTACAGTCGCGAGGCTTTCGTCGATGTGAAATGGGGCATGTAAGGGAAAGGAAGACGCAACCGGACTGGCGGGGGAGGCAGGGAACAGCGCATTGACGTGCGGGACAGTGGGAGCAACGGCGGGGTCATTGTGATTATGGCCAGCGACTTTGCAGACTGGATATGAGAATGACATAGACAGCGTGAGACTAATTTCACCCGTGGAGGACTCGGAGAATCGTGTTGGGGCAGAATTGGTGCCCTGGTGTAGGACGATGTACAGGTTGCGCATCGGTCTGAGGACATCCCCTGGAATGTCGCTGTTAATGTGCGCTCCACGAACGATTTGATTCCAGAGAGCACAGAACTCGTGCTGCAGCTCCGGTGGCGTAGCTTGCACATCGAAGTTCGAAGCTTCTTCTAACATAGTCGTGATCGCACGCGAAGGCCAGGACGATTTCCCGATATGGATAAATTGCTGGCGAGCAATATGAATCAAGATGGCAAGTGACAAGCTGTCACCATGCGCGGCGTGCGATCGGAGGACAGCTGCTGGGATACCCAGTTCTTCCGAGGCAAGGATAAACCAAGAGTCGTCATGCTGCCGTATTCTTGCGACAACAACGGAATATAAACTTTTTATAACCGAAGTGATTTCTTCGCCCTTGCGATTGCCCCAGCCTCTAACAAAATCCACAATTTGGGTAGATTGCACCGGTCCATACCCATTTTCGGATGCAAGTCTAATGAGAATTTCTGGAAATGCGTTGGGAGCGTCCAGTATATCGAGGGCCTTGGAACAAATGTCAGCTCTATGGCGTTTGACCTGATCTGGTAGAAAATCCGATGAGAACGTGCGGTCCAATAATCTGATCGTTGCCTCCAGAGCCCTGAGCCTTTGCTCATCGTTGAGACTGCGGAGACGTTCTTTGACCATTTTGGAGCCGTGGAAGCCAGGTAAGCCCGAAAAGAAGCGCTCCAGATCGTGATCTTCGTCCAAACGGTCGAACGTCCACATCAAAGCGCGGGTGTCCATCTCAGATGATACCTTCAGAGCAGCCTTCTCGGGTGTCAATAGTGACAATTCCATGACCTGTTTAAACCGATTTAGCACATAAGTAAATATACGGAACAGTCCAAAGCAAGAGGTACCGCAAACGCAGAACCAAGCCAACACATAGAAACAGAAATAAAGGATAGTGGTCGCATATAGTATCACAATAGCAACGAGGCGCACCAAAGGTGTGAGTGGGGTATAGTACGGGCTAGCGTGGCGAAAAATTGGAATCAATGTGACACATCCGTAGAGGGCCACTTTGACACAGACACATGACAACACCACCTTGAAAATTGTGAGGTTAACGTTCCATATGAACACGACCAGGCCAGCAAAGAACAGGAACAGGGAAACATGTATCAGCGTTGGTAATGCCTCAACCGCCAGAGGAAGAGTACTCTTCTCAACCCCTTCAGCAAAGAATGAACGAGTCCGAGCTCGTTTGTGTAGACTGGAACGTGTCTGAGTGACCCTGAGGTATCTTCGTGCCCACTGTTGTAGCAACGTCGCGAGTAGAGCACAGCTAAGACTGATGACCAAGCTTGAGAACCAGAGCGAGTTTACCCAAACGGCATAGTTGGGTGGAGAAAATGGGGGTGGGGAGACAGGGAGGGAAATCGAGGTATTGGATCGATTTATGTCGGCAATAGTAGCTTGATACATATTCGCAAGGTAGAAGTTGGAGGTGTCCTGTGGATTCTGTTGAAGATCCTGAATCGATACCGAGATTAACGAGGCGACAGCAGCGGAGAATAAACCAGTCTATGACGATAAGTCGGTATAATTAAGCACGGGACTAGAAGATAGTGACGCACGAAAACGAGGATGCCTTCAGCGTCTGCTTTCCAGCTTTCAGCGATCTTCTTGTCCTCTTCCTCCGCCATGTCCAAATACATTGAGAAAATCGGTGCGGAGCTGTCGACAAAATTGGATTCACCCTGCGAAGCTTCATTCGGCAGCGACCGGGGTGGATGCTGGTGGTTATCTACGGGAATGACCAGTGTCAACGATGAGTACAAGGGCATGCGAAAGTAAATACCGCCAGCAAATCCTTCATTGGGTTGTACGTCGGTCGCCTCGTTATGAGATTGGGACATTAGAGACTATGCGGTAGAGAGTGTGTGATGGGGTGTAGTGGACGTCGTTGAGACCACCGCCTTGTGGTTGGTAGTTATAATGCGTGACGCGCCATGAGGGCATTAATTGGATCGATCGAACTGGATCGATCGAACCGCAGGTGAACAGCTTGGTGACCCGCTCGACTCGGAGGCTATTGCGTAATCAATATTGTATGTAACTGTCCTTCCGTCAGTTGTTCCATCCCTAGCCCGCCGCGGAAAACATTTATGGTTTTTGTCTCTACAATGCCGCTACATCAAGAGAAATTGGCTGCCAATGGGCGATCTGTGGGCGTGGAAAGGTCAAGAATACGAGGGCGTCACCTAGCCCAATCGCAAGTCGACGACTCTGCCTGCTGGTCGCTTCAAAGGACCAATTTGTGCGTTCTGTAGTCTTGTTCTAAACCCCTCATCCCGTTGTTTCGTGTGGTGGCCAGTGATCCAGTATTTTTACCCGCGTCTATTCCCTAAAATCGCCTTCCATCAGCGTCTCTCCTCATGAATGCCACGGTCAAGCCATTCCCCTACCATCATTCAACACGCATCACACTTTTAGGCTCACTTAGCAGCGCTCTATAAGCTCCCGATGTGCCCATATACGCCCAACTTTTGGAAACCATCTGAGGCGCCGGCCTGCCCACTAGTGAGGCCATAAGCCATTCACCTCACCTTGCTCTTGACGCACTCATAAGCTACAGGCTCTTTCCACTCTGCGTCGACCACGCTGCCCCGGCCGTCTGTCACTGCTTGCATGTTGCTCCGCGGAACGACCCCTTACATGAGCGCCCGTGAAGCTATGAGGAAAGCACAGGAACTCTCTGTGTGGGTGGAAATGTCGACGGAGATTGGGCCGAGTCCAGTTTCGCCGCTGGAGGCTTATTCCATGGATCGGTACATCCACGTGTGTGGGCCTGGCTCTAGTGAGTTTCTGTGTCAGAGTTCTGCCCCGATAGCTTGCGATGCGCAGCCAGGTCATGATCACGGTCCGATGTGAACACACCTTCGCCATGCTTGACAGCCATCAAATGTTGATCTACAATTGCGGTGAGAGCTTCAGCATGCGTATCGTCATTAAGATAGCCGAAGTGTCTGCACACTCACGCAGAGCGCGTTTCACCCCGTCGTTTTTTGTTCTATTCTCTATCAAGCTATACATTTCTACGCTCGACACTTGCAGGAGTGCGAGTGCGGCACTTTCCGTGGGTTTTTCCCTTCTACACGCGCTTGATATCGCGGCTTCTGGTCCTTGCACCTCGTCAATTAAGGGTGTGTAACTCTTGCCATGCCTTCGCATAAGTAGTACAGCCCGTCATTATATAACTCCAACCATCTTTCTATTAGTTTATGCCTTGATCAGCCGTCTTTGACTTCTCACATGTCCTGTCCAGGCAGTTTTCCCTATTTGTGGTTCTCTTCCCCCTATGGTTTCACCTCCAAGCCAATGGGTACCGTACCTTCTACTGTTCAATATCTTCCCACTTTTCGCCTTGCCACTACCACGTGCGCGCACGCGTAGGCGCCAAATGTATCCGCGGGAGCTTGTGTGTGAGACAGTTGCGGCCGTTACAATAGTGACGGGAGGGACTCGGAGAGAGACCGTCGCTTGGTCAGCGGTTGGAAAAGCATGCCGGGCGGCAGCGCCGCAAAAACAAACGCATGCACCTCTTGGTACAATCTCCTCTGTCCTTCTTCGCTCAAGTTCCGTCCGTCGGTTGAACTCATCCACAGCAGTTTGTGCTTCGCCCAATAACACAGGCCTTTTCCTTCGTTTTACAGGTACACCCTTCAAATCGCCGGTCCCTTCCCTCCCGGCGCTGCACTTAACCCGGCACAAAAGAGAAATGCAGTGACAGGCAAAAACAATGGGCTAGGAACACATTTGAAAGCCAACGTCCGCGGAGCACACGTAGATTGATACTACCAGGGGATACTGTACCAAACACGTTTCTTTTCTTTTTTCTGGAGATGACTCACACTGACGCTGTCGTATATATACGGCGGTTTGCATCAGCTTGTCGATGACGAAGCTAGAGTATCCAGTGCAGACGTTGCGCACATATAGGGAGTGCTGTTGGTCAAGCCCCTCGCGGGGGTTCTTGACTTCACCGCGCTCGCCAGCGCTAAGTTAGTCACTGCGATGGTGGCGGCCGGCAGTGAAGCAGTCTGTGACCCTTACGGTTGGTATGTACATGTCAGTCTCAACGCGCACAAAGATCCGCCGAGTTTGGGGTCAACGACAGCAGCGTGCTCTCAAACACACGCCGTATACATGTCCAGTCGACTTGTACTCGCCAGACTGTTGGGCAAGGTGGCCTTCCTGTAACGCCATTGTCCCCCCTTTTGGAATGGCTCTGTAGTATCGATTCTGCAAGATTATCGACGCTGATGTCAACAGAACCAAGGAGCGAGTATCCGTAAACGATATTGTAGCTGAGATATAAATGGCTTCTGCGGTGTGCGCTGAGGGTTTTGCATCACCGCGAGATACGCTAATCAACATGCAGTCCGTCAAAAGGGAGGCTGTGACACAGGCAACTCGAGTTTACAATATATTGTGCAATGTAATGCGGGGTATATACCGAAGATGAGAAACATCATTGGATAGTACTAGTATGCAGACACCGAGGGTCCAACATGGATATTGGTACCTTGTACGCACGCACATATATGACTCGGAGTTGAGGTATGCGTTAAACTATATCATACTGGTGGCGAGAAGGATGAAGAGAACGATCTCCTGCATTTTCAGCGTTTACTTCTTCCCTCAGCGAATGACCTGCGATGGCTCGGTTCGAGTCGGGGACCGATGGCGGTGACGGTGATTGTGGATCTAGCGTGTTCGTAGTATCGGTGCGTGTCGCGCGATTCACCACTGGAGCGTCGTTAGCCTCGCGCAAACCAGACATCGGGCTACCATGGTTGTCAGGAGTAGCAGCCGGACCAGCCTCAGAGGTTATGCCTAGAGAACTGGGAGCAGTTGTAGCTGCATCCAAGCGAAGTGACGGTCGGAGGTCAGATCAGGTCATGGGAGAATGTGAAGACGGCAACGGACCTGTATGAGACATATTGTCGAGAACTGCGGTAGAAGAGGTTAAAGACGAGAGTTTTGGCTGATCGGAAGGTGCCAGGAGGTTTGCGTTGTGCTGGAGAGAAACGCCAGCTGGTTGTGAGGCAGAGGAAAGAGGTGAGGTGAAAGTAGAAGCAGAAGCAGAAGTTTCGGGAGTAGGCTTGAGCGTTGTTGTACCTGCGGTGACAATGTCTTGCATTGCGCCAGCGGAGGCCAGATCTGTGGAGGTTACAGGAACAGGGAGGTTATCGACGGTCCGACAAATGGGGAACGAGCTGTCGAGCGGCGGTACAATAGTGGGGCTTCCATCAACACGGAATGAGACTGGTACGGGGAAGGAAGGCGCATCCAAACTGGTAAGGTGAACCGGGGAAAGCACAGCATCATCGCGCGGAACAGGGCGAGGAAACGTTATAGAGGTAGACCCGTCGTGGACATGACCAGTGACATTGCACATGGGATATGAATCTGGTTCCTCCAAAATGTCGTCTTCATCACCAGTGGAAGCAGAAAACATGGTCGGGGCAGAATTGGTACCGTGGTGTAGTTGGACGTACACGTGGCGGATCGGCTTCAGAATATGGCTCGGGATCTTCCAATCAGTGTCATTCTGCGATTGGCGGGCGACTTGATTCCAGAGTGCACAGAACTCGTGCTGCAGCTCAGGTGACGTATCTTGAACATTGAATTTCGAAGCTGCGCTTAGCACATCCAAGATGGCTTTAGATGGCCAGGCAGGATTCCTGATATGGCTAAATTGCTGGCGGGTGACGTAAATCAAGATGGCAAACGACAGATTGTCCCCATGTGCGGCGTGCGATCGGAGGATGGCTTCCGGGACGCCGAGTTCATCGGAGGCGACAACAAACCAAGCATCGTCGTGCTGTTGTACTCTTGCGACAACAACCGAGAATATGGCTTGGTCCAGCGTAGAGTATTCGCCTTTGCGATCGGCCAAGCGTCTGACAACATCCACGATTTGGGTAGATTGCACCGGCCCGTACCCGTCTTCGGACGTAAGTCTGCGGACAATTTTTGGAAATGCGTCAGGAGTTTCCACTACTTCGATAGCCTTGGCACAGATGTCAGCTCTCTTGCGTTTGACCTGATCTGGTAACAGATTAGATGAGAATGTGCGGTCCAGTAATCTGATCACTGCTTCCAAAAGCCTCAGCTTTTGTTGGTCATCGAGACCGTGAAGAGGTTGTTTGAGCACCCTGGAATTGTGGAAGCCAGGCATTCCGGCAAAGAAGCGGTCCAGCTCTTGATCTTCGTCCAAACTGTCGAACGTCCACGTGAAGGCACGAGCGTCGATCTCCGATGTCGGCTTTAGAACAGCCTCCTTAAGCGTCAATAGTACCCTGTCCACGAATTTATCAAACCGGCCGAAAAGATGGCCAACTATACGGACGGATCCACGGCAATCAAAACACAAAGAGAAAGAATAAACCAACAGATGGAAACCGATAAAAAGGACATAAAGCACTAGTAGTATGGCAAGAATAACGGGCCGCGCCAATGGTGTAAGTGGGGAATAGTATGGGCTGTCGCGCACAAAAATTGGAATGAACGTGATGCATCCATAGAATGCTGTGCAAACCCCGATCCAGGACAAAACCACCTTGAAAATGGTGAGATTAACATTCCATAAGAACACGGCCAGGCCGGCAAAGAACAGGGACACGGAAACATGTATCAGCGTGGGTAACGCTTCAACTACCAAAGAAAGGTGACTTTTTTTGACGCCTTCAGCAAAAAACGAACGGATCCTAGCTCGTTTGTGTAGACTGGAACGTGTCTGAGTGACCTTGAGGTACCGTCGTGCCCACTGCTGTAGCAGCGTCGCGAGAAGAGCACAGGTAATACTGACAACCAAGCTCAAGAACCAAAGTGAATTGACCCAGACGGCATACGTGGGTGGAGTGAATGGGGGTGGAGAAGTGGGGAGGGAACTTGGAATGTTTGATCGAGTTGGGTCGGCGATAGTAGCTTGATAAATATTGGCAAGGTAGAAGTTGGACGTGTCCTGAGGGTTCTGTTGGATGTCCTGAATCGACACCGAGATCAACGATGCGACGGCGGCAGAGAATAAACCAGTCTACGACTAATAAATAGTTGTAAAGTATGGGACTAGAAGGCGGAGACGCACAAAGACGAGGATCCCCTCAGCATCTGCTTTCCAGCTTTCGGCCATCTTCTTGTCTTCTTCCTCTGCCATTTCCATGTACATGGAGAAAACAGGCCCGGAACTGTCGACAAAATTGGATTCATCCCGCCATGCTTGATTCTGCGCCGACCGGGACGGATACTGACGATCATCACCTATGGGGATAGCGAGTGAGAACGACGAGCCTGAGGATGAGCTAAGCGGGAATGAAGTACCTGCGGGGCCAAAATCTGCCTCGGTCATATCGATATTCTCAGGAGGAGCTTGGGGCATTGAAGACTGTAGGATAGGTTGATGGTGCAGATGTTGGAACGTGTTGAAAGTGACTGCTGTCGGCCGGCACTTTGAAAGAAGCGATACACAGGCTCAACAGAAACGAAGGCGCTCGTCCAGTGCTCGGCCCTTGGCGTCGCTACCAATGAGTGCACTGAGTGCTCAGCGCTCAGCGCTCAACAGCGCTCAACGTTCAACGTTCAACGTTCAACGCCACTCTCAATAAGGGACCCACCCTGCCAGCCACTTAGACCAAATCCAGCCCAATAGCAACTGTACTGCATACACATTTCCGCCTCAGTTGCTTCCCCTCTTATTTTTCCAGAATGTGTAAACCTTGTCGGACTTCAACGTGCTCTGAGACACGACAGGTGCTGCAGATCTCCATCGTAGTTGAGAGGTGCCTCAAGGTGACAGGCGTAGGAGATCTTGTCGTTAATGAAGATCGTTGTATTGGAAGGCAGAGTCGCCCCATACGTCCACTGCCTCTCTCTTGAGCCTCTTCTACTTTGCCTTCCGGTGCAACGCGCCTTGCTCTCAGTGAAGAGACACCAAGAGAGAGGTGGCCTACCACAATCAGGTTGCACACATTATATTCACTAGAACCGACATCGCAAGCACAGCGTTCCGCCTGCTGGTGCTCAGCGCCACCGTGACGTTAACTGTCTGACCCGACTTGACCCCTTCAAGCTCGACAGGATCCTCCAAGTCGCCGCGCAGGCCCCCCTTCTTCGGGTTCTTCCGGATATTGCGAAGGGTCGGACGGGGTTGTTTGCAACACATGCACACAGATCCCACTGGGAGTCGCTATTATGTGCATCTACGTGACCCAAAATTGAGCGCCACGTCATCGCAGTAACCCTTCCCGCAGTTCTCAATATCAACACAAGCAGCGTTCTCTCAAACACGCGCCATGTACACGCTCGGGTGGGCGTGTACTCGCTGGCCTGTTGAGTAAGGTGACCATCCTGTAAAGCTATTATCCCGGTTATCTCGACAGGACTATGTAGCAAGAATTCGTAAATGCTATTGTAGCTGAGATAGTGATGGCTCCTGCCTCACGACGAGGTATGCCAGTCAACACGCTGTAAGTCAAGGGGAAGGCCTGGATGCCTGCCCAAATTTAATCGGTCTATTCAAGTTTACACATATTCTGTGCCATGTAATAGGGGGTATACCGAAGATGAGAAAATTGAATAAATGGTACTAGTATAGTTACACCGAGGACCCAACATGGAGATATGAGTCCTTTCGCAAGCACATCTAAGACCCGAAGTTTGAAGAACGCGTTAAACTATATCATACTGGTTACGCGAAGGGTGCGGAGGACGATCTCCTGTATTTTCATCATTTTGTTCCCTCTGTGAACGACCTGCGATGACTCGGTCCGAGTCAGCGACTGGTGGAAGTGACGGGGATTGTGGATCTAGCGTGATCAAGGTACTTGTGCGCATCGCGCGATTCCCTGCAGGAGGGCGAAGAGCGTCATTCGCCTCGCGCAAACCAGGAACAGGGTTACCATGGTGCTCGAGAGAAGCGCCCGGATCGGTCATAGAGATTATGCCATCAGAAGCGCTAAGAGCAGTGGTAGCTGTTATCGAGCGATAGGACGGCGAAAGATCAGATTGTGTCATGGGCGAGTGTGAAGTCTGCGATGGACCTGAATGAAGTATATTGTCGAGAGCTGTGTTAGGAGCTAAGGGCGGGAGGTTTGGCAGATCGGAAGGTGTCAGGGGGTTAGCGTTGTGGAGAGAAACGTCCAGTGGCCGTGGGGCAGAGGGAGGTGGTGAGGTGGAAGTAGACGCTTTGGGAGAATGGCCGGGCGCTGTGACACCTGCGGCGACGATGTCTCGCATTGCGCCAGCGGTGGCCGGATCTGGCAAAGTTACAGGAACGCGAAGGGTGTAGACGGTTTGATCAGTGGGGTATGAGTTGTCAGGCGGCGGCAGTGCAGTGAGGCATCCATCGACATGTAATGAGGCCGGTACGGATAAGGAAGGCGCCTCCGAGCTAGTACAGGAAACCGGGGGAAGCGCAACATTTTGGACAGGGCGAGGAAACGGAATGGAGGGAGACCCGTCGTGAACGTGACCGGTGTCATTGCACCCTAGATACCGGTCTGGTTCATGCAGAATGTCGTTGCTTTCACTCGTGGAAGCGGAAAACTGCGTCGGGGTAGAATTCATATCGTGGTGTAGGCGGATGTACACGTGGTGGATCGGCTTCAGAATACGCTCAGAGATCTTCTGATCGTTGCGTTTCCGAACTTCGCGTATGACTTGATTCCAGAGTGCACAGAACTCGTGCTGCAGCTCAGGTGACGTATCTTGAACATTGAATTTCGAAGCTGCCTCTAGAACGTTTGCGATCACCTTGAATGGCCAGGACGGATTATGAATATGGACAAGTTGCTGGCGAGTGACGTAAATCAAGATAGCAAATGAGAGGTTGTCTCCATGTGTGGCGTGCGATCGGAGGACAGTTTCTGGGACGCCTAGATGATCACCAGCAAGATTAAACCAAGAGTTGTCGCGCTGTTGTACCCTTACAACAATAATGGAAAATATGGCTTGGTCCAGGGCAGAATAGTTGCCCTTGCGATCGCCCCAGCGTCTGACAAAATCCACGATTTGGGCAGATTGCACTGACCCATACCCGTCTTCGGCCACAAGTCTGCGGACAATTTGTGGAAGCGCGTCAGGAGTTTCCACTACTTCGATAGCCTTGGCACAGATGTCAGCTCTCTTGCGTTTGACCTTATCTGATAACAAATTAGATGAGAGTGTGCGGTCCAGCAATCTGATCACTGCTTCCAAAAGCTTCAGCTTTTGCCGGTCGTCGAGATTGTGCAGAGGTTCCTTGAGCACTTTGGAGTTGTGGAAGCCAGGCATTCCAGCAAAGAAGCGGTCCAGTTCGTGATCTTCGTCCAAACTGTCGAACGTCCACGTGAAGGCACGAGTGTCGATCTCCGGTGATGACTTCAGAGCGGCCACCTTGGGTGCCATCACTGTCGCAATCGCGACCTGATTAAACCAATCTAACAGATGGCCAAACATCAGGACCGGTCCACGGTAACGAAAACACAAAGAGCAAAGCAAAGCCAAGAAGTAGAGACATAAAGAAAGGATCATAAACACAACTAGTATCAGGCCAACAACGGGTCGGGCCAACGGTGTAAGTGGGGAATAGTAGGGACTGTCGTGGAGAAACATTGGAATGAACGTGATGCATCCATAGAACGCTGTGCAAACCCCGATCCAGGACAGCACCAACTTGAAAATCGTGAGATTGACGTTCCATAGGAACACGACCAAGCCGGCAAAGAACAGGGACACGGAAACATGTATCAGCGTGGGTAAGGCTTCAACCACCATGGAAAGGTGACTCTTCTTGACGCCCTCGGCAAAAAACGAACGAATCCGAGCTCGCTTGTGTAGACTGGAGCGTGTCTGAGTGACATTGAGGTATCTTCGGGCCCACTGCTGTAACAATGTCGCGAGCAGAGCACAGGTAATACTGATGACCAAGCTCAAGAACCAAAGTGAGTTGACCCAGACGGCGTACGTGGGTGGAGAAAAAGAGGGTGGAGAAGTTGGGGGGGAACTCGATAAGTTTGATCGATTTGGGTCGGAAATCGCCTGGTAGATGTTGGCGAGGTAGAAGTTGGAGGTGTCCTGTGGGTTCTGTCGAATGTCCTGAATCGACACCGAGATCAACGACGCGACAGCAGCGGAGAACAAACCAGTCTACGACTGACGAGTCAGGGTAAAACATGGGACTAGAATATAGTGACGCACAAAGACTAGGATGCCTTCGGCGTCCGCTTTCCAACTTTCGGCCATCTTCTTGTCTTCCTCCTCCGCCATTTCCAGATACATTGAGAATATAGGGCCAGAGCTGTCGACAAAATTGGATTCACCCCGCCATGTTTGATTCTGCGCCGACTGGGGTGGATATTGGCGATCACCTAGGGGGTTAGGAGAGTGAGTGAGAAGGCGAGAATAGAAAGAGGGAGATGGTACCTGTGTCAGGTGTCTCGTTTATATTGACATTCTCAAGAGGTGCTCGGGACATTGGAGCCTATATAGCAGGGGCCAACTGTGAGAGCGACACGAAGTTGCAGTGGCTGGAACGTCACGAGACACCGTTCAACCAAACTGCGCCGCCCAAAGACCCCAAATGGAACAAACACAAGCGCTCGAGGGTCAACACCATTTTTGGCGCTTCCAGTTGGCTTTTTGCAAAGCATGACACAGCACTGCACACGCATAAGGCTAGGCATCATGTCACGTCACTCTTCTCTTCCACAGTGCCCTTGTTGCCTCTCTCAAACTTCCATACCCACACTATTGAGACGCCGGGCGCCATTTTCAACAACGACCGTCTTTTGTAGCTCAAGACTTAGAAAATAGAAATGGCTATTCAGGTGTGCAGAGGAGTTTCTTCTTACTTTCGAGTGCGGGCCGAAGCGCAATGTTTAGAACCAGTTCAGAAAATCACTCCGTATATACTCCCAGTACTGAAAACGCTCATCACCGGCCCCCGGTCACTCTGCATAAAGGGATCAAGCCTAACATACACACCTCCTACACCAGGCGAAGCCGTGATTATGATGGCGACGTTGACGCTTCTAAGCACCTCTCCCAATTCTAGTGGGCGACTTCAATATACATTCCCCGTCCTGGTCAGCAGCAGATTGGGCTCAATCCAGCTCCGCCCCCAAACTGGAAGAGTGGCTCGCCACCCAAACCTTTACCATGCTAACGCAGCCCACGGTCCCCACTCGTAGGGGAGAAAACGGAGCAAGAGACAGCACCATAGATCTAGTCTGGGTCAACTTCACGGCGTCCATCCAGAACTCTTTCCAAGGCGCGCAAGTAGACTGGGAAGGTTCATTGGGATCGGACCATGCCCTTATCAGAACGGTCGCGTCCACTCCAATACGCATTCAGCGTAATAGAGAAGACTGAACGAACAGGTTCGACACGGATATTTCACCTAACAAATGGGAGGAATGGGGCCACATCTTTTCTCAGACAGTCCCATCTGAAGTCAAGCCTACCTCAACGCAACACATTGACCAACTAATCGACGCCATCTACTTCGCTTACAACACAGCATGTACGGCAACAATGAAACGGAAAGGAGCAGCGCCAGGTTTTGCTTCGCCATGGTGGAACGACGAATGTCGGGACACGGTTAGCAATTTACGACATGCTACTTCGGAAGAAGACCGGCAACAATGCGGCAAGAAACTCAAGCAAGTCACCAGATACGCAAAATGGGATTGGGCAAACAAGTTCATAAACGAGGCTAACATATGGGAAGTCGCGGCATGGAGACATGGACGGCGTTCATCACATATCCCAGCCTTGATTGATCACACCGGCACGCTCATATATGACCATCAAAGCATGTCGGATCTCCTATCAGAACGATTCTTCACGGATGCGCGGGAAGATATCCCTATCACCCTCCCAGATGACCCTCCTGCAGCCCCTACCTGCGAATTCCCGGATTTTGCTAAGGAAGAGCTTTTTGACTTGCTGAAGCAAACGGCCAACAAGTCCGTGCCGGGATCATCAGGCATCGGCTGGGAACTGCTCAAACGAGGATGGCCTCATATGGACAAGTTGCTCACTAATATCTTCACAGCATGCATTCGCCTGCATCACCACCCTGCACGCTGGAAAGAAGCGGTGGTCGTTGTCATTCCTAAACCAGGCAAAACGGACTACTCGAAGGCCAAGGCGCACAGGCCCATATCCTTACTTGAAACAATGAGCAAACTCATGGAAAAGGCAGTTGCCAAGCGTTTCCAGTATGACATTGTGAAATACGAGCTGATCCCCACCAACTAATTCGGGGGTAGAACACACTCCTCATGTCTGGATGCCGGCCTGACGCTGATCCATGATATCCAAACGGCACATGCTCACGGTCTAAAAACGGGAATATTGCTCTTCGATGTCAAGGGTTTCTTTGATAACGTTAACCATGCTAGGCTTGAGGCACAACTACATAACATGGGTTTCAGCGCCGATCTAGTAGCCTGGGCAGCCTCCTTCTTAGCGGACAGGCGGATCAGACTCCGTTTTAACAACATCACATCAGAAGACCACGTACAACCGGTTGGAGTCCCCCAAGGATCACCCTTGTCACCAGTCCTATCCATTGCCTACACTGCTCCTCTCCTAGGAAAGATGGCAAACTGGAATAACTCGTCTCTAGGGATGTATATCGACAATGGGCTGCTATTCGCTTGTGCGGAAACATGGGACGACGTTACCAACCTGCTCAGGGCAAGATACTCGGTTTGTGCCGATTGGCTCCTCAAAGTCGGGCTTTCAATAGAGCCAGAGAAGACGGAACTCATGTTCTTCCAGAAGCCTTACGAGTGCAACCCCATGCCCTCACCGCCCCGGATCATTCTACCTGACCCGGAAATTAACTCATACTTCACAGTGACCCCTGTTGAGAATCTGCATTATCTAGGGTTCTTCATCAACCGCCGTCTCAAATGGGAACATCATGTCCGCACCATGTGCAACCGAGCAAGGGCGTCCATTAAAGCCCTCATGGTACTGGGCAACAGTATAAGAGGCCTCTCCATGGCAAACTGGAGACTTGTCCTCAACGCGGTCTGCCTGCCAGTCATGACTTGGGGCTGTCAGCTATGGTTCAAGGAAGGCAGCACAAAAGGCCTAGTCAAGATGCTCCAGCAAGTTCAAAACGAGATGGTCAAGGTGGTCACAGGGGCATTCCATACGGCCCCCCGAGAACCCCTGCTCCAAATTACACGCATGCTTCCTATGTGACACTTCCTTGAGAAGTTAACTTACACTTCTGCCTTACGGCTTTACAGGCTCCCAAGAAACTCGCAACTATTGAGAAGACTTGGACACGACTGGTATTCATCAGGACATGGCGACCACCCAACACTGCTGCTGGAAGGGGTCGACCAGCCTGTAAATTCACAGACCCTGCACCCTACAGTCTTAGAGGCTCTCGCTCAAAGGGTTCCCTCATGGGGCCCTAGAGTTGACGTTGTAGCGGTTAGCCCCTGGGAGGTTCCCAACTGGGCGGCTCAACTGAACTACATGGGTGTTGTGCGCCCCTACCTGCGATGTGCTTGGATCCGGGACCTCGTGTCATCCGGAGAAGAGTGGAACGCGGTAATCTGTCACACGGCTGCGTGCATCACAAAGCACGTGGTTGTAGACTTAACGGAAGTGGGCGGTGCGGCCTGCTCCTACTCGGTCAGAGGGGGTCAATTACACACACATGCATGGACCATTGGCTCGGAGTTGACGCAGTTCGACGCGGACGCTTTTGCGATCGCCCGAACTGCCGAAACCCTTGCTAACATTTATGCAGCAGAGGCTTCGCCTCCTGCTAATTTTTTCCTGCTGAGTAACAATGCTTCGGCATTGCAGGCGGTTAAGAACCCGAGGTCGATCAAGGCACATGGTGCTGCAATCAGATTCCATCGGGCACTAACAATACTCTCCCTCCGTCACTCACAGATCTCAATATTTCTGGTCTGGGCCCCAACTGACGACACCCTCCCAGGACTCACCCTCGCTAGGGAATCAGCTTTAGCAGCTAGCTGGGGATTACCACCGGATGGGATGGACCGCATTCAATCGGCGGCATTCCAGAAAGATCGGGCAAGAAAGAAGGCCTTTGCAAATTGGGAACGCGAATTCGGGCTTGAGAGATGTCTTGCCCAATTCAAACTCAGATGGACAGGCGACTCCGGTGAGGGACACGTCTTTCGAGAACAAATCATCACGGAACCACCTTCGGTCGGTCATCATCCCCTTTGGTCCGCAGCCACGGAAACCAAGAAAGACGAAAACGGGAAGAAAATGAAGATTCCCAAGTACACACGCCGAACTATGTCAGCAGCTTTGCAATTAGCGGTAGATCACGCCTTCACAGGGACTTACGCTAGAAGGTTTCGTCCAGCGGATCCCCCAGAAACCACCACCTGTCCTTGCGGGGCCCACACCCGCTCGCCATCACATCTCATATGCGAATGCCCAAGACTGCTACAGCATCGCATAAACACAGGAATCTATTCCCATCATCGTACGCTCACGCTGAAGACACTCCACTCGTCAATCACACATGTGCATCAGCTATTGACGTTCATCACAGAAGGCAAAGTTGCTTTCTGTCCACCAGAATTCCCCACTTTGATCCCGATTCCCCCAGAACCGGATTAAGTTTCCTTTCTTGTTCGTAAGTTTGCTTACTATACCACCTACTCAGTCTTCGGATTTCAATACCAACTATATATACTTGAGCATTTCCGAAACGGTCGCTCCTACTTCTAAACTATTTTACGTGATTCGGTGATTCGGCCTTCCTCGCGTAGCTACCTTTGTTGAACTATTCTTAGTACTTGTTCGTATGTACGACCGGTCTTTGTCTCGGACATGTCCCCCGGTTAATAAATTGATTCAAAAAAAAAAAAAAAATAAGCACCTCTCCCATCATCTGCCCAACGTCGGCCAGCCTCCGTTCCATCAAAATATTCTTCCACGGAGACCTCTTTTCAAGACATCCTAGAACCCATAATCCCAAGTTCCGCGCCTCTACCCTCGTTAAGGATACTCCGACGGAACATGCTCATGATTGGGAACATTTACCCTGTTCGTAGCTGGACTTCCCCACGGACCTTCCCACAGGCTTTCTTTCCGTTCATCTAATCGCTCTCTCCGATTCTCCGCTGCGAACCTGCAGAAATTTCCCAGGAAAACGCATTGGAGCGGGTTAGCGACAGGTGGGTGTACCAACAATATGTTGGTTGGGGAACCGTCTTCCTTACTCCGGAAGCGGCTGCCCTTCTCGATTCCGTCCGTTTGTGGTCGGCAGGTGACTAGCACTCATGTCTGTGCATTCTTGCCCCGTCTGAGGCGACTGAAAGTTCCACGAGCGAGTACAGTATCGCCTGTATGTTTCTCTCCCCCATGTCACCTGCATCATTCTCATCCATTAAAGCTCGACGAACTTCTTCGACAGCTCCCACGACTACATTCCTTCCGACTCTCGGTTTTCAACATGCTCATCAACGTTGTTATCGCAAACAACGAGATGCACGTTCTACAGTTTCCCACGTCGGTATCGTGAAGTGGGTAATAGAGGTGAAATCCACACTCTCAGTGAAGAATGCATTATTGAGAAGCCTCGTCGACGACTGCTCCATATCAGGCAAGCTGTACGTCCTTTTCCTCTCTCTCCACGTCACCTGCCAACGCACCTCGTCTCCGCGCAGAAATGCAACCCATCGCTCGAGTTCACACACGTCCGCGCGCTAGCCCTCGTATCCCACTGGCAGTCGACCCGGCCACCAGTGTTCGATACAATCGCACGGCGCTGTTAGACCTTATCAACTTTGAAGTTGCCCCATTGTTCAACGCTTCAAGCTCTATGCGGTCCGCTGTGAAAACGCTCCTCGTGCACCTATGGATATTCCTAAGTGGTGGGCCCCAGCAGGACCTACATGCCTGGCGGCACGCGCACGCAGACACCGCCGTGGCCCAAGTCGAGCAATGTATCACCGATGGTGAGCGCTCCCTCATACCGAACCCTTTTCTTTTGTTTCTCTTTGGAAAGAACGACCAACGTTAACGCTGTCAAATACAGTAATAGTGATGACGAGTGATTGACGCGGGCGTCTTAACGACCAATATCGAGCGCCTATTTTGTCAGCCGGAGTATCCGTGTCCTCTTTTGGTCAGGAACCTCCCATGGTTGCTCATCTGACCGCTTGGCATCGTTGCTTTCTCCCGGTGCAATCGCGAGGCAGTCACGCCTGCACTGGAGCCAGCCGCCAGCGAAGCAGTTAGAGTTCTGTGGTGAGATGGTGTGCTACTGTAACGTCGGTTTCCAACGCACACAAGGGTCTATCGTTCTCCGTGACTCGATGTCGATGGCAACATTATTCTTTTGATGACCCGCTAGCTACGTACTTACTTGTACCAACTGACTGTGCCGATCCGTGAGGTGGCTGGCCACAAGTGCCCTGGAACTCGGACTACCTTTCTGCGACATCCTTGTCCCCATGACATGGCCACCTGCTATCGGCTCTACAAGATGCTCGACGCTGTTCTAAACGAGACCCAAACTACCAGTTTCACAGAGCCTATCGAAGCTGAAGAGTTAAAAGATAGCTATGCAGGTGCGTCCGATTTCTGTCTCCGTACCAACATGCCTTTGGCCCGCAGGTCGAGGGAATGGTTGAGGCTCCTCACTTTTATTTCATCACTCTAGTCAAGTGTACGGACTGGCATATGTCGAAACCGTACCCGTACCATGTATTTGCAAACACAATAAAATTTATGAAGTAATATCAACCTGGTGACGCGGAGAACTCAACAGGAATATATGCGATATCGTACACGCACATCTAAGAGTTTCTGGGAAGTGTTAGACTATATCATACTGGTAGTGCGAAGGTTCTGGAGAATGATGTTCGGTGTGCTCGGCTATTGATTCCCGCAGTGAACAGCTCGCGATGGCTACTTCGGAGTTGGTAACCGAGTGCGGTGATGCGGATTGTGGCGGAAGATCTGGGGTGACCCTAGTGTTAGCGTCGATTGGGCGATTCACCGAGAGAAGTTCAAGAGCGTCCATTTCCTTGTGCAAATCGAGCTTTGGCCTACCATCGTCCTCGGCAGCATTACCCAACTTCGGTGCTGAGGTCCGCCTTGGAGAAGCGCTGGACGCCGTGGTAAGAATGATCGGGCGATGAGAATCTAGAAAAGACGGCGAGAGGTCAGATCGAGTGATGGTCAAGAATGAAGACAACGACGAGCCTGCGTGAAGCATGTTGTCAAGAACTGGGTTAGAAGCTGAGGATGGGAGGTTTAGTGAATCGCGGTCCGTGAGGTGCTGAAGAGAAACAGCGGCGGGTGACGAAGCAGAAAAATGAGGGGCAGATACGAAGGATTCGGGAGTGGGGTAGGACGCTGTGATACCTGAGGCGACGATGTCGTGTATCTCACCAGCCATCGCTCGATCTGGCTCGGTGATGGGAACAGGGAAGCTTTCGATGAACTGATGAGTAGAGTGTAAGTTGTCAAGCAGTGGCACACTCCGGAGGTTTTCGTCGACGTGGAATGGCAGTGGGGATGGCAAGGGGAAGGAAGGCGCAACGGGACTAGCACGCGGGACAGGGGACGCCGAAGCGTTACCATGTTGGACGGTGCTAGCAAAGGTTGGGAGCGGGGACTCGTCGAGAGTATGTTCAGCGACCTTGCACACTGGATATGCAGACAGCTCGTACAGAATGGCATCTAGATTGCCTGTGGTGGCGGAGAATCTTGTCGGGGCAGAATCGGTATCCTGATGTAGTGAGACGTAGACGTTGCGAATCCGTCTCAAAATGCGGTTTGTGATATCCCAATCGGAGTCATTCCGCGCTTGGTGGACGGCTTGATTCCAGAGTGCACAGAACTCGTGCTGCAGCTCGGGTGACGTATCGTGCGCATCGAACTTCGAAGCTGCCTCTAGGACGTTTGCGATCGCCTCCAATGGCCAGGACGGATGCTCGATATGGATAAATTGTTGACGAGTGACGTAAATCAAGACTGCGAGTGACAAGCTGTCGCCATGCGCGGCGTGAGATCGGAGGACAGGCTCTGGGATGCCCAGTTCATCGGAGGCGAGCATAAACCAAGGGTCGTCGTGGTGTTGTACTCTTGCAACAACGACGGAAAATAGCGCTTGGTCCAGAGTGGGATCTTCGCCCTTGCGATAGCCCCAGCGTTTGAAAAAATGTAAAATCTCTGTAGTTTGCACTGGCCCATACCCGTGTTCGGATGCGAGTCTGCGGACGATTTCTGAAAACGCCTTGGGAGCATCCATTAAATTGAGGGCGTTTGCACAGATGTCGGTTCTCTGACGTTTGACTGGATCTGGTAAAAAATCGGATGAAAATGTGCGGTCCAATAATCCGATCATTGTTGTTAAAAGCGAAAGGTTTTGCTGATCATCGAGTCTGTGTAAGGGTTCTTTGAGCGCTTTAGAGTCGTAGAAGCCGGGCAAACCAGAAAAGAAGCGCTCCAACTCGTGATCATCGTCCAAACGGTCGAACGTCCACATCAAGGCGCGAGTGTCAATCTCCGGTGGTGACATCAGAGCAACCCTCTCGGGTTTCATTAATGTCGTCTCCAGGACCTCATCAACATAATTGGTCAGATAGCCAAATATTCTGAACGGCCGAACGCAACAACAAGAGAAGAGAAGACCCAACACATAGAAACCGGCACAAAAGATAAGGACGACACCTATCATCGCAACGACGACAAGCCATGCCAACAGTGTAAGCGGGGTATAGTACGGGCTGTCACGGCGAAAAATCGGAATGAGGGTGATGCATCCATAAAGAACTGTGCAAACGCTGATCCAGGACAGCACGACCTTGAAAATAGTGAGATTGACGCTCCATAGGAAAACAACTAGGCCGGCGAAGAACAGGAGCACAGAAACATGTATCATCGTGGGTAATGCTTCAACCGCCAACGGAAGGAAACTTTTTTCGACCCCTTCAGCGAAGAACGAACGGACCCTAGCTCGCTTGGGTAAACTGTAACGCGGCTGGGTGACCTTGAGATATCTTCGAGCCCATTGCTGCAGCAGCGTCGCAAGTAGAGCACATGTAATACTGATAACCAAGCTCATAAACCAAAGCCCGTTCACCCAAACAGCATGAGTTGGCGGAGAGAATGGGGGTGGGGAAGCGGGGAGGGAACTTGGAATGTTGGGTCGAGTTGGGTCCGCGAGAAGCTGATAAATATTTCCCAGGTAGAAGTTGGAGGTGTCTTGTGGGTTCTGTTGAATGTCCTGAATCGACACAGATATCAACGAGGCTACTGCAGCGGAGAATAAACCAGTCTACGACCGATGAGCCATGGTAAGGCACAGGACGAGAAGACAGTGACGCACAAAGACGAGGATCCCCTCAGCGTCTGCTTTCCAGCTTTCGGCCATCTTCTTGTCTTCCTCCTCCGCCAATTCCAAATACATTGAGAATATAGGCCCAGAACTGTCGACAAAATGGGATTCGTTCCGCCATGCTTGACTCTGCGCCGACCGGGGTGGATAATGGCGATCACCTATGGGGGTAGGAGAGTGAGAATTCGAGGATAGAGAGTGTAGGAATGGTACCTGCGGGTGTCTCATTTATATTGACATCCTCGAGGGGTGTTCGGGACATTGAAGACTACACTGTGGTAGGCGAAAGTGGAGAGCGTTGCGGAATCGTCACGTGAGAGACCGCTCAAGGAGTTGTAAAACACCAGGCCGACCGAACTGCAAGCGCTCGCAAGAGCGCTCGTGTCGATCAACATCAACAGTCGCTCAACATGGGACACCCTGTCTTTGTCCAGCCTGTTTTCGTGCGATCTTTTTTGTGCAAAGAATGATTGACATTTGAGCCTCACGTCACGTCACTCTTCTCTTCCACAAAGGCCTTGTTGTTCCATTCCCCGTCTCTCTCAAACGTCCGCACCGTCCTCAATGATCGTCTTTTGTAGCTCGAGATATACAAACAGTTATTCAGGAGTGAGGATAATTTTCACTCACCTCCAAGTAATAGGACGATGCGAAACTGGTAGCATTGGGTCTGGTGACACACATGCGACTGCGACGCCATATCCGCTTGTACTCGCCAACCCCACTACGAGTACTCTACGTACCGTTCCCTGTACCCTCACGCATTTCCCTGCAATTTCCTCTGTTTAAATGGTAACGCATCTTGAAGTGTCGACACTATCGATCGCGTAGTAGGATACTATGTACAGGAGGCGAGAAAGTGCATGAATGGAACCAGCCTGTCTCGTGGTATCGAGTAACCACTGGAATATATACCTTACCGCGAACACAAATATTAGAGGTCAGGGGACGCGTCAAACGATACCATACTAATGCGGGCGGAGGCGAGATGTAGTTGAAGGCGAGCGCTGTGACTCGGAATTGACACATACATGTACTCTTGTATGCACTTCGAGTTGTACGGCTAACATGATAGATTGTGGCTGCGTTCTGGAATGCTAGTGCCTTGATGTGCTCGCAATCATGTCTGTTCAACGGAACAACCTACCAGTCTCCGCGCACAATGCCACTAGCAGGGCTTAGGCAAACCGCATGAAGACGAGCAGACAGAATACAACTAAAAACGACCTTACAGTAAGACTATTTACGCTCTGGAGGTTGCTGGGTGCGACAAGTCAAAAGGTTGGTAATTGACAACAGTAGCAGTACTAATAAGGGATCCAACTCGGAGGCGAACAGCCCAAGCATCCGAACAGCACTAACCTAGACTGTGACATTGTCCGAGGAACTTGAAGTGCGCGAGGTTATACGGCTCCACCATGGACACAATAAAAATAGGGTAAAAAATGGCTGAGACATGAAGCTTGAAGCTTGAAACGTGATTCCACTTAACGGCCATCATCACCAAGATCGTCAACAACAGCAACGTTGACAACATCATTAAAATACACTTCACTTCTGCCACCTGCCCACTTCAAGCCAATGGAAAGTACAGGTTCACACGCTGTCAGTTCTCCAAGCGAAGAAGCCCTCAAGGGAAGAGTCTGGCGCCACATTGATTGTGAGCACGTGTCCTCAGAAATTAGTTGGTTCCCTGGTAAGAATTACTTCCCATAGAGTCAATAAAGTGCACCTCAAATTGAGGGCACGATTTACCTTCTATCACCACATTCCTGGCGGATGTTCGCGTCCACAGCGACAAAGAATCTGTTATCATAAAACCCCAGGATTGGCTGGGGACCTGGGGCACTCGTGCTGCCGGGTTAAAATGGTATTTTACGACGCACCGAACACAGGCCCCTCGCCCCAATATCTCCGTTTACTTTCCTCCCATAGAAACTTTCGCCTTATTCATACCAGACTCCAGAGACAATACCATGCCTGAAGGATACTACATTCCAAAAACCTTAGAGAATTGGAAATGGCCCCGTCGTATCAATCCGCACCACAATGAGGTCAATCCAGAGGCCACAGCCTGGATAACAAGCTTCAAGGCATTAAAGCCCAAAACCCGGGAGATCTTCGATCGCTCCGATACCAGTACGAGCAGCTAGCCCGATTTAGGTCACGACCACATACTAACCGACGGCTAGACCTCTTTGCATCTCTTTGTTACCCATTGCATGATAAGGGTAAGTATCCGAGCCAGACCATATGGGGTGGTTAGCTTAACCTTGATGAACAGACCGCCTGCGCACTTGTTGCGACTTCATGAACATGGCCCTAGTCTACGACGAGATCGCCGATGCGTCATCACACGAGGATGAGGTCCAAGTCATTACCAAAGCTCTCATCGGCACTATTTTCAAACCACACACCCCTCGTCCCGAAGGTGAATGGGTTGGCGTGGAAGTCTTCAGACAGTAAGCAATGACTTCGATAGCAGCGTGGGGCAATGTCTTGACGCCAGATCTAATCAAGGGTTTGGGAGCGCGCGACTAAGACAGCGAGTTCCCAGGCGCAGAAACGCATCATCAAGGCAGGCATCGCGGTCGCTAAGGCTATGGCTCAGCGAGTCGCGGATCGTCGTCTGAAGCACATCCGAAGCGTCGAAGAGTACTTTGAAGTTAGAAGGGACACAGTCATCGCCAAGCCAGCTTTCGCCCTCATCGAGTTGGATATGAATCTTCCGGATGAGGCGATTAAGCACCCGGTCATCGAAGAACTGACTATATTGGCCATTGACATGATCATACTTGACAATGTGAGTTGGGCAAGTTTATACCGCTTTTGAGGCTGATTGGTCGGGTGCTGGCGTTGGCGTAGGACATGCTTTCGTACAACGTGGAGCAGGCACGAGATCACGACGGCCATAACATTGTCGCAATCGTTATGCACCAACACAAGATCGACATCAAAGGCGCCATGACATGGGTTTACGAGTACCACCAGGAGCTAGAAGCAAAGTTCATGAACCTATATGAGAACAAGGTCCCGAAATTTAGTGAGCCAGTGGATGAACAGCTGGCACGGTATGTGGATGGGATCGGGAACTGGGTGCGAGCCAATTATGAGTGGAGCTTCGAAACGGAGAGATACTTTGGCAAGAAGGGTGCTGAAATTAAAGAAACACGCTGGGTGACCTTGTTACCGAAGGAGGTTCCGAGCCTCACAACTAACTGTTCGAACGAGGATGAGGGGGTCGGGTTGCAAGCTCAGGCTGGAGGGAGTAGTAAAATATGATCGGTGTTTGCTAAGGTTGTACTGGTGGGCATCTTTCCATGAATGGAATTGTATTTTCGCAGACTCGGCCCGCACCTTGGCAGACAGCCCAGACGCATCACCTAGACTAACTTACCACTTTGACTAGAGGTCTGATGTCCGCTTGAATCAAACAAGGCTGAAACCAGCACAAGATCTGTCGCGATATCTACTGTACACCACTTATAGAGACCAATACAAGGATAAGCGAAAATACAGTAAAAACCAAGTTAATAAATACACTCCCGAGCGTGGAGAAAATGTAAATGCTACAGTGTTGTTACAGACATTTACAGTACCACTGGAACATCGAAACAAATAGTTTGCATAAGCCGCCTAATAATGCAACATGAGCATATCATGAGTATCATAACTTTCGTTCAAGATTGCTTCAGGTTGGCCTATGACGCGGTACCTGTTAAATTAGCGCTGTAATATTTCGGGCCCATATCATTCAATGAGTGCGGCAGCGTATCGCCAAAGGACTGCCCAGATTGGAGTAATAGGATCGAGAGGAGGATCGCCTCGATCAGGCCAGGTTCGATAAGTACCTCTTGGAATATCTGGAGACGGAGCCCATCTGCACGCGATTCGGTACGCCACTTGGCTACGGCGAGTCCTGGTCGGTCGGCTGGAATGAGCTGTGACGAATCTATTAACCTGCGAAGAGGGCTAATCGTAGGGAGTAATTGACTCACGATGCCACGATCGGATCGCTGCATCCACTTGAGCTGCGAATCCCCGTGCGTGAACATACGAGACCTGATTCGTATCCCGTCCTAGCTTATAGTAGTGAAGCGTGCGGAAGGAGGAAGAGCACGTACTCGGTGTCGGGCCCAACACGTGCCAGCCACTCTTTGCACTTGAATTTCTTCCCACGGAAAACCATGCGCGGACTGGAACGGTCCCAGTTGATGGTGGCGACTTTGGTGCTGTCCCTCTGCGAGAGCAGCGTCGTTTGGCTCTCGTCGCCTGAGATGGTGTAGAGGGGGCGGCCAGCAGAGTCGACCACGACGGCGTTGAGGATCTTGGCGCCCCGGCTTGAGATTTTGAGCTCGATGGAGGGTCGTTCGCCGGAGCGGGGTGCCTCTACTAGTGTTGTATCTGTTGCATTCCAGGGGGTAAGAGAGTGAGACGTCCTGCCATTGATGTAAGGGTGTGGGTATTGGCGAGCAGATTCCTGCCGGTCAATGGGCTGGACTGAAGTGGCCATACCGGAAGGTGTGAGGTGTGAGGGGGCGGGTAGGGGCTCGTGGTGTGAGAGCGGCTCACGTTCGAATGTCGAGGGGAAGGAGTTGTAGGTCCAGCGGCACACTTTTCTTATGTGTTGTACTTGAATTGGATTTGCAGCCGAGCGCCTATCAGTGGTTAGCGCTGTTAGCCAAAGATACGGAACAAAAGGGCGAATGGGACATTTACGAGCGTTGCCTTCGGCCTAAAACGGGCACCCTGAGAAGGGCCATAACTCGTAGTAAAGATGTTCACTAGCTCAATTGTTCTGGGCGGACACACATGTTAAGTTACTGAAGGCGGTGATGTACCACGACCGCATCAGGGAAAAACGCGAGGATTTTTGGGTGATTTTGGATTTTGTAATGGATTACGTAGATAATGATGCCATTTAATATTCAATTATGATTGCAGTGCTCAATGATTACTTGTCACCGGTCACAAGCATTGCCGTCTTATGATAAGTACTTACAAACTTGTGTATGTCTGATGGTCTAAATGGAATCCTGGCATGGTTCTTATAAACACAAGCAATATACCTGTGATCAATTTGTGTCGGTTGCAAGTATTCACAATATTTATTGATTCTTGCAGCTAGGTGAATCATACTCAAACCATGTGTTATTTCTGATGGTATATTGTAAGCACATATGACTCTATCTCATTTCTTACAGTCAGATATAATATGCTGAAAGTGTTTATAATAATCTGACATTTATTATAAGCTCATACATGTTTGTCTCAGTCTTGTGCTCTGCTGAAATGTGCTGAAACCGTCTGTAATAATTGGGCACATATTGTAACCTCATACATTTCTGTCTCGATGTTATGGTCCGGTGAAATGTGTTGAAAGTGTTGGTAATTATTGGATGCTTATTGTAAGCGCTTATGTTCTTGTTGGTTTTCTTACAGTTGGGTGAGAGGGGCTGAAAGAGATGGCAATCCTTCAAGGCATATTATAAGCTCATACATTTTGGTTTTAATTCTTGTAATCAGGTGAAAGGTGCTAAAAGAGGCTGTAGTTTTCGGAGGTGTATTCCAGGCTTTTACATTTTCGTCTCAAGTCTTGCAATCATATAAAACAAGCTGAAAGTGGTCACAACACTGGGTCATATATTGAGAGCACATACAACTCCGTTTGTTTCTGAAAGCATGAAAGTATTACAATGCCCCAAATCCAGCTTCTGTGACGATCTCTAAGTCATGTGTGGCTACTGCCAACTGTTCATCGTTGCTGCCTTCGTCACCTTCATCGCCTTCATCGCCTTCATCTTCCGTCCCGCTGGGCTGGTCCCTAGGGATCGGAATGTTGGCATTATCAGCAAACGGGGTGTGCTTGTCCGCGAGCAACACCTTGTTGCACTGGCGGGTTGTCAGATGGCCAACCCCCCCACCACGATAGCGCATGAACAGATCTCTGTCTGAGAACCTAGAGCACTGTTTAGAAGCTATGTTAGGAATAAGTGGCACGTACATTGCAACATAGTATACTGGGTACTCCCCAACTGGATGAGGCTCATGAATTGCCATAGATGGCCCTGTGATGAGTTCCTTCACACGGGGATGAGAGAATACTGGTATCATGTGCACCATCCTGATGACTTCGTTAGGATCTAGAAAGCCAAATGCTGGCCCATGTGAGTTGTCATCAGGGAGAAAGCCAACTGTATGCATCCGCTGTGCTCCCCAACCACTCTGCCCGTCAAGAGAGTCCATCCCAAACCATCGGACAAAAAGGACGTCCATCCGTGAAGGGGCTGTGAGCTCTGGAGTCCCCGGAATCCTTCGTCGAACCATGAAGTGATATATACCGATGATTCGTGCGTGCCAGTACGGAAATGCTGGCTGTCCTTCACTGTCATCCTCATGAGACAGGACCATGATATCTGCATGGTTACGAGGGTTAGCTGACTCTTCCATTCTATGTGCATCATATGTCGTAGACATGAACCGGATAGTCTTGTGTTCGTATATCCGGTTTTGATCAATGATGATAGCGTCGCAATCTGATTCCGTGAAGTCATGCTCATCACCGGAGTATGGTTGCCCTTGGATGCGTGCCAACAGGTGATCAAGCAGGTGACGTCGAAAGTCCTAATTGATCATTGGCCTCAATGTCAGGTGATAACCGCTACAGGATATTGACTCACATGGAGAGCGCGATCCTCCCGGTTATCTATGAGCCATTGAGTGAAGTCTGTGCTAGATGCACAGGTCTTAGACATCCAATAATGCGCACAAAGATCGTGTGCCACCGCATCTTCTTCGGGGTGTTGGATCTGGCTGCTTGTTGCGTGGCGAGGGTCCTTCCTTGATGTGACCGTCGCTGTCTGGCCCTCAGCCGTTTCCTTGGACATCCCACTGTAAACCCTTGTGCGGCTCTCTTTGTTGGCAATCTGGTGGATGAATCCGCGGTTCTTATTTGACAATCTAAACCACATTTTAGATAGACGATGTGCTAGCTCACTCTAAAAAAATCAGTTGCACCTCTATTTCTTGTGTTACGGCGTGATCTACTTACTATTTGAGTGCTGTAAGCGTCCGTTGTGCCATATTGCCGTATTGCTTGTGCGTAATCAGGGATGCAGTGAAGTTTGAACGTTGTCATATTGAAGGTTTTCTTCTTCCCGGCGGTGCTTGGACCCTTTGCTTTATTACGGATTGCGGTTCGTGCTCGTGCATCGGCTTCCCGAGGGAGTTCTTTGGTTGTGTACCGGGGGCAGGTCACGCCTGCGAAGTGTCTTAGCGCTTGGCAGAGAGTTGTGCCGATTGACTCAAGCATCTCCAATGTTGTGTCAGTATGCAGGCGCAGTTTCGCGTATGCATGCCAAGTCGCAAGCAGGAAGAGAAGTTCCGCGATGCTCTTGTTGTCCTCGTCGTTCGGAAATAGTCCGTCAAAAGCTGGTATTGCACACTTATCATCGATTAGCGAAGATCGTGACATCGCGTGGCCGACCTACTTGTAAAATATCTTCGTAGTCTCGAGCAGCCAGCTTGCTCATTTCGGAGACACTCCCGGGTAACTGGCGAATTGTTGTGTCGCGGCCAAATGTAGGTGTACCTTTAAATCTTTGACAAATGTAAGCTACGGTGCACAGGTCCCTTCACAATAGGCCCTACCTTGAGTCCAGTTCTGCTATGTGTTCCTTGCCCTTTGGGGATGCATATAACATACGGATCAAATGCATAAACACTGACTTCCATATGCCTATCTCGAATTTGTGGAGGAGATCCACAACGAAAATGCTGTGGTAGTTCTGATTCACCGCACAGAGCTTGTCGGAGAATGCGTTCTGGTAGTATGTTAGTGGGCCTCTATTAGGATGGAATGACGTTACCCGCGTTGCCACCATGGAGTGATCGTCGAGAATCTGCGTGACTGGCCTGCTCGTTATAGCTAAACCGTCCTTGAACATCAACGCGCGGGCTTTCTCGACCTTAGCTCGTCTTGCTTCATCGTCAAGGCAAACTCTTTGGCGGAGTCTGAGGTCAGGAGGTGTCCCAACACGGTGTATTTCCTTCTTTGGTACCAGACAACGTGGGCATGGAGCTCGTCCGAGATTCTTGATTGTGGCTAGGAGTACCCTTATGTTTTGTCAGTGTCACAGCGCGCCCAATATATCTGAAGTGGTCCCTACTTTTCTGGATAGTCCGCAGAGTATGTGATTATGCGAACAAAGAAAACTCGCTCGACGCCATCGACGCACTTGATTGCGAGACCTTTGGTGCATGCCTCGACGAATTCTTCATCCATTAGGTTGTTCCATACGGCGTGCATAAGCTCTCGCTTGCAATGAGTCTCGGCAGCAGGTTTTGGCGCTTGTTCCGTCTTCTCTTGGTATCGGCTCGCAAAGTCCTGACCGAGCTGTACAAATCGTAAGTGAAAGAGGTACATCATTTAGCAAAGGCTTACCGAAGGGGCGTAGGCCAGGTGATGCACGGCGTGACATGACGGCCTCGCCCTCTCTTCTTTGGGCTGATTTGCAAACATAAGATAGATGGGCCACACTGACGCAGAACCAAAGCTTGTCAGTTGTGCGCAATCGGACGCCAGCATGAGCCCTAGCACCACACGCTCCTTTGTATCGCCTTCCAACCGAGGGAGGTTGTCAACCTCCGTTTGAGCCTGGACCATGACGTCCGACATGTAGGTGTCGCCATAAATACGCTCGCTCCTTTCGGGGTTGAGTGGATCGGGGCTCCAGTGCATCGTGTATGGCGTGAAATGAAATGTTTGGACATCGTGAGACGCGCACACCGACTTGATGATATCAGTGATGCGACGGTGGAAGAACTTTGGTATTGATAGCCTAGGTGCCTGGTCTTCGGAAGCAAACGATTCCCCTTCTACTGGAAGGGGAATCTCCAGTGTGGTTTCGTGCCAGCCGTCTTGCGTCTTGAAGGGGTGCCCTCCCTCTCGAATATACTTGTCCAGGCGCACGTTTTCCCGTTGGGCACTGAAGTTTTTGAGCTCTGTCAGCCGAAAATATTTGTCTTCCACTATCCTGGCAACCATATTCGCATGTTCCTCGGACTTGGTATCCAATCCAGAGAAGTATGCCCTCATGAACAGAGCAGTGCTGTAGTTAGTAAACGGTTCAAACGTATCAGGAGCGGAAAAGGAAATTTCGTTGATGATCTCCGGCTGAGTAGGAGGGGATGCGTTTAACGAGGGCGAGTCACAGATGAGGGCCAAACGCTCTTCGTTGGCAGGTCGCCACGTCGGGTTGCGTACATACCGCCTGAAGATGCCGAGCTTATTGGCGCGGGTCTGGAAGGGATGTGGTTGTGTATCTGGAGGTGTATCTGGAGGCGTGGCGATAGACGTCGCGCTGGTTGAGCGACCGTCACCCTCACTTGGAATGTATGCAGTGGGCGGTATGTGATCCAAGGACATATTGCCACGGGGCACATAATCCTCGAAACGGCGAGGAACCCGGATAAGGCGGCCTGACCGCACGGAACGTGTGGGAGGGAGGGTCGCTGATCGTGCTTGGTTTGCTTCTGCTGAGGTTTCAACCTTCCAAACGAAGTCCCCAACCACGTTGCAGTCGTGATCAGTCAACAGGACTGGTACGAAACCTCACGATAGTACGCACCTGCTCGTGGTCAGCTAGGTCATGCCCCATGAACATATTGTCGTCCTCGTCCAGATGTTCGTGGCGGGCACGTTTCCGAGCCCGTGTTGCATTGGGTCCCGCTACCGACGTCAACTTTGTGGTTTGTTTCTTCTTACAGCGTCTGGCATGCTTGTCGAGTGAAATATTAGATTTGAACACCTTGCCACAGTGTACACAGGAGTGTATCATATTTGTACGTCCGTGAGGTTGGAATCGTCGGGAGAGTAACACATCGTACCTCGTACGTTCTCAGATTCTCTGGTTCTTGGCCTGGCTGTACAAGCGGCACTTCCGCCATACTTGAACAAACGTCAGCGGTGACAGGCGGTTAATGTCAAAGTATATATACTCCCCTAAGTCCCCGTGTTGACCAAGGTGTTGACCATGCCCGCCTCTCCCGAATCCCTCAAAGTTGACGTGCTCATGGGCATGGATCCGCCTAAGTCCCCGGTGATGTTACTCATGGTTATTCCTCCTTCCATGAACCAAGTCGTGAGTAACGCGCTAAGGACCTCGAGAAGAAAAGCACTTACCCTAGCATGCCCAAGTCCATCAATTTCCGTCTCAAACCCGAAGGGAATGGAACTGTGGCCGCGACTACCGGTACTTCGATGGAGGCCGAAGTTTCCTAAGATGGCAAGAAACTTAGCATCCGAGACGGGGCGAAAATACCTGAGGCCCCCCAACCGGTTCGTGGTTTGAAACGTTCACGCGAGACATCCGGAGCGCAGCCAGTGGCCAAGTTGCCAAGGATGGTCTCAGGCCGCGTTCAGGGGTCTTCGAAGCCTTCGACTGCACCGAAGGCAGGTCCTTCCACCGTGAAAGTCAATCAAAAACCGCAATACGTACCTGACAGCGAGTTAGTACTACCACCAGTGGCTACAAGGTTTGTCGAGGAACTCACCACATTTCCTGACGACTTTAACAGCTCCGCTACCGAGCCCGAGACCTCTGAGGATGAAGTGCGTGCACAGGGAGGACTGGCTAAGGAGTAATGCCATATGCACGTATTTTTGGACATAAATTTGTGACTACGAGTACGCTATAACCTACGATGACTTGGAAGCACGCGGGGTCGAGTAATGGCTCGTCAGCTGTTGAACGATGCCTTGGATGAGTTAGTTGTGAGCCATGAGACGAACAATGCCATGTACACACCTCGATGCGTCGCTCCAGGCGAGTTAACAGTCTTTCTGAGTACGATCCACTTTTGCTGGAGCTTGGTACCAGTCCACCGATTCCATCGTGCGTCAATCAGCTCGTCCCACCGGATGTCGTCTTCCTTGTCAAGGTCCAACTGCGCGACCCTAGATAAATAGTGAAATGCGCTCATCAAGTGAATTGCGTGCGTACTTATGAACGAGTATTTTTGTGTCGGTGGTACGCCACCGGGTGTTCGAGCTGTTCCTAGTAAAAATGAAGCGCCATTTAATCACACAGTCAAGCAGTACATACCATTTATTGCAGCACTGCTTGGCGGTGCGCGTATTGTCCATCCGTTCTGATACTTCGACCCAATACCTGTCCGACTTTTCGGGTGTCTTGCCGTGCTCGCACAATTCCTGCATGATATGATTGAGACGAGCCGCCTCATCCGTCGTCCATGCACCTGCAGAACGATCAGTTTTCAGTGGGTTAGTATAGACGTTGAGACATGCCTTGGCATCGTGTATCCGCTCCATGTAGATACACTTCGAATCGATAGCGACAGTCTTCGGGAGGACGGTCCAGTGCATCGCCAATTTCCGGCCAACTTTGGCCTTGCTGGACGAGCCTTGGGTTATTGTGAGCAGAGGAGCAAATCCGAACGCGGATTGCACTCACTCTTTCAGTCTGACGTCTTGTAGCTCTTGCCACTTCCCTCGTTTCTTACTGGTGTGATTTGCGCGCCGCACGTGGTCATAGACCGACCGGACGCGCCTTTGAGGTACAGCGCGCGCTGAATTCTGCTGATTAACGAGGGTAAAGAATACTATAAGGAACCTCACCGATATGCTCCCAGAACCCATCGCGCGTGGCCACGCCGTATATGAGGTCTTCCACATCGTCCGGGCTGAGTTTGTGGACCTGTAGTAGGGGTAGGATGTAGGGACGTATATTACACTCGCTCATATGCTTACCTTTCTATAATGGTCCAGGGCTTCCCTGACTTGCTGTGCTTCAGACTCTGTGAAGGGTCCATTGCGACATGCTACGCCTGTGGGGTGTCAGAGAAACTAGCTGTGAAGATATGTTCTACTCACCGTGTTCCTTGAACTCCTTCGCAGTCCACCAGGAATTTGCCAAAAGGTCCGCGTGTTCTTTCGTCGAGTTTGAGGCTCCCGCAATACCTTCAACGCGATCCATGCTCATGGATAACGTGCACGTTAGCCTCGGAACGGAGAAGTTCGCCAATACGACTTAGCTCCAGTCGTCTTGTGTCTTTCAGCGCACGACAATTTCGAATGGCGCGCGTCCTTGGGGGAGCTTAAGCCGATATCCGTTTGTAGTATTACCCAAAGTCTTACTACGAAGCCTACAACTTAATTCGGTGAACGGACGGAAGTGGATGCGAGAGAAAGAGGAAAGAGTGCTCGGATATTCCCGAACACTATGATATATCCCCGCCACTCCGTGTCTGTACCAAAAGTCCACACGTGATGTGTGCTCGGACCGGCACCATGAAATAGGCCCTTCAGATGCGGACCGGGGTCCACCCACAAAGGGCAACATGGGTCGGTGCCGGTTATCCTCCCGGTCCGAGCACACATCACGTGTGGACTTTTGGTACAGACACGGAGTGGCGGGGATATATCATAGTGTTCGGGAATATCCGAGCACTCTTTTCCTCGTCTTCTCTTTGTCCCATGTCCCATTCCAGTAGAGGTACCTGTATTCATAGATCATCGTAGTAAGACATGTACATCAGCTGGATCCAATGTAACTACCGAAAAAACCTCAAGTCTCGTGTATGAGAGGGCGGTACAATTCGGGGGTACATCGCACCCGTGGCCACCCTCGGTGCATGATCGACATTGAATGCTGATGCTCTCACCATCTTTGTAGTCATATGTTCATCCGCATTGCTCGGTAGTCGATCAAACGACATCGAGTATCCACACCGCGAGGCCGCTTTGCGCCTGGTGCGGCTTTTGAGGTAAGTACTTCAGCAACGATTTAATGGCTGAACGCGTCTTTTTCACGCATTCGCTACTCTCCCATCGACACGACCATGACCGATTTCTCCGTACGTTGCCAGGAAATTGTAGGCAAATGGACGTTGACCCTTACAAAACAGGTTTATACCTACCTAGATATAGAAGCCGCCGTAGACAACGGCGAAGAGGAAGAATTATCTGACGGCGAAATAGGTGAGTCCCTCGAGAAAAGGTCCCCGTTACATGTATTAACCGCACACAAGATCGTTTTCTCGAGGATGATGACGCGACTGAGAGTGTGTCGGACTGGAATGTAAGACCCGGTTCGCCTGCGATCGACACCTTCGTACAAGAAGCCGAAGAGATGCAGGCGCTCGTGACCAGCAGACATATTCGGCCGGCTTTCGACATACTTAAAGACGACGTGCCTCAAAAGTTACTTGTACCAAGGGAGTTTGATCCTCCGTTGTGGGCAATTCGCGTCAAGGTAAGTACATATCCTGCGTACGTATGTGTAGAGGCCTGATGCGGTCTAGATGGGATACGAGACCAGTCTGATATATCAGATATATCGCTGGGCGACGGACGAACAAAGTCTTCGGCCTCATATCGTGTCGGCTTTCGCTCGCGATGGCCTTCCAGGATACATTTTCGTAGAGGCCCAGCGAGACGAGTCAATGGCGGTCATGGTCACCTTGGTGACCATCCTCAAGTCCGAGCCGTACCTTGTCCCTTCAGAGCACCGCATCGCACTGCTCAAACCTCGGTCCGGCCTAATCCAAGAGGGCGAATGGGTGCGGTGCCTCCAAGGTCTCCATCGCGGCGATTACGGATTTGTGTGCGGGTACAGTCCACTGTCGGAACTGGACCTACTCGTCGCTTTCGTCCCGTGGATTCCCGAACCATCGCCTCGGTCTACAAAACGGAAGAGGGTAGCTCGGCCAGTCGCGCGTACTTGGTCTACTCTCGAAATCGAAGCGGTCTGGGGGCCCTCGCGGATTCAGAAGAAGTCAGGGGATGAATTCGTCTTCCGTCACGAAGAATACTCTGGCGGCCTGCTCATGAAGCACCTATCATCGGAGTCCGTCATCCCAGCCGCTCGCGCCCCCATTGACATCAGCCCCTTTATAAGGGCCGACTGCATCCGCAACACATCTTCGTTTGCTCCCTGGGTCCATCGCTTTGCCCAGGATAACATACTACCACAACAACGCGTCAGGGTCGAGTCCGGAGAACAGCAGGGGATCATCGGGCGCCCCTTCGCCATCAACAACAGTGTAGCGACTATCGTAAGGGAGTCTGAGGAAGAGACACCTCCTTTCGACATATCCGTGCGTTACTTGTCGCCGCTTTACCTCCCGGGGGACAATGTCAAGGCTCGCTGGTCCGACTCGCATGGCATGGTGATTCTGGTCGACGACGACCAGAATCGGTTGGTCTACGTAGATGTGAACTCGTCGAAAGAAGTGAGTGTCATTCCGTCTACGCTATACGTTACATTAACACCATGTATAGATTAAGATGCCAGTGGATGCGGTCGAGCCCTTTGAACCCCCGCGTCATTACTATCGCTTCAAGGAAGGGGTATGGGTCAACTTCCGCCAGTCAATGGATCGTGGGGACCACACACGGCGAGGCTACGTTAAGGGTGCCGTGGATACGCACGCGACCGTCATTGACGAGCGCACTTTCACCGAAGTAAGTGACCATATGTATTCCCAAGAAAACTAAAGTAAACAGTCTGCAGTTTAACATCGACATGCGTGACTTGGAGATCTGCGAGACCCAAGGACCGTCTTTGCCCAAGAACGATCCCGTCCATCCTCTGGTGAATCAGAGGATTCTCGTCAGTCGGGGCCCTTCGAAAGGGCTCTATGGTCGCATCAAAGAGGTTGGGTCCGAGGCAATGAGTGTCGAACTGGAAGCTAAGTGTTACGGTTAGACGGACCGCTCTGCTCGACTGGAGCTATGGTACTGTGACGAAAGTTTCGTTGTTGGATTCGGATCAACTGGTCCCGCAGTCTTTGTGTGACTTCGGATGGATGCGGATAACCAGGACGATGATAAGGTTTATATGACCCTATCGTGACGGCGTGGGGCTTGATACCCTCGCGGAATCGGTGATAACAGAGCTAAGTCTGTGATAGGAAAGGCTGGGAAGTCGACCGGACTTATGCAGCTCCTAGCCTAGAAGGCGTCGTAGGTTGTCTGATTGATACAAGAACTCAGACCTAAGGTCTAAGTTCGCTAGTAGTACAGTTTATATACTAAGTACATGAGTCACTACTACTGAGTCATAATACTAGGATGAGTCACTTATGACGCTATGACTCCACTAATACTACTAGTCCCTGTAATAGTATGAGTCACTATGACTCGTCATATGGAAGGTGGTAGAATAGTCCGGAACTAATGACATCATAACCACATGATAGTCCCAACTCACGTGATACACCGATGCTGCGTAATCAGAACGTAACACTAAGGTCGCCAGCTCAACCAATTCGTGCCAGCCCATGAAGTGGACCGACCTTACACTCGTGTGAGTTACAATCCTCCTGATTCGACCATTATTTTGCTTATTTTTGTTTAGGCCCAAGACCGTCGACGCATCCAGATCGACTTCCGACATCCGGACACGGGCCCCGACGCCGCCTCCTGACATGACCGTGTACCGGGATCTTACCCCAGAACCCGTGGGGGTCCACGCTCACTGGTTATTCTCAAGTAATGTCCAAGACGTCATCGAGCGCAAGTCGATCCTCTTTTACATCAAAAACACTCATTCGGCCGATGGTGCGGTGAGGGCTTACGAAGGATGCGTGGCCAGGACATTACCATTTGACCGGCGTTCCACCATTCCGAGAGACGGAGAGATCACGGTCAGCGTGATCAAGAAGAGTCGCCGAAAGCAGTTGTCGATCAACCCAAAGTATCTCGTACCACTGGGACCTATCGTCGGTGGCGAGGTGACTGTCGTCAGCGGTATCTTAATTGGTGTGGTCGGAGTGGTCAAGGCCAAACAGGGTCAGCTTTGGGTAGTTTCCTTTCCAATGGACGGCGACTCTGTAGACCAAACATTGGAGGATCAGGACCTCGCACCACTTGAGGATTTCACGTAATTTCGTAATTGAATGTAATGTATATCATGTTTCCTAATACTACTTGCATTTCACGGTATCCCCGTCAAGATTGCAAGATGAGGTCATGACCGACTACGGGTATTACATTATAACGCCCTTCCGCAGACGCTGATTATTTTGATCCAGGTATCTTTCAGGAATTCGCCAGCTATACGCTCAAGCAGCGACGCTTTCATCCCGACAACTTTCGACCTAAATAGGCTTCCCAAACTGATAAGCCATGTGAGCACTCATCTGTCACCCCGTTCTAACAAATTTGGTGCCGTTCTCCGGCTTTAAGGTGGCAGCATTGCGAATCCTCAGGTAGGATGGCACTGGAAGAAACTTTATCGACCGATGGTTGGCCAAAGGTCCGGTGTTTGCGATACTGACCTGTACTTTCTCAACGAACCGGGGCATTTAGCGACTTGTACGGGCGACTTGTAATGATACTTTGCAAGAACATGGGTAAACGACATGCGGATCACTCTCACGTGAACCCTCCATTGATGCAGGTTAAATGGACCCCCAATAAGGACACAAGTACGCACTCGTCTTTTCACCCTCCCCCCTCGACTGAACATGTCCACTGATGATCTGTTACCGAGCCCGACGGGTCCTTTCCCACCATCACCTCCTGCAGCCCTCGACCCGGAGGTTGGCCCTATCGTGCTGTGTGGTCAATACCTCACGCGATGTGTCAACCCGTTCTTATCGGTGGACGTTCTGGTTGCCGTTGCTCAAGAACAGTTGGAGATAGGGAGCGATGATACAGGGCCATATATGTAAGTCGAGCATGACTATGTACGCGCCAACCTCTAAGCACGAAGGATCAAGGAGCGATGAAAGGCGCGCGCGTTATACAGCTCATTGGGCAGCCGCACAGTGGTTTTCCCCCAGCCTCCGCGCGACAATGCGGCAGGGTCCCGCGGGCATCGCAGATGTCACCAGAGGTGTAAGTGTCATGACTTATACCTCTCACAATATTGATTGTAATTAATGTTCTATTCAGCTCATTCGAGGGGCGCAAACAAGTCGGTCCAACGACGTTTTCCGCCTGAAATTTAATACCGGAAGGCTCGCCAGCAAAACAGGTGTAGAAATCTTGCTGAGTGTGGACTCGAAATCTGACCGCGGTTTCAACCACGACCAACTCGGACAGTTGCTCATACCTGTGCAACACCATGAAGAATTCGGCAGAGATCCCGCGGCGTAAGTTCATTGGTATTCGTCAATATGTTTACACTGACCTCGTCTAGTGTCAGAGCGAAAATCCACGAGGGGCTAGAAGAGTACCAGGTCACCGGCGGGGACATGCCCTCGTTCCTATTTGAAGATCCGGATAAAGTCGACCCTGAAAACGTTCTAGCTGGATTCATGCGAGGATTCTTCCTCGCTCGCGTACGTATTCATAAAACACTTTAAAGGTAGACACTGACCAATTTCAGTGTCTACGCGCTATATTCAAAGGGCCACGGGCCTCTATGCAGCGCCCCACCAGCAGAGAGAGACCTACTCGGGGCAGTGTGGCCCATTTATGCCGGCTCGAAACAGTGACAGTGCCGATGATAGTGTATATTGCCATTCAGGTCAGTCCTTCTGTGATAATTTGTGTCCATCTAATGACATAGGCAAAGGCCCGATTTGCACTGAGTTCACAGCAGACGTGGAGCGGTAAAGATGGCTTGTTCAACTACGAAGACTTTGCAGAAATATTACTTCAGGTATTCGAGCAAGACGAAGATTGGACGAGCGAGACGATTCGCTGGTGGAATAGGTGAGGAATCACCCCAACAATGTGTCTAACTAATTATCTCCATCAGGGAGCTCTTCGGCGACGAAAACGGGTTGAAACCTGCAGTTGTGACCCGCCGGAACACACCCAATACCTGTGTCTTTCTGGCAAAGGCGAAGGCCCAGGCTGCACAGCGTCGCACAGAACAAACGGCAGACAATGAACAGGGTATGTACGTCACTGTCATCATGGGTATTGTTAATGGTGAACATGCAATCAGGCCAGCGGGTGTCACCAATGGGTCCGCTCCATTGCACCAACGCTCAAGTCACCCTAAGCAGCACCATGCGCACCGAAAGGATTCTAACTTCATATGGAGCCAACCGAGAAGCTCATGAAGATGCTCACAACAACAACGACAACGACAACGATAGTGTGCCTGGGACCCCGTCTCGCAAGCGGACCTTCCAAGAGCAGGGGGACGACGAGGACGAGAACCTGGAGCCCGGACCCAGCCAACGTGTACATCCCTCAAAACGGCGCCACGCTGCCGATACAGTGGTAACATCCATCCAATTTATGACAGACAGCCAAACTAACTGACCAATACAGCGTCGTTTCTAATCATGCATCATTAAATAAGATCTGGGCCTTTCTTACAATCGTATCAATGTCTTGTACTGTCGTTCAACTGTTACTTCTTGGGAACGTCAATTTTGAATGCATCACATGAACCAAACTCCTCGCGTGAATTAAAATCACCAAAATTTTAATTGATACAGTAATAAGACAGGAGAGCACATTCTGTGTTCTCGCAATGCGGAAACACACTTGCAATCGAAGATGGTCATACAGCTCATCAAATCCTTTGAAGGACACAGAATCAAATTCGAGCTCAAAATCACGACAAGAAACTACACATAATTGCCATTGCAATATCTTGTCAAATACACGGAATTAAATTCAAGCTTGAAATTGTGACGAGGTACTACATGCAGTTGCCATAATAATAAATACTACAAGACACGGAATCAAATTCGAGCTTGAAATTGTGGTGAGGAACCGCAAGCAATTGCCAATCTCAATAAATATTTCAAGCTACGGAATTAAATTTAAGACCGAAATTGTAACAAGAAACTACAGCTAATTGCCACTGCAATAAATATTACAAGACATGAAATACACCCGAAGGATATCAATGCCAAAGTTGGCATGTCGAGGCATGCAACTCCCGAAATCATGAATTATTTAAAGAAACTATTGTAAGCGAGGAAAGGAGTGAGATCCTAATTAGAAGCAAATACAAGCTGTGTCGGATTTAAAAGGCAATGAAGTTAACCAACAGAATTACAAATGACAGGCCAAAATGCATTGACGAATAAGACTTTGAGATTTGATGAGGTACAATTGCCGATTTTAGTAATTGCAATCCAAGGTCTGCTTTTGCTGCTTTTGGTGATCATGAGTAATAGTGATTAATAACGAAACCTCGCGTTTTTCCCTGATGCGATCTTGTACCACTACGTACTGTCTCGGGATAAAAAATGGTGGTTTTTTTTGTAAAAAAAGGTAAGGGCGAATGTCCATGTTCCTGAATACCCAATTGAGACTCGGATACAGTACTTTAACTTACCGTAAGTTAGGATATACAATGTATCTGGTGCCTGTCGTGCAAGAGCACCAGCTCCGGTTGAACTTTTATCGGAGTTCCGAGTTTTCATATATCATGGATCGCACCTGACCTGACCCAGCAGTCGTTATGTCGCATAGAACGTCGGACTTCTACGACGTTTCTGTCCTTACTCTATGCCCTGAAGAACTCTCTCAAGGACATCTGTTCTGTTTTCACTATACGGCTGCCGGCGGGGGCACGGAAACAAAATTTCGTCTGCTTTTTATTTGCGACTGGGTCACTCCCCCAAAAGAAAGCATCCAAAAGGGTTTGGTCGGTGGGGCGGAGGAAGGGCTTACAGCCATCAATGATCCAGTGCTTGCCTTGGGCTAGGAACACGTACCGTATTCCCGGTGCATGCTGCCAGTGTTTAGAGCCTTGGGCTGAATCCTGGAAGTACTCCCGACGTCTCAAAACTGTCTCAATCTTGGGAAATTTTACTGTGTGCAGTAACCTGAGTTGGTGTAACTTGGCAGCAGAGACGGATAAAGGTCGTCTCGAGCCAACAGTGTGTCGTGAAGAAGTTTGTCACGGACGAGGACCACATGGTATAAGCGTCCTTTCTTCGGCACTAGAGCCTGAGCTAGATACGATCGGGGCGGAGGGAACGGGAATATTGATGTCCGGTTGGTGTGTAGACTTCAGCTTTGGTACTTGTCACTGCGGGTGGTTGATGCATGGTTGGGTATTGGGTATTCTGGACGGTGATACAGATTCCGACGCATGCACCTGTCTCTAACACTACATCCTCGATCGTGTATGTGACCACTAGTAATGTATATCATTCGTGGCTGGTAACGTTGAGCGGCTCAATGAAACAACTCGATGAAGTCGGTATAGATTCTTTCCAAGACGTGGGACCATTGAAAAGCCAAAGACATTTCGAGAGCGCGGAGCAATTAGTGATTGCTGGAGTGAGAGTAAGTATATAACATTTTGCTGCGTTAGGCAGTAGTCGACGGTGGGTCGACGCAGAGTTGCTTGTGTGCGGTTTAGATAACAACAGGGTGTTATGGGGTGGGGATTGATACATACAAGACGATTACGCAATTGACTTGAATGGACTGGCCCACGGACCGCTTTTGCCTGCATCCGCGCGCCATAAATCCATCGACCTGGCACAGCGGCGTTGTACCCCCAAAACGCTCCACTCCCCGCACTCTCCACTGTATTGCCCTCGTTGACCCTGTACCGAGCTGTTCGTGTGGCTACTGTCGTGCTCAGCGCGGGATTTGCTAAGGGTACCATCTGCCAGGTCCACTCACTGCGACGTCCTCAGCGGCCACTCCCAAGCCTGAGTACTCACCCATGTCGGCATATAATCAAGCGTCGAAGGAGAACCCAATTTTTTCAACACCTCTGGGCCTATTATCTTCTCGATGTATATGAAAGTGGCAGAGGAAGGAGACAAAAAGTTGGCCGAAAGCTGGAAAGCCGGCGCGGAAGGGATCATTAATCGATCATTGTCTCTGTGCGTCTCTACCTCTAGTCCCTTTCTTTACAGCGACTCATCGTTTGTAGACTGGTTCATTCTCCGCCGCTGTCGCATCGTTGATCTCGGTGTCGATTCAGGATATCAGACCGAACCTGCAGGACACATCCAACTACTACCTCGCAGATATCTATGAGGCAATTGCAGACCCAAATCGATCCAATATGTCTAGTTCCATCCCTGCCTCCCCACCCCCTATTCCACTCGCGTATGCCGTCTGGGTCAATTCACTTTGGTTCCTGAGCTTCGCGATCAATATTACCTGTGCTTTACTTGCGACCCTGCTGCAGCAGTGGGCCCGAAGATACCTCAATGTCACCCAGACACGCTACAGTTTACACAAATGAGCTCGGGTCCGTTTGTTCTTTGCTGAAGGTGTCGAGAACAGTCTGCTTCCTTTGGAAGGTGAAACCTTGCCCACACTGCTCCACCTTTCCCTGTTCATATTCTTGGCTGGCTTGGTGGTGTTCCTGCACCATGTTAATCTCACAATTTTCAAAAGTTGGTGCTGTCATGGGTCGCCGTCTGCACTGCTATCTATGGATGTATCACCGTGGTTCCAATTTTTCGTCATGACAGCCCATATTATACTACCCCACTTACATCATTGGTGCGGTCTGTTGTTGTTGGGATGCTACGTGTGCTTCTCCTCATTTGTTCCGGGCTCTGGGTGTGCTTCTGCTATTCTGATTTACTTTTACTTTGTTGTTGTTGTGCTGTGGCGCCTGGGTTCACGCGTTCACGAAGCATATATTTGGCTGGGAGGACAATGAACTTGAGCGCGATAGGCTTCAAGAGATGCTGAATATGACATTATTGATACTCCTCTGGACTCACCACGGGAGATCGTCGATCGTCACTCGCGCCTTCATGTGGACGTTTGACAGTCTGGACGAAGATCACGAGCTAGAGCGCTTCTATTCCAGCTTTCCCAGCTTCCGCAGCTCGAAAGTGGTCGACGATCCTCTGCCCCTCCTCAATGGGGATGAAAAAAACAAGATATTTACATCATTGATGAGTTTTATCGACTCCACCTTCTCGTCGGATTTGCTTCTTGAGGCAGTCAAAAACCAGAGGGCCAATATGTGCGCGAAGGTTCTGATCTAGCCGAAATTTCTTCAGGATCTAGTTGTCGCTTTTGTTTCACGGTCTTTGATGCAATTTGATGCCTTCTATCCTGAACCGGAAGCCGCCGATTTCGGCCCTATGGCGAACGATAGTGATAGAGAAAATAACGGGTTTGTCAATGCCGTAGTTACCGGCATGATTGCAAGGCCGCAACTCCGGGATGACCCTTGGTTTAGGCAAGTCGCCTCCATAATGGGCGTCCCGGAAACTGTCCTTCGAGCTTACGCCGCAGATGGCAACAACCTATCACTTGCCATCTTGACCCACGTCGTTCGCGAACAATTTACCTATTCATGGCATTCGTCCTGGCCTAAATACGGGTTTTCGAGGGTTCTAAGAGTAGTTTCCAGGTTCGATGCATGGGCTACGTCACTTGCACTGCAGCACGAGTTCTGTGCTCTCTGGAATCAGATTGTTCGAGAAGAGCAGGATTGCGACGATACAATCCTCAGACCGTTGCACGACTTTTACCTTGTCTTACACGAAGATACCAGTTCTGCCCCACCATTCGCTACCGCCTCCACGGACGGTTTTGATAATGCACTGCCATCCATTTATCTACTTTGCAAAGTCTCTAGCCGTAGTCACGCCAACCATACCTCCACATCCTCGCACATTCTGCGCCATAATGCCGCGCGATTCCCTCTTTGCATTTCCCATCTAGATGTACCTTCCACGTCCGTTCCTCTCCCACAACATCATGTCCCACTCCTACAGAAATGCTACCTCTCGACAACTTCCACTCCTCAACATTGCGTCACTTTCTGAAACAGCATCCTGAGATAAGCTGACTTATGCACGAACGCACTTGCTTTGTGCTTCATTGAAAGCCCTTTCCTCTTGATATGGAAGCCACAGTGGGGTGGGGGTTATGGTCGGTTCCGAGGCTGGATCCGCGATCGATCAAAGAATGACGTCACTTCATAAACCAACCAATGCAGCCTCACAAGGCCTCACGCGTCCCCGGCTGGCATGCGCACCATCCAAGCCCTCCGCCGCATCTTACCATACCCTCTACCGCAGTCCCCAACGTCACTGTCCCAAGCTCTTCGCGAGGCTACTATCATCTCCAACGCAGGAACTGATATGCATTTCACTTCTGCCATGCCCATTTCAAGCCAATGGTTCACACGCTGTCAGTTGTCCAAGCGAAGAAGCCCTCAAGGGAAGGGTCTGGCGCCGCATTGATTGTGAGCGCGTGTCCTCAGAAACTAGTTAGCTCGCTGGGAAGAATTGCTTCCCATAGAGTCTATCATAAAGAGCATCTCAAATTGAAGGCACGATTCACCATCCCTGGCGGATGTTCGCGTCCGCAGCGACAAAGAATCGGTTATCATAAAACCCCAGGATTGGCTGGGGTACTCATACTGCTGGGTTAAAATGGTATTCTACGACGCACCTAACACAGGCTCCTCGTCCCAATATCTCCATTTACTTTCCTCCTTTAGAAACTCGCCGAAGTCGCCTCATTCATAAAAGAGACACTACCATGCCTGAAGGATACTACATTCCAAAAACCTTAGAGAATTGGAAATGGCCCCGTCGTATCAATCCGCACCACAATGAGGTCATTCCAGAGGCCACAGCCTGGATAAAAAGCTTCAAGGAATTAAAGCCCAAAACCCGGGAGACCTTCGATCACGATACCAGTACGAGTAGCTAGCTCGATTTAGGTCACGACCACATACTTACCGACGGCTAGACCTCTTTGCATCTCTTTGTTACCCATTGCATGATAAGGGTAAGTATCCGAGCGGCACCACATGGGGTGCTTAGCTTACCCTCGATGAACAGACCGCCTGCGCACTTGTTGCGACTTCCTTAACATGTCCCTCGTCTTTGACGAGATATCCGATTCGTCATCACACGAGGGTGAGGTCCAGGTCATTACCAAAGCTCTCATCGGCACTATTTTCAAACCACAAACTCCTCGTCCCGAAGGTGAATGGGTTGGCGTGGAAGTCTTCAGACAGTAAGCAATGACTGAGATAGCGGCGTGGGGCAATGTCTTGACGCCAAATCCAATCAAGGGTTTGGGAGCGCGCGACTAAGACAGCGAGTCCCCAGGCGCAGAAACGCCTCATCAAGGCAGGCATCACGGTCGCTAAGGCTACGGTTCAGCGAGTCGCGGATCGTCGTCTGAAGCACATCCGAAGCGTCGAAGAGTACTTTAAAGTTAGAAGGGACACAGTCGTCGCCAAACCAGCTTTCGCCCTCATCGAGTTGGATATGAATCTTCCGGATGAGGCGATTAAGCACCCGGTCGTCGAAGAACTGACTATATTGGCCGTTGACATGATCATACTTGACAATGTGAGTTTGGCAAGTTTCTACCGCTTCTCAGGCTGATCAGTCGTGTGCTGGCGTTGGTGTAGGACATGCTTTCGTACAACGTGGAGCAGGCACGAGATCACGACGGCCACAACATTGTCGCAATTGTTATGCACCAACACAAGACCGACATCAAGGGTGCCATGAACTGGGTTTACGAGTACCACCAGGAGCTAGAAGCAAAGTTCATGAACCTATACGAGAACAAGGTCCCGAAATTTAGTGAGTCAGTGGATGCACAGCTGGCACGGTATGTGGATGGGATCGGGAACTGGGTGCGAGCGAATTATGAGGGGAGCTTCGAAACGGAGAGATACTTTGGGAAGAAAGGTCCTGAAATTGAAGAAACACGCTGGGTGACCTTGTTACCGAAGGAGGTCCCGAGCCTCATAAACAACTGTTTGAACGAGCCTGAGGATAAGGGGGTCGGGTTGCAAGCTTAGGCCGAAGGGGATAAAAATTGAAACTATGATACACAGTGGGTACCTTCCATAAATAGAATTGTATTTTCGCGAACTCGGTCCGCCACCTTGACTACCACGCTGATTTCCGAGCTTGAATCAAACGAGGCTGAAGCCAGCACAAGATCTGTCGCGATTTTCACTATATAATAGAACAACACTTATAGAGACCAATGAACGAGGATACAGCAAAACCAAGTGAATAAATACACCCCCGAGCGTGGAGAAAGTGTAAATTCTACAATACTGTAACAGACATGTACTGTACAGTACCACTGGAACGTCGAAACAAATCGTTTGCATGAACCACCACCTAATAATGCAACACGAGCATGTCATGAGTAAGTTATCGTAAATTTCGTTCAAGTTTGCTTCAGGTTAGCCTATTGCACGTTACCTAAAATAGCGTTGTAATATTTCGGGCCCATATCATTCATTGAGTGCGGCAGCGTATCGCCAAAGGACTGCCCAGATTGGAGTAATATAATCGAGAGGAGGATCGCCTCGATCAGGCCAGGCTCGACGAGTACCTCTTGGAATATCTGGAGACGGAGTCCATCTGCACGCGATTCTGTGCGCCACTTGGCTACGGCGAGACCTGGTCGGTTGGCTGGAATGAGCTGTGACGAATCTATTAACCTGCGAAGGGGGCTAGTCGTAGGGAGTAGTGGACTCACGATGCCACAATCGGATCGCTGCATCCACTTGAGCTGCGAATCCCCGTGCGTGAACATACGAGACCTGATTCGTATCCCGTCCTAGCTTAGAGTAGTGAAGCGTGCGGAAGGAGGAAGAGCACGTACTCTGTGTCGGGCCCAACACGTGCCATCCACTCTTTGCACTTGAACTTCTTCCCACGGAAAACCATGCGTGGACTGGAACGGTCCCAGTTGATGGTGGCGACTTTGGTGCTGTCCCTCTGCAAGAGCAGCATCGTTTGGCTCTCGTCGCCTGAGATATTGTAGAGGGGGCGGCCAGTCGAGTCGGCCACGACGGCGTTGAGGATCTTGGCGCCCCGGCTTGAGATTTTGAGCTCGATGGAGGGTCGTTCACTGGAGCGGGGTGCCTCTACCAGTGTTGTATCTGTTGCATTCCAGGGGGTAAGAGAGTGAGACGTCCTGCCATTGATGTAAGGGTGTGGGTATTGGCGAGCAGATACCTGCAGCTGCGTGGCGTGGACTGAAGCGGCCATACGGGAAGGTGTGAGGAGTGAGGAGGGCGAGGAGTAGGGGTTCGTAGTGTGAGAGCGGCTCACGCTCGAATGTTGAGGGGAAGAAGTTGTAGGTCCAGCGGGACACTTTTCTTATGTGTTGGACTTGAATTGGATTTGCTACTGAGTGCTGAGCGCCTGTCAGTGGTCAGCGCTGTTCGCAAAGAGACGGAACAAAAGGGAAGAACGAATGGGACATTACGAGCATTGCCTTCGGCCTAAGATGGCCTCTCTGGGAGTCCACTGGCACAACTGATAAGGATCTTCACTGGAGATTGTTCTGGGTAGTAGACACACATCTTAGGTTACTGAAATGCGGTGATGCACCGCGACCGATCTTGTACTACTAGTACATAGTGTCTTCAAGTTGGGATAAATTTACTGAAAGTTAGGACATACAATATATCTGGCGCCTGTCGCGCTGGCAGGAGCGCCAGCTCCGGTTAACTTTTATCGGACTTCCGAGTTTTCATATATCATAGATCGCACCTGATCGATCTGATCCAGCAGTCGTTAATAGCGCGTAGAACGTCGGACTTCTGCGACGTTCCTGTCCTCACTCTACACCCTGAAAAACACTCTCAACGACATCTGCTCTATTTTCACTATACGGGTAACGGGCTAAGGAAACGAAAGTTCGTCCACTTTTTATTTGCGACAGGGTCACTCCCCCAAAAGAAATCAACCAAAAGGGTTTGGTCGGTGGGGCGGAGGAAGGGCTTACAGCCATCAATGATTAATGATCCAGCGCTCGACTTGGGCTGGGACATGCATGGGACACGTACCGTATTCCTGATGCATGCTAGTGTCACGTGGTCCTGAATGAGTCTGAAATTTCCACTGGCAGCAGTGCTCTCGCGTATGGCCAGACTCTCCGGCGCACCTCGGTGAAAAGGGATTCCTCATCACATTACAGAAGCGATTGTTGCGTGCACGGTGAAGTTGCGCAGCGAGAACTTGGCGGGAACGAGCGTTTACATGGGACAGGTACTATAGCCAAAATGCACGAGCGTGGCGACGACTTCGAAGAAGCAACTCATCGTTGTTCATCCAACGAGCGAACATACAGACCCATCCTCCCTACCACTGGCTCACTAGAGAGACCAAGTCGGCCCATCAACGCAGCCTGGATCATTTTCACCTACCGCGAAACGCAACGAGACGTCGGTTTCTCCATGGTTTCCAGCAGCTTGAGTACAAATAATGCGTGCATCAGGAGACCCACGTGGCATGTAATTGTGGGGTCGCTCGCCGTGGGTACGCACGGAGTGGAGTAGGCTACACGGCGAAGGTTAGAGAGCGAGGATGGATACTGCAGTGAGGAGTACTGAGGAGGCGTACGGTGTCGCTCGGATGAAACTTATGAAAGAGCATGGTGGGAATAGAGAGCGTGCTGTGAACAGTGAGGTACATCGCTGCCCTCAGGCCTCAGGTCGTGGATCGTTCCGGGGTACAAGGTTAGGCAGGTAGAATGAGTGTCGGCGCTGTCGGCGCTTAGATGGGTTGTGAATTTGAGAAAAAGCAGGCGCGTTTGGGGAATGCATAGGTCAACTGGGTAATGAGTGTGAAGTGTTTTCGTTCAATCGTCCGAGGAATTGCTGCAGCGCGGTATGGATGGAATAGTACGCTCGGCAGTGACATTATATTGGAAATAGTCGGACTTGCTTTCCACTTCGTAAACGCCCCATTCCTCTTGATATAGTAACAGATAGATCCGCGGGGTGGCGATTCCAATTTTCCAAGGCCGGAGCCGCGGTCGATCAAAGAATCGCTTCGCTTCATAAACCAACCAACCGCGTCATCAATGCCCTCCACCACCCTCTCACCATACTCTCCACTGCGTAGTCCTCAATGTCTCTCTCCCAAGCTCTTCGCGAGGCTACCATCGTTCCCAACACTGGAACTGAGACAGGTACCTACTTCTGCATGACCCTGGCTTCACCAATCTCACCTACAACCCCCATAGGCGACAATCAGCATATATCCCATTCAGAGAAGGCTCCAACACCTCAGGGTGAATCCAGTTACGTCGATGGCTCAGGGCCGATTTTCTCGATTTATTTAGAACGGGCTAAAGAAGAAGACGAGACGGCAGCCGAAAGTTGGCAAGCGGACGCCAACGGGATCCTCGTCTTTGTGCGTCTATCTTCTTATCCTCTGCTTCACACCGATTCATAAGTCGTAGACTGGTTTATTCTCCGCTGCTGTGGCCTCTCTGATTTCGTTATCGATTCAGGATATTCAGCAGAACCCACAATACACCTCCAACTTCTACCTCGCGAATATATACTACCAGTCTATTGCCGACCCAAATCGAACCAATACTTCAAGTTCCCTCACCGGCTCCCCACCGTCATTTTCTCCACCCACGTATGTCATCTGGGTCAATACACTTGGGTTCTTGAGCTTGGTCATCAGTCTCACCTGTGCTCTAATCGCAACGCTGTTACAGCAGTGGGCCCGAAGATACCTCAAGTCACTCAGACACGTTCCACTCCACACAAACAAGCTAGGATGCGCTCGTTCTTCGCTGAAGGTATCGAGAAGAGTCTCCTTCCATCAGTGGTTGAAGCATTGCCAATGCTGATACACGTTTCCCTGTTTCTGTTCTTTGCCCGCCTTGTCGTATTCGTATGGAACGTTCATCTCACCATTTTCAAGTTTGTGCTATCATGGGTCAGCATCTGTACTACGCTCTACGGGTGTATCACCTTGATTCCAGTTTTTCGCCACAACAGCCCGTACTACACCCCGCTTACGGCGTTAGCCCGGCTCGTTTTGCCTCTGATAATACATGGGCTCTTGGTACTTTATTCCATTTTCTACGATTTGTTTAGGTGTTGCTGGAGTTGCTCTCTCTATTCTCGTTGCCTTGGACCGATCCGTAGATTAGACTATCTGGGCGTTCGGCTTGATCGGGTCCGGCGTAGGACATTACTGACACCCGAGAAGGCAGCTCTAAAGCTATCCTCCGAGATCGACACTCGTGCCGTCATGTGGACGTTCGACCGTTTAGACGAAGACCACGAACTGGAGCGCTTCTTTTCCGGCCTGCCCGGCTTCCACGACTCCAAAGTGGTCGATGAACCTCTCCGCGGTCTCAGTGATAAACGAAAGGTTCAACTTTTGACAGCGACGATCGGATTCTTGGACTGTACACACTCATCTGATGTTTTACCAGATCGGGTAAAACACCGTAGAAGCGATATCTGTGCCAACGCCATTGATCCAGTGGACACTCCAGAAGCATTTTCTCAAGTTCTCCACCGACTCGCATCCGAAGACCAGTATGGGCCATTGCAATCTACGGAAATTGTAGGGTTTATCAACCTCTGGGGCGATCTCAAGGACGGAGACTCCACGGACCAAGAGTTATTTTGCTCTGCTTTCGTAAGATCACGACAACACGACGATGCTTGGTTTAATTTCGCCTCCAACGAACTGGGAAAACCAGAATCTACTCTTCGAGACTACGCCACTCATGGTGTCGATTTATCATTCGCCATCTTAATCTACATGGCTCGCCAGCAATTTACCCAGTTCCGAAATCCATCCTGGCCGTCAGCTAAAATGTCGGACGTTCTTTGGGCCGCCGCGAGATTCAAGGCATCCGATTCGTCACCAGAATTGCAACACGAGTTCTGTGCTCTCTGGAATGAAATCTTCCGCGATGCGCAGAATAACGGCGATGACTTTATGGCGGAACGTATTCTGAACCGTCTTCGCAGGGTTTATATCACACTGCACCGTCATACCGAATCTGCCCCAACACGTTTCTCCTCTTCTACTAATGCTCGGAGTACGATCCTCTCGGATCCATTCTCATATCCACTGTGCACCGTCGCTAGCCATCGCCTCCTAGACGACTCTGCTCCTGCTGTTGCTACCCCGTCCCCTGTTCCCCCTCCTGATCCAGATGCGCCTTCCTTGTCTGTACCCACCCCACTCCGAGGCTATTTTGACGACAGCCCTCCGACTGTGCCACCGCTCGATGGCTCCCAGCCCACTCATCAGATCGTCGACAGCCTCCGCCTCCCACTCACCTCATCAGATCCAGTTGCCGCTGCTCAAATACAAGACATTGTCGCCTCTGGTATCACTATGCCCTACCCCACTCCCGAAACCTCGTCCACCTCCCCATTCGCTGTCGTTTCTCTCGCCCACGATGCTGACCCCCTGATGCCTTCCGATGCACCAAAGCCCCCATCGTCGCCATCTTGTGCACCAATTCCCGGCAATATAGTTCCTGCAGGTGCGTCGCTGTCTCCACACTCGATTTAGCCTCTGACCGTCTCATCGCTCGATGATAGCTATTACCGCTCTCAGCTCTTCTCCAGGGCGAACTGATTCGGGCGCTAATGTCGAGGACAGCGGCAGCACGACGCCCGGTTCGGGCAAGGAAGCGGACGCTGTTCGGCCTCCCTTGGGGAATGGTGCAACCCGCGCAAGCACTATGAACCCGCTAGATCTACAATTCCCACTGCTGCCATCACCGACCACCGATTCGGACGGAGCTATTGGGGGTCGTTCGCCGCGGGAATCGAAAGCTGAGCATATGGGAGATCACCCTCCTGACCGCTCCCGTTACTCATATGATATAGTATAGTAGCTTGAACGCGTAATAAAAACTCGTAGCTGTGTGTGTACGAACGGCCATAAATTCCTGTTGGGTTTTACGTGTCGCCACACTGATATACTTTTCTCGTCTTGTGTGCGTGCTGCAGTACAAGTACAGTAGTGAAAGTAGCATAATCTCGAGTAGAGTACAGAGTGTGAGCGCGGCCTCTAGCCCACTACAGCCCCCTGACGCCTTCCATTCGCCTCACCCTCCTAGTGTCAGCTCCTTCTGCTCCAGGTTTCAATAATACAGTTACTACGGGTCCGTTGCTGTCATTTCTCTTGCCCATAGCTCGATCTGACCTCTTTCAATCTCACCGCTCGGTGATAGTCACCTCCCTCAGAGAATCACGCAATACGAGCGAACACTACGACCACACCCCGCCGCCATCGGTCACCGACCCGGATGGAGATAGCCCGAGTCGTTCAGTACGGAAACCAAATGTTGGGCTTTACAGACAGGACGCGGGACGCGTCATTCACATCGCCGGTATGATATCGTTTAGAATTAGATGTGCATGTGCGATAGGGTATATTGTATCACTAGCCGATCCCGTTTAATATCCTTGTTCTTCTTCTGCACATACTGTACCATAACGAGTACAATTTCTGTGTAAGGAAAGTTAACTCGAGTAGAGATGGGAAGCGCGAGGAGGGCGCACCTGGATAACCATACAGAACTCTCCAGCTTCAACTGACTCAGAATAGCAGCTGCTAGAGTCTCTTATTTGAGAGTAGCGCCATTCATGTTGCAGGCTTGATACCGGGAGGCCCATCCGTAATGGGGTACAAAGACGTTGCAGGAGGGAAGTGTGAGTTTCTGGAAGCTTATGGCAGGTACCTCGGGGGCCAGTAAATAATGCAGGTAGACTTGTACAGGGCGAGTAGTAAAAAGAAGTTGCTGCCGTCGACATCGAGAACAACAATATTCCCTTGTTTGCCGACATAGGTATGCCATTCCACAACAGGAATCTCACACTGCTTCGCAGCTGTGACTTGGACTACCTCTTCACGGGCCCACGGCACCAGCCAGGACAGTCGAGCACGACTGGCGTCAGATGCGCTGCCATGTGCCTAGCGAGCAGACGTACGGAGTGGTGTGTGGTGTCTCTGCACGGAGAACAGAGCGGGTAAGTCAGGAGATCAAGCAAGAGGCAGGGGACGTCCGGCTGCTTGGCTTTGGAAAAAGAAGTCGCAAGGCCCCTTTCAGTCGGCGCGATAGTGATCTCCTACGTATTTAGAGACTTCTCCGCGTCGGGTATGTGGAACATGTCATTTGCGCTAGCGAGGAAGACCAGGAGAAGAAAGGAAGGACGAGCGCTGAGTTAGGGAACAGGTAGCACCATGGCGAAGGGGAAACACGAATATGGTAAACTCTGCGGTCGCGGATTTGACGATAGAGACTTGGAAGATCTGAAGAAGAGATTAGCGATAGGTTCGATAGGTGGGTACATCGAAGGTGGAAGAGAAGTCGATCTCCTGTTATGAGATGACATTTTCCGAAAGTGTGAAAGGGAAAAAATAAACTCCGAAACGCACCCTGTACATGGCCCTTCCTAGCCCATTGTCTTTGCGGGCCACTAGCTCTTTGTGCCGGGTTCTATGCAGCGACAACAGGGAAGCTAGGGAATATTGGCGATTTGCAGGGTGTTACTGTAAAACGAGGGAAATGGGCGGATGCAGGAACAAGGCACGTGGCAAAACAAGGACAAAGGGTGCATCGCGTTACGCGTTACTCGCGGTGCTCGCATACCAAGAGCATACTGCATTGTTCACTTGAGGTTCGATCTCTGATACACCGCACCGCACTCTTCAATGTCCCAACCTCGTCGCGATGCTACCGGCGTACGACGCGACACAGAATTTGCTATGGGTACCGTACTCCGAGTCCCGCATGACTCTGTGCTCACCATTCTCACCGGTCACTCTCATAGGTGACGGCCTGTACCCACCTCAGTCTGCGCGAAATCAAGCATCGCAACCTGAGGGTCAATCCGATTTCATCGACGGCTCTGGGCCTATTTTCTCAATGTATATGGAAATGGCGGAGGGAGAAGACAAGAAGATGACCGAAAGCTGGAAAGCAGACGCTGACAGCATCCTCGTCTTCGTGCGTCTCTATCTTCTAGTATCGTGCTCTACCCTGAATCATCGGTCTTAGACTGGTTTATTCTCCGCTTCCGTCGCCACTTTGCTCTCGGTGTCGATTCAGGACCTTCAACAGGACCCGCAGGACACTTCCAACTTCTACCTTTCTAATATATACCAGCTTCTTGCCGACCTGGATCGATCCAATATTTCGACTTCCCTCCCTCTTTCCCCGCCTCCGTTTTCTCCACCGAGCTTTGCGGTTTGGGTGAACGGGCTTTGGTTCATGAGCTTGGTGATCAGTATCACCTGCGCCGTGCTCGCGACGTTGCTACAGCAATGGGCGCGAAGATACCTCAAAACTATCACCCAGACACGTTACAGTTTAGATAAGCGAGCTCGGATCCGCTCATTCTTTGCTAAAAGCGTCGAGATTAGTGCCCTTCCTGTTGTGGTGGAAGCATTGCCCACGCTGATACATGTTTCCCTGGTCCTCTTCTTTGCCGGCCTGGCTGTGTTCCTATGGAACGTTAACCTCACGATTTTCAAGGTGGTGTTGTCCTGGATCGGCGTTTGCATGGCTCTCTACGGATGCACCATGCTTACTTCCCTTGTTCGCCCCGGTAGCCCATACAATACCCCCCTCACACCATTGGTACTGGCTGTTTCTTTTGTTTCTTTTGGTGTGATAGCATTTGGGATCGTCATAGCTTTCGCGATCTGTATCTTTTTCTTTGGTCTATGTTGGGAGCGCATTGTTGGTAAACGTACACCAAAATGGTGGTTGAAATTTGTCAGCCGCCTCAAGGGGATGAAACTGATGATAAATCATGTACTCGAACCAGTGAAGGCTGCTCTGGAATCACCGGAGCTCGATGCAAGTGCCTTAATGTGGACGTTCGACCGTTTGGACGAAGATCACGAACAACTGCGCTTCTTTTCTGGCTTGCCGGGTTTCCACTCCTCCAAAGTGCTCAAAGAACCTCTCCGCGCTCTCGGTGATTCGCAAAAGCGTCAGATTTTGACAGCGATTATCGGTTTCTTGGACCGTACATTTTCATCCGATCTGTTACAAGATCAAGTCAAACACCGCAGAGTCGACATCTGCACCAAAGCCGTCGATGTAGTGGATATCCCCGAAGCATTTCACGGCACCATCTGTACACTCGCTTCTGAAGATAAGTATAGGCCAATCGAATCACCCAAAACTGTGGATTTTGTCAAGAGCTGGCGAAATCGCAAGGGCGGAGATATGGCTCCGCTCACCCAGGCCTTGTTTTCAATTGTAGTCGCAAGAGTACAACAACACGACGACTCTTGGTTTACTATCGCCTCCGATGAACTGGCCATCCCGGAATCTGTCCTCCGATCGCACACCGCACATGGCGACAGCTTGTCACTCGCAATCTTAGTTCACATCTCCCGCCAGCAATTTATCCATTTCCGGACACCGTTCTGGCCGTCGTGGGGGATCTCGCACGTCCTAAAAGCAGAATCCAAATTCGATGTGCAAGATACGTCACCCGAACTACAGCACGAGTTCTGTGCGCTCTGGAATCAAATCGTTCGACAAGCGCTGGATAGCGATTGGACATTTGCGTGGCGTATACTAAGACCCCTTCGCAACATTTACCTTGCGCTACATCAAGATACCATTTCTGCCCCAACCCAATTCTCCGCCTCCACAGACGACAGGGATGACATTCTGCAGGAGCCAACCTCGTATCCAGTGTGCTGCGTCCTTGACCATGCTCTCGATGACTCCGCCTCCACAACCTCTCCTCGTATTGTCCAACACAACGACGATGCGCTAGCCACTGCTTCCCTTACCAGCCCAGATGCGCTTTTCACATCCGTACCTACTCCACCCCATATAGACGAAGATCTCGCTACAGTACCACCGATTGACAACTCACACACCACTCATCGTACCGTCGACGGCCGGGCCATTTCTCTTACCTCACTAGATCCTTCCAACGCCACCGACATTCAAGGCGCTGTCACCGCGGGCATCGCTACACCCTACCCCACTCCGGAAGCCTCCATATCTCCTCCTCCTCGTTCCTCTACCTCCCCACCCGCTGCCGTTTCTCTCCAGGATAATGAGAACCTCATGACACCTTCAGATTCACCAAACCTCTCGCCGCCAGCATCTGGTTTAGTTCTCGACAATATACTTCCTACAGGTCCGTCATTGTCTGCACACTCGCCCATGACTCGAACTGACCTCTCACTGTCTTTCCCAGAGTCCCGCCATCCGATACCAGCCTCCGGTGAACCTAGCGCCTCTCTAGTCCAGCCCCCTGAGCCTGATACGGGTACCGCTGCCGTTGACGATGGTAGCCCAATATCTAGTTTGTGCAAAGAAACGCGCGATCTTGACCCTCCGGTACATCACGCAATCGACGCAAACACCACACCCACCATAGTTCTTCCACCACAAACCCCGTCCCTGCCATCAGTCACTGACGCGGCCCCCGACGGAGCCATGGTGGGCCGTTCACAGCATGGACCAGATGTCGAACGTAGTGGAGATCACCCTACGCGTTATCATTATGATATGGTTTGACGCATCCCCCGAACTCTTAAATGAAACATGTAGACTAGGATATATATTCATATTGGATTCTCGACGTCTCCTACTGGCACTTTTCAATACCTTTCTCATCATCTGTATATATCGTACTTTTACTGGTACGAATATCGTGGTGAACGTGGACACGGCGTATGTTATGTTGTTGCTGTCCGACGGATCCTCGTACACAGGTAAGACTGACATGGGCCACACCAACCACGAGAGTCGCAGAATGCTTCGCTGCTGGCACCACATCTCCGTGGATAAATCGCCGGGGCGCAGGCAGAGCCAGCGCGCAGCGAAGTCGAGAACGCCTGCAAGCCAAGCGCTTTGCCGGGTGAGGCGCTTGACTGTTAGTCGCGGCATGTACCATACCCCTGGTGGTATCTACGTGCGGGCGTTGCAAAGGCCACAGCTGGTCCAGCCGCCACTTCAGAATGGCGGAGGAACCCGAAGAGCGAGGGGTTTCTGCGAAGCGAGGATCCCGTCGAGCTCGAAGGGGTCAAAGTTGGGTCAGACTGTGCCGTGTAATTACGTCCAGCCTGACAGGTTGTGTCGCCTGCCACGCGGGCGCCAGCGCATAGACATACGCAACCTTGTTGTGTCTCCGAACAGAGAGCGGCACATCATCATGCGGATGCGGACAGGGAGGGGGCCGACGTACGGGGCTACCTCGCTTTGAGAATGACGTCGACAGGTGACTGAAGAGTCTAACGGCATGTTCTCCCACGCCTTTACTTCTCAATGTCGGCACGGCTCAATGTAGCACGTGAAAGCCGTCTATTGTACTGGCCAGGTCTAGGAGCGTATTGAAACTGTTCGTCAAGATTAGTCCCTAAAGGGAAGGGGAGGTCTGAAGCGGAAAAGTACATGAGGGCAGACAACGTCTGTCCTGCGCAAATTTATTTCTAGAGAATAGGCCGGTAGCAGGTTTAATAGATAAGGTATACCAGACTATAGAATCCTTCGATTTCTGTCACGGGATGGTAGTGAGACACGGAAAAAAACGTTGTATCGCACCGAGGAATTTGGCGCTAAGACTGGTTCAAGCATCAAGTGCTCGGGCGCTTGTGGTTCGGTTAACGTCAATGTTATCCTTGTCGCCTCGTTGCTCTCGTGTCGTCCTCGTGCTTCATAACGGCGGGCGACAGTCACTCTCAACACGTTCCACCACCTACTTATCCTTTAGTCTTCGATGTCCCAAGCTCCGCTCGAGAATACCAATGTCACTGAGGCAGATACTGGCCCGGACACAGGTACTATAACTGTTTGGCTCTATCCTCACCGCTCTCATCAGCCACGATTACTCCATAGACCGACTGTGTCCACCCCGGTCAGCGCCGAATCAAGATTTTCAGGGAGAATCCGGTTTTGTTGACAGCTCAGGGCCAATTTTCTCAATGTATATGGGAATGGCGGAGGAGGAAGACAAGAAGTTGGCGGAAAGCTGGCAAGCGGATGCTGATGGGATCCGCATATTTGTGCGTGTCTAATTTCTGGTCTTGTTTCTTACACCTACTCATCAGTAGTAGACTGGCTTATTCTCTGCTGTTGTCGCATCGTTGATCTCGGTGTCGAGTCAGGACATTCGACAGAACCCACAGGACACCTCCAACTTCTACCTTGCCAACATATATCAGGCTAATATCGCCGACCCAAGTCGATCCAATATTTCGAGTTCCCTCCCCGCCTCCCCGCCCCCATTCTCTCCACCTACGTATGCCATCTGGGTTAATTCACTTTGGTTCCTGAGTTTGGTAATCAGTATTACCTGTGCTCTCTTCGCGACGTTGCTACAGCAGTGGGCACGAAAATACCTCAAGGTTACTCAGACACGTTCCAGTCTACACAAACGAGCCAGGATCCGTACATTCTTTGCTGAAGGCGTCAAGAAGAGTTACCTTTCTATGGTAGTTGAAGCGTTGCCTACGCTGATACATGTTTCCGTGTCCCTGTTCTTTGCCGGCCTGGTTGTGTTCCCATGGAATGTTAATCTCACGATTTTCAAGCTGGTGCTGTCCTGGATTGGCGTATGCACGGCTTCCTATGGATGCATTACGCTCATCCCAATTTTTCATCGCAACAGCCCCTACCATTCCCCGCTTACGGCGTTAGCGCGACCTGTTATTCTTGTGATTATAGTCATACTTATACTCCTTTATCATTTCAGTTTTTTTCTGTTGCTTACTTTGTTCTCTTTCTGTTTCGGCTGCGGTGGACCGATCCGAATATCTGGCCGTCCGTTTAATTGGTTTGTTCAGGTCTTCGATATGATACAACTGACACCCGAGGAGGCCGCTCTGAAGTCATCATCGGAGATCGACACTCGTGCCTTCACGTGGACTTTCGACAGTCTGGACGAAGATCACGAACTGGAGCGCTTCTTTTCTAGTTTACCCGGATTCCACAGCTCCAACGTGCTTAAGGAACCTCTGAACGATCTCGATGATCACCAAAAGCTAAAACTTCTGGAAGCAGTGATCAGATTACTTGACCGCACATTCTCATCTAATTTGTTACCAGATCAGGTCAAACGCCGGAGAGCCGACATCTGCGCCAATGCTATCGAACTCGTGGATACTCCCGATGCATTTCCAAGAGTCGTCCGCAAACTCGCATCCGAGGACGACTACGGACCGTTGCAATCTACTCAAATTGTGCATTTTGTGCGACGTTGGGGCGATCGCAAGGGCGGATATTCCACCCTGGACCAAGCCATATTTTCCACTGCTATCGCAAGGGTACGACGGCACGACGACTCTTGGTTTATCCTCGCCTCTGATGAGCTCGGCATCCCGGAAGCCGTCCTTAGATCGCACGCTGCACATGGGGACAATCTATCATTTGCCATCTTGATTTACGTCACTCGACAGCAATATACCTATATCCGGAATCCCTCCTGGCCATCGGACGCGATCTTAGGTGTTCTGACGGCAGCTTCGAAATTCAATGTGCAAGATACATCGCCCGAACTGCAGCACGAGTTCTGTGCCCTCTGGAATCAAATCGTTCGGGATGCGCAGAATGGCACGTCAAATATTCCAGAGGATGTCCTCGGACTGATCCGTAACCCTTACATTGCCCTACACCAAGGCACCAACTCTGCCCCAACACGATTCTCCCCCTCCACTGGTGATGACGATCCCATTCTGTATAATGAAATGATATATCCACTGTGCCGCGTCAATGGCCATGTACACGACATGTCTGCTTCCACAACATCTCCTCACACTGTCCCGCAAGATGGTGCTGCGATATCCCCTGCTTCCCTCGCCAGTCCAGTTGCACCGTCCTTTCCCTTACCTGCACCATTCCATGTCGACGAAGGCCTCACAACCGTGTCACCTCCTAACAACTCAAACCCCACTCGTCAAATCATTGAAAGCTTCCGCGTTCCTGTCACCTCACCAGATCAAGCCGCCCCCACTGGAATGCGAGACACCGTCACCTTGGGTATTATGACTCCCCTCCCCACTCCGGAAACTTCTACTCCCACCCCTCATCTCCTCTCTACCTCCCTACCCGCTTCCGTTCCCCCTCAGCAGTTCCCAAACCCCCTGGCGCCATCCTGTCCACCCAACTTCCCAACTTCGGCTTCTTCTAATCCATCTCTCGACCACGTACTTCATTCAGGTCCGTCATTTCGCTTGTGACTCCGTCTGATCTCTGATTTTCTCATTCGTAACAGTTACCGCTTCCCCCAGCGCTTCTCCTGGGCTGACCGATCGGGATGCTTCTCCCGAAGAGCATGATAGCCTGATGCCTGGTTTACGCGAGGGGAAGGATGAGCTTCACCCTCCCGCCGTGAATCGCATAAGCACTGTCACCACGCTATATCCACAATCCCCGTCGCCGCCGTCGGTCACCGACTCGGACCAAGCCATCGCAGGTTGTTCACCGCGGGAACCTATTTCCGGGCGCACAGGAGGAGGTCATCCTCCGCATGATTCGCAATGTTCGTATGACATCGTTTAGCTCGCGCCCCAATCTCTTAGATGCGCACCCATCTGCTCTTGTTCTTGGTATCATCAGACGATACGGTTTAATACCTTTCTCGTCTTCTACATATACCGCACAATTATGCGTATCAAATGCTACGGAGAAATAAGTGTAAACTTGAGTAGAGCGGGAAACATGAGTGAGAGGTCTCAGCATTCCTCTTGACCAGCCTTTGCTGTGATGGAGGGTTCCTTTCTGATCTGACGAAATGCGCCCGTAATGACTACAACTTGGCCTCAGTATGTTTGGTCTTCGAAAGATTCGTTCAGGTTAATCGTAGGGCACACTGCATTGTAAGTGCAATATACGACGCGCGCATGAAAGACAAAAAACTTGAAGGTCACTCTTGGTAAAGTTTGCTAAGTTCTTCATCGATACCGATGAAGGAATGAGGAGTCTATTAGGTTCTAAGGGATGCTGAAAATAGCGAGTCGAGGACGATGGTCCGTCAGTGAGAGAGGCGTCGCGAGAGCTGAAGAGAGCTGGGAAGGCGAAACAGAATCGTCCCTGAAGTATGCCACACGGAAATCTCTGGCGCTAGGGTTGCGCAGCGCCAGCGGCTGGGACACATGGTGAAGTTGGAAAACAAGCATGCGGGATGTGTCATTCAAAATGCGCGAACACGCTAGTGGTGGGGTGCGATGAGCACATGCAGCGTAAGGGCAGGTGTAGCATGCACTAGCTCATGCCGAAGTTGAAGCAGCGCTGGGGCCCGGGCATTGGGACCGGAGAACGAGAGTCTCTCGTTTACGGATATAGCCCCGCCACATGGATATAAAACTGCTTCACTGAAAGGGTTTCTACAGCAGGCATACTGATAGTGCACATAGGTTGAATGTGCGAGCACCACAGTCGTCCCTAATGTGTTGTGCAAACGGAGGCGCGACTCTAAGCGCACTTTGTGTCTAGGCAGACCAGTGCAGGCACTCATTCTGGAGCTATGCAGTTGGCTCATGAGTCCGCTGGCCCGGGTAGGTAGCAGGTGATGGTTGTTCAACACAGCGTGCAATGAGTCCGCGAGATCGACTAGTATGTGCGATTTCAATGCTGACATGGCGTTGTGAAGAGGAGAGTGGGGCTGAGCCGCGAGGTGTGAGTACATGCGGATACTGGCTGAGCACGGAGTATCGTTTACTTCCCCTAGTATCTTGAATGATGCCAGGGAAATTCACTCGGCAATGGTGCGAAACAAGGCTTGCTGCGGAATAGGACCCCCGGCCCATAATTATATGAACGGGAAACGCAATTCCGCGTCAGCATTCCACGGTTGTTGATGGGCATGAACCGCACTACAATGTGTGCCCGCTCGAAACTGGGGGTAATGCCGCCAGCTTTATCTCTGTGATATCTGGCCACGGCAACGAGGAGGTTCGCGTAGATTAAGTCCTGGTAAATGTGCCTTCGGGAGCATTCAGGAATTGCGCGAGGGAAGGACGCCAAACAGTAAGCATGGAAATCATCGAGCGCTGGTCCAGCCTCCATTTTAGAATGCCGGAGGAACCCGAAGAGCGAGCGTTCCTGCGAAGCGAGGATCCCGTCGAGCTCCAAGGGGTCAAAGTTGGATCGGACTGTGCCGTGCAATCACATCCGGCCTGGCAGGTTGTGTCGCCTGCCACGCGGGCGCTAGCGCGTAGACGTACGCAGCCTTGATGTGTCTCCGAACAGAGAGCGGCACGTCATCATGCGGACGCGGAGAGGGAGGGGGTCGACGTACGGGGCTACCTTGCTTCAAGAATGACATCGACAAAGCGCCTCAAGAGTCTAACGGCATGTTCTCTCACGCATTTACTTTTCGAGGTCAGCGCGGCTCACTGTAGCACGTGAAAGCCGTCGTTTGTGCTAGCGAGGTCCAGGAGCGTATTGAAACAGTTTGTCGATTAGTCCCTAAAGAGAAGGGGAGGTCTGAAGCGGAAAAGTACATGAGGGCAGACAAGGTCTGTCCTGCGCAAATCTAGAGAGTAGGCTCGTAGCAGGTTTAATAGATGAGATGTACAAGACTATCGAATCCTTTGATTTCTGTCACGGGATGGTAGTGAGACACACGGAAAAAAAAACGTTGTACGCACCGACGTAGTCAGCCCTCGTCAGCTAATTCCTGTACCATTCTCGGCGGTGCAACATCATCTCCTTGACCACCTCCTTCTGTCGACTCGGTTGAACATGAAAGCGCGTTCGAGATTGGTCTACATGTCAACTTAATAACATCGTACAATAGTGCCAAACAAACTAAAACAATCCCACTCCGCCACCTGCTCAATTGAAGAGATCCTTTCGGCCTTGAACCAGTCGACAGAGGTACGTGAGAGGCTGAGGGGAACATCTAAGTTACTTTCCAGTTGTCGGGCTTGGCCAACTTTCAAGTGAGCCTGCGCCGGGCTAAGGACTTGTTACGTGTAGGCTCATCCCAGCATCTCACACGAGCCCGTCCGACTGCGAAACCATCACACCCTCAACTCGCTCGGCGAGAATACCGACTCGCCCAATCGCCACCCACCGCACAGGTTTCCTGCGCATCTCCCTGGTGCTATCCCCGGTATGGCGTAGCTCCTGCGTAAATTAGATAACACATGGCAAGACATGTATTGCCTGTCAAAGATCGGAGAGAGCCATGTGTGCCGTGAATGTGGGTGAGCATCCACGTATACTGAGCGAAGGTATAGCCTGAATGCAGGAGCACGGCCGATGTCGAAAGCGTGCTGTGAAAAGTAAAGCGCAGTACAGTGCGTTCGTCAGTTCCAAGCAGGTCTCAGCGCTCGTGTCGGAGTAGTAGTCTGTAGACGCGTTGGCAGCATTCAAGTCAACGCAAATGGAACGAATCAGCAAGAACTCGTACATCTGCGGGTGTTAATGCCGACACAGCGCTTCGAGGAGCACATTACATAGGTGGGGGAAGCTTCTCGGGTGGGTTCAGAAGGGAGGATACATCAGAGCGCCAGGAGCTAGGAATATGCCTAGGAAACGCCAAGGCCTCAGTTGGGGCTGGAGTGCTAAGGAAAATCCGCGCGCTGGTCACTGGAACCTTAGTATCACGACGCCAAGGACAGACGCATCCAGAGTAAGGAGGGGGACGATTAATCATAGTACATCATATCGGAATGCGCACCTGTCACCGATCTCATCAACCATTCCAATGCACTTTCCTGTGAAATCTCTACAGGTTCCTATCGAGTTTCGTAAAGAAGCGACCAGGCGATCAGAAGACACGGATTTGTGGGGAGCCTAGGCACGTTGCGAATATCAATCACGAATAGGGTCTTCCCAGTGCTGAGAGTGTTCTGTCTGTCCTAAGTGGAACAGAGGCGTGAGGCTTGGACAGATGGCTTCTTGGTGAGGGGGTCCATGCACGAAAATTACGACTGGCGTTGAACGGTTGCTTGACCTTGGGTAGATAGCGGGAGACGGTGGAGAGAGGAACTGCAGCGATGTCATCGCAACCACGATTCGATGTGCAAGTGGTTCAGGAGGAGTGTATGTAGGGATCAACTCTTAGCTTCTATTCAACCTAGCGGAGCCAGCGGGCTGGTGAGCGTGCTTGGAAGGCGGGGAAACGAAAATCTGCGCGAATCTGGGTAGCCATGTCTAAACTGGGGATATTTTCCGTGATAACTGGGAGGATGGGTCCATTTTTAAGAGCTGCGTTGAGCGACCCAATATGGAAGTGGGAGCTTCCGAGGAGACAAGAGCACTGCAGGCGAGTGGAATGAAACGCTCAGATGAAGTGAGGGAGTCGAGGTGACTCAGGTGAGTACCAGCTCAGTTTGTTCGGTCTTGCAAAATTGAACGCGAACGGTACGGGGGCCTTTGGTCTTCGCGTCCATGCAACGCAAAAACGAACCACACAAAAGGAGGCTCGAACTTTGCGCTAAGGCGTAACGATCGAGCGTTTGCGGTAAAATCCGAGTCGATCCGTGACGTTCGCTCCGAGTCTCGTGCTCAACAAGGCATGCATCCAAACAAGGACAAAGGGTGCACGCATCGCCTAACTTAGCACTAAGTTACTCTCGGCGCCCCCTTTGCATACTGTATTGTTCACTTGAGGTCCGATCCCTGAAACACCGCACCGCACCCTTCAATGTCCCAACCTCGTCGCGAGTCTACAGACGTACGACGCGATGCAGAATTTGCTATGGGTACCGTACTCCCGTATGACTCTGTCCTCACCATTCTCACCAGCCACTCTCATAGGTGACGGCATGTACCCACCTCAGTCTGCGCAAAATCAACCATCGCAGGGTGAATCCGATTTCGTCGACGGCTCCGGACCTATCTTCTCAATGTATATAAAAATGGCAGAGGAGGAGGACACGAAGATGGCCGAAAGCTGGAAAGCAGACGCTGATAGCATCCTTGTCTTTGTGTGCATCTAACTTCTCATCCCGTACTTTTCACTGACCCATCAGCCAAGACGGGTTTATTCTCTGCTTCTGTCGCATCGTTGCTCTCGGTGTCGATCCAGGACATCCGACCGAGCGCACAGGACACTTCCAACTTCTACCTTGCCAATATATACCAGCTTCTTGCCGAACCAAATCGATCCAATGTTCCGACTTCCCTCCCCGCCTCCCCACCCCCCTTTTCTCCACCGACCTATGCAGTTTGGGTGAACGGTCTTTGGTTCATGAGCTTGGTGATCAGCATTTCCTGTGCTGTTCTCGCGACGTTACTACAGCAATGGGCACGAAGATACCTCAGGGTCACTCAAGCACGTTTCGGCCTACACAAGCGGGCTCGGATCCGAACATTCTTTGCCGAAGGTGTCGAGAAGAGTTTCCTTCCGCGGGTAGTGGAAGCCTTACCCACGCTGATACATGTTTCCCTGGTTCTGTTCTTTGCTGGTCTTGCTGTGTTCCTATGGAACATTAATCTCACCATTTTCAAGTTGGTCCTGTCCTGGATCGGCCTTTGTACAGCTCTCTATGGATGCACCATGCTCATTTCTTTTGTTTGCCGCGACAGCCCCTACTTCACACCCCTCACACCATTGGCGCTGGCCGTTATTTTTGTGATCGGATTGGCTCCCTCGGCCGCCGGGATGTGTTACGGTCTGTTGCTTTATTGGACAGGCTGTTCTGGTGGCCAGTTGGATAGATTTCGTCAGGCCGCCAATGCGTTGTTCGATTTCGTGAAAATGATATTCATGGCACCTGAGAAGGTTGCTCTGAAGTCACCACCAGAGCTCGATGCTCGTGCCTTAGTGTGGACATTCAGCCGGTTGGACGAAGATCACGAATTGGCGCGCTTCTTTTCTGGTTTGCTTGGCTTCCACACCTCCAAAGTGGTCACAGTTCCTCTGTACGATATTGATTATGAGGAAAAGTGGGCGATTTTGAGAGCGATGATTGGGTTCTTGGACCGCACATTCTCATCCAATTTGTCACCAGATCGGGTCAAACACCGAGTTGACATCTGTGAAAAGGCCATTGATTTATTGGACCCTTACAACCTCTTTCTAGAAAAGATATTTCTCGGACTTGCATGCGCAAACTCGGACTTTGGTCCTGTAATGGGTGTAGGCCCTGCACAATCTACAGAAATTGTGCAGTTTGTCAGACGCTTGGGCAATCGTACCGATCCAGCTGCCCAAGCTTTATTTTCCATGGCTGTCGCAAGAGTAAAGGAGCACGACGCCTCTTGGTTCGTTCTCGCCTCCGATGCATTTGGCATCCCGGAAGCTGACCTCCGATCACACGCCAAACGTTGCAACGACTTGCCATTCGTCATCTTGATTCACATCATCCGCCAGCAATTTATCTATTTATGGACTAGTGGCTGGAGAGCGTGGCAGATCTCGGGCGCTATAAAATCAGCATCCCAATTCGATGTGCTAGACCCGTCACCGGAACTGCGACACGAGTTCTGTGCTCTCTGGAATCAAATTGTTCGCACAGCGCAGAATGACTACGATCGGGATCATAAAATTCCATTATGGATACTCTGCCCTCTTCGCAGCACTTATATTGCGTTACATCAAGGGACTGATTCTGCCCCAGCCCAATTCTCCGCCTCTGCCTACTATGCGTGGGACGACCCCTCCCTGTATCCACTGTGCATCGACCCTTCCCATATTCTCGACGAGTCCGCTCGCACAACCTTTCCTCGTACTATACAACACTATGACCATGCGCTGGCCATCGCTTCCCGTACTATTCCGGCTGCACCTTCCTTATCTGCGCCTCCTCCACCCCATGTCGACGAAAATATTGCTGATGTGCCATCGCTCGACGACTCGCACCTCACACCTCAGCCTGTTGACGGTCTCCACATTTCTCTTACCTCACTAGGTCCTTCCAATGCAGGCGCAATACAAGACATTGTCACCTCAGGTATCGCAACCTCCTACTCCACTCCGGAAACCTCCTCATCCGCCCCTCCTCGCCCCTCTACCACCCAACCAGCTGCTGTTTCTCTCCATGAGAAAGTGGACCTCCTGACGCCTTCCGATCCACACAACTCCCCATCGACGCCTACTGATCCAATTCTCAACGATGTACTTCCGACTGGTTCGTCGCTGTCTTCTCACTCGCCCATCACTCAATCTGACCAATCACCATATTTTCCAGATTCTCATCCCTCGATCATAGGTAAAAGTGCACCTAGCGGCTCTCTCGTGCTTACAGCCTCTGGGCCTGATCCGGGTACTCCTTTAGAGGACGATGGTGGCCCAATTCCCATTTTGCTCCAGGAAAATGACGTCCCGGACCCTCCCTCGGTGCGCCACGCATTTGACGCGAACGCCATTCCCACCCCACTGGCAGACCCCTTGCCACAATCTTCCTCACCGCCATTGGTCACTGAATCGGACGTAGCCATCCCAAGTGGTTCACCACAGGAACCAAATGATGGACAGACAGGAGATCGTCCTCCGGATCTTTCGCATCACCAGTATGATATGGTCTGATACGCCCCCTAACTCTCAGACGTGCGTGTATGATAGGGTACATATTCATGTTGAAATATCAGCGTCATCTACGGCTACTATTTAGTACCATTTCCTTCTTCATCTAGTGTATATACTATGCTTTTGCTGTATGGATAATGTAGGGAATTTGTACATGGCTTTTGTTCGAGAGGACGTCGCTGCCGTCGATGTTGAGAACGACGGGACCTTGTACGCGGTTGGGACTGACGATGGTCATACCAACCACGAGAGTCGCAGAATGCTTCGCTGCTTGCGCCCATCGCCGTGGACTAGCTCGTTACGGCGGGCCGAGCGAAACGAGGAGAGCGAGCCAAGCGCGTCGCCCAGAGAGGGAGGCCCTTGTCTACCAGTCGCTGTGTGTGGACTCCTTCAGAACGAATATTCGCGCAACGTCAGCGCAGAATGCTCAAGCGCTCAAGCTTGGGGTCAAAGCAAATGGGAATCGGTCACGGGATCGACTCGTACATCTGTTTTTTTTATGCCTAAACAATGCCTAGAGGATAGTCGTGAACATGCGGGGGAAAGCGAATATGTCGGCATACTGCGAGCTTACAGAGAGCGGTAAACGGCTCCTTAGGATTGGAAACATGCCTGCATGAGGTAAGACGTTAATGTAACGCGAGGTTTGCTGACAGAGACCTGAGGCCGGGGACAGGCCGGACCTCAGAAAATGCCCAAGAAACGCAAGGCCCCCAGCAGGGGTTGGAATGCCAATGGAGACGGAGATGGAAACGCGGCGTGCTGTTCATATTGGCACTAGCAATAGACGGCGTGTTGCCAAGGACAGATCATGATGCCTCCGGAGTAAGAACGAGGACGGTCAATCATACAGTATCTTTTTTTTTTTTTTTTTTTTAAAACCAATTTATATTCCGGAATACATGTCCAAGACAAAGCCCGGTCATAACTAAGAACCGTTACAGTATAGAAGGGTAGACAAAGGTTGTATACACATATGGCCAAATCACCAAGTCGCGTAGATAAATGGTAGGTAGTTGGAAGCGTCCGTTTCGGGAATGCTCAGGTAAATAAATAATAGGGTAAAATTACAAGGACTGGGGTATAGGGCAGCGAAAGGAAGGACCTTTAGAGTTGGAACTGACTATCTATTTAGTCTGGTTCTGGTGGGACTGATGGAGCAGGTAGAAAGTCAGGTGGCCGAAAGGCAACCTTTCCTTCTGAGATAAAACCGAGTAATTGGTGAGCTCTCTTGACTGTTGAGTGGAGTTGCTCTAGTGTGAGCGTGTGCATGTGTGACTGGATGCCTTTGTTGACACGTGCTTGGTAATGACACGGGCATTCTCGAATGAGATGTGAGGGTGTTCTGAGCAATGCTCCGCATGTGCATGCGAGGGTTTCAGGTGGATCTGTGGGTCTAAAGCGTTTAGCATAAGAGCCCATGAATGTGTGGTCAACCGCCAGTTGTACGGCGGCTGATGTGGTGTGGCATGAATAGAGTGGGCGTCGTGTTTTCCGTCCCTGTTCATCTTTTTCCACGTCTGTTGCTGCCACCCATAGCGGGTGATTGGATCCGGAGGGAGGTTCCGTAATGATCTTCTCCCTATGTGTGTGTCCTTCTCCTGAGTCACCTGTCCATCTGAGTTTGAATTGGGTGAGACAGTGCTCTAGCCCGAACTCGTGTTCCCAGGCGAGAAATGCTTTTTGTCTTGCCCTAGATTTTTGGAATGATGCTGATTGTATGCGATCCATTCCATCTGGTGGTAATCCCCAACTGGCCTGTTTGGCTGCTTCTACTGCCATGTTGTGACCTTCTAGGGAGTCGTCCGCTGGTGCCCAGATGAGGAAGTAGGATACCTGTCTGTGTCTTAGCGTGAGTAGGGTGAGTGCTTTATGAAATCGAAGCACAGCTGCATGTGCTTTGACCGAGCACGGGTTTTTAACCGCTTGTAATGCCGAAGCATTATTACTCAGTAGGAAAAAATTAACAGGGGGTATAACCTCCTCCATATAGTACTCTGCAAGGGTTTCTGCTGTTCGCACGATTGCATAAGCATCTGCATCGAATTGCGTCAACTCCGAGCCGATTGTCCAGGAATGCACGTTTAACGGCCCATTCCCAACTGAGTACGAGGCAGCCGCACTGCCGACCTCGGTTAAGTCACATACAACACGTGTAGTGATGCATGCAGCTGTGTGGATTATCATGGTGTTCCACCCTTCACAAGAGACCGTGAGATCCCTGATCCAGGCTTTCCGCATATGAGGGCGCACTACTCCCATGTATGTGAGGTTCGCCGCCCAGTTGGGAACCTCCCAGGGGCTAACCGCCACGACGTCGACTCTAGGTCCCCATGAGGGAACCCTTTGAGCGAGAGCCTCTAAGACTGTAGGGCACAGGATCTGAGAATTAACAGGCTGGTCAACCCCTTCTGGCAGCAGTGTCAGGTGGTTGCCATGTCCCGTTCGTTGAACTGGTAGTGGTAAGTTGTCTTGATCCATTGAGCACCATGACGGTCCCAGCCTTTGGAGTAGTTGTGATTGACGCGGTAACCTGTAAAGTCTCAGTGCTGATGTGTATGTGAGTTTTTCCAGGACATGATGCATGGGTAACATCTGCGTGATTTGGAGGAGTGTCTCTCTTGGCGCCGTGTGGAAGGAGCCTGTGACGACTTTGACCATTTTGTTCTGGACTTGTTTAAGGTTCTTGACTAGGCCCTTGGTTCCTCCTTGGCGGAACCAGAGTTGACATCCCCAGGTCATTACCGGGAGGCAGACCGCGTTAAGTACTAGTCTCCAATTTGCCATTGAGAGTCCGTGTATACTGTTGCCGAGCACCTGTAACACTTTGATGGATGCGCGTGCCCTATTGCACATGATCCAGACATGAGGTTCCCATTTGAGTCTCCAATTGATGAAGAACCCAAGGTATCACAGCGTGTCTACGGGCTGTACTGTGAAGTATGAATTAATCTCCAGCTGAGGGAGGATGAGGTGTGTTGGAGCAGGCATAGGGTTGTGCTTGTAAGGTTTCTGGAAGAAGAGTAGCTCTGTTTTGTCTGCCTCAACGGCTAGTCCCGATCTGGTTAGCCATTCCACACAGACCGAGTACCTGGCTTGTAGGAGTTTGATGACATCGTCCCATTCTTCTGCGCACGCAAAGAGAAGACCGTCGTCGACATACATTCCTAGTGAAGAGTTGTTCCAGTTTGCCATTTTTCCCAATAGAGGGGCCGTGTAAGTGATGGACAGGACTGGGGATAGTGGCAATCCTTGCAGGACACCAACTGGTTGTGTTCTCTCCTCTGAAAGGATGTTGTTGAAGCGTAGCCTAATTCTTCTTTCTGCCAGAAACAAGGATGCCCATGTAACTAGTTCTTCAGCGAAGCCCATGTTATGTAATCGTGCCATCATGTGATCATGGTTGACATTGTCGAAGAAGCCTTTGACGTCAAAGAGGAGTATTCCTGTTTTGAGTCCCACAGCATGGGCCGCTTGAACATCATGTATAAGTGTGAGTCCTGCATCTAGGCATGACGAGTGAGTGCGACCCCCAAATTGGTTGGTATTGATGAGCCCCTCTTTGACTATGTCATATTGAAAGCGCTTAGCAATGGCCTTTTCCATCAATTTGCTCATTGTTTCTAGCAGCGAGATTGGCCTGTGTGCCTTCGCCAATGAGTAGTCTGGTTTGTTTGGCTTTGGGATTATGACCACTGTTGCTTCCTTCCATCTTGCTGGATGATGTCCTAGCCTGATGCATGCAGAGTAGATATTGGTTAGAAGATCATCACAATGAGGCCATCCTCGTTTTAGGAGGTCCCATCCTATACCCGAGATTCCCGGGGCCGATTTGTTCAATGTCTGTTTGAGGAGATCAAGGAGCTCTTCTTTACCAAAAGGGGCGAATGGCCGGGGGGGGTGTGGTGCAGGATTGTCTGTGAAATGTGTAGGGATGTTGCCTTCATCCTTTGCAAAGAATCTTTCCGACAGCAGCGAGGCCATCTGTTTGTGTTCATAGGTGAGATCCCCTTCGTGATTGATGAGGGCCAGGATGTGTGATGAACATCTGCCATGACACCATGCTGCTACTTCCCATATGTTAGCTTCCGAGATATAGGAATTGGCCCAGTCTCTCTTGGCTATGTGGACAACCCTTTTGAGCTCCCGTCCAAGTCGTACTCGTGTTTCCTCTGAGGCATTTGCAAGCGCTGAAGCGGCCTCTCTGCAGTCATCATTCCACCATTTGGAAGAGAAGCCCAGAGCGTTGCCCTTTCTTTTCATAGTTGCCACACATGCCGTGTTGAAGGCATTGTATATCGCGTTAATAAGGGAGTCAATGGTATCCGTGTTGGCTATTGGCCGTATCGGGTTAGATGGAACGGTAGTAGTGAAAACCTGGTCCCATTCTTTCCATTCTTCCGCAGATATGGACATGTCAAATCTGTTGGTTCGGTCTTCTCTGTGTCTTGAGAGCCATATTGGGGTTGATGCAATGGTGTGTATGAGCGCGTGATCCGAGCCGAGTGAGCCCGCCCAGTCTATATGTGCTCCCTGAAATGATCCTTGAACGGAAGCTGCATAGTTGCACCAAACTAAGTCTATGGTGCTGTCCCTGGTGCCATTCTCTCCTCTGTGCGTGGGGATTCCTGGTTGTGTAAGCAGGGAAAATGTTTGTGTGGCAATCCACTCTTCTAGTTGTGCCGAGGCTGTTGAGGAGTTCCATCCCACTGGCGACCACGAGTTTGAATGAAGATTGAAGTCCCCAAGGATAATGGTGGGGATAGTGGATTCGAGATCTAGTGAAAGGAGTGTAGAAAGTGCCGTTTTGTCGTTGACATCGTTGTAAAAGTTTATGGCTCGCCATTTGAGCTGGCCAACCAAGATGTCTGTGATAAGTATGCATGGGTGTGCGACAATGTCATTGCGAGTTGTATGTCTGCAATAGTTTTTCTTGAAAGGGTGGTCCCGATCGTGAATGTGTATGTAGGTCATTACTTTCGTGCATTTGTCAGGTTGGAAGAAAGGGTACACCAGGAGCCAGCTTGGGTTGGCAGCTCCTCCCAGAACGTCTCTTCCTTCCCTGAGGTCGTCACTCCTGGCTATGCCGATGTGGTTAAACCAAGGTTCTTGAATAAATAAGATATTGTCCGTTTTGTTTGAATTCAGTAGTGCGTGCATGGGGGCATTTCACTGCCTCATATTGACAGATGCGAAGTTGAAATTACACATCTGTGATCATAGATGTGGAAGGGCCCCAGCCCATGTCTGCTCCCTTTGCCCTTGCCTCTTCCGTGATCTGATTGAGGGCCGACGCTTCGACGCCAATCGGAGGGTGTGATTGTCCGTCCCACATGATGGGGACATTGTCGAAAGGGGTGATGGATTCCCGGAGTGAGTAGAAGTCGTCCCCTCGTGCTTCTGCGTCCAATGCCTGGTCTATTTTGATTTCGGCAATAACTTCCTCTTCTGCTTCGTGAAGTAGCTCCATGATTTCGTCTTCATCGTGTCTGTCCATGGCTCGTAACTGTGTGCAAGTGTCTTCGTCTCCTGCTAGTATTGCAGTTCCGTATGCTTTACAATGTCCAAGCTCCGAGTATAGATCTACGATCGATTTTCCCTTTGATGAAACTATGCGCGCTGTAGGTAGTGCCGTGGTGTCGGTGACGTTAGGGTGCGTCGAGACAAAGCATTTCTGGTATTCCGCTACTGATGGTAGGGTGCAACACATGCAGAGCAGAATGTTCTTGTCTTTCTCCGTTGGACACTGTGCGAGTGGGATGTTCTTGACTTCTGGGACGATGAATGCGCTAAGGCGTGGGGAATAGGGTTCAGCTCTTTTTTTTCCCTTTGTATTCCTCTTCGTGCCTACTACTTGGAAAGGTTCATTTTGCTTGTGTTCCGGCAAACACAGCGGGTTGAAGTCGCCTCTCTTCAGGCATTTGCATGAACATGCATGGTGGTCAGTTTTCTTGCAAAGGAGACATTTGAGGGGACAATCGCATTTCCCTATTGTCTTGTGGGATTTAGAATTGCATTCATAGTCGTGATCCCTGCCGTCATGCTTTCCTCCGCATCTGTAGCATTTGATAGCCCCCTTTGGAAGTTTGCATTTCGCAGAACTCGCATAGTGGCCTAGTAAGTGACACCTTGAGCATTGTAACAACGTAGGGTTGTCTCCACATCTGAGGAATTTGACCTGAGCGCCAAACATGCATACTCCGTGAGTTAGTGCATTTTGGCAGATGGAATTGTCTTCATCTATTATGGCCGCCAGGACCGTGGACTTCTCTTTGTCATTGTTGAGCGGGTTACCCTGCCAGTGTGGAGCTATGCATATGAGTGCATCTTGGAAACACAGGTTGGCTATAAATTGCTTGATCAAATCGTCCGGGCCCCAGACGCTTCCATTGAGGTCCTCTGTGGGGACTTGCCTCAATTGAATCCACGTCCATCCCTTTGTAGGGACTAGTTCTGTACGCCCCTTGAATGGTCGGCATAGGTAAGGCTTCAGTGTCATCAGGTCTCGGGGGGGAATGACGCCCGCAATGGTATAGACAAAATTGCCGGTCGTATTAGCCGTGGTGGACCATCTTCTGCTTAAGACCGCCGGTGGGTTCTTAGCTTGTCTGGCTAGGTCACGCTGTACCGACTGAATTATCTCGACTGGGTTACGAGTGCGGAATTTGCATTCTTCTTCTGCATTTTCCAGTCCACCGAACCGGATTACTGTGACTTCTGTCATGTTACCATCTCCCAGCGTTTTGCGTGGGCCTTGACCGCCTGATGGTTTCCTTCCTTGAACTTGTCTTGCTTGCACTGCTGAGGTCTTAATGTTCTGCTGTTGTGCAACAGCCTCTCTTGTGATGATATTGGCGAACATTGGCTTTATTCTTGAATTGTTATTGGTAATTGCAATGTGCCCATCATCAGGGCCCGTAGCTCCAGGAACCGAGTGTCTCTGGTTGAAGGTGTTAGCTGCATTGTTGTGTCTGTGTCTTTGGCCCCTGCTCATTGGTGCTAGTGCTGGGAATTCCTTGTCATCGTCTACTCGCATGAATGCGAGCGAGTTGGCTGGTGGTATAGACTGTTCCGGTACCAGTGGTTCTGAAGGGAAAGGAGGAGCTACCTGACTATCCTGTCGCGGTCCGGTTTCCTGGGTTGTCACCACAGGGCCTGCAACTACGGAAGATACTCGGGGAGCCTGATTAACAATGTGTTCAGACCGGTACCCGGGACCTGCACGTTGCGGTATCCTGGGAATCCTGCCATTACCCAAGGCTTGTTCAATACAATGGATAGTATCCCATATTGGCTGGTTGAATTTGGCCATCATGGCTAGCATCCTGACTTCGAATGTGTCCGTAATCGATGCTTCTGGAGAGATTGACAGTGCGATGCCGTCTTCGAGTGCCTCTGCTCCTCCGAAAGCGGGAGTCCGCGACATTGCCGGAGGTAGTGATACATTGGTAAGTGGTGGGGGAATTCCTGGTGGGAATATGTTGGCAAGGTCCAGATGTTCTGGGTCAATTGCCATATGGTTCGCTGTATTGTGAATGGATGAATCTAACCCTCGTGTTGGTTCTACCGAAGCACTTGGTATGATGTTTTGAACGAGGTTCACTGCGTCTCTGATGACTGATGGTGTTGAAGGGGTGGCAAAAGTTGGCTGTGGGGTTGGTTCAGCCTTGATTTCGAACTGTATTGTGGTAATTTCTTTGGGGGGAGTCGGTGTCTTTTGCTCATCCCTGTCCGGTGGGGGAACAGGAGCTATGACTTCCATGGGGGAATATGCTCTCTTTTGTGAAGTTGATTGAGAGGCATTGGAGGTGATGCTAGTTGATCGTCCTCTGGGGGTTACTGGGGCCGGCCTCGCTTTACACTGGTCCACTTTGACTTTCTTGGCGGTATGTTCGTCTGCCTGAAGCGTCATTCCGAGGCGTGTCGCTGCTACTCGAACAAGGGCTTTCTCTTCCTCCAATGTTAACGCTTTGAGTCGAGCTTCCGTAGCCAAGCGGCATTCCTCGACCAGCTTCTTGTGTTCAAGGGCTATTTCTGCATCCACACGCGGAGCAATGGCACTGTGTTCATCTGCTAGTAGGCATGAGAATTCACTATCTGCCTTGAGACAAGCTTGTTCCTTTGCCTTATCCAACAAGGTTTGAAAGTACTTGTTGGCATCTTCCTTTGCTTGTTTCTCCTTCATTTTGCAGAGATTCCTGCTGGTAATAGCATATGTCTCGAGGGCTTCCTTGACCGCTCTGTCTTTGCCGTCCGCCATGGCTTGATTGATCATGTTGTGGTAGGCTTTGTTTTCCATTGCAAGCCTTTCATTGTTATATTTGCTTCGTGTTTGAAGCGTAATGTCTTCCCAAATTGTGTTTGTGATTTCTTCAATCGAGGCTTCGTTTAACAGGTTGTCGATGAGTTCGGCAAGGCCCATTGTGGTGAGTTTGTGTTCCACCTTGTTGGCTTTCTGGCTTACTGCCATTCTGATCTGGGCCTCATGTGCGCGCCAGACTGTGGCTCGAATGCCATCTATGCTGTCTTGGGGAAGATAGGGGCCGTTGTCTAAGGACAGGTGTTCAGCGATTTGGAGTGAAACGGCTTCCAAAAGATCGCGCTGTGTCTTGAGTTCCGGAAGGTTGTTCGATCTTCTGTAATTATCGCGTAGCGGGTGGAGAGGAAAGTCCCCCAATCGACCAATGTTCTTTGTGCGGACACAGCCCCTTAAAATAGCCGCCATGGTGTGCATGGCAGCTCGGAACCAGTTGCTAGGTCGGAGCAAGCTCCAGACATTGTTATCGTCAGCACGAGGTCCAACTGAGAGGGCCGCTGCAGCAAGGTCCAAGATCCGACGGAGTTCATCCGATTGCACCGGGAATGCTGGGTCCTGAAGAATGGTGAGTGGTTCATTTAGGAAGTAGTGCGAGTGACCCTCGGCTGCTTGGTTTAGTTCATCCTTGATGGTGTCCATGAGGCCAACTGCCTCGAAGTATCAATCGTTTTGTTCGGTGATTACTCCGATCGAATTCCCTCTGATGGGCATGGAAGCGAGTGATCGTAGGCTAAGTGTGGCATTATAAATCTCCAGTGGGATTTGGTAGGATGGTGTGAGGCGATCCTCGAGGATTGACAATGAGGCGGGTGCATGTTCCAGTCGTGTATTAATGGCCTGGCGATCAGAAGCAGCCGAGGAATACACGGAAATGGGGTTTGCTTGATCGCCGTATACATGCATTGTGTGGCCCTCCACCTCGATGCTTTGAGGGTGGTAGGATGTGCTTAGTTGTCCCTCTGTGGAAGATCCAGGCAAGAAGAGAGGGGGGGGGTTTATGTGAGTAGCATGGGTCGGCGAGTCGTCCATGGGCGAAGATCCGCCAGAGCCTACGGACTCCCTTGCTTCGGTAAAAGATGATGAGCGAGAGATTGAAGCTCCCAGAGTGCTGCCCCTGACCGGTGATACGCCCCGCGCTGCGCTGGTGGTGTATACAGCGTTTTTCGCATTTCTAACGCTTACAGGACAAGTGATGTCATCCGCGCGCCCTCGACCCTTGGAGCTCGTATTGCACCGGCAGCAGCGTGTAGCAGGATCTAGGCGTTACGTGTAGAAGGCTACAGCGAAGCGCGAACCGAGTCACGTGGCATTGCGGCGAGACCAAGCGACCAAACTACTTGTGAAGGCGAGGCACTATAGCGACAGTGCCTGTGCATTCCCTGAGTTGGTGTTCTCGGCTAGCGATAAGCCATGTGGCGACCATGCACATGGGCGTACGCGGCCCGGCGGCTAGGATAGCGACCGCATTCGACTGGCACGAGCGCGAAGTGCGTCAAACCTTCTAGAGTAAGGCCGACCAATACCGAAGGATCGAGACGCGACTGGGCGGTTCGACTGGAGGATAGTGACTCGAGTGCAACGACAGGCGATGTGCGGCCTTGCTAAGCGTAGGATGTGGATTGGCTGAGGCGGGGCGAACACGAACCTTCGAGAGGTTTCTACTTGCCCTCGGCCCCGCATATATAAGGACCGCTGTCGCTCGTAGTTCGGCAGTTCAGCAGCGATCTTTAGCAGCTTCACTTCACATTTGTACCTTCCTTATTAGGCAATATCTCATCTTAAGACCAGAGTTCACCTTTCATCTCTGCGTTCGCATTGTGATATCAGTCACTCATCGTCCTCATCATTCTCGCTATCGTAACTAAGCTTCGCCCTTGCGTGCGAAGTCATTGTCATCATACTCGCGTTGATACCCTAAGCCGGTGCTAAGCACTGAAATACCAGCTTAAGTATCGCAAGTTCGTGGGGTGTGAAGCCGGTCGATCGGGTCCGCGCAGGCCTCCGCGGGACGCTATACTTCGTAGGCGCGACCGCCGGTGCAGGCGCCGCGTCGGGTTCGCTTCGCTAAGACCGCGCACGCGTGCGGCACTGTCGGGAACGCGAGGGGTGAGCTACACGGAGCTCTGAGGAAGCAGGGACACTCGGGTCCGCACGGGCTTCCGCGGAATACAAGACTTTACAAGGGCGGCCACTGGGGTCGGGGACGCGTCGGGTTCGCTTCGCTAAGGCCGCGCGCGCGTGCGGCACTGTCGGGAATGCGGGGGGTGAGCTACACGGAGCTCTGAGAGATCGGAAACGCGAGGGGGAAAAGGGTACTAAATTCTCTGTGGTCTAAGGTGTAGTTACATGCATTATATACTAAAAGCGTAGCTACGGAGTCCAGGAACGAGGGTGAGGGCAGGAAAGTATGGTAGGGATGGTACGATATGGACAGGGGGAGCCAGGGGGACACCGGGCGAGGCGTGGGAAAGCGGTCCGATGTGCAGGAACGCGGTCCGATGTGCAAGTGAAAGGCACAGGAAAGCGCTGATGTCAAGGAAGTGTGGCAGCACATGTACTGAAGGTGCAGCGGTGTGCAGGGTGAGCGCGGAATACAGCGCGAGGTGTGTGCGGAGAGCGTGGGAAAGCACAAGAGCGCAGCGAGGTCGGCGAGGCTCTGCAGAGCATAGAGAGCGCGGAGTGGGTCCGCTAAGCGGAAAGTGCGCGAAAGCTGTAATATAAGCTGTTTCACTGGCTAGTGCGGGAGCGGTTGTATTAGCGTCTCGCGTGCGGCGTGCGTAGGCCATCGTCGGTCGTACTCACTCTCGCTATTAGTATAGGTATTCGCCATCGCAGCTCACGTCGGACTCGCCTTGGCTCGCGGTTTCTATTAGTCTTGCGTCTTCGCTGACAAACTAGCGTGTTGGCTTGCGTCTATATCCCTCATCCTTCCCGAACTCGAGCACTCTCGGCCTTCTTACACAGCTTGTAGGGGGTTTAGGGTATCATTTCTGGTGGCCAACATGGGGAGGTTGGAATATAGAAGTTTAGTTCAAGTTTAGGATCTCAGTTTAGGACCATTCCTAGTCGCCCTCGCCACCGTAGGTGTTCGCTACTAGACGAAATCACGAGGGCAGGTTACGATCCGGATCACCATTTCCCTGGAAGCTTTCCGGAACTTGACAACCTTTCGCCGCTTAGTTCCCTCTCTAGCGAACTTAGCGACCCTCCACCCAGCACAAACGCGAGCCAAAGCTCGCTACTAGCTGACTTAGGAAGCGAAGAAGAAGTTTTTGTCATCCTGTCAGGCGACGCAGCACAAACTGTCGCGCCCAGGTCTACTAGGGCGAGCACCTGCCTTCAGCAACAGCGATCAGCATCGGCAGCCATGTTGGCCGCTGCATCCACACGAAACCAACAACCAACAAACCAGCCCACAGCGGTGCAAGTACAAGCGAGTACATCGCAGCAGTCGGCTTCCGCAGCAGCGAATCAGAGTACCACCGCGAACCAGTGGGGACCAGCACCTCCTCCACCACCTCCACCAGTTCCTCCACCAGTTAATCCACAGCAACCAAGAATGCCTTTTGCAGACTTGCCCAGCCGCGGCGAGCGCTCGGCGCCATCATTCGATGGCGGCGCCGAAGAGCTCGGTCGCTATTTCTCAGAACTAGAAGCCCTCTTCACGAGGCACACGATAACCACCGACAAAGACAAGAAAGCGGGCGCTCTTAGATATCTCGCTACTGCCGCACTCGAAAGGATGTGGAAGGCTAGCAATACCTATACCGACTTAACAAAGACCTACGCCGAGTTCAAGGCAGAGATCCACAAATTCTACCCTGGGTCTAGCGACAATGTCTTCACAATCCACCATTTAGATACGCTCATAGGCGAGTGCACGCGACTCGGCATCTGCAATGCGACCGAGCTCGGCGACTTCCATCTCCAGTTCAGGACAATATCCAAGTACCTGATAGACAAACGCAGGATGTCGCAAGCCGAAGAAACGCAGGGCTTCCTGCACGCGCTCCAGCCAGAATTAGAGAACCAAGTCAGACAGCGACTACAGATCACAGACCCACAGCACGATCCACAGGACCCATACGAGCTCGGGAAACTCTATGAGGCGGCAGCATATTGCTTGCTCGGCAGCGTGCCCGCAGGTTCAATGGGTGCGATCAGGAGTGCGACGACACTAGCACCTCAGCCGCCCCCAGTTAACATCAAATCCGAGCTCCAGAACGAGGTCCAATCAGTGATCAAGTCCGCGGTTGCAGAAATGACAGAAATGTTCAAGAACATCTTCGCAGCACAGGCACAGTTTACCGGTGCAGCGCAAACCAGTCAGTCGCAAGCACATGCGCCGACCATAGTGCGACCACCGCAGGACCAAGGTAGCAAGTGCAACTTCTGTGGTGAAATCGGTCATTTCATGTGCGACTGCGAAGTGGTCAACGAATACGTGCATATGGGCAAGTGCAAGCGCAACCACGAGAACCGGATAGTCCTGCCCTCGGGGGCGACAGTTCCTTGCAGCATCACTGGCGCTTGGCTGCGTGACCGCATCAATGAGTACCACCGGCTGAATCCTAACCAACAAGGCACCGTGCAGATGCTGTGTGAAGTCGCCAGCACGGTTACCGTCGCTACGCTGATTCAAGCAGAAGCGGAGCCATCTAAACAAAACAAGGTCACCTGCTTTGAGCCAGAGTTAGGCCAGCCTGGCGTGTATGCGTACAGGAAGCAGAGTTCGTCCAAGGGCAAGGCGAAGGAAGCCGCACCCCCGCACATTGTAGAGATCCACTCAGAGGACGACAGCGCGGCCGAGCCTACTAGGTTTACTAATGAATTTCCCCCTGTAGTACCGCAACCACCAGACTCAGATACCGACGGAGCGGCGGTAGAGCACCCCTTCGCCAAACCATTGCTGACCCGCAATCTGCTCGGCGAAACGGACAGCGATCCGCTGCCACTGCGCAAGAGCGAACGTGCATACACTATGACGTCGCAGATCTATGACGCCAAGGTGGCGCACAAAGTGTTTGAGCAGATCTTGAGCACCGGAATCACTCTATCGCAGCGGGATTTGCTTTCGCTCGCGCCTGAGCTCTGCACAAAGATCGCCGATGCGACGGTTCGCAAGCACATCGCTAGGACAGATGCACAAGCAGTACTAGAGAACATCCCAGAGGTGACACCTGCGTGGTCTTCTGAAGCTCACATGCCAGCATCATTCTCAAAGACCATACACGAGCTACCCGCGAACACGACTATTATCAAAGATCCATACGAAGCGCTTTTGCGACAGCGGCTTTGTGGCGAGTGTAGTGGCAAGCCAGTCAAAGTAGCGACCGAGTCTAATGCGCTTAGGGCGATCCTACCGACCATAGCAGACCAAGAGCAAGTCGAGGCAATATTGGATCCTGGATGTCAAATCGTCGCCATGTCCAAGGAAGTCTGCATCGCACTCAGCATTGTGTACGACCCGAACGTTTGCTTGAACATGGTATCGGCGAACGGCGGCGTCGACCAGTCGCTCGGCCTAGCGAAGAACGTACCATTCAAAATCGGCGAGATTACCGTCTACCTACAAGTCCACATACTTCACCAACCGGTCTACGATATCCTGCTAGGGCGGCCCTTTGACGTACTGACAGAGTCCGTTGTGGTCAACTACTGCGACGAGAACCAGACCATCACCATACTCGACCCTAACACAGGCAAAAAGGTGACGGTGCCGACCATGAGGCACAGTAACTACCGATTCTCGGAAAAGCACAAGCAATGCGATGCGAAAGTTCCGGATTTTTGAGTATCGATGATTTGGTCGAAGACCAAGGAGAGCTCGCACTTTCTATAGACTATGACTCAGCAAATCACACTGCTTCGCTTGAGGCCTGCGCTATCCTACCGGACAATACCACGCAGGACGAGATCGCAGTGGCCTATGTATCTCTTTGTGACTCGAATTCCGCATGTTTTGATTCTCTATTTCTCGCCGACTCGTCGCAGTCTCGCTCTATGCCTATCACTTCCGGCAGTGAATCCAGCTTGGACCGCGTGCCATATATTTCCTTTTCCAATGTAAAACCACCTCTCGCCATCTTTGCAGGAAAGAAGTACAAACCAGTCGCGCTTAAAGTGCGACCGGTCGAGACCGAGCTCCCAAGCCAGTTCAGAATCATCCGCAACATTAAGGGCGACCCCTTAGAAAATATTCCAGAACTACCTACGCAACCGCAGGACTTTCAGCCGATGGGTTGCTACACGCAAGAGCGAAAAGAACAGTTCGACAAAGTTCATGAAGGCGACTTTCTACTACCAGACGAGAAGAAGCTTATGCACCAGTTTATGTGCCTGCAAAACGAGGCGTTTGCTTGGAATGACCTAGAGCGAGGACACTTCCGTGAGGACTTCTTTCTGCCAATAGAAATACCGACCATTCCGCACAAGCCATGGGCACAGCGAAACATACCGATACCGCCCGGCATTTACAACGAAGTCTGTCGCATCATCAAGCGCAAGATCGACGCAGGCGTTTATGAGCCATCGAACTCGTCTTACCGCTCGAAGTGGTTCTGCATAGCGAAGAAGGACGGCAAATCGCTTCGCATCATTCACAGTCTCGAACCACTAAACAAAGTAACCATCAAGCACACGGGCGTCACGCCTTTTACTGACCAGATTGGCGAGCACTTCGCAGGACGAGCGTGCGGCGGCATGCTTGACCTCTACGTCGGCTACGACGAGCACGGGCTCGTGCCAGAGTCGCGTGACCTGACTACCTTTCAGTCGCCCTTTGGCACGCTACGCCTCGTGACTTTACCTATGGGCTGGACGAACTCAGTGCCGATATTCCACGACGACGTTACCTTTATACTTCAGCCTGAAATCCCTAACACCACAGTCCCATATATCGACAACGTACCGATCTGTGGCCCCGCGGAAAGGTATATATTGCCCGACAGTACCGAGGAGTGTATTCCTGATAACCCCAGCATCCGGCGCTTCGTTTGGGAGCACTTCCAAGGGCTTAATCGCGTTGTACAGCGGACCAAGTACTGTGGCGGGACATATAGCGGTCCCAAAACAGTGTTATGCGCGGAAGAAATAACTGTCGTAGGCCATAGATGCACGCCTAGCGGTCGCCTTCCCGATCCATCTCGCGTCGACAAGATTGTCAAATGGGGGCCATGCCGAGACCTCTCAGAGGTTCGCGCCTTCCTAGGCACGATCGGCGTCTGTCACATCTTTATAGCAAATTTCACCAAGCGGGCTAATGCATTGGTCAACCTCACGTGCAAAGACGTGCCCTTTGAGTTCGGCCCAGCACAAGTAGCGGTGCAGGCCGACCTCAAAGAGGCCTTACTCAACTCACCAGCGCTGCGACCGATCGATTACAACTCAGACTTGCCAGTTATCCTAGCGGTGGATACTTCGCACATTGCAGTAGGCTTCTATCTTTGTCAGGCCGACGTGCATATGCCCAAGAAGCGATATTTCGCCCGTTTCGGATCGCTACTGCTAAACGACCACGAACGGCATTTCTCGCAACCTAAGCTAGAACTTTATGGGTTATATTGTGCACTTCGTGCATACAAGATGTTCCTCGTCGGCGTCCGCAATCTCATTGTGGAGGTCGATGCGAGATATATCAAGGGCATGCTCAACAACCCCGATATTGCACCGTCGGCTAGCGTAAATCGATGGATTGTCTCGATATTGACCTTCCATTTCGAACTTCAGCATGTACCTGGCAAGAGTCACGGACCCGACGGTCTCTCACGGCGACCGCCCCAGCCAGGAGACGATAGCAACGACGGAGAAAGCAACGACAAAGCTGAAGAATTCGAGGACTGGATCGACAACCTCTACAGCTTCGCGCATATGATCAATAATCCCATTCGTGTGCCGAAGTCAGAGCGACTCGTTCACGTCCTCGCTTTAGAGCAGATGCTTAGCCATCCTTATACCACCCCCGACCCTCAGATTTACGAACCCAACTACGACATTATTCCGAGGAGTGCGACAGCAATACAGGCCAACAAGAAATTAGCCATGATCCACGACTGGCTCACATTCCTAGAACGGCCCGACGGCCTATCAGATCAAGATTACGCGGCGGTGATTCGCCAAGCAGTGCGGTTCTTCCTAGACGAGCACATTCTTTGGAAGCGAGACCCTCAGGGCGCGCACAAGCAGGTACTCTACCGACACCGTCGCATCGAGGCCATACAGGCGGGGCACAACGATGTAGGACACAGAGGGTTCTATGCTACGCGAGCAATTATTGTCGAACGCTACTGGTGGCCTTTCATGGGCCACAACATCGCGTGGTATGTCAAGACGTGCCACATTTGTCAAAGCCGACAGACTCGCCAAGTCCTCATTCCGCCAATCGTTGCCACCCCCGCGCCACTGTTCACGAAAATGTACATGGACACTATGCATCTGCCTTGCTCGGGCGGCTATGCATACATCGTGCAAGGGCGCTGTTCGCTAACTGGCTACCCAGAATTTCGCATGCTGTGCAAGGAAACGGCGCAAAGCATCGGCGACTGGATATTCCAAGATGTACTTTGCCGATGGGGCATGCAAGCGGAGATCGTCTCTGATAACGGCAAACCCTTTGTTGCAGCGCTCTCGTACCTGGAGTGCAAATACCATATCAAGCACATCAGGATTAGCGGCTATAACTTGCGAGCGAACGGTATAGTAGAGCGATTGCACTTCTGTCATGATCCTACCACGCGACTACGATTCGGACGCTATTTTTCTTTTCTTTCTTCCTTACTCAGCCCCTTTCGATTCACCACAGACTATTGTTACCTATCCTTTCCCTTCCCCTTTCGCCTCCTAGTTCCTTAAGGCTGCGCCATCCTTTGTTCTCCTTTCGTATCCTTGTCCCTTAGGGCTGTCCCCTGTACTATACATGACTCATTCCTAGGACTGTTATACTAGGCTACGAGGCTATGTACGACTCATGCTGTGGAGGTATCTACGTATATAAGGACTGGGTGATGTGCCCAGAAGTCCCATCTTGTCCTTCGTCTATTACCTGCAAATCTACAAGTTCCATTGACCATTTCCTCTCATCTCTTTCTAAGTTGGCTGTGAAGCCTCATCGAACCCCGAACCATTGCATCACTGAACCATTGCCCACACAGAAACCTCGACGCACGTCGCGTATCCTCAGGATCCCGCAGGATCTTGACAACTTCAATGTTCGGCAGGCAATGTTTAAAGCAGCAGACGGCGATCAGAACAAGTGGTCGCAGGTCGCCTACTCGGTATTCTGGTCGGAGCACATCACGATCAAGAAGTGCATGGGCTGTTCGCCCTTCTACGCTGCTACGGGTGTCCACCCGATCTTACTGTTCGACATCGTGGAGGCGAACTACTTATTACCACCTCCAGACTCGCTCTTGTCAACAAAAGACCTCGTAGCACGGCGTGCGATTGCATTACAGAAGCGCGCCGACAACCTGAGCCAGCTTCGCGACCGCGTTCATGGACACTGCAACCGCACGGTGATCAAATTTGAGAAGGACCATGCGGCGACAATACACGACTTTGATTTTAAAGCCGGTGCGCTAGTCCTTATACGGAACACCGCAATCGAGAAGGCGCTCAATAGGAAGATGCAACCTCGCTATTTGGGACCACTAGTGGTGGTCTCGCACAACAAAGGCGGCGCGTACATTGTATGCGAACTGGATGGCACACTATACCACAACCCCGTCGCAGCATACCGCATTATACTGTACCTCGCGCGCGAATATATCGAACTGCCAGACTTCGAGGAGTATTCCGACATCTCAGTCAAGCGGCTTCGCGAAATGGAACAAAGCACTGCAGAAGATCCAGAGGATCCCTCGGCACATTCGATAGGCGACACCGGAGAGATGGACTCGGCAGATTGGCAAGAGCCCGGCGACGAGTTAGCAAACTACGATGCCGAGCAGGAGTCTGAGCTCTTCGACGTTGTCGCCTAAAAAAAAAAAAAAAAAAAAAAGTGATCCGGCATCGCAAGGCGTCCGGGCGACGCTTAGCGAGCGAGGAGACGAGATTAAATCAATTACCCCAAGATTTCAGATTTTATGCAAGCCCTTTTCATATCATTCTTACGACACCTGTTTTTTAGTTACATCACTTGTTCATACAACTTCGACTCGGCAGCGCCAGCGAAGTTTAGTGCAATGATGACATGCGAAGCAACCATTCAGCGGACAATAGTGCTTAAACATGCGAAAGCGTGCGAGCGTATCACCCTTGGTCGTCTTCCATATTCTGAGCGCGTATTCAAAACTTTCTACACCCCATGGCAATGGATCATTTGGAAAAACGCACCGCGACTACGGCATCGCACTTGACGCGACGCGCTTCCACAGAACACGCCAGTTTAATATTCAATGCCGTCCTGGCGACTGCTCCAGCGAAGAGTAAACTCGCTCATAGCCTCGTCAGCGCGGTGCTCGTACAAGGCAAAATCCTCGTCATCAATTGGGTCACCATAATAGACCCCATCCTCACTAACTGTACTACCGTCATTGGGTGAACCAGAATATTGAGCGGCGCCTTCGTCGTCCGGCACCGCAGTTACGCTTCCCAACTTGCTACTTTCTGGAACCTCGGTATCGGTCGCGTTAGCTCCAGTGGACTCGCCCTCGGGGCCCGCTCCCAGACCGGTCCACTCGTCGTCTTCGCCAAACTCGTTGGGCGACGAGGGATACAGGAATCGCGCCGCTGGGTCCGCGCGCTGTAGAAGGATACCAAGGCGAAGAGCAACCTCGGCCTCGGCTCCTCATTTAGCGACGTACCAATTGTGCAGGCCGGCGTCGGTCAGAATCATGTGAAGATCGTGGAGGACTTCTTGGTGAAAAACGCGGACTGCATGGTCGAGTACAGACACGCCCGCCCAGGAAGCCGTCCGCTCTAGCAGGCACTGCACGGATCATTAGAACAATGGCATGCACCAGAACATCGGGACGAACCCAGATGTCATAGTAAAAGTCGAGCCAAATAGTGACATCGGAATTGGACCGAGGACACGCAGCCCACACAGCCCGCATGGCGAGATGACACTTCACCGTGCTCTCATATAGCTTGCGAGTCGACACAGGAGGTAACGCCGCCGCGAGATGGAGAGTGTCAAGATGGTTTTGCATGATAGATCGCACCGGGATATCCATCAAGGGTGAAGAACGATTGGATAAGGGTATAGCGACACCAAGCATCTTAAATAGGGGCGCGCTCCCGAGAATCACTAATCCCTATTGCGAGGCATCAGCCGAGGACGAAAAATGGCGAAAACTTCAGTAATGAGGAGTCTAACCTTACTAAGAGACCATTGATCGGTATCACTCGCGGAACCCTGGCTAAGGCAGCCCTCATATCAAAGACATCCCCATTTTATTTCAATTTCGCGTTTTTCACGTTTACCCCGTCTTAATATTCTATCCACCGGCACACCGTGTGCATCCCCCCAATTTTATCACATCAACCCTCAGTGGGGTCGGACGGCTTGAGATAAAGGTTGTCATCACCCTCCCAGTCGAAGATCATTGCGCCGCCTTCGCTATCGCCTTTGCCATCGTCAGATGCATCCAGAGAGGCATCTGTGTAGCCACAAATGATGGCGGATAGTGGCAGAGCGTGACGACGCACTGCAGAAGTGCGAATGGCTTTCGTCAAATATTAGCAAGGGAACAGTGGTGACAGCGATTAGACACTTACCAAGCTGCGGCGCAATGTGCACAGCCGTACGCTCGCGGAGGAGGCGATGCTCCCTAGTGATCTCATTGCGCTCTTGGTCAAACTTAGCAAGGTGCCAGATGAGTTTGAAGTCAGTAACCAGGCCGAGGCTATGCATTTTGTTAACCTCATACTGAGCTTCGTCGAGCAGATCGGGGACGTCCTCGAAGCCGGCCGAGTATAGAATCACGGCGTAGGCCTGAGCACAACTAACGATCGCGGTATGGACGGCCAGCTGTTCGGCAACCGTCACACACACATCGGGAAAGCGATGACCCCAGTCGACAGTGGCGATCAAGCTCGCTTCGCTAGAAACCTGGTCGTGAAACGCAGCGATGGCATCGCTATGCGAAGTGTGCAGTCATAGCGACCAAGTGCTGCAGTGCGAAAGTTAGCTTCCCGAGACGATACATGAACGACGAAGTTGGCCTACCCAGACACCTTGGTACATGTAAAGCCACTCGGCGACTTTGCACTGATAGCGAGGGCACACGGCCCAAGATTCACACAGCGAGAGGAAGCAGGTGACTGTGTTATCGTACACAGCATGAGTGCTGTTCCAAGGCAAGATCTGTTCAAGGCGAACGACGCGTGGAGCAGGAGCAGGCATAGGCATGACAGACAAAGTAGCAAGAACGCAAGAGGGCGAATGCTGAGCGTGGCACTACGCTCGCGGCGCGACTTATATACTCGCACAGCGACTCATAGATCCCGCGCCCTTTAGCACTCTTAGACGCCGTCTTAATGCGAGGCTGAGGACAGCCAAGATTTTTTTCGCAGAGAGGAGAGACTAATGTAACCTTACAGGGTTCCTATACCAGCTCAGGGCACGCAGAGAACGGGGACCTCGCTTCGCAACTTACAACTTGCCCTTTGCATTCATCTCACCTCGCACATGGTTAGGCCGCACGTCAATCTAGCCTTATGCATCTATCGAAATCGCACAGCACACGCAGTCGTTCGCCATCCAATCTAACTATTTGCGGTTATCACTAGTCACCACTCAACAGCAAGCCAACTTAGTCATTTGAACCATGATTTGCACTCTTTCGCAGAACACCGCAACAACGATCCGATAGCAGAGGCGACAACTAGTCGACAAGTAAAAATTAAGTAATAATAAAAGTAATCCTAATGTTCCAACCCGCAAAGAACGAGGCAGGACCAGTTCGCTACAGGCCGAACCAGTCCTCCGCATCACCGGAGTACGCCGACTCGGAATCGCCCTTGCTCACTAGGGGATCCGTGCGCCCCTTCCCATAATCCCGCGGCTCCTCTTCCTCCACCAGATCGGCGTGATGCTTGGCCTTGTCGCGGCGCTCAGAGAGTGTGCGACCGCAAGGCGAAGCAGGAACCGTAAGCTTGATGCGCTTAGGGCACGGACCGTCATCAGGGGGCGAGACCTTGCACCGTGCGAGCGCCTCGACCAGCTGGCGGCGATGGAAGTCGCGCTGATGGTACGACGCGTCGATCATCGCCTCGGAGCATTCGAGCTCGCTGCGCCAGAAAAGGGCAGCGCGCTCAGGGTCGAGCCCAATGTAGTAACCTTCCCGCTCGTTAGCGGGGAAGGGGGCGTCGTAGCCAGCGGCCCTCGAAGCGGGCCGGCACTTGTCAGCGGGAGGCAAACGCGACCAATGCAACGGTCCAGCCACTGCGTTAGTGGCCGCGCGAGAAGTGCGGCGAGGACGCGGAACGAGCGGCGGCAAGGAAGCGCGCAGCACGCGTGACTGGCGGGCGAAGACACAGAAGTAGTGTGACGAGGAGCGATTGCACTCCTGCTTCCTCTCGTAGCACTTCTGGCATGGGAAGTCGGGGCCAGCGCCGAGCATCCGGCGACAGGCAACCTTAGACTCCGTGCACGGGTCGCACTGGGAAGGCATTAGCACAAGAGGGTTAAAGGAAGCGACAACGACTTACCCTGACCCACGGAACGTCCGCCTCGACAAAGTCATCAATCTCAGGCAAGCGAGCGTGCTTGGACCCCGCAGACACGGCAGGCGCAGACTCCTAACGAAGGCCGAGGAAGTCAGCAAACCGCAGTACAAGCGAGGGCACATGACACGCACCGAAGCTGTAGCCGCGGCGACGGTCCCAGAGTCGGGCGCAACCGCAGGCGAGCCCGCAGAGGCAGGCGTTCTGGGCGACGGCCCAGCCTCGACAGAAAGAGAGCGCGCGGCAGAGAGAGCGGGAGAAGACATAGTGCAAGAGGGTAAGGCGAGGGTGGTGAGGAAGGTTGAAGGGAGGAAGACGATGCGGCAACCCAGCTTCGCATCAAGAGTCTAAATACTCGGCTCGTGGTCACGAGGAGGCACAGCATTACACGTCAAAGACACCAAGTGGTTCTCCCTCGTGGCTACGCGACGTGTTGCCGAGCGCCCAGGGAGAGCGCCCACCACATGCGCCGCGCTAGAAACACAAAAATCCACAAGGCACCACTGCGATATCCACGGACCCCCAAGCAATTTAGTTACTGACGCCACAAAGCGAACAACGAAGAAACGATCACACGACAATCACACCGCAGGCCGCCTCACTAGGCAGTAACCAGAGAGACAATATGCAAATGAATTTGATAAGTCCACGAATACGACATCGGCCCGGATATTTACAAAAGTTCGAAGTGAGTACTATGTCAACCGAGTATGCCGTCCCAGCCGTCGCCGTCACCTCTGTCAGAGGGCGAAGCGGGCCGCCCGAGCATATCCTCGTCCATCGGCACGACAGCCCGGCCCTTCCCTTTACTGCTAGAGCTACCCTCGCTGCGAGGAGCGATGTTGTCCGTCGGCCCGGTCGCGTCCGGGTCTGCACTCGCCATCGAAGGACGCGAAAACTGCACGCGCTGGGACCGAGAGGAATCTGGCGACGGAGCGATACAGCACTTTAACGAGTCGCTGAGCATACTCCGGGCGAACTGCAGGTGCCGCTTGGCCGCCAGGTAGTGACCCTCGGCGCGTGCAACCTCGGAGCGCCAGAATAGGGCGGCACTAGCCGACTCCAGACCAGGAAAATAGAAGTGCCTGCCGACAAGTATGTCATAGGCGGGGCCAGGGGGGTCCAAGCGAGGGTCCCAAGACGGTTCGAAGTTGTCGGCCACGGAAGGGGCGCGAGCGATGCAAGGAGTACGAGAGGTGCGAGGAGCACGAGCGGGAAGAGGATCGCGGCACACACGAGCGGCGAGCTCCTGAACAAAACGCTTGTGATAGCGGTCGGACTCCCGCAAACACGAGTCGCCACGCTTGAAGCAAGGACTACACGCATGCGAGTGGGGGGCGCCTGCAAGCTGGACACACGCGATCCTGCGCTCGGCACACGGGTCACACTAAGTCACGTCGGCAACACGATACTTCCTAGGCGGTAAGGCGACTTACACGGATCCACGGGAGCTCCTCGTCCTCGCCTTCTGCAGCACCAAATTCCTCGAAGTGGGCACGCCTAGAACCTGACGATGCCACTGGTGCCGCCGGGTCAGCGATGCCTGGGGTTCTGGGAGCGGAAGGCGGGACCGTCGCGGCAACCGCCGCAGGAGAATGGGAAGGCGCGGGCTGCACCTGTCAAAGAGGAAGAAGAGAAGGCGACACGGCCACGGGCGACACCGCGGCCGGCGAACCAGCAGTCAGCAAGGACGGAACAGGCAAAACCGCGGCAGAAGATAAACGAGAAGACAACACTGTCGTCGGTTCGAGTCGACCGAGGGCACGAGGCTGAGGAAATGCCGAGGCAAGAGCGCGACGCTCTGCCACCTGCTGACGATGGCCGGCCACAACGGTGGCAACCTCCTGTGCATAACAGAGGAACCACACTTCGTTGGCAAAGGGCTGAAACCATGCTTTAACCTCGCATATGAAGGCGTCAACCGGGTCATCATTGGCAAGATCGATGCCGCAGTCGGCAGCCGTGCTGTAAGTAGCGATCTAGCAGGCGTAGGTCAAAACGCGAAGAGCAGTGGGACCGCCACACACCAATGCGACCGAAAATTTACATAGCCATGTCTCGGCGTCGGTGCTGTTGAAATGGGCGGGCTGTAATCCATCGCGCAGGTCGAAGAGCGCGGATCTAACAAAGTTAAAGGCAGCGGACATACTAGCAGGAGTGGGCGATGGACAAAGCGACAGGGCCCTCGACCCTCGCGCTTTAAATCCGCGCATGGACGCGAAGCGAAGCGAAATCATACGTCACATTCCCCAATGCCCTTAACAATTTCTAGGCGAGGTCTCGAGCAGTTGCCACTCCACCACCACCCGGATGCCGCCTTATCGATGCAATCGTTCGGCTGCCTGAGGACAGTCAGGATTTCAAGTAGGGAGGAGAGATGATACGCCCCGCGCCGCGCTGGCGGTGTATACAGCGTTTTTCGCATTTCTAACGCTTACAGGACAAGCGACATCATCCGCACACCCTTGACCCTTGGAGCTCATATCGCACCGGCAGCAGTGTGTAGCAGGATCTAGGTGTTACGTGTAGAAGGCTACTGCAAAGCACGAACCGAGTCACGTGGCATTGCGGCGAGACCAAGCGACCAAACTACTTGTGAAGGCGAGGCACTATAGCGACAGTGCCTGTGCATTCCCTGAGTTGGTGTTCTCGGCTAGCGATAAGCCATGTGGCGACCACGCACATGGGCGTACACGGCCCGGCGGCTAGGATAGCGACCGCATTCGACTGGCGCGAGCGCGAAGCGCGTCGAACCTTCTAGAGTAAGGCCGACCAATACCGAAGGATCGAGATGCGACTGGGCGGTTCGACTGGAGGATAGTGACTCGAGTGCAACGACAGGCGATGCACGGCCTCGCTAAGCGTAGGATGTGGATTGGCTGAGGCGGGGTGAACGCGAACCTTCGAGAGGTTTCTACTTGCCCTCAGCCCCGCATATATAAGGACCGCTGTCGCTCGTAGTTCGGCAGTTCAGCAGCGATCTTTAGCAGCTTTACTTCACATTTGTACCTTCCTTATTAGGCAATATCTCATCTTAAGACCAGAGTTCACCTTTCATCTCTGTGTTTGCATTGTGATATCAGTCACTCATCGTCCTCATCATTCTCGCTATCGTAACTAAGCTTCGCCCTTGCGTGCGAAGTCATCGTCATCGTACTTGCATCTCGCGTGCGGCGTGCATAGGCCATCGTCGGTCGTACTCACTCTCGCTATTAGTATAGGTATTCGCCATTGCGGCTCGCATTGGACTCGCCTTGGCTCGCGGTTTCTATTAGTCTTGCGTCTTCGCTGACAAACTAGCGTGTTGGCTTGCGTCTATATCCCTCATCCTTCCCGAACTCGAGCACTCTCGGCCTTCTTACACAGCTTGTAGGGGGTTTAGGGTATCACCGGGACTGCCGTGCGTAGTGCCGCCCAGACTTCCTGGGGAATGTCGTTCAACTCTAGATTGTTTGGGTCCGAGCTCTGGCCTAGGACCTGTTCCATGGCCTGTACAGACCTAATGACTGTCTCATTAGACAAGGCAGGAAGAACACGCTCGACGGCTTCCAAAACGGTTTCTGGACTTGGGGTCTCAGGTGGTGACGGGACAGCTGCTCTAATGGCATCGAATTCCTTTTGAGCCACCACTGTCGCCTGGGAGCTGAGGATTGCAAAGAGGGTGTGATGCACAGGGGGTGCGTCTGGTTGATACTGCACCCTGAAAGTGGGTGAGGGGGGGACGGCCTGAACCTGGGACGGAGTATCCCTTTGAGCTCTGTAGAGTTCTAAGACCATCATAAACCTAGCTGGAAAGCTAGGGGGAAGGTTAGTGTGAGGGTTGTCATCATCCAATGGGGCATTGGGCCCGAGACGACGACAAGGGGGCATCTGTGAAAGCGAGATAGTTAAACTGTGTTAGCAGAAGAGGTTGCGAGGATTCCAGGCGGTAGCTCTGTTAGTGAGTTTAACGAGGGACCAACACCAGGAGATGGTGGTGGTAGAGGAACAAGAAGGGATGCAATCATACAGTATCGTATCGTATCGTGATATGCGCACCTGTCGCCGATCTCTCCAGTGGACGTTCTAGTGGAATCTCCGCAGGTTCCCATCGAGTTTGATGAATATGCGACTAGGTGAACAGAAGACATGGACTTGTGGGAGGCACATGGCGAAAATCAGGCACAAATGGGGCTTCCCACTGGTAATTCTGAGAGTCTACTGCCTGGCTCAATATTGTTGATATGGAGGAGGGGTTCCGAGAGGCGGGGATAAGAGCACTGCGGGAGAGCGAGCGTGAGTAACGACATGCTCCATGAAGTAAGAGAGTCGAGGTGAGTGCCTATGGTCCGCGCAACACAAACGAAAGTTGAATTCACGTGATGATAGCATTTGAGCGCTAAATATCGAGCGCTTGCCCTTGTTGTGCAATCTGAGTCGTTATCGCCTCGTTCTCTCCGAGTCGTTGCTTTACAAAGGTAGTATCTCATGCCACGTTCCCACTTCATTGGAATCTCCACCGACGTATCCCATAGTCTACATCCCAAGCTCCTCTTAAGATATCAACATGACCGAGGCAGGAGTCGGTCTCGAGCAAGGTACCTCTCTTCCTCATGGTCCATCCTCGCCGTTCTCACCCATTACCCCCATAGGTGACCGCCAATATCCACCCTGGTCGGCGCAGAACCAAACACGGTGGGGTGGGTTCGACTTTGTCGACAGCTCTGGGCCTATTTACTCAATGTATATGGAAATGGCGGAGGAGGAGGACAAGAAGATGACCGAAAGCTGGAAAGCGGACGCTGAGGGTATCCTCGTCTTTGTGCGTCTCCATCTTCTAGTGTCGTGATTCACCCTAATTTCTCAATCCTAGACTGGTCTATTCTCGGCTGCCGTCGCATCGTTGATCTCGGTGTCGATTCAGGACATTCGACAGGACCCTCAGGACACCTCCAACTTCTACCTTGCCAATATATACCAGGCTACTGTCGACTCAAATCGATCGAGTTCCCTCCCTGCCTCCCCACCTCCATTCTCTCCACCCACCTATGCCGTCTGGGTCAACTCACTTTGGTTGTTGAGCTTGGTTATCAGCATTACCTGTGCTCTACTCGCAACGTTGCTACAGCAGTGGGCACGAAGATACCTCAAGGTCACTCAGACACGTTCTAGCCTTCACAAACGAGCTCGAATCCGTTCATTCTTTGCTGAAGGCGTTAAGAAGAGTCACCTTTCGATGGTAGTAGAAACACTGCCGGCGCTAATACATCTTTCTGTGTCCCTGTTCTTTGCCGGCCTGGTAGTGTTCTTATGGAACGTTAATCTCACCACTTTCAAGGTGGTTTTGTCGTGGATCAGCATCTGCACGACTCTCTTGGATCAATTACACTCGTTCCACTTTTTCGGCACGACAGCCCCTACCATTCCCCACTTACTGATTTGGCGTGGCCAGTTATTTGTGTGATAGTAGTTGCGTTCATGCTCCTTTATTTTTGTTTCTATGCGTTCGTTATTTGTTTCTCTCTCTGTTTCCAGTGCCGTAGATCGATCATTAAGATTAACCACCTCATCAGTTGGGTTCTTGAAGTCATGAACAAGGTAGGAGTGGCACCCGAGAAGGCCGCTTTGAAGTCATCACCGGAGATCGACACTCGTACCTTGATGTGGACGTTCGACAGTTTGGACGAAGATCACGAACTGGATCGCTTCTTTTCTGGAATGCCTGGCTTCCACAATTCCAGGGTGCTCAAACAACCTCTTCACGGTCTCGATGACCAGCAAAAGCTGAGGCTTTTGGAAGCAGTGATCAGATTACTGGACCGCACATTCTCATCTAATCTGTTACCAGATCAGGTCAAACGCCGGAGAGCTGACACCTGCAACAACGCTATCAAACTACTGGACATTCCTTATGCATATCCAAATATCGTCCGCGGACTTGCATCCGAAGACGGGTACGGACCGGTGCAATCTTCCAAAATTGTGGATTTTGTCAGACGCTGGGGGGATCGCAAGGGCAAATATACCACTCTGGACCAACCCATGTTTTCCATTGTTGTCGCCAGAGTACAACAGCGCGACGACTTGTGGTTCGATCTTGCCTCTCACCAATTAGGCATCTCAGAAACGGACCTCCGATCGCACGCCGCACATGGGGATAATCTGTCGTTCGCCGTCTTGATTCACGTCACTCGCCAGCAATTTAGCCATATCCAGAATTCGTCCTGGCCATCCGATACGATCTCAAACGTTCTAGAGGCAGCTTCGAAGTTCGATGCTCAAGATACGTCTCCAGAGCTGCAGCACGAGTTCTGTGTCCTCTGGAATCAAATTGTCGGCAACGCGCAGAAAGACAGGGATCGGAAGATCTCGCAGTGTATTCTGAGGCCAATTCGGCACGTATACATCCGCCTACACCAAGGTATCAATTCTGCCCCAACAGGGTTTCATACGTCCACAAGTGATGGCAATATCCTCCTGAATAATCCAGCCTTTTATCCAGTGTGCAACCTCCCTGTCCATGTTCACGGGGCTCCCCTCATCACCGTTCATGGTCCTGCTCCTCATGATGACGCAGCGCTTTTCCCGGTTCCCCGTACCAGTCTGGACACGCCTTCCTTACCTGTACCGGCTCCACTTCATGTCAACAACCATATCACGGCCATGCCACCGCTTCATAACTCACACCGGACTCGTCGGACTGCCGAAAGCTTCCCCGTTCCCCTTACGTCGCCAGATCAAGCTGCCGACGCTAGTGTAATCCCAGTTTCCAAAAAACAGAAAAGTAAAAGACAAAAGCGAGTTATCGTCACGACGGCGCCCCAGTCTGCTCCTGAAACTTCCGCGTCTGGCTATCCTCCCTCTGCTCCCGTCCCACCCGCTGCTGCTCTCCTCCAGCCCAATGCAGGCACACTGACGCCTTCCGTTCGACTCACCGTCCCAGCGTCAGCTCCTTCTGCCCCAGGTTTCGATAATACAATCACTACAGGTCGGTCGCTGTCTTTTCTCTTGCCAGCTTGATCTGACCCCTCTCCATTTTTCATCGCTTGATGATAGCTACCACTCATCACCCTACTTCAAGGAACCGGGCAACGCGTGCGGACACTACGACTACGGTAGATCCACGAGCTCCTCCGCCATCGGTCACTGAGCCTGACGGAGCTATCCCGGGTCGTTCGGGGCGGGAGCAAAACGTTGGGCGTACAGGAAGTTCGCGTCACTCGCATCGCCGGTATGACATAGTTTAGCATTCGATGTACGTGTGCGATATATTATATTGTATCACCAGAAGACACTGTTTATATATAGCCTTCCTCATCTTCTGGAAATAGTATTACGCAGCACAAATTCCGTGAGGCTAATATAAAATAGAGTACTAGAGTGAGGGAACGCAAAGGACGCCGCAGCCTCAATAGTTTCTCCGAATAGAATCGGCTGCCAGAGTGTCTTATCGAGAGCAGCGCCATGCATCTTGCAGAGTCGATAATGTGAGGGGATATTTCATAGTGTGGTACAAGGACGTTGCAGGAGTGTGTGTGAGTTTATTGGCGCCCGTGGCACGTTACCTCCGGCGTCAGTAAGTACGGGTAGGCATATACTTGGCGTGTGGTAGGGATAACGTTGTCCTGTCGACATCAAGAACAAGATTTCCTGGGGTACCACTTAGATCAACGTGGGCACACCTCTTACTACACCTCTCGAGCGTCATCACTGCCTCGTCGCTACACCAGGCTAAACCAAGAACATCGAGCATGCCCGTGGGGACCGCCACGGGTCTAGCGAGCGAACGTGCGTAAGGTCGGAGTGGTAGGCGATGTCCCTGTAAACAGAGCAGAGGACGTTAGCAGGTGAAGCGGAGAGGGGGCAAAATTAAGATTTCGCAAGAAGTTCAAAAAACAACCTTCTCGGTTCGTTTCGGCGTTCCAATGATTTCCGGCGCCTTTGGCTACCTCTGGGCGTCAGCTCAGGGAGGCCTGCAATATATGCGGCTCGCCATTTTGGTTAGCGAGGAAGACTGGGAGATGAAAGGAAGAATGTTGGGGGAGCGCACGGAAGAACGTAGATGGTCTATAGGGCCATGTGAGAGCGTGGCGAAGGGAGAACACGAATATGGTACATGTTCGGGGACTCTGCGGTCGCAAATTTGACAATAGAGTTTCTGAAGAAGAGATCGGCGATGGGTTCGATAGGTGGGTACAAAGAAGGTCGAAGAAGAAGAAAATGGCGATCTCTGTCATGAGGTGGCATTTGCCGAAAGCGTCGAAGGGAAAAATAAACTCCGATACGCAACGTGGACAGGACCCTTCCTGGCTCATTGTCTTTGCGGGTCACTAAATTTCTATTGGTGACGGTTTCATGCAGCACAGAGAGGGAAGGGACTGGCGATTTGAAAGGTGTTAATTTGTGAGCGAAGCAAAGGGGGGATGCATGCGAACAAGGCCAAACAAGGACAAAGGGTGCATCGCTTAACTCTTGACGTTACTCGTGGCGCCCACCCTTTGCCTTGCCCTTTGCATACTGTAATATTTCACTTGAGGTTCGATCCCTGATATACCGCACCGCACTCTCCAATGTCCCGACCTCCTTCACCGCATCCTTCAATGTCCCGACCTCCTTCACCGTACCCTTCAATGTCCCAACCTCGTCGCGATGCTTACAACGTACGACCCGACGCAGAATTTGCTATGGGTACCATACTCTCGCATGACTTTGTCCTCACCATTCTGACCGGCCGCCCCCATACTAGGTAACGACCGGTACCCACCTCAGTCGGCGCAACATCAAGCATCGCAGGGTGAATCCGATTTCGTCGACGGCTCCGGGCCTATTTTCTCAATGTATTTGGAAATGGCGGAGGAGGAGGACGCGAAGATGGCCGAAAGCTGGAAAGCAGACGCTGAAAGCATCCTTGTCTTTGTGTGCATCTAACTTCTCGTCCCGTACTTTACACTGACCCATCAGGCAAGACGGGTTTATTCTCCGCTTCTGTCGCATCGTTGCTCTCGGTGTCGATCCAGGACATTCGACCGAACGCACAGGACACTTCCAACTTCTACCTTGCCAATATATACCAGGTTCTTGCCGACCCAAACCGATCCAATATTCCGACTTCCCTCCCCACCTCTCTACCCCCGTTTTCTCCACCGACTTATGCTGTTTGGGTGAACGGGCTTTGGTTCATGAGCTTGGTCATCAGTATTACCTGTGCCGTACTTGCGACGTTACTACAGCAATGGGCACGATAATACCTCAAGGTCACCCAGACGCGTTTCAGCCTTCACAAGCGGGCTCGGATCCGTACATTCTTTGCCGAAGGCGTCGAGAAGAGTTTCCTTCTGCAGGTGGTGGAAGCATTGCCTACACTGATACATGTTTCCCTGGTCCTGTTCTTTGCTGGCCTAGCTGTGTTCTTATGGAATGTTAATCTGACGATTTTCAAGTTGGTGCTATCCTGGATTAGCGTTTGCACAGCGCTCTACGGATGCACCATGCTCATTTCAATTATTCGCCGCGACAGTCCCTACTATACACCCCTCACACCATTGGCGCTGGCCGTTATTTTCGTGATCGGATTGGCTCCCTCGGCCGCCGGGCTGTGTTACGGTCTGTTGCTTTATTGGACACGCTGTTTCGGTGGCCAGTTGGATAGGTTTGGTCATGCCGTCGATACCTTGTTCAATTTCCTGAAAATTACATTCATGGCACCTGAGAAGGTTGCTCTCCAGTCACCACCGGAGCTCGATACTCGTGCCTTATTGTGGACGTTCGGCCGATTGGACGAAGATCACGAACTAGCGCGCTTCTTTTCCGGTTTGCCTGCCTTCCAGACCTCCAAAGTGGTCAAAGACCCTCTCGGCGATCTCGATTCGGAGCAAAAACTGGTGATTTTGACAGCGATGATCGGATTTTTGGACCGCACATACTCATCCGATTTGTTACCAGATCGGGTCAAACGCCAGAGAGTTGACATCTGTGAAAAGGCTATCGATCTATTGGACACTAGCGACGCATATCAACGAATCATCCTCGGACTTGCATGCGCAACTTTGTTGGATGAGCCCGTAATGGGGCCTGCGCAATCTACCGAAATTGTGCAGTTTGTCAGACGCTGGGGAAATCGCAAGCGCAAATACATGCCATTAACCGAAGCCATATTTTCCATTGCCCTCGCAAGAGTACAACAGCGCGACGACTTTTGGTTCGTTCTCGCCTCCGACGCACTTGGCATCCCGCAAGCTGTCCTCCGATCGCACGCCAGATCTGGCGACAGCTTGTCACTCGTCGTCTTGATTCACATCATTCGCCAGCAATTTATCTATTTCCGGACTCCGTACTGGTGTAGGGTGCATGTCCCACAGGCTCTAGAATCAGCATCCAAATTCAATGTGCACGATACGTCACCGGAACTGCAGCACGAGTTCTGTGCACTCTGGAACCAAATTGTTCGCAAAGCGCAGAATGACGACAATCTGAGTCGGAATCTTCCATGGTCGACACTCCACCCTATTCGCGGCATTTACATTGAGTTACATCAAGGGACTGATTCTGCACCAGCCCGATTCTGCACCACATACGACTCAAATGGGCTCCCTCAAGAAGACCCCTCCCTGTATCCCGTGTGCAATGTCCCTTCCCATATTCTCGACGAGTCCACCCCCACAACCTTTCCTCGTACTGTCCAACACTATGGCGATGGGCTGTCCACTGCTCCCCTTCCCCTTCCTGATGCGCCTTCGTTGTCCGCCCCTGCTCCTCCCCATATCGACGAGAACCCTGCGGTGCCAACGCTCGACAACTCAGACTGGCACCTCACTCATTATACCTTCGACAGCCTCCCGATTTCTCTTTCCACACCAGATCCCGCCAACGCCAACACCAGTGAAGACAGTATCATCTCGGGTAGCGCTACACCATACCCCTCTGCAGGAGTTTCCACATCCGCCCGTCCTGGTTCCTCTACCTACCCGCTCACTGCCTTTTCTCTCCAGGATGAGGAGGACCTCCGGACGCCTTCAGATTCACTCAGCTTCACGTTGCCGGCTTCGGACCCAGTTCTCGACGATACACTCCTTATAGGTCCGTCGCAGTCTTCTCGCCCGCCCATCACTCGATCTGGCCAATCATCATCTTTTCCGGAATCCTATCCCTCGATCATAGTTACAAGTGCACCTAGCGCCTCTCTCGTGTCGACCTCTGGGCCTGATTCGGGTACTCCTGCCGAGGGCGATGGTAGCCCAATTCCCTATTTGCGCCAAGAAAACGACGCCTCTTCCTATATCCTCGACGAGTCCGCTCCCACAACCTTTCCTCGTGCTGTCCAATGCCATGACGATGCGACGTTCACTGCTTCCCTTCCTCCTGATGCGACCTTCTTGTCCGCGCCGGCTCCTCCCCATGCCGACCAATACCTTGCGGCGCTGCCACCGCTTGACAACTCACACACCACTCATCATACTGCCGACAGCCTCACCATTCCTCTTATCACACCGGATCCTGCTAACGCCAGCGCCACTGTCACCTCGGCTATCGCTACACCCTTCCCCACTCCCGGAGCTTCCACACCCGCTCGTCCTCGTTCCTCTACTTCCCCACACGGTGCCTTTTCTCTCGAGGACAAGGCGGACCTCCTGACGCCTCCTGATTTACCAAACCTCTCATCGACATCTTCTGATCCCATTCTTGACGATACAATCCTTATAGGTCCGTCGCAGTCTCCTCGCCTGCCCATCACTCGATCTGACCAATCACTATTTTTTCCAGAATCCCATCCCTCGATCATAGTTGCAAGTGCACCTAGCGCCTCTCTCGTGTTAACCTCTGAGCCTGATCCGGGTACTCCTGCCGATGATGATGGTGGCCCAATTCCCGATTTACGCAAAGAAAATGGCGCCTCTGGCCCTCCCTCTGTACACTACGCAATTGACGCAAACACCATTCCCACCCCAGATCACCCGCCACAATCTTCCTCACCGCCATCGGTTACTGGCTCAGACGTAGCCATCCCAGGTGGTTCGCCACAGGAACCAAATGCCGGACAGACAGGAGATCGTCCTCCGTATTCTTCGCTTTACCAGTATGATATGGTCTGATACGTCCCCCGAACTTTCAGACGTGCGTGTACGATAGGGTACATATTCGTGTTGAAATCTCGGCATCACCTCCCGCTACTATGCAATACCTTTTCTCATCTTCTGTGTTACCTTACTGTTACCGGTACGAAGATTGTGGCGAACATGTACACAGCGTATGTTACGTTGTTGTTACACGGTTGAGACCGACGTGGGTCTCACTAACCACGAGAGAATACTTCGCTGCTGGCGCCACATCACCGTGGATGACTCGTTGTGGCGCAGGCAGGGCGCAACGACGCCGATGATACCTGCAAGCCAAGCGCACCGCCGAGTGAGGGGCTTTACTGACACCACTCACTCCTTCAGACGAAATATAGGTTTAACGTCTGTGTGAGAAGCCCGGGCTGGGCCATTAACAGGTTAGCGTGACATTTATGACGGCTTAGATGTGACACATTCTCCTGGGGAAGGCCAACTTAACGCAGATGAACCAGCGCTTGATTGCTACTAGCCGCGACACGTACCATATGCGTGGTGGTGCCCACGTGCGCTGGTCCTGGTACAGCCGCTACTTCAGAATATCGGAGGAACCCAAAGAGCGAGTGTGCTTGCGAGTGAAGCGAGGATCGCGTCGAGCTTGAAGTAGTCAAAGTTGTTTCGATTAGAGCCGCAGCGATTCCTTCCAGTGCTGTGCCACACAGGCGCTAGAGAGTAGACGAGCACGGAGCACAGGATTGTTGTGGTAGGTTGCTCCGCACGGAGAGAAAGGCGCGTCATCACGTGAAGTAGAGAGAGAGGCAGCGGGCGTACGGGGCTACCCTGCTTTGGAAAAGGCGTCGATAAAGCGCTCCAAGAGACTGCTCTTGTCTAACGGCATGTGCTCCCACTCATCCACTCATTTATCGAGTGTCGGCGCGGAGATCTGCAGCACATTAAAGCCATCGTTTATGTTGTTGAGTTTTAAGGCGTGTTGAAGGCGTTCTTCAAGATTAGTGCTTGAGTCGATGAGGAAGGGGAGAGGAGTGATCTGAGGCGGAAATTAAACGTGGACGAGATATTTGATCGGGTACGCAAGGGGACAGTCCTGTGCATTTCTGTTTCTGGAAACTAGGCCAGTAGTGTGTTTAAAAGGTGGGCGTATAGAAATCTGTAGAATCCTTCAATATCTGTCACAGGGCGATGAGACAGAATGATCCAAGAAAGAAAAATTTGTACGCCGCTCGGTCAGTGCCATAGATGACACGTGGTAGAGCAGGTATTACAAGTTGCGTATTGGGGAGAGCCAGGCACACTGAAAATGTGGGGGAGCATTACGTGCATACTGAGCGAGGGCGTCAATCGAATCCAAGAGCATGGTGATGTCGAACGCGTGCGGTGCAAATTGGAGCGTGGCACAGTGCATTCGCAGAGTTTGTGGACACGAGTAGGCAGCAGTCAGTCGCGGGGTCAACGTAAAATGGGACGAGTTTATGATATCGAGTCGTGCATATGTTTTCAGCGCCAACATAATGTCTTGATAGGTATACACAGTTAGGGAAGGCGACTCAGGTGGTTGAGTGCGTGAGCCACATACTGCGAACTTACCGGGGGCCTCTAGAGGGGTTGTAGTAGTACTGGTCGTAAACTACCATGAATCGCGTGGTTGAACTGAACGCCTTTCCATCAATTGAACCGGCGACTCGGCCCGCACCACGTACGACTAGTATCTGATTTCTTCCACGCGAGCTTGAACGTCAATCGAGGCTGCAAACAGCGTAAGATCATTCGCGATGTCTATTGTACAACAGAAAACCGATCATAGAGACCATTAACTTGAAAGCGAAGGTAAAGACTAAGCGAATAAATCCACTCGCGCGTGGAGAAAGTGCGAATGCTACAGTACTATTACAGACAAATACAGTACTGCTGGAACGTCGAATTCGTTTACACAAATGACCGCCTAATGATGCAGCATGAGCATATCATGGGTAAGTTGTCATAAATTTCGTTCAGATTCCACGTGATGTAAAATCGACGGCGTAGTATTTCGGGCCCAATTCATTCATTGAGTGCGGCAGCGTATCGCCAAAGGACTGCCCAGATTGGAGTAATATAATCGAGAGGAGGATCGCCTCGATCAGGCCAGGTTCGACAAGAACCTCTTGGAATATCTGGAGACGGAGCCCATCAGCACGCGATTCGGTGCGCCACCTGGCTACGGCGAGTCCTGATCGGTTGGCTGGAATGAGCTGTGACGAATCTATTAACCTGCGAAGGGGGCTAGTCATAAGGAGAGTATGGACTTACAATGCCACGATCTGATCGCTGCATCCACTTGAGCTGCGAATCGCCATGCGTGAACATACGAGACCTGATTCATATCCCGTCCCAGCTTAGAGTGGTGAAGCGTGCGGAAGGAGGAAGAGCACGTACTCGGTGTCGGGCTCAAGACGCGCCAGCCACTCTTTGCACTTGAACTTCTTCCCACGGAAAACCATGCGCGGACTGGAACGGTCCCAGTTGATGGTGGCGACTTTGGTGCTGTCCCTCTGCGAGAGCAGCGTCGTTTGGCTCTCGTCGCCTGAGATGGTGTAGAGGGGGCGGCCAGCCGAGTCGGCCACGACGGCGTTGAGGATCTTGGCGCCTCGGCTTGAGATTTTGAGCTCGATCGAGGGTCGTTCGTTGGAGCGGGGTGCCTCGACCAATGTTGTATCTGTTGCATTCCAGGGGGTAAGAGAGTGAGACGTCCTGCCATGGAGGTATGGGTGTGTGTATTGGCTAGCAGGTACCTGCCAGTGCGTGGCGTGAACTGAAGTGGCCATAGCGGAAGGTGTGAGGTGTGAGGAGGCGGGGGAGTAGGGGTTTGTAGTGTGAGAGCGGCTCACGCTCAAATGTTGAGGGGAAAGAGTGTAAGTCAAGCTAGACACTTTCATATGTGTTGGACTTGAGTTGGATTTGCAAATGAGCTCCTGTCAGTGGTTAGCGCTGTTAGCCAAAGAGACGGAACAAAAGAGAAGGCGAATGACTGTGTTCAATACGTAGAACAGGAGGTGGCACGGTGACAGAACATAAAAATGGTGTCCTGAATCCGGGCTACTGTACAGTAGAACCCAAGGGTAGAATCAGCTCAGAGACTCGGGCGACGCGGTGCGGATCAGCACGGGATCAATCGCTTATTGTTGCTTACTTACCCATTTAAGAACGCTTAATTCGCTTAAATGATCGGCCAATTCAGTTGCTGATCTAGCGCTGATCGCGGATCGATTGATCAACCAGTGAGGTCATTTTCTCGTGCTCGGATTAACACCTCTTCGCCTCTTTTGATACCTCTTGGCACAAATAATATTGTGGCCGTGTGGAGCTAGAAATAAAATCTCGTGGAGGTCACTGGCATCGTCGTTGTACGTGACGGCAGTGAGGCGCTTAGGCTTTGGCTCAACCATCAAACGCTCGGGTGTTGCGGGCAGTTCGGTCGAATTCATGTTTCAATGTATCCTCGTGCTTCACAACTGCCGGATGGTAGTCACTTTTAACACATTCCCCCCCTACACTATCGGCCTATTCAATTTGTTTAGTCTTCAATGTCCCAAGCTCCTCTCGAGAATATGAATATCACCGAGGCAGATATAGTCCCGGACGCAGGTACCTCACCCTCTTGGATGTATCCTCGCCGTTCTCACCCGCCACCATTGCTCCATAGACCGACTGCATCCACCCCGAATCGTCGCTATTACAACTCGCAATACCCCTTCAGCAAGGGGGGAACCATTTCATTGCGAGGTCCATGCACATGCGAACCGCCACCATGCATGTTGGGCCGTCTCGGTATACCCTCCACCGTACCACGTGTACTTTCTATTGTACTCGCCTTTCTGCCTGCTTGTGACGGCCGCAGGATGGATCCCTTGTTGGGAGAAGCGTTAACCGAGTATTGACCATCTCAGTGGGGGTTTCCGAAAGCTGGGAGAGCGAACGACAGGTCAGCGCTTGGGTAATTGATCATCGTGGGAGAGCGTGAGCGCACAGCGCTCAAATGACAAGAGTCTGGCCCGTGGCGGACGCGGTTCTGACTCCGGATTCCACTCAACGTCGTCGAGAAATGTCTACATCTATAGATCGTGTTTCTCAAAAGTCCCTCTGTGCTTCGATACGGTCAGAGACTGGTCAGAGTCTCTTGGAGCCTCAATTTAGTGGTACTATTCGCATATTCTGCATTGGCAGGTGATGCGTGACTAACCGTTGGACATTTGGCGTTGACACTGACGCCGCTGGGCGCTGCCACTGGCAGTGGGCGCTGGGCTTGGCTCTTAGCACAGGGGGCTGACGGTCAATGATTAAGGGAAGATAAGGAAAGATTCAATTTGACGGCTTGAGGTTTGGTCGACAAAGCTATTTAGCTCCTCCCGTTCTCTGGTTGACTGTAGTCACTCTTACAGTAACACGCTCCTACCACATTTATCGTCACCAATCTCCCCAGCACCTCTTGAAGATATCACTGGCAACATGACTGAAGCAGGTATTGTCAAGGGCGCAGTCACAGGTACACCATTCCCACTTCGCCCTGTCTTCACCAGTCTCATCCGCTAACAACCCCCATAGATGATTGCCAAAATCCACCACGAACTGCACCGAATCAAACATCGCAGGGTGAATCGGGTTTTTTCGACAGCTCCGGGCCTATTCCCTCAATGTATTTGGAAACGGCGAAGGAAGAGGACAAGGAGATGGCCGAAAGCTGGAAAGCAGACGCTGAAGGGATTCTCGTCTTTGTGCGTCTCAGACTTATGAGTTGGTGTAAAGCACGGGGCTAGAAGATAAAGACTGGTTTATTCTCCGCCGCTGTCGCCTCATTGGTCTCAGTGTCAATTCAGGACCTTCGACAGAACCCACAAGACACGTCCAACTTCTACCTCGCTAATATGTATCAGGCTTCTATTACCGACCCGATTCGATCCAATATTTCGAATTCCCTGCCTGCCTCTCCACCCCCTTTCTCTCCGCCCACCTACTCCGTCTGGGTCAACTCACTTTGGTTCTTGAGCTTGGTCATCAGTATTACCTGTGCTCTACTCGCGACGTTGCTGCAGCAGTGGGCACGTGCCTGGTTTGCACGAGGCAAAGGACACGCTTTACCCTCCCGCAGTGAATCGCACTCAGATGCGCACAAACACTATGAACACACTAGATTCAAAATCCCCGTCACTTCCTTCGGTCGCTGCCTCGGACCTAACCGTCGCGGGTCGTTCACCGAGGGAACCAAATGCTGAGGATATAGGAGATCATCCTCACCCTTCTCGTGACCGTTATGATATAGTTTAACGCATTCCCCAAACTTGGAGTCTTAGACTTGCGTGTGTACAAGGAACGAAACTATATTAAGAGTGGGTCCTCGGTGTCGTGACGTCGTCGTACTAGTACCGTTCAATACCTTTTCTCCTCTGCTGTATATATTGTATTATTACATAGCACAAATATCATGATAAAATGGGTGTAAACTCGAGTAGACTTGGAAATGTTAGGAACTATGCCTGATGCGGCTCTAAACCCTTCAAGCTCGTCGCTACGCAGGTGACCCGCTCTTCGAGTCTCTCCAATACGATGAAGTGGTGCGCTGGAACCAGGAACGCTCTTTGCAACACCCGCATGCAGATCCCTACGAGGGATACAGTCATCGGCGACGAGAATGACTTGTTTGAAGCTGCCATCAATAAGATTAGCTTTCCGTGCTAATCTTCCAGCCTGTTAATGGTCAAGCTTGACCTTGTGCGCATATTTGTTCTGAAGGAGTGAGTACAGGTGGACACACGTCACACACACCTCGATCGGCGCGACGCCTGGCTCGCTCTCTTCTTCACACTCTGCCCCTTCCCCGTAACGAGTTAGTTCACGGCGATTCAGCGCCGGCAGCGAGGCATTCTGCGACTCTTGTGATTGTCACTCGCTTCAGTCCCAACTGTGCATGAGGATCCCGTTGTTCTAGACTTCGAAGACAGCGACGTTCTCTTGAATGCATGCCGTTGTACGCGCTCGTAAGTGCGTGCGTGTGTTCGTGTGGCAGAGAGGGGGATTGTGTAGGTAAGAGGTTGAGGGGGTTGCCAGCAGCCGTCGAATGCGAGAAATGCGAGTGTCCTTCGAGTGCCGCGTTGGCCTGACTTCCGGGACGAGCACACAAAGTTGGGGGGAAACAGGTAGCGACACGGCGCTCCTGGACGTCTATGATACTATGATTTCCAAGGGGCACAAGAGGGTCGTATTTAAGTACAAAACAAAGTACCTAAAAGAGTAAGAAAGGAAGATCGGAAATGGTAAGCATGAGGGGTCGGGCATCGAGGCAGCACAGATCAAGATAGGAAAACACAGTTTCGGGCTCAGCACGCGAGCTAGCCTTACACCTCCTCGGGGGTCAAAATCTTGACCGTCCTCGGTCAACTACAACTAGAAAGAAAACAAATTCGCGAGTTCTAGCACCGAAAACCATAAAATCATAACCTAAATACAAGTGACGAAGGTGGCCGCAAGCGATGACAACGATGTCCGCGCCGTGTTGTGAGTCTTCGGCTTGTGTTCGTGAGCGTCCTCGTGTGGTGATTGTTGTGCGAATGTGAAGCCTCCGGGGTCGAATACAAGACGAGCAGCATGCGGCTTGTACTGCACGAGCTGAAAGAGTTGCGCGAAGTCGAACGTCTTGCCTGATATGGTGACATCGCCCCGATCGTTGCTGATCTCTTTGTTCTTCCTCCAAAGCTTGCGCGAGCGGGTGGGAATGATGGCCGAGACATTGGCGAGTGCTAATATCAGAACCGCTGTGGTGACGAGACTGAGCGCGAACTTGATGCGAGCGGGGGTTGACGGAAGTAGGGGTGAAGAGTGCGAATGACAAAGAACGAGTGGCGACGAGTCTTCGTGGACTAGCGGAGGATGCTGCAATTCGAGCCACTGAGGGACCAGATGCTGCATTGGGACTTGCGACGTGACTTCGAATGTATGTGGCTGCAGAATCGAGGGAGTGGTTGACGAGGCAGGGGCTAGTTTGACTTCGAGAACAGAGGGTTGCGAATTGTTCGGCATGTGTTCGAGTTGTCGGTGCGGCGAAATCGGGGGAACAGGCGACGCAGAGGTTGGTGTGGCTTCAAATGATCGTTGCTGTGAAGTCGAACTAACTGTCGACAAAGCAGGGGCCGCCTCAACTCCGAGCGTGGTGGGAACTGAATCATCTGGCGCTACTCTGAAGGGTCGTTGCGTTGACGGTGATGGAGGTGAGCAGGGAGCAGAGTCATACGAAGCTTTGAGTGATGATGTGGAAACAACAAGAAGGATTTCGCCCGACGACAAGGGAGTTTCGAGCCTCGAATTTGAAGTCTCTGATGCAATTTCGAACGAGACAGCGGAATCTGAGTCGCCTTGCGTGAGTCCGGGCGGTGGTTTCGATGGCGACGAGTGGAGGGTACTGGGGACATTCAAGGAAGTTTCGGGCGGCGGCATGGGATGGATGGGGATATTTTCGCCACGTGACGACTGAGGGTCAAACCTCGAACTCGAGTTGGCTAAAAATGGGCTAGGGGACGCTTGCGAAAGATCGGTAAATGAAGACGACAGGAGTACAAGTTGGGCGTTTGCTGTAGTCGACATGACTGCGTGGGTGACATCGTGTGGGGTGACTCCGAGTGTTTGCTCCTGCGATGTTGAACTGAGCAGCGCATTCGAGACTTCAAGTGATCGCGTGGGACAAGCAGCTAAGGACGAGTGTATTGACATGACTTGCGACGGCGTGACTCTGAGCGTTTGCTCCTGTAGCGTCGGGTGAGATGGCATGGGGGTGTTCGATACTTCAAGCGGTGCAGACGGGACAGGAATGGTATTGCACGACTCCGAGGACGATCTCGAGGGGTTCAACAGCACGTGATCGATAGTAGACGCAGCGGGGGTAGACTCAAACTTGCGAAACATGAACGACTGGCTCAGAGATTCTGCAAGGGGTGACAGATCGGGCCAAGGATCGGGCAGCAGAGCGACATCGAGCACCGGATCGGGTTCCAAGGTCGAAAGGGAGGGCAGGGACGAAGCTTCAAAGGTTGACAACGGTAGAGCAGGGGGCGTCGAAGTGATCGGGGATGCGGGTTCGGCGAGCGGAACTTTGGTAGGGAAACGTGTAGAGGAGAGGGGGTACTCAAACGCGGTAGACGAAATCGAAGAAGGGGAGGATGTCATGTGCTCGGCGACTGCATCAGTACACGAGGAGGGAAGCGACAGGGATGGCAGCAAAGGTGACGTCGAGGGGAACGAATACAAGGACGCGTGTTCGGATATGGACTTGGGCTCAGGAACGACGTCCGTGCACGAGGACTGAAGCGAGGGCATGAGGGGCAGGGAAGGCGAAGTTGGCAGGGTGATTGAAGGTATGGTCTGTTCAGATTCAGGTTCAGGGACGACATTCGTGCACGAGGATGTAGACAAGGACGATGGAAGACGGGGAGGCGAAGTCGATGTATTCGAAATGGGCTCTAGCTTGGATTCGAGGACATTGTTCGTGCACGAGGATGCAAGCGACGGCGCGGAAGGTGAAGTTGGAGCGATCGAGGGCATGAATTCCGGCTCGGGCTCAGGTTCGGGCTGGATTTTCGTCACCGAGGGTGCAGGCGTGTACTGAGATTCCGAAAACAAGCGCGAAAGCGAGGGGAATTGTCGAGGGTCTGACGTGTAGGGGTGCGAGGGGTACCTGCGACTACTAATGCTTGGATGCTCGAATTCTTGCTCCCGTGGCCGGAATGAAACGCGTTCCTCGTAGGCAAACACTCTGCATGCGCAATTGAAAACGTTTTCGAAGTGGAAGGGAATGTCGTGCCGATGGAAGGGGTACAAAGCAAGGAGACGTCGCCAAAGGATGTCGCGATCGTGAGGGTGAAAGCCGTACCAAAACTCGACGTCACGCTTCGTTTCTGTGAGGTGGCCGGAGCGAACGAGGGGGTCGCTGTAGTGCTTAAACGTCCGGTAGTACTGAAGCACGTCTTCTTCGCGATCCATTCGCATTCTGCAAGAATCTTCGACAAGATTGCGTAGCTTCTGTTTCGTGATTTGGTGACGTGGGATGGTAGTGCCGAAGACGTTGACAAGGGAATGCCGAAACAGGGACCACTCGCACGACTGATAGCCATTCAGAGACTTGCACGTCTTGCGGAAGGAGGGATCGACATAGCAAACAAGGGCGTCGACTCGCTGCGGGTCTGTCAGTCTGCAGTCATAGGCTCGTGCTTCGAATTCTTCCAGGAAGTCGTCGAACGTTCCTACACGTCCTGAGAAGTAAGGCGCAATCCTCGAACGGGGTGATGGCATCGCTGCTGGTCCGGTGCGAGGCGCGAATGAGTCGTAGTACATCCTTGGTAGCACGTGCAATGGTTGGCAAATGGTGACAAAGGTGAGGGTGTGCGAGAATGAATAGGGAGGTACAAGCTCGAAGAGTGGGATGAAATCGATGGGAGAAGGCTCGGGTTTGCAATCGGCGTAATCGGGCACGTCGGGAGCGTTTCTTCGAGGGATTGGGGCTGCTTTGGCATGAAACTGGTCACCACAGGTGACCGAAAGGTTTGAAGGTAGAAAGGTAGGAGGTAAGGAGGGTTTAAACAATCCACTATCAACTCTGCCTCACTGGGGCAGCCAGGTGTACGCGCTCGTAAGTGCGTGCGTGTGTTCGTGTGGCAGAGAGGGGGATTGTGTAGGTAAGAGGTTGAGGGGGTTGCCAGCAGCCGTCGAATGCGAGAAATGCGAGTGTCCTTCGAGTGCCGCGTTGGCCTGACTTCCGGGACGAGCACACAAAGTTGGGGGGAAACAGGTAGCGACACGGCGCTCCTGGACGTCTATGATACTATGATTTCCAAGGGGCACAAGAGGGTCGTATTTAAGTACAAAACAAAGTACCTAAAAGAGTAAGAAAGGAAGATCGGAAATGGTAAGCATGAGGGGTCGGGCATCGAGGCAGCACAGATCAAGATAGGAAAACACAGTTTCGGGCTCAGCACGCGAGCTAGCCTTACACCGTGTACACGCTCGTCACAATATTTGTACCATGTAATAGTACGGTATATGCAAAACATAAGTAAAAGGATTAAATAGTACGCCGTAGGTGACGCTGAGAAGCCAACATGGGTATGTGTACACTACTGTAAACGTGCGCATAAGAATTTTAGGGAACCTCAAACCATATCATACTGGTAATGTGAAGGACCCGGAGGGTGATCTCCTGTAAGTTCAGCATCAGGTTCCTTGAGCGAACGAAGTGTGGCGGATACGTCTAAGTCAGTAGCTGGTGGCAGCGATGGGGATGGTGGCGGGAGATCTGGAGTGGGAATGGGAATGTCATTTGCGTCAATTGCGTGGTGCACCGAGGGAGGGTCAAGGGCGTCCTTTTCTTTCCGCAAACCAAGAGTTGGGCTACTATCGTCCTCGGGAGGAATACCCGAATCAGGCCCAGAGGAGGTCAGCACGAGAGACGCGGTGGGTTCACATGCAGCTATGATCGAGCGATGGGATTCTGGAAATGATATTGATTGGTTAGATCGAGTGATGGGCGAGTGTGAAGACAGCGACGGACCTATAAGTAGCGTATCGCCGAGAACTGGGTCAGAAGCCAGAGACTGGAGGTTTGGTGAACCGGAAGGGGTAAGGAGGACCTCCTTATCCTGAAGAGAAAAGGCGGCGGGCGGGGAGGTATAGGAACGGGGTCGGGGACGGGCGGATGTGGAAGCACCTGGTGTGGGGTAGGGTGCAGCGATACCTGAGGCGACGGTGTCTTGAATGACACCAGCGTTGGCAGGATCTGGTGAGGCAAGAGAGATGGTGAGGCTGTCAGTGGGCTTATTAGTAGGGTGCGGGTTGTCAAGCGGCGGCACAGCCGTGAAGTTTTTGTCGATATGGGGTAGAGCAGGCGCAGACAAAGAAGGCGCATCGGGGCTGGTAAAGGAGGCGACCGCCAACGGATCGTCATGGTGTTGGACAGTACGAGGAAACGTTGTGGGAGCGGACTCGGCGAGAATATGGGAAGGGACGCGGCACACTGGATACGATGACTCGGGTGGTTCAATCGAAACCAAAGGCGGATCGGGTGGGAAAGCGGAGAAGTTTAGTGGGGAAGAATCGGTCCCTTGATGTAACGCAATGTAAACACTGCGAAGAGAGTCGAGTATCCATCGTAAATTGCTCAGATAATTGTTATTCTGCGCTTTTCGAGCAATTTGATTCCAGAGAGCACAGAACTCGTGCTGCAATTCCGGTGACGTAGCTAGCACGTCGAATCTGGATGCTGATTTTAGAGCGCGCGAGATCTCCACAAGTGGCCAGGATGGCGTCCAGAAATAGATATATTGCTGGCGAATGATGTGAATCAATATTAAAAGCGACAAGCTGTCACCATGTGTGGCGTGCGACCGGAGAACGGCTTCCGGGACAGCCATTTCATCGGAGGCGAGAATGAACCAAGAGTCGTTGGGCTGTTTTACCCTTGCAACAACAACGGAAAATATGGCTTGGACAACCGGAATGGTATCTTCTCCCTTGGGATTTCCCCAGTGTCGGACAAACTGCACAATTTCGGTAGATTGCACAGGCCCCAAGAAAGGTCCGCAGTACTCGTCTTCGGATGCAAGTCTGCGGAGGACTTCTGTAAATGCCTCAGGAGCGTCCACTAGATCAATGGCCTTTCCACAGATGTCAGCCCTCTGGTGTTTGACTCGATCAGATAACAATTCGGATGAGAACGTGCGGTCCAAGAATCCAATCATCGCTGTCAAAATTTCCAGCTTTTGCTCATCAGTGAGACCGGCCAGAGGATCTTTGACCACTTTGGAGCTGTGGAAGCCAGGCAAACTAGAAAAGAAGCGCGCTAGTTCGTGATCTTCGTCCAATCGGCCAAACGTCCACACTAAGGCACGAGTATCGAGCTCCGGTGGTGACTTCAGAGCAACCTTCTCTGGTGCCATGAACGTCCTGATTAAGAAATTGTGCACCAAATCCTTCGATCTCACAAATATTTCCACTTGACGACTACCGAAACAGGGTATCAGAGCAAAAAACAACCAACCGTAACAGGCCCAAGGGACCCAGAGCACCAATCCTATCACACCAATAACAGACAGTGCCAATGGTGTGAGGGGTGTATAGTAGGGACTGTCGCGGCGAAGAATTGAAATGAGCATGGTGCATCCGTAGAGAGCTGTACAAATGCCGATCCAGGACAGAACCAACTTGAAAATCGTCAGATTAACGTTCAATAAAAACACAGATACTCCGGCAAAGAACAGGACCAAGGAAACATGTAGCAACATAGGCAGCGCTTCAACCGCCAGTGGAAGGAAACTCTTCTCGACGCCTTCAGCAAAGAATGTACGGATCCTAGCCCGCTTGTGTAGGCTGTAACGTGTCTGGGTGACCTTGAGGTATCTTCTTGCCCATTGCTGTAGCAACGTCGCGAGAACGGCACAAGTAATACTGATGACCAAGCTCATGAACCAAAGCCCGTTCACCCAAACCGCATAGGTCGGTGGAGAAAAGGGAGGCGGGGAAGTAGGGAGGGAAGTCGAAATATTGGATCGATTTGGGTCGGCAAGAACCTGGTATATATTGGCAAGGTAGAAGTTAGAGGTGTCCTGTGGGTTCTGTCGAATGTCCTGAATCGACACCGAGATCAACGAGGCGACAGCAGCGGAGAATAAACCAGTCTACGAATGATGAATCCGTGTAAAGCACGGGGATAGAGATAAATACGCACGAAGACGAGGATGCTTTCAGCGTCCGCTTTCCAGCTTTCGGCCATCTTCTTGTCCTCTTCCTCCGCCATTTCCAAATACATTGAGAAAATAGGCCCGGAGCCGTCGATGAAATCGGATTGACCCTTCGATTCTTGACTTGGCGCCGACAGAGGTGGATAGTGGTCGTCATCTATAGGAGTAGCTAATGCCAGTGACCGGTGACCGGTGAAAGTGGTGAGTATAGTAGGCCGCGAGTCATGTGGGAGTGAAGTAGTACCCGTAGCAAATCCTGCATTGGTTAGATTGGTAGCCTCATTACGAGCTTGGGACATTGAAGACTTTGCAGTATGGAGAACGATGAGATGGGGGGCCGGGTGAGATGCTGCAGTCGGTCGGTTTATTAGGCACCACGAGACTAGTTACTAGTTATTCGTTACTCATTGCAGTAATGTTTTCCCAGGCATCCTCGGAAGCGAAGCGGAGCCCTTTTCAGTAACCCCAGCCACCCTAACAACATATCTGGCTCTTCTCTGTCACTATCGTATGAACTAGGGATGGAAGTTGAAGCTTTGAAGGATCAAGGACACAGAGATTCCAGGCACGGTCGTGTGCGTTCCATCACCTCCTGTTCTGCTGCTCTTATCGTGCCGATTTTTGATGTTGGCGCAGCATTCAAATTGTGTTCCACGCCATTCCTGGGCCTTGTCTCTTGTCAACGCTTCACTTCATCCATCATACGTCCAGTTACCCAGCTTCCATGTGTGCTCAATGCGTATTACATACTCCCCACTCCCCACTTCGCAACCTATCTGAGACATTGACAATTTTGACTGTCTATAAGTCACCCTCCATGACGCCGTCTTGGCATTGAAACCACTTGTGCACGAGTCGATCTTGAACTTCATTCCCCACCATCTATCCCTGCTTACCCACGCGCCGTGGAACAATCGCTTGTCAGTACCCACATGCCTGCCATGGCATCAAACACACGTAGTTCCACGCCTTGATTTTCACAGCACCCTGTCGGCATCCACTATGGTTGTACATCGGATCTGTACACACTCTCATTATTAATCCGCACGCTCCCTCCTTCGCCGAGCTCTTTATCCCACGCTGACCCGCGCTGGGCGAATCACTCCGCACCTACCACATCGCCTCGTCCCCACAGGCACTGCACTGCATGCACAGGCTCGTGGGAGAGATACGGTAGAGAATTCACTGGGACTTGGAACTTCGGTATAGCTTGCGGGGTCGGCGGCAATGTCAACGGCGATGGGACAAGTCTGCCTTGCTGGTGAGCGAGTTGGGGGCGGAGGAGCTGGGCCGGTAATTTCGTGCGTGGGATGGACTCGGGTGAGTTGTTGACTTGGAGTCTTGCTTCGATGACTTGCCGTCCACAGAAAAGGCACGGTTCGGCATGGATGTACTTGCATGATAGTTTCAGACAACCTCCAAGTGTCAATCCATATTCACATCGACGGTATCTGTTTACATATGGTTACTGAGATAGCTTCAGATGCTTACATTCCTGGCACAGGGGGCGCGCTTCATCTTTCGTGTTGTTATACTAACAATCTGAACACTTCTAACCCCCCTATCAGATCGTAGCAGGGTGGTAAATCCAGAAGGTGAGAAAGAGCCTTGAATGGTGTCTAGTGCGATATCAAGAATATCCAGAATCTCGACCTGTACAGATCCTGGATATCCTCGAGATCGCACCTGGCATTGTTGCACATGTACACCACAGAAGTTGGCAGACGCAACAAACAATATCATAACGGAAATTTGAAGGACATAGAGGAGGATAGTCTCCTATGCGCTCAAGAATTATTTCCTGTGAAAGTTGTCGTGACGGCTCAGTAGCCAATAGCAATGATACATGGTGATGGGCGATCCGGACGAACATGGCATTTCCGGGCCGGCTGAACTGAACCGCAAGCACTCCGCAAGCGCTCGACGAGAGCCGGATGAGACGGCCGCGTGCCTCGATGATGCTCCTTCGTTCGTCCCATCGTTTCTGCTGTCACGGAAAAAATCTATAGTTTTTTCTTCTCGATAATTCAGAGATGGCCTTCCAGTCAGTGTTCCATGGACGTGCAAATATCAAGAATACCGGCGTTACCTGGCCCAACAGCGAGTCAGCGACTCTTGTCGCTTCTAAGTACCAATTCGTGCGTTCGGTCACCTTCTGTTTTGTAACCTTTACAGGCCTCATCTTTCTGTTTCGTAGTGGTGACCGGTGACCGGTGACCCGATATTACGCTCCCGCGCTTATTTCCGTGCCTCCCCTGGTAGAAACATCCTAGCTCCCGCGTGAGCGATTTTCCAGGCAAAGTCTGTAGCGACTCGCGTGGTGGGGATGATTGGTTGAGTCAGCTCTGACGTCGAGCGTCTTGGGTCTGAGCACAGGTTTCAGGGGTTTGATCGTGTGAGACTCGGGTCAGTTGCAGTCTCGGAGTTTTCTGCGGTGACTTATGGTTGCCAGCAAGGGTACGAGACAATGACGATTGTGTCGGGGTCAAAGCGGGTCCGACGATTTGGCTAGGTGCGCTAACACATTCCGGGTACCTGAGGCTTCCGACCGTCCTCTGAGGATAGGTTTCCTGCGTTTGAGTGTCAACTGCCATCGCTGTTGGATCTTGAATTGTCTTGTGCTACTTATCCCACGCGCACTCCTGATCGAGTTCCGGCCGCAAGGCGCAGTACATTCATCGAAATGTCGCACAGGGCGCGTCGCGCTCAGCTTACAGCTTGAACAAATACTACCCGTAGACTCAGTACCCTTCCATGCCGTGCTCAACAGCGCTCCCTCAACGGAGATCCCGCTGCCCAGTCGTGCGCACAGGCTCCAAAGCAAGGCGTTGACCTCGGAATGAGCGCTAGTGCATGCGTCGTGATCTACCTGCCTTTTCACTGCGTGTACTCAGCCAGCGCGCCCCACCACCTGCGTGTTCGCGCCTTTGAACGAGACGCATACTTGTTATCCGAATCCGACTACATCACGTGCCCCAGCCGCCAGGAACCGCCAGCCCTTCTAACTTAGGCGCCGGAGGCACATTTCGTCTTCAACTTGGTCTTCAAGCCTTCGCGACGCTTCTCACTGACGTCATCACCGATCATCCTCTACTCTCGCTCATTTCACCTCTGAACACTCCACTGAATCCTTCGTCGACACCTCTCGACGAAGAACTCCTGGTTTTTGCTTCACCGAGAGTGAGCGTCAATTTACTTTTTCACACACGCGTCGTCTTAAATTGCACCTTCTATACTCTCCGTAGTGTGCCCTACGGTTAACTTGAACCAAGCTTTCGCAGATCAAACATACCGAAATGGAGTTGTATTCATCGCTGGCGCATCTCGTCGTATCGGGCAGGTAACCGCCATCACACACGCAAAGGCCGGTCAAGAGGAAGGAAGGGAGGAAACTTCTCACTCGCGTTTCCCCACTGATTCAAGTTAGACATATTTTTCCATGCCGTAATGATAGGGTATATACAGTATATAGAAGCCGAAAAAAGTATTAAACAGTGTCGTCTGGTGGTACCAAGAAGCCAACAAGAATATATAAACGCACATCTAGGAGATTGGGACGCGAGTTAAACGATGTCATACGAACAATGCGAAAGATGCGGAGGATGGTCTCCTCCTGTACATCCGGCAATTGGTTCCCGCGGCAAAGGACTCGCGGCGGCTCGGTCTGAGTCGATGACCGATGGCGGTGACGGGGACTGTGGACTTAACGTGGTCGTATTGTTTGTGTGTGTTGAGCGATAGCCTAAAGGAGGGCGAGGTGCGTCATTTTCCACGCACAAACCAGCCCGGCCGCCATCGTTCTCGGGAGTAACATCTAGACAAGTTGCAGGGGTGAGCCCTGGAGAAGAGCTGGGAGTGGCGGTAGCTGTTACGAGAAATGAGATATGGGAAAGCGTGAACACAGTGACGGACCTATATGATGTATTTTGTCGAGAGCTAGATCGGAAGAAGCCGATGATGGGAGGTTTGGTGGACAGGAAGGCGCCAGGGGGTTTGCGTTGTGCTGGAGAGAAAAGAAAGCAGGTAGGGAGGTAAAGAGGGGAGGTGTGGTCGATGTAGATGTTCCCGGAGTGGGGAGGGGAGTCGCGATACCCAAGGTGAAGGTGCCTCGCATTTCACCAGCGGTGGCTTGATCTGGTGAGGTGACGGAAACGCGGGAGCTTTCGATGGCCTGACAAGTGGGATGTGAGTTGACAGGGGGCGGTACGGACGTGAGGCTGTCGTCGATATGGAACGGTGCAGGTAAGGGAAAGGACGATGCAACCGGACTGGGAGGGGAAGCAGAGGACAATGCACCGTCTTTGTGCGAGACAATGTGAGGGAACGTTGGGGAGGCAGAGTCATCGTGAACATGGCCAGTGACATCGCAGAGCGGATATGTTGCCTCATCTATCAGATTAACGTCATTATCGCCACTGGAGGGGGAGAGTCGTGTTAGAGCGGAATTGGTGCCTTGGTGTAGTACGATGTACGGGTTACGGATCGGTCCGAGGACATGCTCTGGAATATTTGACGAGCCCTTGTGCGCGTCTCTAGCTATTTCATTCCAGAGAGCACAGAACTTGTGCTGGAGTTCAGGCGACGTATCGTGAACATTGAAATTCGAAGCTGCTCGTAGCACGATAGAGATCTCCTCCGAGGGCCAGGACGTATTCCGGATATGGATAAATTGCTGGCGAGTGACGTAAATCAAGATAGCGAGTGACAGGTTATCGCCATGTGCGGCATACTCCCGGAGGACAGTCTCCGGGATGCCCAGTTCATTAGAGGCGACGATAAACCAAGGGTCGTCGCGCCGTTGTACTCTTGCGACAACAATAGAAAGCATGGCTTGCTCAAGAGTCGAATCTTCACCCTTTGGACCGTCCCAGCGTCTAACAAACTCTACAATTTTCGACGTTTCCGTTGGCCCATATTGGTCTTCGGATGCGAGTCTGCGGACAATTCCAGGAAATGCTTCAGGGGTGTATACTAGATCGATGGCGTTGGCACAGATGTCGGCTCGCTGGCGTTTGACCTGATCTGGTAACAAGTTAGATGAGAATGTACGATCCAATAATCTGATCACTGCTTCCAAAAGATTCAGCTTTTGCTGATCGTTGAGAAAGCGCAGAGGTTCTTTGAGAAGTTTGGAGCTGTGGAAGCCGGGCATGCCAGAAAAGAAGCGTTCCAGTTCGTGATCTTCGTCCAAACTGTCGAATGTCCACGCGAAGGCATGAGTGTCGATTTCCGATGATGACTTCAGAGCGGACTTCTCGGGTGTCATTCGTATCATGTTCTTGACTTGACGAAGCCAATTGGTCAGCTGTCCAGACGCACGGAGCGTTCCACTGCAACGGAACCACCGCAAGAAATAAAACACCAACAGAAAGGCAACCAAACATAGGACTCTAATCGCGAACAGAACCACAGTAACAATGACCCGCGCCAACGGTGTAAGTGGGGAATTGTAAGGGCTGTCGTGCCGAAAAATTGGAACGAGTGTTATGGTTCCATAGAGCGCCGTGCAGACGCTGATCCAGGACAAAACCACCTTGAAAATAGTGAGATGAACGTTCCATATGAACACAACCAGGCCAGCGAAGAACAGGAACAAGGAAACATGTAAAAGCGTGGGCAACGCTTCGACTACCATCAAAATGTGACTCTTCTTGACGCCTTCGGCAAAGAACGAACGGATTTTAGCTCGCTTGTGTAGACTGGAACGTGCTCGAGTAACCTTGAGGTATCTCCGGGCCCACTGCTGCAGCAACGTCGCGAAGAGAGCACAGGTAATACTGATCGCCAAGCTTAAGAACCAAAGCGAGTTGACCCAGACGGAGTAGGTGGGCGGAGAGAAAGGGGGTGGGGATGCAGGGAGGGAACTCAAAATATTGGATCGATTCGAGTCGGTAATAGAAGCCTGATACATATTAGCGAGGTAGAAGTTAGAGGTGTCCTGTGGGTTCTGTCGAATGTCCTGAATCGACACCGAGATAAACGATGCCACAACGGCAGAGAATAAACCAGTCTACGAATGATGAGTCGGTGTGAGGTACAGGGCAAGAAGGTAGAGACGCACAAATATGAGGATCCCATCCGCATCCGCTTGCCAGCTTTCGGCCATCTTCTTGTCTTCTTCCTCTGCCAATTCCATATACATTGAGAATATTGGCCCCGAGCTGTCGACAAAACCGGATTCACCCTGCGATGCTTGATTCGGCATTGAGCGAGGAGGATACAGTCGGTCACCTATGGGGGTGGCAATTGCGTGTGAGAACGGTGGGGAATGAGACAAGCGAGGGTGAGATACCTTCGCCCGGGTCTATGTCTGCCTCTGTCTTATTGATAACCTCAGGAGGAGCTGGGGACATTGAAGACTAGGATAGGTTGATATTGGAGCGTGGTTGTGGGAAGGTGCTGTTACACGCGTTACGCGTTACAGGTGATGTTGTCATGCAAAAGGGTTAACCGGTCCGCAAGCTCCCGATTCTCGGCGCTTAACCAACTTAACCTATGGGGCCATGAGGGCCAATTCACATTTTCACAGTCGTGTCTTATTCTGCGATGGCGTGATAGGGCGCTATCCATATACAAGCCGAGAAAGGTCTTGAAACGATATCGTGTGGTGATGCCGATACAGTAACCAGCCCTAATATATAAGCGCAAATCTAGAAGAACTAAACGATATCATAAGAACTAAACGATATCATAAGAACGATGCGAAACATGCGGGGGATGGCCTTCTCCTGTACGCCTGGCATTTGGTTCCAGCAGTGAACTCCCCGCCACGGCTTGGTCTGAGTCAGTGACCAATGGCGGTGACGGGGATCGTGGATCCAGCGTGTCCATAGTTTTCGTGCGCATCGCGTGATTCATGACGGGAGCATCATCTGCCTCGTACAAACCAGGCATCGGGCCACCATCTTTCTCGAGAGTAGCACCCAGATCAGTCGTAGAGGTCAGCCCTGGAGAAGCGCTGGGAGTAACGGTAGCTGTTACGAGTAATGAGACGAGTCATGGGTAAGCGTGAACACAGTGACGAACCTATATGAAGTATATTGTCGAGAGCTAGGTTGGAAGGAACAGAAGATGGGAGGTTGGGTGGACAGGAAGGCGCCAGGGGGTTTGCGTTGTGCTGGAGAGAAACGGAAGCAGGTAGGGAGGTAAAGAGGGGAGGTGGGGTAGATGTCGATATTGCCGGAGTGGGGAGGGGGGTCGCGATACCCAAGGTGACGGTGCCTCGCATTTCACTGCTGGTGGCTTGATCTGGTGAGGTGACGGAAATGCGGGAGCTTTCGATGGTCTGACAAGTGGGGTGTGAGTTATCAGGAGGCGGTACAGATGTGAGGCTGTCGTCGACATGGAACGGCGCAGGTAAGGGAAAGGGCGGTGCAACCGGACTGGCAGGGGAACCAGAGGATAGTGCAGCATCGTTGTGCGGGACAATGTGAGGGAAGGAAGGGGAGGCAGAGTCATCGTGAATGTGGCCAGCGACGTGGCACAGCGGATATGTTTCGTCATCCAACAGATTAATGTTATCATCACCAGTGAGGGGGGAGAAGCGCGTTGGAGCCGAATTGGTGTCGTGGTGTAGGGAAAAATACGGGTTGCGAATCGGTGCGAGGAGATGCTCTGGCATGCGTAACGTTGTATTCTGCGCTTCTCGAACTATTTGATTCCAGAGAGCACAGAACTTGTGCTGCAGTATAGGCGACGTATCTTGAACATTGAAGTTTGAAGCTGCTCGTAGTACGTTAGAGATCGCCTTTGATGGCCAGGACGGATTCCGGATGTGGATAAATTGCTGGCGAGTGACGTAAATCAAGATAGCGAGTGACAGGTTATCGCCGTGTGCGGCGTACTCCCGGAGGACAGTTTCCGGGATGCCCAGCTCATTGGATGCGAGGGTAAACCAAGAGTCGTCGTGCCTCTGTACTCTTGCGACAACAATAGAAAGCGTGGCTTGCTCCAGAGTCGAATCTTCGCCCTTTGGACCGTCCCAGCGTCTAACAAAATCTACAATTCTCGTAGTTTCCGCTGGCCCATATTGGTCTTCGGATGCGAGTCTGCGGACAATCCTAGGAAATATTTCGGGGGTGTGTACTACTAGATTGATGGCGTTGGCACAGATGTCGGCTCTCTGGCGTCTAACCTGATCTGGTAACAAATTAGACGAGAATGTACGATCCAATAATCTGATCACTGCTTCCAAAAGATCCAGCTTTTGCAGATCGTTGAGGAAGCGTAGAGGTTCTTTGAGCACTTTGGAGCTGTGGAAGCCGGGTATTCCAGAGAAGAAGCGCTCCAGTTCGTGATCTTCGTCCAAACTGTCGAATGTCCACGCGAAGGCACGAGCGTCGATCTCCGATGATGACTTCAGAGCAGCCTCTTCAGGTGTCATTCGTATCATGACAGCGACCTGACGAAGCCAATTGAACAGCTGTCCAGATGCACGGAGCGGTCCACTGCAACGGAACCACAACAAGAAACGGTAAAATGACAGAAAGGCAACTACATATAGGACATTAATCACGATTAGAACCACAGCAACAACGAACCGCGCTAACGGTGTAAGTGGGGAATGGTAAGGGCTGTCGTGCCGAAAAATTGGAACGAGTGTTATAGATCCATAGAGCGCCGTGCAGACGCTGATCCAGGACAAAACCACCTTGAAAATATTGAGATGAACGTTCCATACGAATACGGCCAGGCCAGCGAAGAACAGGAACAAGGAAGCATGTAAAAGCGTGGGCAACGCTTCGACTACCATCAAAATGTGACTCTTCTTGACGCCTTCGGCAAAGAATGAACGGATTTTAGCTCGCTTGTGCAGACTGGAACGTGCTCGAGTAACCTTGAGGTATCTTCGGGCCCACTGCTGCAGCAACGTCGCGAAGAGAGCACAGGTAATACTGATCGCCAAGCTTAAGAACCAAAGCGAGTTGACCCAAACAGCATACGTGGGTGGAGAAAATGGGGGCGGGGAGGCGGGGAGGGAACTTGAAGTATTGGATCTATTTGGGTCGGCAATATTAGCCTGATATATGTTGGCAAGGTAGAAGTTGGAGGTGTCCTGTGGGTTCTGTCGAATGTCCTGAATCGACACCGAGATGAACGATGCGACAACGGCAGAGAATAAACCAGTCTACAACTGATGAGTCGGTGTGAGGCACAGGGCCAGAAGGTAGAGACGCACAAATATGAGGATCCCATCCGCATCCGCTTGCCAACTTTCGGCCATCTTCTTGTCTTCTTCCTCCGCCATTTCCATATACATTGAGAAAATTGGCCCTGAGCTGTCGACAAAACCGGATTCAACCTGCGACGCTGATTTCGGCGCTGATCGTGGTGGATGCAGTCGGGCTATGGAGCAATAGTGGCGGGTGAGAACGGTGAGGATAGAGCCGAGAGGGTGAGGTACCTGCGTCTGGGACTATATCTGCCTCGGTGATATTCATATTCTCGAGAGGAGCTTGGGACATTGAAGACCGAACGATAAGTCGATAGTGTAGGATAGGGGAATGTGTTAAGAGTGACTACCATCCGCCAGTTGTGAAGCACGAGGACAACACGAGAAAAATGAGGCGGACACAGCCTGAGGATACATTGAAACATGACTTCGACCGAACTGCCCGCAACGCCCGAGCATTTGATGGTTGAGCCAAAGCTTAAGCGCGTCACGTACAACGACATGCCGGTGACATCCACGACATATCATTTCCAGCTCTACACGGCCACAATATTATTTGTGCCAAGAAGTATCAAAACGCTGAGGAGCAACAACCAAGACTAGGCGTCAATCCGAGCACAGTAACTTACGAGACAATGACTCTTCGCTGGTGATCAGCAACAGTGTTAGCCGATCGTTTAAATAAGCGTTCCTAAATAGGTAACTAAGCAACAATAAGCGGCAAACGCCGGCATTTAATCCCGTGCGGTTTTGCTGAATATATGTCGACTGCGTCGACTTCAACCTTGCTTGTGTGTGATTGGTGTTTGTGTATGTAACGGACTGTGTCTCATAACCAGTTCTTTTCGGTTTGGTTAACGTCACTATTGTACAAATACAAAGACGATTTGAGTAGGCAAACCATAATTGTGACAGAGCCCGTTCTAAGCACATTCGTGGTAAGTCATACAAAGACATTGCAGAATGTGTCTTCGTCAACGCCATCATCGGGAGAGTAAAAATATGAATGGTCTCGTATAGCAACAGTGGTGATTCTGTCTTGTACTGTTACAAGTTCTCCATGGAAGTTGATGATGCTCATCCCTTCTCTTCCTCTTACCACCACCTTCCCCTTATGGAAAACGGCTCTTAGGCCTGAGGTGACCCAGCCATCTCCCCTAGGGAGCTCTGAATTAGCTGGGGCCAGCATGGTACGGAGTGGCGTCTGGAGGGTTCCAACGCTGTGGAAAACGGGGCTTAGGCCTGAGGACAACGTCCTTCGGGGCAGTTCCAGCAGGGTACGGCTTGTCATCCAGCGGGTGCTTGAGGTTCAGTTAACTACTGTGGGCTCTGAAGGGTGTCTATTGGGCCCACTCTGGTCGCTGTCACTGGTGGCCTTACCCTCTCTCTCTGTTGCCTCACAGCAACATTACCCACTCTCTCCAGGGGGCCTGAAAACCCCCTCTACCCTATTTCCCGGCTCGGCTCCACAGCCGGCCGTTACCCACACTCTTTGGGGCTACGCAGCCCTTATCACCTACCTTGCAGCATGCACGAGGCCCCAGGAAAGGGGGGCCGCAGTCAGCCTGCTGTTAATCTCCACACCTCGTGTGCACATCTGGGCCTCGCCCATCACCACCCCCCCCCCCCAGCGGCTTGCCGTTCTAACACTATCATTTTTACCAGGGGCACAACCGAAACAGACGCCCACACTTCTTACCCCCACTTTCCCTTTCCCGGGCTTTGCCCACACCATTGTTTAACCTGTTCATTTTCGCTTGCCCAAAACTCTCTTTATCTCCCCCCCTCATTAACCCCCCTCTAATCCCTCTTCCTTCTCGGAACGGGAAATCCGCCGTGCTCGAACTGCAACGTTACGGGAACACATCCCCAAGGATTGTCAGGAGGTGATATCTAGGCGCCAAAAACTCAAGTGGTTCAGTAAGAGCTGAAAAGGAGCCCTCGTATACTGACATTCATTAAGGATCCCGGCGGGGTGTAAGTAGAAGTGTAGTGGACAGTACCCGGAGACGGTGGGAGGGGAAGTGGTCGGGGGCCAACAGGGATGCGAGTAGACCGGGAAAACGGCGTTTAGGCCTGAGGGTACCCTTAGGGGCCCAGCAGGGTACGGCATGTCGTCCGGCACATATTTAGTTAGTTAGTAAGCATGTCGAGACTGTACTTAGCCTAGGGCTTGTCACGCGGTATAAATCTGATTTCAAAAAAAAAAAAAAAAAAAAAAAAAAAAAAAAGTTGATGATGCTGTGTAGTGGCGGGAGTGATTGATGAGGTTTGTGTTCACAGTCCCAGACGCACATGATTCCTTGCACTGTGAAAGGGGAGAGCGGCGAGGAGTGGATTCATTCGAATAGGGCCATCATCTTCGGTGCTTCGTTTATAAGCTGTTAGAGGGCGAGCTTGACCAGGTTACACCATGATTTGTTCAATGTTGGCATTGAAAGAGTCCAGCGCGGGGTCTTTTGCCTTGATAGTGTAGTGACACAACTCAAAGTGTATCTCAATCAATGCTCCTGTGAGGATGTCAGAAACATTGTCGACATTGATGAGTTTTTCGTTCATGAAAACCCGGAGAGGAACTGCACGGTGTGTATGTTTGATCTTCTGCAAAGTGTCACGAAGTTCAAGGGGGACTGGCCATTGTTCCGTCATTTTGTTGACGGCACCTACATGCATGTCAAGATAAAGAATTTAAAGAATTTCCAAATGACGTACCTGAAATGGGAGGCTGCCTTTTCTCAAAGATGGAACGCGTGAAACGAAGCACACGCTCTTCTTGGTCGTTCACAACAAAGTTTTGGTGATTTTGCGTGGAACTGATGTTGTCTTCAATTTTTTGCAGGTTTTTTAAGGTGGTTTTGAAGTCGTCGGCGAAGATGGTTTTGGAAGGATTTCCCAATAATAACTGGAATTTTGCATCGGGAAACTTATCGGCAGGATGTTTACCATGGTTACCAATGGAAGAGCAATCAAGACGGTTGTTGAGAACGCGCCCAACAAGTGAGATGACAGCATTTTGGTTCATGTTGGAGTTGACCAAAATGTCACCAGTCCTCTGCAGAAGCCAAGAAACAGAGGAATGAAAGGCATCGCTGGCACCATAACAGTTCTCGGTGAGGAGGCAGGTTCAATAATCTGAGAGGTCGTGTAGCATGTTGTGGTAGTGGAAGTCAGAGGGGTGAAGGGACAGGGGCGTCATCATAAGCACGGGTTTAAAAATTATTTTCTGTGTGAACAACCTACTTCGTTCGGTAATATTGTGAGGATCAATGGAGGTCGTGTTTTTGTTGAGGAGAGAAATGAGCGATAGGACGAGGTGTTGCATCGTTACATGAGTGTGAACTCGCCAGCGTTGTAACATTTGAGGGTGTCCTTTTCCAGCAATGCCAATCTGGAATCCTCCTGGCATAGTTTCTCATTAGGGTGAATGGTGAATAACTTGTGGTCGAATGGCCGCAGTAATTGTATGTTTTCCCTTCCGTGGCCACGCGATAGAGCAATGTATGCATTGAAACCAGAGATGGAACCGGTGGGAGGTTTAGCAAGATCGACAATGACACTTTCCATCGTCTGGCCCTGCGCCTTGTAATCAGTGAAAGCATATGCAGGTGTGACGGAAAACTGAGAATGTCTGACAGTGACACCAGGTTTGCCAAGTTTGAATGTTTTTGTGGAGGGGAAAATGGGAACAATTCCCGGAGGCAATCCTGGCATATAGACGGTCGGCCCATGTAAAGGAGCAAACAAAATTGCAGCAGGGGGATAACACAGTCGTTGCATAGTCACCGGTATGGGTTCTAATATTTCTCTGGGATCCAACACGATGTCGGTGACAACGCCACGTGACCCATTGGCGAGGCCTGCAGCAACGGTGATGTTACTGAGTACCATCATTTTCATGCCAACTGCAAGTTCAACTTTGTTTGGAAGGTGATTCATTTGTTCCAATTTGAGGTGTGCAATTGCTACTTCTTGGGACTTTGTGAGATGGCCATGTTCTATGCTATCAGACACGTGGACCACATAATGAGTGTAGCCCGTTCGACGGCAGTGAGCTTGTAACATCAACTTGTTCCACAATGTTTGTACGGCGTTTCTTGACGTGACGAGGACACAGTCATCCCACGGTGCAACTGTGAAGTCAGGGATTTGGCAATTTTTGTTTTCCAAAACCAAATGATCGATTTCAGCCAAATCATTTGCGGTGCATTCTCCAGTGCGCGCACGAGTCAGTATTGATTCCCAAACAGGGTCCTGAATTTGCATTTGTTGATCCAGATGGACGACAGTGTCAAATTGTTCAAATAACATGCGACCCAACTGAGAAAGCTCATCTGACAGAGTAGCATTATACAGCTCCTTGTTTGTGCTGGCAACAGGTGGGAATTGGTGAAGGTCACCTATCAAAACAATGCTGACACCGCCGAAAGGAATTGATGGTGCGACGGAAAAGATTCCAGTTCGAATGATACTGATGAGCTGGGACAGCCGAGCGAGTAACGGTGCTGTGAGCATGCTTTTTTCGTCGATGAAGAGCCACAATACAGAACCCATGTTTCTCTTCCTTTGAATTCCCATTTCTTTTGAAGGGTGGGTCAACCATCGGTTCGTACCCAGTGTTGTGATTGGTAACCCTGCCCACATATGTAATGTTTGACCACCAATGATACCAGCGGCGACACCTGACATGGCAGTTTTCGCCAAAAGGGATGAAGTGCCCATATTCTGGAAGGAATCTGCAATAGCGTTAAGGAGTTCAGTCTTGCCGGTTCCTCCTTGACTGTGCACAATGAGGAGATGTTGAGGAGGATGTTGCCCATTCAAATGAGCGGATAGATGTGATGTGACAATATCGTGGACGATTCTTTGTGTTTTATTTAAACGGAGACCAGTTTCATGTGAAGGCAGGGAACCATTTTCGACACGGTGGTGGTTACTGCTGCCGAAGCAGTCTCTATGGTCGTACTGACAAGGGGTGAAGTGGAAGCAGAAGTGTCGAGAACATTGAGTTGTGCAGGGCCAGAAGCATTCTCCAGGTTCGCAAAAGCTGTTTCCCAACTGTTGAAACATTCCAGGTCATCGACTGTGGCAGGCAAGCATGGACGATTGGATGCTTGGGGAAATTCATGCACGCTAAGAGCACCACAGTCTTTACCAATGCTAATTGCAACATCAGCGTGTAACAATTCCCATGAGGAGAAAGGGTGGTTGATAGCATTCTCAACATCTTTATCAGAGAGGAGGTTGTCGATGTTGTCGGATGGCATGTGCTCATCGACATCGCCAATCGCAATGGCATCGTCATTGTAGTCTGGTACACGCCTTTCCGTTCTGTTCCTTTCTTGGGATGGGGCAGAATGACTTGTGTTGCGTGCACATTCATGAAAAAATTGAATGTTTTCGACGATATTAGTAGTTTCTGTGGACGCATTAATCATGAACGCTCGAAAAGCATCACAGAAATGTTGATCGTCGGTTTTTAAGTCACGAAGTGAGTGCCAAGGCTTCAGGAGTGCAAGCATGCTTGTGTGGAACAAGCCATCCTCATCGTCATCATCACGTTCTGGAAACCAACAGCTGGAAAAGTAGGGCATTGTTTCATGACCTGGTGAACGCAGCACTCTGCAATGACCTTGACGATTGCTGTCGATGCGGTAAGGCACACGGTTATTTGCCGGACACCCAGGACCGTTCGTAATTGGTTTGGATGGTTTCCCATCATATGTGCTGAGAAAAAAATCGAGGTAGGACCACTGTTCTAAAGCATTTCCACGATCCATGTATTCACGGATCTGATCTTTCAGAAGTAGTTCTCCTTCGATGTTTTGGAGCGTAAACATGTCACACTGCAAGAAGATAATAAGTTTCTGTACAACGGGCAGAGGAAGGGACTAACTTCCACAGCAGGAAGAGTGGTGTTGTCGTTGGACACCGTAGGCTCGAGAGGATGTAGTGGCGATCTGCATCATGTTATAGAAAGATATGAGAAGAGAGGACAGAGAAAGATGTACAGTGTGTGTTCACTTCTCAAGATGGGATAACATTTCTTTAACAAGTTGATGACAGAGAACCAGTGAATGGTCTCGAAGTGATGAGAAACAAAACAGTCACCCCAGCCCATTAAGTAGCTAACCACCTCAGGTGCGCCTATTTCCTGTTCACGTGTCAAAGTATTTGCACAATGTTGAATGAGTCGTTTGTTTAAAAGGGTGAGATTGGAGGTGCACTTTTCCTTTACACTGTGGAATGCAAACATCTTTGCGAGGAGAGCAGACGTGTTACTTGAGGTTTTTTTTTTTTTGGTCACATAATGTGTGATATACCACGCTAAGTTCTTTGTCTTTTCACCGTTCGTGACCAATTTGAGATCGTGATTGCAACAGAGAGCCTGTACAAGAGGAGGGCAGAAATTGTTCAAGTAACCATAACGATGTTTTGGGCCCCAGTCCCCTTGCGCATCAATCCACAGTTCCATGGCCAATGGAAAAGGAGCGCAACACTTACCAGACCAGCGTCCATTTGAGAGCCTAAGACATGCATGGGAGCACTGGTGGACTTGAACAGCTCGAACTGTACGAGTTTCAGCGGAGCATGCACATCGTTCATAGTCTGGAAGGCGAGGATCAACAGGACAAGAGAAAGCTACCGCACGTTCACATAATGATCTGCCATAGCTTACATAAGTCATGGGCCAGCCGACGCTAGAAGTCTTAAATCGATCATGGACAGCCGATGTCGGCCGACGTCGGAGATGCTTCCATATTTCATGGGCCAGCCGATGTCGGCTGTGTCAGAGGAGGACCTCCGAAATGGGAAATGGTCTGTAAAGAATCGGAGATGTAGACATTCGGAGAAAGGTTTTATTTTCATAGTATATAGAGAATGATTAGATATATCAATTATGATATATTGACAATTTATAGATATAACACATTGTCGGAGCAGAGAGGAATAGTCAGACCAGATGCATGTGGGCAGTTGGGACAAAGTAGAGCGGAGTAAAACATTTATGTAAGTGGAAAGTGTTTTATATTCAAACACACTGTATGAATGTTGTTGGAGAATATTTATGGAGTAATGGGTGTACATCATATTGGCAGTAAAGTGTAGGGAGTACCAGGTTGGCAGTGTTTTAGTTAGTAGAGTATTTCAGAGAGTGTATATTGGTCTCTATCCCCGGAGAAGTGGATTTATATGCTCAAATAAATCACAATCGAAGCAGAATGGCAGATAGGAAATTATATATTTAGCTTGGAAAAGAGCTACATCTTGGTATGGATATATATTTATAAAAGATCGGAGAATAGTGATTTGGAATATACTAGTTAATTGTTATTTCCGGTGCAGGAGTCCACATAGGAGTATATGGTCGGAGCAGGCATGAATCTAGATGTAGTTGTATAGGGTGTCGGAGATGGCACGGATGTAACTGTAAATAAGTGGGAATTCTCGCGCATTACATACAGTATAATGCACATATGTGTTAATGCTCCGAACACATTGCAGATTGAATATACTGTTTGGGTTCATTATAATTGAAAAGGGAATCTGAGTTCATAAGTAGGTCAAAGAGCACATGAATTATGACTACTTTAAATACAGGGCAGCAGTCCTAAAGGTCTTCACAGGGGTAGATGTAATCGGAGCTAGAGACTTCTCCGAACTTTTCGAAAGCTCTTCCCATGAATGCATCTGTTGTGATGCATATGCAGCATGGCCTTTCTGTGAATACTGTGCAGCATTCTTCATCCGCTCTTCCCACTGCTCTGCTTTTGAATGAAAATAGGCCGGAACCCACACTGCCTCATTATGAATGCTTGCCTGCTCTTCCAACCATCTCTCAAATTGGGCCTTAGCCCGAAGCCAGTGTACGCGATTAACTATTGAGTGAATTAACATCTCATGTCAGAATATGTTTCATTTAAACTCACATTCATCCATCCATGTCCCGTCTTTATCAACAGTTTCGCCAAAGCTCCAAATCCACGAAAGCTGAGTATTGCGTTGTCTGACCTCCGCTGGGTCCAAGATAGCTGTACCAACACGGAGATCTGCCAAGCGTAGCTGAGGGAGCTCTGGTCCGACACTATATGCTTGCTGGATCTGTAGATATGCCTCCCTGGCCATACTGTAGTTTCGGGCATGATGATTTACCGTTGCATCTGCGCTGTGCACCGCGTCCCAAGCACATGTCTTCGTCCGCTGTGTATTTGCAGGTCGCACCTGGCCACGGAACAAGGCAGACTTGAACCCAAGGGCGAGGCGCATACCATGAACTGCATCATTGGCTTGAGCAACACGGAGTTTTGCTTCCTTTTCTGCTAGATTCTGAACATTGTTCTGAATGCACCATTCCCATCCGAGAGAGGATGGAAGGATGATGGATAGATCTTCAGCATTGGTACTGTCAATTCCAGAGCTGTCGGAGGAATGGGAAATATAATGGAATGCGTGCAGTGATGCCTGCACAGGTACCTGCGGCTCCAAATCATCCAGCATGTCGATGTCGTCAAATTGAGAATAGTCAGTGAGAGGAGCAATCTGAGCATTTTCCAGGGCTCTGTGGCGGAGGATATAGGAGTCTGCCTGACGTTCAAACATGTCTATAAAGCGTTGAAGGCGACTGCGTTTGTTATCAATAACCTGAGCTTTCTCAATCGTGGGCTGTGGGCCAGATAGTCGGAGATCATATCTAATCGCAAGTCTGGAGATATATGTAAGAATCAGACATCACAATATTTATTAGGGCGCACTGCATCTCTTGAATCTTAAGTCCACATGAAAGCCAAGATGTCTGGCCGTGGATGGCACCTTCTTCGTCTTCCTCCGAAATGAGAACTTGCTGTATGGCAGCCCGTGTCGGAGCTAAATGCAATAATCATATAATAAGAATGAATTGTAATATTGAAGATGTGAGGAATATTTCCTATACCCTGTGACTTCGACGTATCATATATGTCCATTGCACCAGGATTATTATGCCTTTTCTGCTGAGCAACCTTGTCCTCTGCGAGCCATATCTTGTTCTGCTCCTTGAAGCGCTTGCTGAGATTAATGAAGGCTTCAGCACTAAGCTCCAAGCCTGGCTGCAGTCGCTTCCAACGCTTAAGGAGCGCGGGAACTAACAGGTTGAATGTCGGGTCAGAAGACCTCATAGATAAGATTCTTTATATTTGCTTACCGATTCGGACCATCTTTTTCCAGTTGGAATGATTCATGTGAGAGTCAAGAACCTCTTGTCGATGAGCTAAAGTCATTCCCCGCAAGCTTCAAGAGATGTTATTCAGTGGAGCCCATAATGTTTCAATTATCTCCCCGTCAACCTGTTTTGCTCCGGGAATAAAGCTAGGTGAGTATCGGGGTAGGCAAGAGTCTTGATGACCGTGAATGTGAAATAATCCGATACCCGTTCGGAGCTCCAACGAACTAGGAAGGCTGAGCTCTGGACTTTTCTTAATCCACTTCTTGAAATTGACCCGATATTGGCACATGATATCGTACATGAGAAGAGCAACAGGAATGTCTTTCATGTTATAGGAGAGTGCCTTGCAGATGCTAAAGTCCATGTTAATCTGCCTGTCGGACCAGGTATATTAGTTCCGACTTTGAGGCCCTTATTAAGACATGGTGCACACCTCTCTCCTTTTTGAAAGTCTACGACAGATGTCGGAACGAAAAACCCATGGCAGCAAGCTGCTGCCCCGATTCCAGTAACATCTAGATGTGGCCGACTAGAGTTGGCTTGCTCAATGGCCTTATACGTGTTGCATGTATTGGGCTGAATGGAAATAGTCAGATACAGCGACATATGAAATAAACATTCTCCACCTGAATCATCTCTGCTCCGCTTTGAAGATGAGTTTTGTACAGATCTGGATTAGCCATAAATGCCATCCCAGGTGATAGTGAAACATCCTTTTCAGTGGTCTGATAACGCATATGCTCAGCCGAAAAATTGCCATCCATAATAAATGTTCGAATGAGTTCATTACTGTGGTCGCAAGTATATGTGATCTTAATTGTCGGACAAGAAGTGTGCACACATACGGAGAATATTTGGTCTTCCAATCATTCGGAAGGTTGACTCCAGGCTGAGGGCACGCAGGACAGAATATGGACATTGATCCATCCTCAGATGTCTCCTGCTCCGCCTTATGACCCAGGCCACTTTTCATCCGATTCTTGAGATCCCGCCATTGGCGCGATGCACGCAGAAGCTGCTTATACCGGTTCTATACAGACAGGTCAGCGTGAAATGAATAAGAATGGCCGGACGTACTTGAACGTAATCAGGGAACATGGTACTTGTCATGCTTTGTAGCTTCGAGAAGTATTGCTGTGCTGTTGTCTTACACTCCAGATTGTCGACCAGAAAGTTGTCCAAGACTGCGAAAGAAAACACAGTTTCAATTTGTTTGAATGTTGCAGGGAAAAGGCGGGTTCCCAGGAGCTGCTCCTCCTTAGATCGTCTGTCGGAGCAAGCACAAAATAGGACTTCCATGGTGAAAACACCCTGGCAGTCGACAACTGTCAGAAGGGGATTTCCAGATCTACCAGTACGAGACCTATGAGCATCAGCATATCCATTGTCAAGTGCATCGTCTAAGTGATCGAATAGGGAATTGGATATTGTCGGAGCAGTGTATGTATCTTCTGGCTGTGGAGTCTCTCTTGGTGTGGGAAGTTGATCAGCTGAAGTGTAATCTTCCGACACTTGTTCTAGTAAGGACAAGCCAGAAGCTCTGGTCTGATGCCTTGGTGTTGCCCTTGTCTTTGCCGCTTGCGCCCCCTACATTATACTTGAATATCAGTTCATCGCACCATATCTCTATGTATTCATACCTCCACAGTTTTCGGACAAGGGTCACCACTGTGTCCAAGAAAAAGGATGAACCCCATCAAGTACAACGATGTGGCCACATAATGTCTCCCATTCCATTGAAGCAGACGATGAAATGGGGACCTTGAATGGTGTTGGAGACAGCACCCCTTGCAGAACATATTTCCTCCGAAACAGTCGGAGCATTTAATATATGCAGAGCCCTTTAAACATAATGAGCACTTCAGGGATGACTGGTGACCCTCCATTTCAAGAAGGTAATTGAGGTATTTGCTCCGGCGCTCAAGCCATTGGTCCATTGGGCTCTAGTGAATATTTAGAAGTAATATATATTATATAAAATGATGAGCGTACAGTTGCCAAAGGCTCTTCCTCATCTGCAGCGTGCTGCAATTGGTATTCTAAATCACCAACAACATCATATGTCTGGTTATCATTATTATCACCTGCGCCTATTGGTTCTTCCTCCGACTCAGAGGCCTGCACCTTCTTTCTGGCTCTGCTCTGTGATCGAGATGTTGTCTGTGCCTTAGCTCGAATAGGCTGCTTCACAACTGTTCTTGTTGTTTTGAGTTTCGTCCCCCGCTTGGTTTTCTGATGATAGGTGACCTCTTCAATTATTTCAGTACCGGACTCGGGGACAATATCATAGCGGGCTCGGGGCATGATGAATGTGCAGACTGTTGATGAGTAACGCTCCCATCATTTTATATTGAACCTCTTGTACTGTATTACTCGTCCGACGACATGTGAATTTTCGCATGTTTCATCCGATAGCATATATATATCAATGTGAGGAAGGTGCTCCAAAGAATTTGATACGATCGTACATGTTACCTCCAATCTGCGACAATGATTACATCTACTCCTCCACTTCAAAGGATGTCACATCTATTCCCATAGCACGGGAAATCTCAATTGCCATGGCAGACATATTGTCGAGGCTAGCTTTCATTGTTCTAAGGAATTCAGTAAAATCTTCGCCCTGCAATTGTGTTATAAAGCAATCAATGGAAAATACTGTAAACTGCGTACATCTGATTCCATCCCATCTGGTTCCAGCTCGTCATCATCATCTGATGACGCACTTACAACCATCATCGCGTGATCTAATCCGTACATGTCGTCCTCATCGAATGGCTCCTCATCCGACGATCTATCATCCAGAAAGTCGGAGAAAGTGGTGTCTGGGTGATCAGCGATGTATGTTAGACCTGCCCAGCTGCTCCACCCACTCTGTGTGCATAATATGTCAGTATACATTGATAGCACTGTGATTAAAGTCTCACTCACTTCATTACTGTCCATATCAGAAGTATTACCGCTATCATGTGAGATGGCGTACACGGAAATAAACACACTTGATTCCGATTCTTCATCTGAAAGCGTTGAGTACATGGTGGTTTGTAGGCCATTTCGCGAATATATTTTCTTAAAAGCATAAGCAGCTCCGAACATGTTTCATGCCCTTGATGCACAGATGTGACATCTGATCCGATCGGATCATTCACTTGAATATTGCCTTTTATGGTCAGGGAGAGCTTCGCCAGTATGCAAAGCGATACAATCCCAATTGCAGGAACTTGGCGTCGCATAAGTTCAGAGAACGCGGAGAATTTAGAGCAATAAAATCAAAGTACATTCACTGCAAGAGATCAAAGGTAATTATATCTATCTCAATATTATCTTGGATCATCTAACTTGTCTGCGTCGGAGCACACACCATCGGAGCACACACCGTTGATTTCATGCCACACAGAAATTACAGTCACTCATATGATTCGATATTCTGATGCTACTGGTACATGAAACTTAACACACAAAAAAAACTATGATTTAACATGAGCTTGAGAATATAATCATGCTGCTGGGCGATGCCCCCTTGATGAATGACGAGAGCCCTTGCCACGCAGAGCACCAGGCACTGAATGATAACAGATTAATGGTTATTCAATCGATACAACTAATGACTCACGTGAGCGTCCACCAGAGTGAGCTGACGACCCACGGCTCCCTCTGCCAAGTGAGAGGTGACAGAAGGATCCCAAAGGCGACGACCCAGAGGGTGTATTCGGAGCAAGGCCGACGATGTCAGCATTACTAATATTAATGTTTTGCTGTTCGCACATTGCCAACACAATCCGTGTAAGCTGCTCAAGGCTTTCCTTGATTTCGCGAACGTCCGCATTCGTAAACGCAGCTGTGGCGGCGGAGGAGGATGATCAGGTCAGAGAAGATACACTGCAGCATCCAGTCCCATAAAACATCACCTTTAGGAGGTCTTCCGCGGGGGCGTGGGGGCGGAGCAGGAACACGATCTAGGAGGGAATGAATGGAGCACAAGCGATCGCTATTTCACTCACATTGAGATGGCGCTGCCACTGACTCTTCGTCCTCTTCTTCTTCGTCGTCATCATCGTCCTCGTCCTCGTCCTCGTCTTCCCCTTCATTGCCTCCATCTATTTTCGGAGTATGTGAGATAGATCAATTAAAAATAAATTAAATATTCCCACCTCTCTTACGAAGCTCCTGGCGTATCATGGCGACCTGTTTGAGCCATTTCTTTGGGGGAATGCACGCCTTCCTCCGACTTGCGCAATCGGTGCACGCTTTGGAAGGTTTTAATGCGCCCCACTGTGGCACACATGTTTCTACACCGCGACGTTTACAAGACTTGCATCGTAGCTGGCAAAGTCAATAAATATGTATACCAATTAATATAAATCACTGAAAGACATACCTTGCCCTTTCCCACCCAAGGAATCTCTGTCACATCGTTGTCAGCGTTCTTGGGATCGTCAGGAATGTCGACAGCATCGCCGGCTTCGTTCTTCCGCTGGCGGCGTTTCGGACGAAGATGCGGAGGAGATTCAACAAGAACATGATATTCTCGCTTTGCCGTGATACGCTTTGCGTCGCGCGGTGTAGCATCGTTCTTCTCCTTCTCGTTTTTGTCGTCATTGATCGCATTGCCCTCGTCGGGTGTAGTTGCATCCTTAGCTAGCTGCGGATTCCGAAGTGTGTTACGACCTGCACCGACGTCGCTGCGGCCTGCCCCGACATCGCTGTCAGCTGGAATAGGTGCCTTCCCCTTCGTCGACCGCTTGGAGATGCGGCGTGCTGGTTCTTGCATAGCAGTTTAATTCACAGTGTCCATAAAATATATTTGAGCGCACGTTTAATTTCTCCCTCTTGCTCCTCCTCTGCGTCGTCCGCCACATCGTCCGCTGCTTTCTTCGCCTGCTCCACCTTCTCCTCTTTCCCCTTGTTCTCACCAACGGCTTCTTCTTCTTCCTCGTCATCCGATTCCGGAAGCCACCAATGCATTTCGGGGGGCTGTGCCAATGCCTCCTTTGAAAGATCCTGCGACTTGAGGACCATTGGCCAAAGTCGATTCGCACCGAGCATGCGTTTCGTGATCTCCTCCGCTGTAATGGCAGCGTACTCCGGCTGGCGATCACTGTCCTTGGCTACCTGGTACCGCCAGGCAGCGGCGTCGAGGGCTGCATGAGTGCGATGTACTCTTTTTGCCTGCAGGTAATCTGCAAATATTTTCTTGACATGCTCCTGTAATAGAATATAAAACATCAGTAAAACCTATTTCCCTTTGCTCCGAATTTATCATGCACCATCTCCATCGTCATATTCCTCTGAAAGTTGGTATGGTTTTCTTCAGGATGACGTTCCTTATGCTTCACAGCTGTGAAGATCCTGGCAGCTATCTTCAAGAGAAGAGATTCTGCCTCGCTGAGAGGCGGCTCAGATGTTTTTTTCGGAGGCATGGGTGCAGAGAAGAAAAATAATGGACGGGGGAAGAGTATTTCGACGTCGCTCCGACTGTCATTTTTGCCCACATGCAGAATTTCTCACACTGATCCGATCTCAGAACATTCTATGGAAATCTGATCTTCGAATTTTGATTATCCCAATATGCTCCATTATATTCACACATCTGTGTATCAAACGATTCCTCGCAACGTCAGATGTACAATTTCCACTGTGGCCTGATGAGTTGGATGTAAATACACTGGTCCGACTTAGCTACTGTAATTTGCATGTTCTGAACATGGATATGTGTTCCCAGTAGCATGTTTTGAGATTTTTCATGGTGCAATCGTGTCCCCCCCCCTCACCCATTGCACCTGTGTCTCTCTCCACAATGCCCCCCAAAAAGACTCCATCTCGTTCTCAGGCCAGCAAACCTGAGCCTGACATTCCAGGAGGAGGATTTATTCGTGCCCCGCGTTCAAAGGCGAAGGTTCCTCCGAAAGCTCGCCGCATTCACCTGCCTCAAGACGTCCCCTCACCTTCGCCTTCTTTTTTCGATTTGATGCTGCAACTGTCTGCAAATATTGCCCCCACAGATGTAGCTGCTGGCCCGTCTTCTCAGGTGCACACAATAATATTATTTTGGTAATCATAGTGCTGAGGCGCCTTAGGACGTACCAAAGCTAGTGACACAAAAGCCTGATATGGCTGCCCTGTTTCGGCAAGCTGCCCCGCCCTCAGATCCTGAAAGCGAGGACGAGGATGTGCAAGAAAAGGTTAGTTCTACTGAGCTATGATTAAATCAATAATAAATAGAAACATTCAGGCAAGCGATGTTGTGCATCCCCCCCTGCCTCCTGGTCCACCACCTTTCATACCGCCTCCTCCTCCGATGCCTGCCAGAGACGATGCGATGGCTGTAGATGTGTCTGACCCACAAGGCCCAGACATTAATCGCCCTGTGCCGGAATTCGTGCGACCAACACGATCAAACGTCGCACAAGTCCCAGGCAGCTCCTCTGCTGTTCAAGGGAGCTCGGCTATAACCCTAAACCATCCGCCTTCTGCCATACAAAAACTTCCTGCCCCGATGATAGAATCTGCCGCTCCACCGAGCTCCTCCGCCGCTGTATGTCCCTCCCAAACTGCACGCCTTTCCGACGCTGGAGTGCGCTCGTCCGCCGCTGGAGTGCGCTCGTCCACTGCTGGAGTGCGCTCGTCCGCTGCTGGAGTGCGCTCGTCCACTGCTGGAGTGCGCTCGTCGACTGCTGGAGAACGCTCATCCGCCGCTGGCGGTTCGCTCTTCGCGGAGGGGGTTCCCGATGCTCCAGGCGGCCATGATGACCTTGACGAAAGTGAGCCAAGCCTCGACGACCTTGTCGAGCAGGCACCGGCATTCCGTGCTCAGCTGGTTTCAATGCTCAACACGTTGGACTCATGGAGCAGCTTAGTGGAGCATTATAAGGCATCCAAAAAATCTAAAAAAGATTAAAGCTTTCTGTCACAGTATCAGTCATTTTTTGTATACTTGTAAATAGCATCTCGTATATGTTTTGAATGCCATAGGCCACAGGCGCCCTTCTGTCGGACCTGCATCAAAATATTCATATTAAGTTCCTTCTCACTCCATACTCTGCCAGTCTCTGTGCATTTAATTCGCACAACGTTTGCGGCTTTGCGAGCGCATAGACCCATCAGATATTTATAAAATATCCTTGAAACATTTGTCCGAAATACGATATGATCTGAAACATACAGTACTGTGTGGTGTGATCGACGAACTTGTGTTGGACGTCAAGTGGGTATTGCAGTGGGTCACTGCGGAGCAGCAATCACCCATAGAAATACCCTTACATGTATCATGCTCCGATCTTTGATGTTGGCTGTACAACCCAATATTAAACATGTCTCTCACGATTAGTATGTCTTTGAGATATCTGAGTGTATAAATGTGCAGCATGGTCTTCTCAGATCCCGTAAATTCTTTGCTGCAACCCCACATCGTCCGACATCTGAAATCATTCATCCTCTATCATCCATTGTAGTCCGTTCTAGCGATGGAATCTGATTCTGCTACTTCTGAGTCATCCCCTTCTCATCCAAGCATCGAGCATGAATATTCTCATCCAGGAGATATATTTTCTCTCACCAGAGAAGATAAAGAACTATTATCAGAGTACCTCGAAGAATTTGGCGAAGGCGATGTCAAAATGCAAAGCACAATAATTGAAAATTCAATGGCGGAGCTGGTAATGCTCCGACCTGCTGGTACACCATTCAATAAGGAACAGGCTAGCGGTGTGAGAGCCTCTCCGCTCATATTTCCCTCCTAAACGATACATTAATGTGTAACCACAGAAAGTCCGAAAATGGTTTTATAATCATTACGATCGGCCTGAGAGACAATATGTCAAGTTCATTCGAGGATGGTCCGCCAGAAACGCATTTTATCATATGTGCCGCGATGAAGTTATGACTGAAGCGGAGAAGCTTTCTGGTTCTCCACCTGGTTCACGGGCCTTCTTCGGCAGTCTTCAAAATGCGACAACGAAGCTTTGGAAGTGCCTCCCCGATGAAGAGCAGCAGGTATATGTTAGGCTGGCAAATAAATGGTCGGGTGAACCTCCTCCTGCCAATATTCAAGCGAGGTATGCCACACTAAATACATTGATACTGACCTAATATTATATTCCTTGCAGAATGGCAAGCTCTGTTAGTGCAAGAATCATCCGCGACTTCCAGAGCCAGTTATTTAGATCCTGCAGTGTCCGATGCATCGTCCTTACTGCGCACCAACAGGAAGATAACACCATTGTCACTGGCATGTAAGTCCTCCGAAACTTGATTCCGCTAAATATTGTATGTATTGAATCCATAGGTTCGACACGAATAAGGAAAAGGATGCCCAGAAACAATTTATTTCTTTCTGCCCCGACTGGAAGACTGTTATACTTCACAAAGAATGGCAGACATACACTAAATGGTGCTACGGCGGAGGTGCGACGTTATTTCATTTCAAAAATAATATTGATCAAGATATTGATACATCTTTATTCTAGATGACGTACCAAGCCATCCACAGACTGTTCCGAAGAATCGCACTAAGACCAGATCAACTCCGATTCCGATTCCTGTTAACAGAGATGGGTGCCCTGACGTTCCAAATATTACTAAAGACAAAAACTACAAGACCAAGACCATGCAGGCAATGCTGAGGGAATATTTAACCGATCATATTCGTATGTTTGCTCTGATTGTGCATATATATCTGGCCCTCATGAATATTAGGATATGTTTCAGGAAATAGGAGCGCCACGATTTCGTGGGTACAGGTCTGTGCAACTCCATCCGAATGGATTGCACCGCAATGTACACCTGATGGGTTTACATGGGCCGATCCATCAAAAATCCGCATTGGGGATATACATCTACTTTTGGAGCACTGGCGCGAAAGAAAGCGGCAGCACCTTCCCCCTTTAATCTGGGCAAAATCCTGTCCTGTCCTTAAGAACATATCACTTTGGTCGGAGAAGCGGCAGGAGTACCACCCTGACCGGTCTCCCGATGACTCCTTTATTAACGATGATAGGTCTGAGCCAAGGTCCAACACATCTGATCCACGTCAAAACTCCGATTTCTCGATGTCATCTAGGTCTGATCATTGCCGGTCCAACAGTATTGGCCGCTCCGACACTTGTACTTCTAACAATTCCCCACCCATCTCCGAAATGCGGGACAACCCTTGGACCGACGGGATTCCACTGTCAGAATCTAATGCTGATGATACATGGGGCGGCTTTGGTGAAGATAGTCATATGAGTTCTCCGCCCCTCCATCAGACATATTCCCCTCACGGCGGGTTAGGTAAGGGTGCTTGAGTACCTTACTTTCGGAGCAAGTAAAAAAATTAATATGTCTTAATATATAGAATCCCTGCGACAAACCAGAACGCCAACAGAATCTTATATCGGATCTGACTCAGGTAGGGCATCGCTACATTAGCATGGACTGTACTCATTAGATTATGGTCACACAGATCTAGGAGGGCCGTCGACTGGCCCTGGGCACATCGGGTCTAACTGCCAAGAGAGTAATCAAGGCCCTTCAGAGGATCTCTTGGTTACATCGGGCCTCCCAAAGCGGGTGGTGAGGTTGACGGAGAAAGCAAGGTGATTGTATTATCATTTCCTTGTCATTTGACTTCTGACCAGATCGCAGGTACATGGATACTGGAAAAGGAGGGAAGCTTACAAGCAGTATGTTTGAAAGGAAATAGTAAATACACTGTAAATATGCATACAATATGTATACGATGGCTATGATGAATTAGGGAGAATTCTGTATATTCCTTTATTTGTGTCGGACCAAGTGCACAGCACATAAGTCATGCTTTAAGCCTTTATTCAAATATCTACAAGTAGTGCATATATAATTCAATGAAAGATTGCTATGGCACTAGAAAAGTCGGACGAATAGAATATCCGGTCGTGGTTGCTGTATAGAGTGACATAGACTGCAGGATAAATATGAAATCTTGCTCCGCAATAAGTTTGGTATTTTCCCCCTTTGACCCGACAACCATCTCAAAGTGCATCTGACCTTGTACAATATTTTACATTTCTCTGATACTCTGATAGGTCCCATCGTTATGCCCAATGCATAAGCACAATGTGTATTGTCTCATATATCAGTGCATCTATACATTCAGTAATTATATTTAACCCTTCTACTCCGCTCCGATGATCCAACTGTTCTTCCGACCACCGACCTTTTAACCATGTTTGGAGGTCCTCCTCCGACACCAGCCGACGTCGGCTGGCCCATGAATTATGGAAGCATCTCCGACGTCGGCCGACGTCGGCTGTCCATGACCGATTCAAGAATTCTGGCATCGGCTGGCCCATGACTTATGTAAGCTATGGCAGATCCATGGCTGGCACGTTCACGCAGCGTCGATAAAATGGGTGGACCGTCCATGTTAGCAATATCGCCATGGATATTGGCGGCGATGAAACTTTTCACATGTTCATGGAATTCAGCCGTCTAGAGGAGTGCTTTCATTTCACTGGAAGGAACATTGCCTTGAAGCCACAAAATCATGTGAAGATGGAGAGTCCCTCAGCCTGAGCTTCGACTGTACCTATGAAACCGTCAATAAGACCAAAGATGCCCTTCTCTCTAGTTAAGGTTTGGTTGCAGCTGAATCCTTTGATGCCAAGTAAATGTTCAAGAACGGTGTTAATGATCAGGTGGAAAAAAGCGGCCAATGCAAACAGATTGCCAGCAACAGCAGGTGCATTGGGACGACTGTCGATCGAAGAAAAGTGGTCGAGATCGATTTCTTCACCAGACAGTACAAGTGCAATTGGATCTTGAGTGTTGGCAGGGTTAATGGTGAGCCATAGTGAAGGAGGATTCTTCTTCACGCACATGCCCCAAATCAAGGAACGAATCTGTACACGTGACTCATCAGTGCCAACGATGTTTGAACGTACAGTGGTAATGGCGCAACACAAAGCCATCATCGTTGGATTAGTAAAACTTTCATGGGCTCGTTCCTGAGCAGCAGCAGTGTCAAAGTCAGAAGGTTGCAAAGACCGGATGGCATTCTCGTAGCGCAAGAATGTTTGTTTCGAAATCTGCAAGCTGGCAGAGCTGCACATAGTGTTGTAAAAGTTCGGTTCGGTCCGGTTCTTTGCCATTTTTAGCTGAACTGCTAACCGAACCATCGGTCCGGTTCGGGGTATTTCCCCGAACCCTGAACCGGACCGTCGGTTCAGGTTCTAATAGGTCCGGTTCGGGTTCGGGTTGGGTCCGAACGCCGAACCGGACCCAAAGCATGGTGCCTTGCTTACATAATCAAAAAAACCGTGCATTATTCCCTGGCAGTGTACCACAAAAGACATGCTTTTGGGGTATAACTTTGAAAAACAATATATTACGGTCTAGTGCTAAGTACAAGTGGAAATTACTCTTATTACAAGTGGGAGAAGACCCTCGGATGGGTCCCAGCAAAGGTAGAATAAGAACTTGGAAGGCACACGAGTACTTGACCCGAAACTCTGGCTTCACGTTCCGTGCATTTTCGTTCTTTCAGTTTGAGTCGTCCTCCTGTGGGGCGGGGACGTGAGATGGGGACGGTGGGACTGGGTTCGGCCACTTTGTACCCAGACATGGTTGAGAGTCGAGGGGTCGGGATTCGGGAGATCGAGGGTGTTTTGTTGTCGACGAAAAAGATCACGTCGGCAAGTAAGGGGGGAGTGATGGTGGAGTCACCTTGCCAACGCTTACCTTCTGTGCCCACGAGCAGACATCAGTGTAAGCAGCTCTGCCTCCAGAGCGTGGTCACGTGGTGAGTTAAAACTTTAGTCCTGTGACAGGACAGACGAGAGGTTAGAGCGTTAGCACGGCAAATACTCCAAATAGAAACGTGCACCTTTGGCGGCGTTCAGGCGGACGAGGGTTGCGGCAGACAGCGCGGTCCGAAGCGTGCGAGGATGCCCCCAGCTGGTGGCAAAGGCGAGGGCAAGGGCGCGGGCTTAGGAACGGAATCGTCCTGGCGCCGTGGGAGGAGTCACGGAAAGGCGCGTTCGATCCTCTCGAGTGAGTTCACGAGGGTCGTTCTTCCTGCAGTCAAACATACTGACTTGTGCGAGGACTTCATCTTCGGCGAGCGTATTCGGAGCGGGAACGATGTGCTGAAAGGCACTGGAAGAAGTTTCTGGCAAAGCGTTGCCGTGGGGTGAGAAACGCACGTAAGGTAGCTAGAGAAGCTTTGAGGTGAGTCGCGACGAAGGACGCTGGCGAGAGGGAGTACAGGTCGGACTCCCAGCGATTTGGATCTCACCTCGAGGAGGAGGAGCCCTCGTGACGGAGCACAGGCTGCGCCACTGCCGAGACGAGTGGCTGGAAAGGCAAACAGACGTAGTGATTCGCCGTGGAATAGGTTTGAGGGGATGTTCTTCGCATGGAGGACGGTTTTGTGGATGAGCTCGTAGCACTTTTCGCATTCCTTGCAGATGGTCGTCGAGGATTAGGACGACAGTAAAAAAAGAAAAGGACGGGCCTCTGTCAGTGTGGAGACCTCGTGGTTGAGATAAAGCATCCAGACGAGAATGGGAGAGTTCATCGATGGAACCAACGAGCAAGAGTCGGTGGTGTTAAAATTCCTAGGAGTGTTTGGGCATAAATGGGAGTCGGATTAAAGGAAGGGGCGAGGGTGCGAAGCATGAACTTGATATGTCAGTATGATATAATAGTCAAGGGTCAGTGTAGAGCGTCACCAACTGAACCGTGATCTGAAGTCATCTTCGCTGTTGTCAAAAGTCTCACGCTACAGACATCCGAGTCTCACAAGGCTTCACAGCTTCACATGCTTCACACTTTATATATTTGAATACTTTAAAGGTTTTGGCATCGGTATTTTCAGTTCCAAAAAACTACCGGTTCTTAGGTTCAAACCCGTTCAGAACCCGTTCGCAAGGGTTCGGGAGTTTGCCGAACCGCGAACGGAACCGACGGTCCGGTTCTGGTCAAAACCCCGAACCTGAACCCAAATTTGGAGTTCGGACCGGTCCGGTTCGGGTTCGGACCGAGGTTCAGAACTGAACTTTTCCATCACTAGCTGCACACACGGCATTTTTGAACGACTCCGAAGACCTGGAACATAAAATGCACGTCTTGGCGGAAGTGCTTGTCCTTGTAACGTAATGCCCAACGAGCGTGAGCCTCGTATGAGACCGTTACTGGTCTTTCCACCTCGAAACCCCCACAACCGAATGGGAACAAGCAAGGGAAACTCCCCAGTAAATGGTTGGGATCTTCCAGCAAACCTTCATAACGAGCACCGTGTTCATCAACACGAGTGTATTTGTTCACAAAGTCGCTGCTGCATTTTACAGCCCAGCCTTCCATTTTGTCAGAGCGAGACACATTCAAGAGCGTGTTTGCGAGCACTTCATTATCAGTGATGTCATCCGCACCGACATCAACAACACCTAGCGAGCGCAAAGGTACTGCATCGGGTGGCGTGCATTCTGCGAATAAATGAGTGTTCAGTTTGTATTGCAGGGGAGTGAGAAGAAAGGCCACCATGTTCAGGAGAAAGAGAAGAGTCTGAGTCGGAATCGTTGTCCGTGGGAGGAAAAGCGAGATCTGAGCAGAGACCATGAGAAAGTGTCAAAGAGAAGGTGAGGAGACATGCCCGACTTGTCATCCGAGTCTTCCGGTACGTAAGCGCCCTGTTCATGGGCCAAATTCACGACATCATCGGAATGTTTTGCAAGAGCAGTAATCTCATGGGGAACCCCGTCAAGTGGCAGTTCGTTCAATCGCGTGGTAGAAATGATAATGTTGCGGTAGAGAGGATTGTTCATTTTCAGCCATAAGAGGGCATTGTGAACACGACGCCGATTGACGCGTAAGAAACCGGGTAAAGTTTTCTGAGGTAGGTTACGTGGTCCAACAAAAGTGACTCCTATTGTCGCAGCGAGAATAGAAGAGGATGGTGGCATAGTCTGAGAGTCACTCATTTGGACAATGTCGTCCGTATTCAAACGGTAAGTTGACACATTCCCGCGGACGCCGCTATGCAAACCTGAGGAAGGCCAATTTCGGGCTCCTTTTTTTTGGGGATACAGTTTTACAATATATGCGGCGGGAAAAATCTGGCAACAAGGATTCGTTCGGGAAGAGTCAACACACGAAGTACTAAAGGTACATCGCCGATCCACATGCCATTAGCGAGCGAAAGCGGTGGCGTTTTGTGCAACCGGATAGAGGTAATGCATGAATGACAGACAAGAAGAACAGTGACATGTCCTGCAGAAGTTGTCGAAAACGATGATTGATTGCGGTGAAGTAACATGCCCTCGACAAGAACGTGGCAAGGATGGCTCTTTGCAGGAGTTAGTTTTTGGCTATCACGCAGGTCGTCAAGGGGAATGGGCTCAATTTCTGCACGATAAAAGGATCCTGCACAGACAGCGCAAACGGCAAGGGCAGTCGCCTCGCACCCGGTACCATCTATGAACTTGGCGATACGTTCCCGACGACAGTCTTCTGAGATAGTTTCGAAAAAAGAAACAGGTGGGGGGAGAGGGGTCTTGTCTGGAACAAGGACAGGAACGAACGCGTTGTCATCCAACCGTCGTCTTTTGGCAGATGCGGCGCCGTGCAAAGTGTCGTACATGTCTTGGGGTAAACCATATACAGCTTGTTCCATACAAGTGCGTGAACGCTTCTTGTCGGCACGGAATGTCATAGGGGGAAGTGCTTCCAAAATCTCGTGCATCGTCAAGGACGCCATTGTTCGTGCACGATCAGAAGCGGCGATTGCAGAAAGGTTAGAAGAACCGGGAAAGGACAAGGGAAGGGAAGGACGATTGACGGAAAGGACTGGTTCACATGCATCAACCGGTGTTTTGTCAGAGCGGGAAGCTTTCGCGGCAGCAGCTGCTGTCAAAAGAGCAAAGAGGTGAACGGGCAGAGCGTACGCTGCCTCTTCCAAGCACGATCAGGAACGGCTTTGAACGGAGTTGAAAGTTTGACGAGGCAGGGCACCTAAAATGTCGCGCATCGATAACGATTCCAGAGTTTGAGCACGATCGACCATTGGGTAGTTGCAATGGAAAAGAAACGGAAAGCGGACGCAAGAATAGGGGCCAACAGAGAGCACACCGAGTGAACATATGCGGCGACGGAACATACGAAAAAGGGAATAAATTGCAGACACGTTTATGGTAAGAAAACGCAGAATCGTTAGGTAATTCAGACCTGCCATAGGACCTTGGCAAGCAAGGTGATAGCCGCCGCCCGCCAAGTTGATGAGCTGATTCTAGCCTTGGATTCTAGCCCGGATTCTGGACACCCATTTTGTATGTTCTGCCACCGTGTCACCCCCTGTTCTATCGCTCTCGTCCTGCTGTTTCGTACTAACAACACAGCATTCCATTCCTACAAGTATTCCCAGCCTCGACCTGCCAGTGCCCGAGAGTGTGTCAACGACGACTCGCCTCACGCTGCGCTCGAGCAATTGCCCCGGAATCAACGAATTCATCCCTAATCCCAGATAGTGCCCCCCTATAGTATGCACTTCCCAACCCATCTGAGGCACCAACCTATCTATATCTCGTAACACTGTGTCAGGCATCGGAACCACACGGCCTTACGTTCCGCTTCATTTCCTAACTCAGCGCTCATCTACGAAAGTTCGACGAACTGCTTCCGTGCCCTCCTGCTCCGTCCTTCCCTTCTTCTCCTGACCTTGCTAGCTAGCACAAATGACGCGTTCCACGTACCAGCCACGGAGAAGTCTCTAAATGCGTAGGACTTGGCGTAGGAGTTCACCAACACGCCAACCGAAAGGAGCTTTGCGACCTCTTTTCCAAAGCCAAGCAACCGGACGTCCTCTACCTCTTGCCTCACCTCCAGACATACCTGCTCTGTTTTCCGTGCAGGTACACCGCCTGCCACTCTGGGCATCCGGTCGCTAGACACGTGGCAGCGCATCTTACCCTAGGCGCTCGACGTTATCGCTTTTGCCTGGTGCCGTGACGAAGTAGTCACGGCGGCGAAGCAGATTGAGATCCCTGTTGTGGATGGCATACCCATATCTGACGAAGGACGGGATGAATCGGATGATGTTCCTCGAGATTGTGGCGGACAAATTACTTGTAGTTCGGGTGTAGCAACTGAGACAGTGACGGGATGATCGTTAAGCTAAGGCGGGTATTTCCGACGATGAATACACAAATCGAACACACCGCCCCATTTTGTTTATATCTGCTGCCAGCAGCGGCATTCCTTCTCAGACCGCCACGTCGCTTCCTTTTCTCTCTTTCTTTTTAGCCTCACAGCATGAAAACAGTCACTAAGGACGGCGTCACGTGCGTCGTGGCACAGAATGAGGTTATCATTCCCGACCTCACCATCAAGGACCTCTTGTCCGCAATCCCGTCCGTGCCTTCTTTCTTTTAGAATGTAGCCCTCCATTCACTCTGTCGCATCGATTCAGCTCTCACTGCTATCAGCGGTCGGCATTCCGCTCTGGGCTTTATGTGTAAGAGCGAGCTCTCAACTCAATGCGCACACGACCGCGTCTGATCCTGTGACAGTGTTCGGGACTTTTCCCTCATCGGTGTCATCTACAAGACCGCCACGTCCATCGAGCCGCTGCTCACTCCAGCGCACCTGTCTCTTCCCGCGCCCATCCTCTATTCCTTCGCCTCCTTTGCGCTCTGGTCCCTCTATGGGTTCGCCACGGGCCTGGTCGCGACTGGCCTCTGGGTCATTGCTCATGACTGCGGCCACCAAGCGTTTTCAGAGTCCAAGTTCATTAGCAATCTCGTTGGCTGGATCCTTCATTCTGGGTCAGCATCCCTAGAATATTTTTTTCGAAAATTTCGCGGTGCTAAAGGAACGTTCCATCTGTCAGACTCGGAGTTCCATACCACTCATGGCGAATAACCCATGGGAAGCACCACACATTGACAGCTCACATGACCCAGGATCAAGTTTTCGTACCCCGCACTCGCTCCCAATTCGGTCTTCCTCCTCTCAATCCCGATGGCGAGAATCTTCTGGGGTCCAGCATTAAGACAGAAGTTCTAAAGGAGCTGCAGGAGGCTGTTGGCGACTCGCCTATTGGTGCTCTTTTTGGTGCTGCTTCTTATTTGGTAGGTCGCAGTTTGGTTCTGCCGGTCCGGTATTTAATAATCGCCTGTTCCAGCTCGCTGGTTGGCCCATGTATTTGATCCGCAACGCCACCGGCCAGAGGCGCTATCCTAGAGGCACCAACCGTTCGTGACATAACTACCGGCCTCTCGGTAATGATTTGAATAATGACACTCGGTTTTAGACTTCAATCCTGAGGCCACGATGTTCGCGCCACACCAGCTAGGCCAGATCATTCTTTCAGACATTGGTATCCTTCTTTGGCTCGGGGCCCTCACCGCCTGGACGTATCACTCAGGTTTCTCGCAGGTGGCTCGCTTGTATCTTGTACCTTATCTTTGGTGAGTTTCCATTTCCTGATCCTCATTCTCATTTGAACTGAGGATATCCGAATTAGGGTGAACCACTGGATCGTGATGATCACCTTCTTGCAACACACTGATCCACTGTTGCCACACTACCGATCTGAGGAGTTCACTTTCCCTCGTGGTGCACTCTCGACGCTTGACCGCAAACTGCTCGGGGACCTCGGCTCATTCATGGGTTGGATTGGAACATCTGCCACGCATGGGGTCTCGGAGACCCATGTTTCTCACCATGTCTCGAGCAAAATTCCTCATTACAATGCGTGCGTATGTCTCCTTTCAGTTCTTCGCATTAGGTTGACGAGTTACACAGCCGGGAGGCATCTGCCGCTCTCAAAAAGCGTCTTGCTGCATCCGGTATTAACCTTGAGGGCCGTCCCAGCGGGTGGGCAGAGGTTTACCGCGTCTTCCGGGAGTGCAAGTTTGTTGAGGACGAGGGCAACATTCTGTTCTACAAAAACGCTAAAGGCCTGGCCGCCTCGCGTCCCATCATACCCGGCGATGCCGCAAGCGCCTCGACCAATGTTGTAACTGTTGCATTCCAGGGGGTAAGAGAGTGAGAGACGTCCTGCCATGGACGTATGGATGTGTATAATGGCGAGCAGATACCTGCCAGTGCGTGTCGTGGACTGAACTGGCCATAGCGGAAGGTGTGAGGTGTGAGGAGGCATGGGAGTAGGGGTTCGATGTATCGGCTCACGCCCAAATGTTGAGGGGAAGGAGTGTAGGTGAGGCTGGACACTTTTCATACTGTATGTGTTGGATTCAATTGGATTTGCAACTGGGCTCCTGTCGAACTGAGCTCCTGTCGAAGATTGGTGTAGCGCTGTTAGCCAAAGAGACGGAACAAAAGCGAAGCAAATGACTATGTCGTAAGTTACCGTATATGAGTCCCAATTGGGTATTCAGGAACATACACTGTATCTGGCGCTCGTCGTGCAAGAGCACCAGCTCTAGTTGACTTTTATCGGACTTCCGGGTTTTCATAGGTCACACCTGACCCAGCGGTCATTATGGCGCGTAGAACGTTGTACTTTGCAACATTTCTGTCCTTACTCTATACCCTGAAGAACTCTCTCAACGACATCTGTTATATTTTCAATGTGCAGGCCACGGAAACAACAGTTCATCCACATTTTATTTGCGACAGGGTCACTCCACAAACAGAAATAAAATAAAACACTTCGGTCATGTATGGGGTGGAGGAAGGGCTACAGTCCTTGGTTCAAAAAAAAAGGGGGGGTGACAAGTTACAACCATATACATTGAGAAAATTGGCCCTGAGCTATTGACAAAACCGGATTCAACCTGCGATGCTTGTTTCGGCGCTGATCTGGGTGGATGCAGTCGGTCTATGGAGAAATGGTGGCGGGTGAGAACGGTGAGGAATCGAGGATAGAGCCAAGAGGGTGAGGTACCTGCGTCCGGGACTATATCTGCCTCGGTGATATTCATATTCTCGGGAGGAGCTTGGGACATTGAAGACTAAACAACTTGAATAGGTCGATAGTGTAGGGGGGGACGTGCTAAAAGTGACTACCGTCCGCCAGTTGTGAAGCACGAGGATACATTGAAACATGACTTCGACCGAACTGCCCGCAATACCCGGGCCTGAGCGTTTGATGGTTGAGCCAAAGCCTAAGCGCCTCACTGCCGTCACGTACAACGACGATGTCAGTGACCTCCACGAGATTTTATTTCTAGCTCTACACGGCCACAATATTATTTGTGCCAAGAGGTATCAAAAGAGGCGAAGAGCTGAGGAGCAACGACCGAGACTAGACGTTACAGTGATCCGAGCACAAGAAAATGACCTCACTGGTTGATCAATCGATCAGCGATCAGCGCTAGATCTGCAACTGAATTAGCCGATCATTTAAGGGAATTAAGCGTTCTTAAATGGGTAAGTTTGCGATTAATCCCGTGCTGATCCGCACCGCGTCGCCCGAGTCTCTGAGCAGATTCTACCCTTGGGTTCTACAGTAGCCCGGATTCAGGACACCATTTTTATGTTCTGTCACCGTGCCACCTCCTGTTCTACCACTCTCGTCCTGCTGTTTCGTACCAGCAACGCAGCATGGAGTCCCCACAAGTATTCCCAACCTCGGCCTGCCAGTGTGTCAATGGCCCGCCTCACCCTGCGCTGGAGCGATTACCCCGGAATCGACGAATTCATCCCGAATCCCAGATAGTACACTCCCTAAAGTATGCGCTTCATACTACTCCCCACTTCCCAACCGATCTATGGCTCGTGACACCGTGTTAGCATCGTAACCGCATACACCTTACGCTCCTCTTTGCGCCAGCCCCATTACTACGTGCAGTGCTACCTACCTGCAATCTGCGGACCAGTTCTCTGTATGAATGCTCGTGCGTGTCAGGTGTGGATTTCCACACAATTATGGAGCCGTGCCACGCTATCATAGCTCACTGTCTTCACCTACAACCATCCCACCTGGCCTTTGCTGCGCCCTCCGTCCAGGGCCCGCGCCTACCCAACCCTCGCCTCGCCACGTACATTTCTAGGCATCTCCACGTGCCTCACTCACGGGTCGGTGGAAGCCGTGGAGAACAACACTGATAAGTTCTGTTGCAGCTCACAGGGTAGACACTGGGCAAAACAGCCTCGTCACCGAACGAGTCATGGGTTGGTACATTCACGCGTGGCTCTTCTCGATAGCTTAGAATTGACAGCAGGCACATGCAAGCGCACCTTCACACCACTCTTCCCAAGTCATGTTGTCGGGTTTGTAGATCTTGCGAAAATGAGGGCATGAGGTTGTTGGGATAATTTGGTTATTAGAGAGCCCAGCTCCCTGATCTCACTCTAGATCTTCCATCCATGTCTTAAGGCGAGCACGTGCTCAGTATAGTCCCACCCGCAAGGCGTAAGGTGGTATTCAAGTTGATGTCTTGCCTCACGCGTGTTGCGCTATACTTGCGGACACAGTATGCTTTATTCGCTATGTAACCCATTCTCCCTATGTCCGAGACCAGCATATTAACATATGCAGCGCCCGCATGCAAATGCACAAGCTGGTTCATAGTCCATCCAAGTCGCCAACACCATCGAATGGTCGGGTTACCACATTCACATTTCCACTCTATGCCCAACTTATCTTCCACCAAGGTCCCGTTGCCGTCACGAACACATGCTCAAGTGCCGTGCATAGACCCACGCATGAGCGCCGGCACCGTGACGCGCATCATGTTGCACCTGCCTTTTCACTGTACGCACTCAACACTTCCCATCTCCATGCTCGTGCAATCTGACTGAACACATCCTACGACTGTCCTACGCAAGCTCTCGCGCGGGCTGTCCGGGCCTGCACCAGAAACAAGAGTCTATCATGTGCCTCGCCTTGCATAGGCGTTAAATGCCTCCGAGACGCTGTGCACCTTTCGGTCCCTATGATAAGAGTGAGGACTATTGGTGAGCGCTCCTCCTGGCTCGCTCGGGCCGTTCGTTCTTGGTAGGCGTTGGGACTCCGGCAGTAGGATGTTGGTTTGCTTACATCAGCCTTCGAACGCGAATCGTTCTTGATTTCGACGGCGACAGCATGACTAGACGCCATCTACGTGTCTACTGCTACCAACACGCCATGAGCGTCCCGTAACTCAGACAATCTCCATAGACGTCCTCGTCTCCTATCATACGATGGCTACAAGGTATCAACTCCAGAAAATGCTCGAGTCCGCTCTTGACAAGAGAGCCAAGCTACGAGAATTCACACAGTTTATCAAAGTTGACGCGGAGATGACAAGATGACAATCCAGGTGCGTGTAGATGCTTTCGCATCACTGCAACGGATGCTCTCAGCCGCCCTGGGGGGTCTAGGAAATTCGCAAGGCTAAAGACTCCTCACTCTACTCGGAGTGTATGCTACTTTCGCTATTGTACTTTCAGTGCGGTATAAAGGTACGAATATCAAATATTATCAGTCAGGAGAAGCCTGGAACCTGCCAGAAAAATATATGTGCACAAATGGGCGCGTTAAACCATATCATACTCCGAGGGATGAGCTCCCGTGTGCTCAGATTTTGATTCCCGACCCGCGATCGATGGCAGTGACTGGAACTGTGGATCTAGCATGTTGATAAGGTTGCGTTTGCCGATCCATCCGATACTCCACCGGAACTACAGCATGATTTCTGTGCACTCTGGAATGAAATCGTTCAAGATCTGCTGAATACCGGCAAAGACACGGCGGAACATATTCTGAAACATATTTTTACGGTCTTCTTCGCCCTCCACCATCATACTGAATCTACCCCAGCTCGATTATCCTCTTCCACCGACGCCAGGAGTGTTATGACAGATCCATTCTCGTATCCGGTATGCACCGTCGCTAGCCATAGCCAGGGTAACTCTGCTCCCACTCTCGCGACGCTCTCCCTCCTTCCCCTGCTGATCCAGATCCTAGCTTCCTTGTCCGTTCCCACCCCAATCCGAGTCCATTTTGACGAAAGCCCCACGCCGACTGTGCCAACTCTTGATGGCTCCCAACCCACTCATCAGATGTCGAAGTCCTCCCCATTCCTGCTACCTTCCCAGGTTCAGCCGCCGCCGCCGCCGAAATACAAGGCATGGTCGCCTCGGGCATGATCACAATGCCCTACCCTTCTTCCGAAGCAACCACCTCCCCCTCCCACTTGCTGCCGTTTCTCTCCTGAAAGACCCAGACCCCTTACTCCTTCCGATTCACCAGACCTCCCATCATCGCCCTTCCTGCTCTAATTCCCGGCAATACACTCTCCAGAGGTACATCGCTGTCTTCACGCTCGATAATAGCTACCACCGTTCTCGGCGCTTCTCCAGTGCCGATCTCTATGACAGATCTGGGTGCTACTGGTGAGGACGATGACAGCACGACCCTGGGTTTGGACAAGGAAATGGACGCTCTTCAGCCACCCTCGGCGAATCCCGCAATCTGTAATCTCGAGGCTGCCGATAAATGCCTGACATCGTTTCTGATGGCCAGTACGGGTTCTCGAACTGGGTAAATTGCTGCCGAACGATTTGCACAGTGTGCGACTCTCGAAGAGCAGATTCTGGTGTGCCCATATCGTCGGAGGCGCGAATAAATCTGGAGTCGACACGTTGTCGTGATCTTCAAGTTACAATAACAGAGGAATATAACTCTTGGTCCGTGGAATCTCCGCCGTTGATATTGCCGACAAATTCCACAAATTTGGTAGATTGCACCAGCCCACACCCGTCTTCGAATGCGAGTCGGTGGAGAAATTGTGAAAATACTATGGGAGTGTCGATGGGGTTGGCACAGATGTCGGCTCTACGGCTTTTTACCCGATCTGGTAGATCAGATGAGAATGTGCGGTCAAATAATCCGATCATCGCTGTCAAAAGCTGAAGCTTTCGCTGATCGTCGAGACTGCGCAGAGGTTCACCAACGTTCATTGACCCCTTTGGAGTCGTAGAAGCGGGGAAAGCAGGAAAAGATTAACTTCGGAGCCACTTTCTCGGGTGTCACATGTCACATATCACAATGTCCTACGCCGACTTACAGTAACTTTCCATAGTGTTTGTGCCTCTTGGTGTGCTTGACGATTGACCTAAACGAAGCTGCCGAAGATCAAATGTGCAAATGTATATTCATTACTGGCATATCTCATCGCATTGGACAGGAAACTTCACCCACACAAAGTCCCATCAAGGGGAAGGCTGAGACCCCTCACTCGCGCTTCCGCAGAATACCCCCACTCTTCTCGAGTTACACAAATTTCACCATGATGTAATAGTACGGTATATATATTTAAGCCGAAAAAGGTTTACCGTGGTGTACGCTCTCGTAAGTGCGTGCGTGTGTTCGTGTGGCACACTGGCAGAGAAGGAGATTGATATGGTATGAGGTTTGGGGGGGAACAGGTAGCGACACGGCGCTCCTGAACGCATGATATTTCGATAACGCGAAGACAGACAGTTTAAGTACAAAAGAAAGTACCTAAACGAGGAAGAGAGAAGGAAGATACGGAAATGGTAAGCATATGAGGGATCGGGCAATGAGGCAAGGGAATCGAGATAAGAAAAACGTGGTTTCGGGCTCAACGCACGAGCAGCCCTTACAGTGGTGATACCAATAAACAATACCAGTATATAAATGCACATCCAAAAGAACTAAACGATGTCATAAGAACGATGCAAAACATGCGGAGGATGGTCTCCTCCTGTACGCCCGGCATTTGGTTCCAGCAGTGAACTGCCCGCCATGGCTCGGCCCGAGTCAGTGTCCGACGGCGGTGATCCGGATTGTGGATCTAGCCGGTTAATAACATTTGCACGCATCGCGCGATTCTGGGCGGGAGCGTCCTTCGCCTCGCGCAAACTAGGCATCGGGCTGCCATCGTTCTCGGGAGTAGCACCCAGGTCAGTTGCAGAGGTCAGCCTTGGAGAAGCGCTAGGAGCAGCGGCAGCTGTTACGAGTAGTGAGAAGGTTCAAGGTCAGATGGAGTCATAGGCGAGTGGGAACACAGCAACGGACCTGTATCAAGTATATTTTCGAGAGTTGGATTAGCAGAAGCCGAAGATGTGAGGCTTGGTGGACAGGAAGGCGCCAGGGGGATTGGGCTATGCTGAAGAGAAACGGAAGCGGGTAGGGAGGTAGAGGAGAGTGGAGAAGCGGATGTAGGAGCTTCCGAAGTGGGTAGGGGAGTCGTGATACCTAAGGTGGCGGTCTCTTGCGTTGCACCAGCGGTGGCTTGATCCGGTGAGGTATCGGGAACGGGGGAGCTTTCAGTGGTCTGACGAATGAGGTGTGAGTTGTCAACCGTCGGCACGGTCGTGAGGCTGTTGTCGACATGGACTAGAGCAGTTAACGGAAAAGAAGATCCAACTGGACTGGCAAGGGAAGCAGGGGACAGTGCAGCATCATCGTGCGGGACAGTGAGAGCAACAGCTGTGGAGGCAGAGTCATCATGAATATGGCCAGTGACAGCGCACACTGGATATATTGCTCGATCCCACAGATTGATGTCCTCATCACCCGTGGACGGGGAGAATCGCGTTGGGGCCGAGTTGGTGCCTTGGTGTAGGGCAATGTACAAGTTGCGGATCGGTCCGAGGATATCCCCTGGAATGTGTGACGAGCCACTCTGCGCTTCTCGAACCATTTGGTTCCAGAGGGCACAGAACTCGTGCTGCAATTCCGGGAACGTATTTTGCATATTGAATTTTGAGGCTGCTCTTAAAACGTCCGAGATCGCCTCTGATGACCAGGACGGATTCCGGACATGGATAAATTGCTGGCGAGTGACATAAATCAAGATAGCGAGTGAGAGGTTATCACCATGTGCGGCGTACCCTCGGAGGACAGTCTCCGGGATGCCCAGTTCCTTGGAGGCGAGTTTAAACCAAGAGTCGTCGTGCCGTTGCACTCTTGCAACAACAATAGAAAATATCACCTGCACAAAAGTCGTATCTTCGCCCTTACGATTACCCCAGCACCTGACAAAATCCAGGATTTCCGTAGATTGAATGGGCCCATACCGGTATTCAGATGCGAGTCTGCGGACGATTGCTGGAAATGCTCCGGGAGTGTCTACTAGCTCCATTGCATTGGCACAGATATCAGCCCTCTGATGTTTAACCTGATCTGGTAACAAGCTGGATGAGAAAGTGCGATCCAATAATCTGATGACTGCTTCCAAAAGCCTCAGCTTTTGCCGCTCGTTGAGAAATCGCAGAGGCTCTTTGAGCACTTTGGAGTTCTGGAAGCCAGGCATTCCAGCAAAGAAGCGCTCCAGTTCATGATCTTCGTCCAAACCGTCGAACGCCCACATAAAGGCATGAGTGTCGATCTCAGACGATGACGTCAGAGCGGCCTCCTCGACCGTTGGGAATGTCATATCCTGGACAAGACGAAGCGAAGTGTACAGGCGGCCAGATATGCGGACCAATGCATGGCAACTTGCACGGCAAGGGAAACAATAAGAGAAACAATAAAACAATGCAAGGAAACAGAAACAAAGGAGCCTGGACACAGTTAGTATCACAATAACAACGGGCCACACCAACGGTGTAAGTGGGGAATAGTAAGGGCTGTCGCGGAGAAACAGTGGAGTGAAGGTGATGCATCCGTAGAACGCTGCGCAAACGCTGATCCAGGACAGCACCAGGTTGAAAATCGTGAGATTGACGTTCCATAAGAACACAACGACGCCAGCAAAGAACAGGGACACGGAAACATGTATCAGCGTGGGCAACGCTTCAACTACCATTGACAGGTGACTCTTCTTGATACCTTCAGCAAAAAACGAACGGATTCTGGCTTGTTTATGTAGAGTGGAACGTGTCTGAGTGACCCTGAGGTATCTTCGGGCCCACTGCTGTAGCAACGTCGCGAGGAGAGCACAGGTGATACTGATTACCAAGCTCAGGAACCAAAGTGAGTTGACCCAGACGGCATATGTGGGTGGAGAGAATGGGGGTGGGGAAGTAGGGAGGGAACTAGAAATATTGGATCGATTTAGGTCGGCAATAGTAGCCTGATATATATTCGCAAGGTAAAAGTTGGAGGTGTCCTGCGGGTTCTGCCGAATGTCTTGAATTGACACCGAGATCAACGAGGCGACGGCGGCGGAGAATAAACCAGTCTACGACCGATGAATCGGTGTAAAGCATGGGCCAGAAGATGGAGACGCACAAAAACGAGGATCCCCTCAGCGTCTGCTTTCCAAGTTTCGGCCATCTTCTTGTCTTCTTCCTCCGCCATTTCCATATACATTGAGAAGATTGGCCCTGAGCTGTCGACAAAACCGGATTCACCTTGCGATACTCGAGTCGGCGCTGATTGGGGTGGATACAGTCGGTCACCTAGTATGGGCGGGTAATAACGGTGAGGATGGAGCCAAGAAAGGTGAGGTACCTGCGTCCGGCCCAATATCTGCCTCAGTTATATTGATATTATCGAGTGGAGTATGGGACATCGAAGAATATAGGATAGGCCAAGAGGATGTGGGAGCGTGTTAAGAGTGACTGACGTCCGCCGTAGCGAAGCACGAGGACAACGCGAGCAACGAGGCGACACATGTATACATTGTCCGAACCGCAAGCGCTGAGCGTACAACAACAAACAGTGGGTTTTCCCACATCGACGAGATTTTATTTCTAGCTCTACACGGTAACATTACTATTTGTGCCAAGAAGGATCAAGAGAGCGGGGGAGCAACGACCGAGACCAAGAATACGAAAGGCCTCAATATGAGTATTATTATGAGCCAACTTGAATGACTCACTCTGGTTGATACGTTGATGAGCAGTGATTTTAGCTTGAATTCTAGACACTATCTTGTTGTTCTGTCACCTCCTGTTCTACCACTCTCGTCCTGCTGTTTCGTACCAGTAACGCAGTATTGCTTCGCATACCTATTCCTAGTTTCCTCCTGTGTCAACGTCTCGCCCCTTTCCCCTTGCTGTGCTCGAGCGATTGCCCCAAATCTACGAAGGTATTCTCAAATCTCAGATAGAATCCCTCTATAGTATGCGCATCCCTGCATACTAGTATTCCCCACTTCAAAATCCACCTGAGACGCCGACCCCTCTATATCTCGCAACCTTAGTATCGGCATCGGAACCTTGCCTTCCGCTTTCCGGTAGCCATATGACCATGTGCTGCCTTCCCGCAAGCCGCGGGCCAATTCCCTGTATAAACGCGCGCCCTTGCGTGTCCGGTGTGGGTATCCACGCAGTCATCCACAGCAGGCGCATGCACGCGCACATTTACAGCTGAACCACTCTGCGCAAGTCATGTTTTCGGGTTCGCAGATCTCGTGAAAATGAGGGCGACAAGGTCGTTGGGACAATTAGGCTGTTCGACAACCCAGCACCCCAGATCTCACTCTAGAGCTTTGTCCTTCGTCGTAAGAGACACATAGAACAAGGGCGTTCTCCCACGTGTCCCGCCCGCAAGGTGCAAGGCTCACACCCCACTCACCAGGTCGTCGAAAGCTTCCACATTCCTGTTACCTCACCAGGCTCAGCTACCGCAATACAAGACGGTTACACATTAGATATCACAACGCCCTATCCCACTTCTGAAACCTCCATGTCCGCCCATCTTCGTTCCTCTATCTCCCCACCCGCTACCGTTTCTATTCAGCACAACGAGCACCCCCTGACGCCTCCCGATTCGCTAAACATCCCATGGCCAGCTTCTAATGTAGTTCTCGACAATATGCTTCCTACAGGTTCGTCGCTGTCTTGACTCTCGTCCATCACTCGATCTGACCTGTTTCCGTCATTCCAGATTCACATCTCTTGATCATACATAACACTTCTCCCCGTGCTTCTCCAGGGAGTAACACTTCCCCTAATCTGGGTGCTGCTGCAGAGGACGATGGTATGCCGAAGCTCGGTTTGCACGGGGAAATGGTCCCTCTTGAACTTCTCTCGGTGAATCGCCCAATCGACGCAAGCACGATGGCCACCCCAGATCTTCCACTACACTCCACGTCACTGCCCTCAGTTATCAACTCGGACGTAGCCATCGCGAGTCATTCACTGAGGGAATCAAATGCCGAGCGCACAGAACATCTTCCTCCGAATCCTTCGCGCTGCCAGTACGATATAGTTTAACACTTCCCACAAACTGTTAAGATCTGCAATACGATACTGTATATATTCCTTTTGGGTTCTCAGTGGCACCAGATATTATTTCATACTTTTCTTGTCTTATGCATATGCGTAGTACAGGTACGGTGTCGAAATATGTAGACACTCTAGTAAAGTGAGGAAATGCAAGTGAGGAGTCTCCACCATTCCCTCGACCTGCGGGTCAAGAGCGTGCTTCTCAGGACACGGAAGCCATTGGATGTACCTGCATAGCTATCTCTAACTCGTCAGCTTCGATAGCTTCTGAGAAACTGGTAGTTTGAGTATCGTTTTTTAATAGCGCATATAAATGGCATGATGGGAGACAAGGACGTCTCAGGAAGGTAGTCTGAGTTCGAGGGCATTTGTGCCAGGTTTACCCAAAGGGTCAGCACTGTCAGTGGGTGCTAGTAAACATGTAGCTGGCGGGTGATCAGGAGACTAATGTGCCTTTCAGACAGCGAGGACAATGATGCCTATGTGCATTGGAAACCGACGATCCGACGACAGGAGTTGGACCAGGAGAAAGCGACGATGTTGAGCGTGCCCACGAACCAGACGAGCCGAGGCACCCGCCGACCGAACGCGACAGCCCATGCAGGCGGAATAGGCGCTCAACATCTGTGCGCCGTGCGCGGGCCGGGCAATCTCGGCTGTTAAGAGGCTGGCGTCGATCTGTTGTTATTTGTCACGTCATTCTCGAGGAAGAAGGCATAAAAAGGATTCAAGGAGGGGAGGCTCACCGCCGGCGCTCGGCTTAAGCTGCAGACACATATTCCCCGGTAGGGTCTGGGTGCGTGCTGCCGGGCGTGTATGTCATGTGGCCCGACGCCTAGGTATATCTGGAGGAGCGCGAAGAAAGTTCACGCAGCGAACTGCATAGAGCTCGAAGAGCGGGGCAACATCAAAGGTAGTCGGGTCTAAGAGCAGTAGCGATTGCTTCGGGGACGGGTGGCTGTGTTGACTGCGATGCGAGGTCTAGCGTGCGGATGTGTGTTAACTTGAGCAGTGGGCTGCTTTCTGCACGAGACGCGTTGGCAAGCGAAGCGGGAGAGGGGCAATGGACATACGGCTGGCCTGATTTGGGAAGACCTTGACGAGGCGTTTCAAGAAAAGCATTCTTCTCCGACAGCGAGATTTGCCAGTTCTCGACATTGACGCGGGGATATACAGCATATGCATGCATTTCGCCGTTTTCTATAACAAGTTTAGGAGCGTGTTGTAGACCCGGAGTCGGAAGGAATATCGTTGTGGAACCTGTAGAAGAAGTTTGTCAAGCTTTAGAAGAGGAGTAAAGGGAGGCAGGTGACATTTGGAGCAGAGACGTACTGGTGGCACAGGCACTTGCTCGTGGAATTTACAGTCGCCTCGGCTGGAATGCACACAGAAATGAATGCTGGTCACCCATCAATACAAACAGATGGAATCACGAAGAGAAGGGGTCTCCAGAGCGAGGATGACGGTTTCCCGATCATCATATTGTAATACATGCTCCTGTCGCCAACCCCGTCGCCTCCTTTGATGCATCTCCCTGTGGAACCTCTGCAGGGCGGTGGCGCGGAACTTCAAATAATGGGTTTCAGGATGTCTCGAAAAGATGTCACCGTGAAAGAATAATTTGATGGGAACAGATGGCTAATAGACATTGGGTAAATGGTGGGAGAGGTCACGTCCTTAGAGGCATGAACATCGCCATAATCACAGTTTCAAATGGTGCAGAGGCCGCATGTTGGGGCCTCATACCTTTGTGTCAAGTCACCGGTCACCGCGGGCTGGTGAGCGTGCTTGGAAGTGAGATAAGAGCATCTGTGCTCACCTGGGTAGCCATTTCTAACTCTCGGGATGAGACGATATTGACTGTGATAACTGGATCCCTGTTGATTCTGCTCGACATCGAGCGGAATCAATAGAAGTGGGAGCTGCTGAGACATGAGTGATGTTAGGAATAGGAACCAAGCTAGGGACGCCAGACACTGGCACACAGTTCTGAATCAACTTGACTTCATCAAGAAAACCTACAGTTGTTGAAATGTAATAAGTATGTAAGTATCTTATCTATAGCAGTTACGACATAAGTAGACTACACAAGTATGATTACCATATTAAGTAGCTACATAGCACACAATAGTGGGCATAACACATATCAGGGTCATGTGAATGATTCTGAGATGTTCTAGGGTGTTCCACATCAGGCATCACTGAAAACACGATATAGTGGACACCTTTACTCATCATAGTTACGCAAAGGGACATGGTGGGACCATAGGGACCACTTTTCCCTATATAAGGAGGGGTGAAAACCCTAAGACCCTCCCTAGCAGAATATCACTTGTATTCACTCGTGCTCTATACACTGCGCTTAAGACTATCAACACCTTCCACCAAAGGTGAGTCTTCTGTAGCCTGCGTGCTGCGCCATGTGATGTGCAACAACAGTCCTGTACATGAACCATCTTTCATAATTGCCCCTCTGCCAATTAGAGGATTTCAGAGGTGTTTGCATCCATGCAACCCACACAACCCACACGGTAAATGCATGTGCACAAAAGGAGCATTGCTTTTGTAATGACGTTGGACCTAACTATGACATTGAGCGCTGGGCTCTTCAACTTGCGGTTCGATCGACCCTGTGTATTGTCACAGTATTGCCTGCTTCATCACTGACAAACAGTACTGTAAGTCGCCCCCCTTTTTTTTTTTTTTTTTGAAATCAGATTTATACTGCGTGACAAGCCCTGGGCTAAGTACAGTCTCGACATGCTTACTAACTACCTAAATAAGTGACGGATGACACGCCGTACCCTGCTGGACCCCAAAGGGGGTATCCTCAGGCCTAAACACCATTTTCCCGTACTACTCAAGACCCTGTTGGCCCCCAGCCACTTCCCCTCCCACCGACTCTGGGTACTGGCCACTACACTTCTACTTGCGCCCTGCCGGGATCCTTACTACCAGGGAGGCGTGTACTCCTGGTTACTAACAATTTGATGCGGCTTTGGGGATGTGTTCCCGTAACCTGACGGTTCGAGCACAGCAGCTTTCCCGTTATGAGAAGGAGGAGGGATTAGAGGGGGGTTAATAAGGGGGGGAGATAAAGCTAGTGTTGGGCAAGCGAAGGGATGGTGTTATGATTCACCGATCGTACTGCCTGACTTAGGCGTAAGGGGGTCTTGATGAATGACAACGGCTACACCAGGACGGTTTGGACCTCTATCACCTGCTGAAAGGGATAGGAATGCTGGTATATCTATACAGAAGTGGATGATCACAACAGCCTAGGTTAAAGGTGAAGCAACAACTGTATCTGCTTGGGTTTGAATAAAGCTGAGAGGGAACTACACAGGAAGGGACAACTCCGAGCTAACTGGGTGAAGCTTTAAAGAAACTAAGCTAAAGACTACTGCTCGAGCTGCAGAGTCTTATATACCGTATAAGTAACACATTCAGGCTCCTACTGAACCTGAAACCCTATAGTAATCGTCCAATGGCATACTGCCATTAAGCCACAGGGGCTTATCAACCGTGAGTCATAGATAAGAGCCTCAAGGCATACCTCATGCCAGGGGCATACAACACATGTCCGTCCCATGACCGTATCTCTGGCCAATAGGAACAATACCTCTGTGCACCACGTGCCTCATGGCCTTCTCGCCAAGCCCGCCTAGATCCTTCCAGAACCTTTCCGACTCCCAGCCAGAATCCTCCTAGAACCTTCCAGACTTCCACTGGCAGACCATCTGCCTAGACCCTGTCTAGAATATGACATCATTATTCATCAGCTGCCCATCACTTATCCGGTTAGACCCCTCTAGGTTCAAGTCTGGCCTCTGGGTCTGGGCATCCATCACGTGATCCTGTCACGTGACTTCTTCTGGTGGTCTTGCTCCGAACTCGTGACCCATGACTTATTTGTTAGACCTCTGTGGTCTGGGTTTACGTCACGTGATCCCATCACATGGTCTTCATCCTGCCTGTAACACTGCCAGTGCGCCGCACAACTGCATATTGTCGGGAACTCACTGCACGTGCCAGTGCTAACTGCTCTCCTAGAGCTTCATCTTTGGCTTCTTCTGCCAATATCTGCTTCTTAAAGGTGCGTGCTCTTTGAACCAGCGCTCCAACCTTTGCCTTGCTATCGAACATCACGCTTTTCCAGCATGTCACGGGCCGATCCGTGACAGATGGACGGAATGGTTGTTGGGTGAAACAATGGTTGTGGGCAGCTGCCCGGGAAAGGACTGTGGGGGTAAGAAGTGTGGGCATCTGTTTTGGTTGTGCCCCAAGTTAGAATGATGGTGTTAGAACGGCTAGGCTGCTGGGGGGTGGTGGTGATGGGCGAGGCCCAGAAGTGCGCACAAGGCGCGGAGATTAACTGCAGGCTGACTGCAGCCCCCCTTTCCTGGGGCCTCGTGCATGCTGCAAGGTGGTGATAAGGGCTGCATAGCCCCAAAAGAGTGGATAATCGGCCCGGCTGTGGAGCCAGGCCAGGGAGTTAGGGTAGAGGGGAGGATGAGTCCCCTGGAGAGAGAGTGGTGCCGCTGTGAGGCGACAGAGAGAGAGGGTAGTGGCCACCAGTGAAGGCAACCAGAGTGGGCCCAGAGACACCCTTCAGAGCCCACAGTGATTAACTGAACTCAAGCACCCCGTCAGACGACATGCCGTACCCTGCTGGACCCCCTAGGGGGTATCCTCAGGCCTAAGCACCGTTTTCCACGACGAGCTACCTCCCCAGATGCCACTCCGTACCATACTGGCCCCAACTAATTCAGAGCCCCACACTAAGGGGGATGGGAGGGTCACCGCAGGCCTAAGAGCCGTTTTCCACAAGGGGAAGGTGGTGGTAAGAGGAAGAGAAGGGATGAAAGTCGCCCCCTTGCCACCTAACAACTACACCGTGCACTCCACGATCGACTCATGCGAAGGCCTTCAATGTCCAGAGCTCCTCTCGAGAACGTCAATATCGCCGAGGCAGATAGAGGCCCAGGTGCAGGTACTTACTGTATTCCACTGGGTTCAATTTTCACTGTGCTCACTAGCCACTGTCCCCGCAGGAGACCTCTGATATCCGCCTCAGACGATGCCAACTAATGCACCGAAAGGAATCTCCAACTTTGTCGATGGCTCTGGGCCTATTTTCTCGATGTATCTAGAAGTGGCGACGGAAGAAGACAAGAAGATGGCCGAAGGTTGGAAAGCGGACGCGGATGGCATTCTTATATTTGTGAGTCGCTGTCCTTCATTGCCTTGTTCGACACTAACTAGTCATAGACTGGTTTATTCTCTGCTGCAGTCGCATCGTTGATCTCGGTGTCGATTCAGGACATTCGACCAAACTCACAGGACACCTCCAACTTCTACCTCGCGAACATTTATCAGGCAATCGCTGACCCAAATCAGCCAAATATATCCCTTCCTTCTTCCCCGCCCCCATTTCAACCACCAAACTACGCAATTTGGGTGAACTCGCTTTGGTTCTTGAGCTTGGCAATCAGTCTTACGTGTGCTCTACTCGCGACGTTGCTACAGCAGTGGGCACGAAGATATCTCAAGATCACTCAGCCGCGCTACAGTCCACATAAGCGAGCACGGATCCGAGCATTTTTCTTTGAAGGCGTCGAGAAGCTTCTACTTCCGTGGGTGGTCGAAGCTTTGCCCACACTGCTACACGTTTCCCTGTTCTTATTCTTTTCCGGCCTGGTAGTCTTCTTGTGGAACGTTGATCTCACTATCTTCAAACTCGTGCTGTCATGGGTCGGTGTTTGCACGGCTGTCTACGGATGTGTCACGGTTATGCCACTTTTCCGCCACGACAGCCCATATCATACCCCGCTTACGTCATTGGTGTGGCCCGTTGTTATTGGGATACCATTTGTCACATTTCGGGTCCTTCGGTCATTCACTAGTTTTCTACATCTCTTCAGATATAGGTATCGCTTTCGCTTGTTGGAGTCAAGTTATCGCAAAATGCTCTCGCAGGGGATGCAAAAGACAGCCGAGGAAACTGCTATGAAATCACCATCGGATATTGACACTCGCGCCTTCATGGGGACGTTCGACAGTTTGGACGAAGATCACGAACTGGAGAGCTTCTATGCTGGCTTACCTAGCTTCCGCAGCTCAAAGGTGGTCGATGATTCCTTGCCCAATCTCACTAAAGACGAAACAAGGAGGCTCTTTTCAGCACTGATAGGATTACTCGACCGCACATTCTCATCCGATTTGCTTCCCGAGTCTGTCAAAGATCGACGAGCTATCATCTGCGCAAAGGCCGTTGACCCAGCGGACATTCCTCACGCGTATTCGTGGATCCTCAATAAACTCGCATTCGAACACCAGTACGGGCAAGTGCAAACGGCCGAAATCGTTCATGTTGTGAGAGGATGGGACAACGGCAAGGATGAAAAGACTCCTCTGCTTAGGCGAGCCATCATTTCCTGTTTGGTAGCGAGAGCGCAACGTCGCGATGACCGTTGGTTCGATATCGCCTCCGACGAACTGGGCATCTCGGAATCTGTCCTTCGTGGCTACGCTGCGCACGGGGACAGTCTACCACTTGCCATCTTGATTCACATCACTCGCCTGCAGTTTAGCCATTTCTGGAAAGCATTAGCTGCGGGGTACCAGTTCTCTTTTGTTCTCGAGGCAGCTTCGAAATTCAATGCGCGAGATGCGTCACTGAGCTGCAAGGTGAGTTCTGTGCTCTCTGGAATCAAATCGTTCGCAAAGCACAGAACGACAATGAGACGACGGTCGCATCGATGACGGGCCGTATCTTGAAACGGATTCGCAATGTGTATATTGCTCTGCATCAAAACACGGACTCTGCCCCGACACGGTTTTCCGCCGGCACTGATGATGGGAACGACGTTCTGCATGACCCATGTTCGTATCCAGTGTGCAAAGTTGCTGGCCATATTCACAACTCCCCTTCTACCACCATTGCTCGCACTGTCCCACATAGTCGCGCTGCGCTGGTCTGTAGACTTGCCAGTCCCGATCCACCATTCTCGTCAGCACCTGCTCCATGTCGTGTTCGCGAAAGTCCCACAACTTTACCGCCACGCGTCAGCTCCCTCCACGCTCATCGCAATCCTGTTACCTTCGGTAAAGCAATACCTCACACCACTCCCGACACTTCTACGTCCGCCCATCCTCTTTCGTCTATCCTACCCACCACCGGTGACCTTCAGCAAAACTCATATCCCCTGGCACCTTCCGATCCACTAAACCTCCCATCTTCGGCATCCTCTGATCTAGTTCTCGACGACTCGGATATGCTCCTTAAAGGTCCGTCATCGTCTTAACACACTATCCGATTGCTCACCGTCTTACCCAGAAATTCATCGCTCAATATTAACCGGTACTGGTCCCAGCACTTCTTCAGGGTCGATCTCCACACCTCGTCTGAGATTTTCTGCAGAGGGCGGCGGCACGAAAACTGGATCGCGCATAGGAATCGACGCCATTGACCCTCCCTTGGTGAATCGCTCGACTCACGCAAATACCGTGGTCACCGGAGATCTACTACAAACCCCGTTAATGCAATCGGTGCCTGGCTCGGATCTAGCCCTCGCGGGACCATCCCCACGGCAACGAACTGTTGAATCTACAGGAGATCGCCTTCCGCGTCTATCAAATTCTCGATCTTTATGAACCACTGCTTGGCTCTCCGTGTCATTTCGGGTGGCGCCCAGAGGAAAGGGGAAGCTGGGCGCAAGGCTCAGCTGAGGCTGTTAGCCCTAGCAAAGAAACAAACATAATAAAGGTAGCAAGCTGCGTAGATAGTGGGCTGAAGCACGAAGTGCTTCTCGATTGGGGATGAGGGGTTCATGTGCCCGAGGCGAGGTCGCGACGGGTGGGCGGGACCCTTCCGGAGTGAGCTGATAAGGGTTGGAATAGACAAATGATGAACCAACCTCATCACCGATCCCGTAGGAAAAGGTTACTGGGCGTGGCAGGTGGGGAAAAGAAAATCGGTCTGGTGCTTCAAACCAGTCAAGAAAATGGGTGGACGGATGGCAGGACGGAAAGAGGGGTGGACACGTGCCGCCCTCCCCGTTCACACAAAGACTCTGCTCTATGCTTATGCTTGTTCCTCGCTTCAGCATAGACCCGCCATATGATATCGTTTGACGCGTCCCTGAACCTCTTAGAGATGCGTAAGGTACAGTATACTGTATATTCCTATTGGTATAACCTGCACGACACTGATACCATTTGTTCCCTTTCTCGCCCTCTGTCTGTATATTTCAAGCTATACGCGGCCGATAGCGTCGACGCCCCAAGATGAGGGACCCATATAAATGAAGAAGACGTCGCAGGGGAGGTCGTATGAGGTTACAGCGTACAATACGTGCAGTACTCGTAGTAGGGTTCGCGAGTCCAAGTGAATGTAACATTGCAGTCGCAGTCGGGTCTTACCCTTAGCTCTTTGTTTTAGCGCCGTTCTAGGTCCTACCTGTGTTTTCACCCCTACCATCGTTGCCCATCGTCTCTCGACTCATCTCTCCGTTTCTCGTTTCTCATCCCCTATTTTCCCTCTTTATACGCCTTCCGTCTCTTCTGGAGAAACATCAACCTCCACTTGTCAAGTCTTTCTCTTTTCTCTAAAGATAGCCTCCTGGACCGACACTGCACCTCACGATCCGACCTCACAACAATCCGACCTCACAACAATCCTGGTGGTGCCAGCGATGCTTGCGAGGCATTGTATACTCTTTCCACCATATATTATCCTCTGAACATTAAGAGAATTCGGCGAATCTCAAGAAGAGCACTCGTGACATTGCTCAGACTGCTATTGGACAAATTATATCCTTTGAAAGCCGCAGATACTGGGACGAGGTTCCCTTCGTACATGAGGGAGACCCGGAACTTCTGGGAGAATTATACAATTGTATTAGTATATGCATCCGTAACTCGGGGTTTGGACTGAGTCGAAAGGATAAACAGAAATCCCGTGAGCGAATACTGTACCTAGAAGGTATACGTCTGCACCAACAAGCGTGGAGGCAACAAACTAGTTCGGAATAGTCAACTCATTAACAAGCACATTCCTACTCGTATCCGTACGATCTCTCTCAAACTCTGCAGGTAGTCGCCAAATATCTGATGTATATCATCGCACCCTTAAGTCACGAAACAATCCGGACATGAGCGCCTGAGCGTGACCGGTGAGAGGACTAAAATGCGCATATAGTAAGGTCTGTCGCTTTTCATGGCATGGTTTCTACACTCACACCTCTCACCCATTCGAACACACGCTCCCTTAGTATGTATGCTCGCTCTCCGACCTTCTCCATACACTCCACCGCTGCGTCCCCTAATTAATGTACGCAGGTGCCGCACGCACCGACAAGCCATTAAATGGCCTCAGGGATCCTCTGCCACGACTCGCGGTGGGTTGAAATTGCGACGGAGATCGGTCGAGCCGGTCTCGCCGTGAGTAATTTGGAGAGGACAAGAGTCGGTACGCTCTCGCGTGGAACAGCAGGTAGGCTGCTGTGTTGGAGAGTTACATCGATGACTTACGGCAGGCAGCAAGGGAATGGAACAGCGTTTGCACAGCTTCATCACCCCTGATCGCCATCAATTTTGTTCCACCTAGGACATTGCCTCCGCTATTGCGCCCTTGTGTATTCCCACAAGCGCTCCCAAGAAGTGCTCAGCTACAGCATTCGATCGCCATGTTCTCAATGCCTATGGGAAACCAATGAACCTCTGCTGCGCTCGCCAAATGTACACATGCATAACCCACTGGCATCAGAGGTACCACAACACCGCTGTACGACACTTCTTCTCACCGTGCCGTGTCGCCTTCTAACCCGCATATTCACTGCCAAACCATCACATCTTCCACCCCGCGTCTAACCCGCCTCAGCCGAGGTCCCGCAGCCCACTTTCTCCAACACTGCGCACCGACCCTGGCATGATCTTGCATCGTGTTGTAACTGCTTTCAAACCACACGCACTGAATGTTCCTACTGTCGCTTAGACTAGACGCGTCCCACCTCATCTTCCTCTTTAGCGGTTGCATATAGATGAGGCGCAGAAACCAACCCTGGAGAAGGACCAGGAGCTGCGGGGGCTAGCATTAGCGAGTAAGGTTCTGGTGGTGAAAGTGTAAGGTCAGATACGGTCACGAGGGAATATTAAGGCCAATGCAGACCTGCAGTGTGTGTGTTGTCGAAAATCATAGGTGATTTTGATAACGGATCGCCTGGAAAATCTGGAGCGTGCCTTGCTTCCGCATGCCGAATGGCACCGGCACTCTGTAGGGATGTCGAGGCCTTTAACGATGGAGGGGTACAGGCTGGGGTGTCTGAGGTAGAGAGGGACTCTGTTCGTCCAGAAGTGTTCATGCCTCGTCGCATCGCAAGGTTGGTAAGTGTCGTTGGTGGAGCGTCAGTGATGCGGTGACATTCTGTATTTTTCTGATCAGCTGATCGGAGTGATATTTGGAAAGGGATATCGGTGTCAAGCGACAATCCGTCAGTGACACATTCGATGAAATTGAGTTAGGGCAGGTAGGGACGAAGAGGACGCATTCGGACTTGTAAGGGCTTCAAGGGAAAGTTCGGCAATATCGTTCCCGGCCGTGGCGCGAGAGTCGTCGTGATTTTGGCCAGCGCCTTTACATACGGGATACGAGGATGGCTGAAACACATCGTCATCCCAATCATCAGTGGAGGCTAGTGTTCTGCCAGCCCGGCTCGGCCTGAAAGCCTACCATTCGTCTCGGCTATCGGAGGCTAGAGGCCTGGATTGTTTCCAGCCTGAGACTGAACCACAGGGTATTTGCGTCTGTGGCTGACATCGGCCTGCAAGCCACGGTATGCCGCATCTTTACATAGACGAGAGAGAACTTGGTATTTTTAGTAAAGCACTCCAAGATGTAACCTTCATGTAACTACTCTATTACCACAACTCCATCTGCATCACTGTCACTGCCGACTTCCTCAACTACTGCACCCCAGATCCAATCTTCCGCCCCCTGGACAGCCTTGCTTGCTGAACCCTGTTGATTGGTAGGTTGGTTATCGGCTTCATCTAATTGCGTCTCTTCATCGGCCACACTCGGATACACACTCAACATCAAGTCTTGCTGGATGAGAGACTTGAGGCATTGTAGCGCCTCGACAATGTCGCCGTCGAGGCGATTGTGACACTTGCAGATGGTGATCCCGGCAGAGGAAAATGTGCATTCACTTGCAACTGAAGACGCCATTATCGCAAGGTAGTCACAGGCAATCAAACACCATGTTGGGTATTGATGCCCATGCATCTATAGTACATATATGTTAGTAGTGAGACGCAAATGAAATAAGATACATACCCCCCACCAGCGGACTAGGTCCATACCATCTGGCACGTCTTCGACAGTGTTGATATAGTTCTTCCACTCGTCCATCCAGGCATTGGCAGGGCACATGGCACTTTCACCATCGTCGGTATCATCTTCGGTGTCAGTATTGTCGATGTTAGGGTGGGCCGACTTGTGCATTGAGGCGATCTTGCAAATGCAAGATGTCTTCGCAGTCGGATTGCTTTGCAGAATATTGAAGCATTCAAGGAACTTAGATATAGTGTGACGAGTTAGTAATCTACGAAGAGGGAGAGTAAATGACATACTCTCTTCTGGATGGCATCTTCTACATCAGCGACAATGTCCAAGGGCCAGTGCTTGTGGAAATATGCCAACTTCCTGGAGGGATCAAGCACTGCAGTAGTAAAGCACAATGGTCAGCGAACAGCAAAGGAATGACTCCGAATGAGAAAAAGAAGCTCACCCATTGCCATGATGTGCGCATCCGAGTCGGCACTTCGCTCATAATAAGTGTTGAGCTTATTCATCCCAGCGGTGAGAGCCGAGATGAAGCTCTTGTATCGAGGTTTAGCAGTAGCCTTCTCCCACGATGAATAAAGCTTCTCAAGTGCCGGCAGGGCATGTTGGAGTGTCGGCATTGAGCTTGCTGAGAATGCCTGTTGAGCATCATCGGCATGCTGTTGCAAGTTGGCAGAGCATCAATTAGTAGTCACATTGATGTCAATATAGGACGCAAGGATGCACCTGAAGGATGTTACAGAAAAGGCGGACTCGTGTCCACTCTTCCTCGCTCAAAACAAGAGCAGAAGTCTTGTGTCGCTTGTCAGTGTTGGCTTCCTTGAGTCCTAGCCCATAGATGAACTCATCAACTGACTGGCGTAGCTATAAGAATCAAGGCATAAAAAATGGTACTGAAAGTACTTACCTGGCACCATGACATGGCACGATGAAGCATAACATAGGTTGAGCTCCATCAGACCTTCATATCGAGGAGGAGGTTGACCGGCGGTATGTTGTTGTGAAGCTGTATATTCTTGAACAGTTCCTTTTGCTGAGATGATGAGCATGCCTATATCTCACTAGTCAGCATACCGAACGTGCAAGAGCAATAGAATATACCCACCTTTATGCAGATGGCTTGGACAATGCCTATCTCGTTGCAGTGACTAGTCTCTAGGTCTTCAGGGAGGTGATCGTCGGTGGGGTCTCCATTGTAATGTTTTGATTTGCTACACGCAGCAATTACGGCTTGTGTTGCTAGATTGATGATATGTGCGAGACATCTAGATGGATCAGAAAGTCAGCACTATGATGCCAGTAGAAATTGGGGGGCATACCTGATGTGCCGACGTTTGATATCGAAATCCTTACCTGTCTTGAGGTGGTAGCACTTCGCAAATTCTTGAAGCATTGTTGTGTTATTCTTTGCATTGTCGCATGTAACATGTCCAATCTGTGTTTGAGAAGCAAGTGAGTGAAACAGCAAATAAAAAGCAAGGATGATCACTGATTCACCTTATGAACGATTTGAAGTCGATTGACAATCTTGTATAACATTTGCCCCAGGTGAGTTCTGCTGTGAGAGCAATTCATCTGTGCAAACCCAAGCAAAGTGTGCTCAAGGGTCCACTCGCCAGGTGCGCGCATCTCAATCCAATGCCCTGTAATGGCAAAGTATCCGTTGGTGTTGTCAGCTTGCCACGTGTTGCAAGTAATACTTATTTCGCCAGTCACAGTGGCACCCTGTTGTGTGAACGTCAGTGAGAAAGGTAATGTGATAAGATATTAAGACTTACATTAAGACAAGCCCAGAGTAGAAACATTTGCTGCTTGAATGTGTGGATGATGCGTGCATGCATTTTTTTGGGTGATGGTATTGCGATGCCACGGGTCGCTCGGGATGCAATATCCAGCATCTTTTTGAAAGTCGGATGGCTGAGGGATTGGATCGGCTAAAGCAGTGAAGGGTCAGAACGGAGACATGAATCGACAAAGATGAAATACCTGGTCAGTATGAACAAGCCACTCGATTGTGGCTGCCTTGAATGCCCTCTCACTATATGGGATAACTTCCTGTAGAGGGCCGAAGTGGTCACCGAGGACTGTTTGCTGAGTTTTGAGGGCACTGTCCAAAGCGGCTTCCTTGCGCTGCTTGGTGTCTTCAGGTAGCATCGAATCGAAGTTGTTCGCATCACACCACTTTCTGTACCGGCGCTATAAATATAGTTGTGAGTGTGTGAGGTTCAGAAGAGAACTGAGAGCGCACTGAGTGCAGCGATGCTAGATGATGCTGAAGTGTTGAGTGCTCGCTAATGAGAATCTTGTCCTGCTGAGCACAACCAAGCCCTTTCCTACAATGAACGATAAGAAAGCAATTGAGAATAAGAGAGAGAAACTCACGCACAGGGGTCACACTTCATATGTCCTTTGGTTTGACCTGGTAGACGAAGAACCACTGTGAAAAACTCTTGGATGTCAGCAGTCGCGTTGGACTTGTTGAGTCGCTCTTCTCGTGGGTCATCGATGTCATCGATGTCGATGATGGAGGTCTGTGAGATGCTGGAAGTCAGGGACATCTTTGACTTCTTGGTCTGTGGTGCAGGATCAGGGATATCATCAGATGTGGTAGGCGAGATGACAACGACGCTGTTAAGAGTGGCTGAGCTCCGGATAGAATGAGCAGGTCGCTTCAATGAGCTCCGAGCCTGTGAAGGGTCAGCAGCAGACAAAGTGTCCTCTGTATCTGTCGGTGGAGGGGACGAGGAATTGGGTAAAGGAGATGAAGTCGACTCAGCGGCAGTCAATGCCACAGACAGATGGGGTAACCCTACGATGCGTGGCTAGCTCAGGCTCACCCTCTTTGTATCTGGCGGGGGGGACGATTTTGCGTGACAGTCGAAACATTGCAAGGTTTCACCGGTGAGTGGGGCCCATTGGGGGGAGAAAAAGGTGTATTTATCATTGAGTACACGACATACTCGGACTAGAGAAGAATGTGGTGTATCAAGTGAAGAAGTTGAACAGTCGTAGATCATATGTGCATCAAGCGGAGAAGCATTGAACCCTGATGATCCAGTGCAATTCACTGTGCGAATAATGCGAATTGACTGGCCTTGAGGAGGGCGATGCAAAACAAGAAGCCTCGGCCGTCGCTAGGGTCCAAACACAGCCGAGAATGCCAGTCCAGGGGAGCCGCATGCCATATTTGAAGACGGCGCTGTAAGCCTAGCAAGGACGCGCAATAGGCCCAGTCCCTGACCGGCTTCGGACATCCGTCTTAGTCTGGCTTCCGGCTTGGTGGCCGAGCCTGCAGACCACTAGTGGAGGCAGAGAATTGAGTTGGAACAGAAGTTGTATCGCGATGTAGAGCAGCAAAAATGTTGCAAGTCGGTCGCAGGATATATAGTGATGGGAAAGTTCAGTTCAGTTCAGTTCAGTTCAGAGCCCATATTGCCTGAACCCTGAACTGAACCAATGGTTCAGTTCAGCCTAATTCCCTGAACCTGAACTGAACCTTGGTTCAGGTTCAAAAGGGTCCAGTTCAGGTTTGAACCAAATTGAACCCAAACCTGTGTGCCTGATTACATAATCATAAATTTGAGCATAGTTTGGAGGCAAAGTACCACAAAAAACTTGCTTTTGCAGAGAAACTAATTGATTATACTGTCTCTTGCTAGTACAAGTGGTAACTAATCATTAGATAAAACATACAAGTGGTTCAAAATGGATATGAAGCAAGAAACTTGAATCTGCACCCACCAATGTGCAATGGATGGTGGTGGCTATTGGACCCCATTCAGTTGACAGGTTGGGGTAAGGGTTTTTGGGGGGTAGCATAAGGGTAGGAGGTGTTTTACCCTGGGGTTACCCCTGTCAATCACTAGTCCAGTCTGGTCTTTTGGGCTAATGGTTGTGCAAATGGACCAGAACCAGTTGCACTAAATGTAAAATTCACAAAGACTGGGCCAGAACCACAATGGACTGGTCCACATCAGTCCAGTTCATGAAAAGATCAGTCTTGGACTGTTGGCCAGTCTTTTCTGAGACTGGTTCACATCTAGTCTTAACTGGTTTTCTTTGTGGTTGCAACCAGTCTTAGTATTAGTGGGTTAGTTCATTGCTAGTCATTTCCAGAACTTCACCCTCACAGGCCTCACCCTCACCCTCACCCTCACCCTCACCCTCACCCTCACCCTCACCCTCACCCTCACCCTCACCCTCACCCTCACCCTCACCCTCACCCTCACCCTCACCCTCACCCTCACCCTCACCCTCACCCTCACCCTCACCCTCACCCTCACCCTCACCCTCACCCTCACCCTCACCCTCACCCTCACCCTCACCCTTTCCCCCTTCACCCCTTGGTCCCTTGTTCTCACACCCTTGCCCAGCTTGTTGACCCTCACTGGTCTCATCCTTTCCACCCTTGCCTTACCCAGTCTCATTCTCACCCACTCCTGACCTCATCACCTGCACCCACATGGCAGAAAAGATAAACACTTTAAGGTTTCTGAGAGTTGTAATATTGAAGTACTTACAAGTAAACCAATGTGAAGGAGAAGAACTGACTGAATATGGGAGGGAGGGCAAGGGTGAGGGTGAGAAAAGGAAGGTAGTCACACAAGCAATGGCCCACCACCACTTGAGATTGAACAGTTCAGGGTTCAGTTCAGGTTCAGACCATTCAGGAATTGCCTGAACCCTGAACTGAACCATCAGTCCAGTTCAGGTCAACACCTGAACCTGAACCTAAATTAGAGTTCAGTTCAGTTCAGTTCAGGTTTGGACCACAGTTCAGAACCGAACTTTCCCATCACTAAGGATATACCACTCGATTGACCCGTTATGGTCACACCATGCTTTGAAAACGACTTTATTCCAGAGAGCACAGAACTCATGCTGCAGTTCGGGTAATGTATCCTTTGCACTAAATTTTGATGCTGCTTCTAGAACATTCGAGATAGCATATGATGGCCAGGACCATTTCTGGTAATGGGCAGATTGGAGGCAAGTGATGTAAATCAAGATGGCAATTTCCAGGTTGGTGCCGGTTGTGGTGTAGTCTCTAAGCACAGTTTCTGGGACGCCCATTTCGCTGGATGCAAGAATAAACCAAGAGTCGTCACGTTGTTGGACACTGGCGACAACACTGCATACAGCAGCTTGTACTGCCAGATTTGTGTCTCTGCCCCGAATACTGCCCCAGCCTCTAATAATCTGCAAAATATCAGCGGCCAACGGACCACTATATCGATACTTGGACAGCTTGTTGACGAGGATTATGGATGCCCCAGGAGTGTGTGTTGGATCGATAGCCTTCGCGCATATTATGGCTCTTCGTCTCTTGACAGTGTCAGGAAGCAAATCAGATGAGAAAGTGCAGTCATATAGTCCCATCAATGCTGTTGACAGTTTCCACCTTTGTCCCAAAGTAAGACGAGGAAGAGGATCGTCGACTGCTTTCGAGCTGCGGAAACCAGGAAGGCCAGAAAAGAAGCGCTCCAATTCATGGTCTTCGTCCAGGGCATCCAATGTCCATACAAAGGTGCAAATGTCGATATCTGGTGGTGAATTCAGAGCAGTTTCTTCTGCCATCTTATGCATTCCCTGCGAGAGCATTTTTTGAAAACAAACCCGCGATCTCTGAAGGGCTCTGGGACGATGGAAATTTGACAAGGCGAACCACCGGTGAACCCAGTGGATGACATATAGTGCTCCAACGGCAAAGGGCCAGACCAATGATGATAGCAGTGTATAGTAAGGGCTGTCGTGACGAAATATGGGCATGACAGTGATGCAACTGTAGAGAGCTGTACAAATGCCGACCCATGACAAGACCAGTTTGAAAATAGTGAAATTGACATTGCACAGGAACACCACCAGGCCGGCGAAAAAGAGGAACAGGGAAGCATGTAGCAGTGTTGGCAATGCTTCAACTGTCCATGGAAGGAGGGACTTGTTGACACCTTCAAAGAAGAACGCACAGATCCGAGCCCGCTTGTGAGGGCAGTATTGTGGTGGCTGAGTGACCTTGAGGTATCTTCAAGCCCACTGCTGTAGCAATGTCGCAAGTAAAGCACAGGTAAGACTGATGACCAAGCTCAAGAACCAAAGTGTGTTCACACAGACAGCATAGGTCGGCGGAGAAAATGGGGGTGGGGAAGAAGGGAGGGAACTATTTGGGCGATTTGGGTCAGCAATAACTTGATATATATCTGTGAGGTAGAAGTTGGAGGTGTCCTGCGGGTTTTGTTGGATGTCCTGGATGGACACTGAGATCAATGACGCAACAACAGCAGAGAATAAACCGGTCTAAAACTGTTGCATTGGCGTGGCACATGAATACAAGACACACAGACGTACAAATATCAGGATTCCGTCAGCATCCGCTTTCCATCGGGAAAAACCTACTTCAGTAATTAGCCAATAAAACAGCTTAATTATCAATAATTTAGCACTGTGTCGATTATCATTATATTAGCATTACCCCCTCATAATTTATTGGTAAATTATCACTAACGAACAATAATGATTATTCATGGATGCTTCACTAATTGCCTACAAATACTTGTACACTACCAAGTGGCAGTCTGGCACAACAGAGCCAGTGTGCCATTCCAGGGGCCATGGACTCCTGTCTCGTGGCCCAGCCATCCAGTCCAGAAGTTGCTCCAGTGCTCTGTATCTGCATTTTTCCCTGCGTGATACACTCGCACACAAGAGCTAAACACCATCTTATTACAAGTTTCAGGTCAGTATGGCACAAATATGAGAGACAAGAACACTGTGGCTCACTCGGACCCTTACATGCACTGCGACCTGCGACTGTAGTGCCATCACTGATCCACCCTTCATCCCTCTCCTTCACATTGATACCCTAAACCGGTGTTAAACGCTAAAATGCTGGCAAAGAGCGAGCAGGTTCGAGGGGCTTTTGGATTCACAGGTGTTCGACGTGGCCAGAGCGGCAGGTCGCAGGTGCTATCCGGGAGCGAAAGGTACAAGTTGCACTGACTTGCCGGGCCGGGAGCAGAGCGAGCACAGACACACACATGGGCGTGTCCTATGGTCGGTACGGTCGCAGAAGGGTTCGGAGACGTTCGCTATGTTGCCGCGAGGTAGAGAGTTTGAGAATGGAAGCCGAAGAGAGGAGTGAGGGAATAACTTGAATTGTTCTTTCTGGTACAGAGTAGTCTACTTAAATACGTGGGCACACTCTGCCTACATGCTAGTAGGGCAGAGCATGAAATATTCTAAGTCGTGCTCGCATCGTACGAGTTGCACGCTTGCCTTTCTCACTGCCCAAGGTTGCTGCTGGTCACAAGGGGTGCCGGAGTGTTTGAATACTCCATCAACTCGAAACAGGGCCCATGCGCCCTTGGCAGCGGGCGTGTGCTAAAACACGGTGAGGTATGTCGCACTAGTGTCAGTTGCCTTGTAGCTAAGGGCGGGGCCTGTGCACGTTGGGCCTGACCGGTCAATTGGTCGTTAGTTCTATGCATTTGATAGTACAATTCCTGTGGTCTCCGCTGACTGGTCCCGCAGACTAAGGGGCGTGCGGACATGCTCGTGATGTCCCACGTCCACATAGTCTTGGACGTCTTCAGGAGTAGGGCGCTGTGCACTGCAGTGCCCGCGTGGTATTGCTGGATTGCTGTGTTGAATAGTCTTGATTCCACTAAGTCAGGTGGCACTCCAGGCTGCCGTCCGCTGAGTATCTGATAAGGGTTTGTTTCTTTGGTCCTCGGGTGTGGCCGTGTCACGGATCGGCCTGTGACGCGCCGGAAAAGCGTGACATTCGACAGCAAGGCAAAGGTTGGAGTGCTGGTTCAAAGAGCGCGCACCTTCAAGAAGCAGAAGTTGGCGGACGAAGCCGGAGAAGAAGCTCTGAGAGAGCAGCAAGTGCTGGCACGTGCAGTGAGTACCCGACAGTATGCAATTGTGCAGAGCACTGGCAGTGTTACAGGCAGAGCAAGGACCACATGATGGGGTCACATGACGTAAACCCAGACTACAGAAGTCTAACAAATAAGTTATGGGTCACGAGTTCGGAGCAAGACCACCAGAAGAAGTCACGTGACCGGGTCATGTGATGGACGCCCAGACCCAGAGGCCAGACTTGAGCCTAGAGGGGTCTAACTGGATAAGTGATGGGCAGCTGATGAATAATGATGTCATGTTCTAGACAGGGTCTAGGCAGATGGTCTGCCAGTGGAAGTCTGGAAGGTTCTAGGAGGATTCTGGCTGGGAGTCGGAAAGGTTTTGGAAGGATCTAGGTGGGCTTGGCGAGAAGGCCATGAGGCGCGTGGTGCACAGAGGTATTTACCCCATTGGTGGGAGATATGGACATGTGTTGGACATGTGTTGTATGCCCCTGGCATGAGGTATGCCTTGAGGCCTTTATCTATGACTCACGGTCGATAAGCCCCTGTGGCTTGATGGCAGTATGCCATTGGACAATTACTATAGGGTTTCAGGTTCAGTAGGAGCCTGAATGTGTTACTTATACGGTATATAAGACTCTGCAGCTCGAGCAGTAGTCTTTAGCTTAGTTTCTTTAAAGCTTCACCCAGTTAGCTCGGAGTCGTCCCTTCCTGTGTAGAATCCCCTCAGCTTTATCAAACCCAAGCAGATACAGTCATTGCTTCGCCTTTAACCTAGGTTGTTGTGATCATCCACTTCTGTATATTATACCAGCATTCCTATCCCTTTCAGCAGGTGATAGAGGTCAAGACCGCCAAGTGTAGCCGTTGTCATTCATCAAAACCCCTTACACCTAAGTCAGGCAGTATGATTGGTGAATCGTAACAGGCTGGGCCTGTCGCTTGTGGCACGGGCCAGGCACGCCTTTGTAAGGTGCTGGCCACGTGCTTAACTCGTGATTTCCGGGGTCAGCATGCTAGCAGTCATATTATCTCCCCCCCACTAAAATTCTAACTGTCCTCAGTTAGCCGTTGGTCCGTTGCGCCGGGGACATAAGAGAACACCCTCTGATTTGGGGTACTTCACCGCTCCATGGGCGCACGTAGGCAACTCGGGTTTGTAACACGCACCGTCTTGTGGACATAAGTGCTCGTGCATAGTGTAGCATCAGTTCTGTGGGGCCTGCATCGGTGATCGCCAAGTGATAATGCAGGGGGATAAAGATATGCGTTGTCGAGTCGCTCTCCTCTTAAGTTTTGTTTTGCATCCACCATGGCTCTTATTCCTGGGGCTGTTGAAGCCGGCTGGCTGGGTCCACTCAACCTCTTGTATTCTCATATGCTTTTGCTGGGGGATGTTCCGCTGTGTTCGTCCACGGTTGCAATCTGGATGGATTGCCTTGTCGTGTTCGAGGTATGCCGTTCCTGTTGCTCCAGTTTTCTGCTCCTGATATCTTCCCAGTCCGAAGTCATTCAGTCCGTGGGGCTTGGTGATCTTTCTGACGAGCAACTCGATGACTGGTTCGCCGTGTGTGGCATCCATTGCGCTGAGATACGGGCCTGCATCAGCCCTTTTGCGGCTGCCTCTTGGGTCGAGCGTTTCCTGTGCTACGCCGCAGCGCTGGGGCCCGAGCTCGACCTTTATGAATCGGTGGTTGGCGTTGCTCTCTGTTTACAGGGGGGCTCTCGTAGTTCGTTGAGTGCAGTGGCTCAGACATGCGCCTTCAACAGCGCGGGGGAAGTGATCTCTTCGCGGCATGCCAGGGGACTCTTCCCCAGCCACCTCCACAAGCAATTCTGGTACCGCCTGTCCTTGGAGCGTCTCGCGGCGTTGGGCCTGCGGTTCACTTCCTATGCCTTGCTGCTTCTCAATAGCCCAGCATATGCAGCACGTGCTCCACGTCCATCGCTTGGTGAGGTTGCACCTCGTTCGACCAGCAGGTTTGACGATGTTGCCCTCACCTACGTTCATGGTCAGCTTGTGCAGTTCGCTACTTGCCTCCTTGGCTGTGATCCCTCTCAGTCCCCTTCTCCGTCTTCCAACGAAGCTGGTCCCAGCATTCTGCGTAGCGGCTGTGTTCTTTCCCACCTTCTGGTGGTCAATGTTTCCGCCACTGTTCCAGTCATGGAGGAGGTGGTGCCAGTGGTTCGTGGTTGCGGTCGGGGGCGCCCTCGTGGTCGTCTGTGCAGTAGCGGCCGCACCCTCGGTCGCAGTCATTCTGCGTCCCATAGCACGTGACCGGCGATTTGAGAGGAGCCCGGGACTTTGTATACAACGTCGTGTGTGTTGTAGTCGTCGCTGCATGGCCGGTAGTTGCCAAAATGTGAGGTTCTGTTGTTGTGTTGTGCTGCGGCTTTGTGTGTCGGAGCACCGCCCAGCGTCTTGCATGTGGATTGCCTTCTGCCTCCTGAATGGCCAGTTCTTCATTCGTGGGAGCCGGCCGGCGATGTCAAGATCCTGCAGGATCCTGAGGACATGCGACGTGCGTTAAGGTTCCTGTGTGGTCAATGGTTCAGTGATACAGAGGTTCGAGGTTTGATGAGGCTTTACAGCCAACTTAGAAAGAGATGAGAGGAATGGTCAATGGAACTTGTAGATTCGCAGGTAATAGACGAAGGACAAGATGGGACTTCAGGGTACATCACCCAGTCCTTATATACTTAGATACCTCCACAGCATGAGTCGTACATAGCCTCGTAACCTAGTAGAACAGTCCTAGGAATGAGTCAGGTATAGTACAGGGGACAGCCCCAAGGGACACGGATATGAAAGGAGAACAAAGGACGGCGCAGCCTTAAGGAACTAGTAGGTGAAAGGGGAAGAAAGGGATAGGTAACAATAGTCTGTGGTGAGTGGAAAGGGGCCGGGTAAGTGGGGAGGAAAGAAAAAGGAAAATAGCGTCCGAATCGTAGTCACGTGGTAGAATCATGACACTGCCCCATTGCTAGATTGAGACTTCCATGTCTCAAGACTCTCCGTCTCCTTCCTCATCTTCGTGGCCTACATACCCTTCTTCCTCTAGTGCAGGGTTGGAGGCAATAGGATCGTGGTGATAGAAGGGGCAGACATCTCCATGATAGGGGTGACGGCGGGGGATGAGACAGCGGGGCAGGGTGTGGCACTTAGAATGGGGTTGGTTGCATTCTGGAGGGGCATGTTCACGCCCGTGACAGTAGGTGCACCGGCATCGGAACTCGGCGTCTGGGAATCTATATTTGACTCCCCAGCGTGCTTCATACCACGGGCGCTGGGACTCCAGTTCTCCGGCCTGGGCGTCAACCGACAGGCACGACAACATGGTGAAAGTTTGGGGGGTGATTATGGACGACCCCGGGGTGCGATACTGGGAGGGACGAGTAATGGGTTCGCCTAGATACAGGTAGGGGTGGAGACGGTTTCGGGCATGAGCTTTAATGAGACGGACACGGGGTCCAAGCGACCTAGTCCTCCAGCTGGCGAGCTTCTTGTCTAGGAGTCTCTTCTCCTCTAGTAACGCCTCGTACTCCAGCATGTGGCCTCTGTACCTGTCGACATCAGTGGTAACCCCGTAGTCTCTGAGCTCATAGAGGGCTATGTCAACTTCTGCTGTCCCCGGGTAGCCTGCATCAAAGATCCCCAGAGCTTTGTTGTCGGAGCGGTTGGTGGAGAGGCGTGGACCGATGAAGGGGGCTGCCTCCAGGGGCCACCCGTATGGTGATAGGGGGGGGGTAGAGTCATCGCGGAGTCCCAGCACATAGTGTTGATGGGTGCCGAAGTCGAAATCGAAGCGAACATAGTGGGGAGGTTGTGATTCCCCAAAAGGGGGGTTGAGTGCGATGTTTTTGACGTAGCGGTCGTGATTGGGGTCCCCAGGTTCGTACTTGACGTAGGACGAAGGTGCCTGTTGTCCTAAAGCGGGTGGAGGGGGAGGTGGGTCATGGTATATGACTCGGGGCCCGTCCCCTAACTCTGCTTCGCACACCTCAATGACCTCTTCGAGGGTGAGTGGGACAGTGGGAGGCGAGATGCGATGATAGAGTGAAAGAGGGGGGGGTGGATCCCGAATTCGGGACACGAGAGTGGGGGAGGGGAGAGTGGATGGGGGAACCATAGGCAAAGTGGTGAAGGTGAGGGGGGGGTCTCGTGTTGGTGTCCTTGGGGAGCGGGGAGGGAGTCCCGGGGGACTGATGGGGTAGACGAGGGGCTCTGGCTCCGGAGAAGAGGCTGGAGAGGGGGTGAGAAGGGGGAGTGAATCAGACATGTTTATGGTACGGATGATGATAATGGGGGAAGGGTTTTTATAGGATGTGCGGATGGAGGACGGGTGGTCGTGGTAAAACTTCTGGATGAGTTGGTCGGCGTTGATGTTTGAATGGGGTTCCCAACTATCGTGAGCTTCTGAGAACCCTTTCCATCTGACCAGGTATTGGAGTTGATGGCGTCTCTTCCTTGCGCCCAAGATCTGTTCAACTTCCCATTCAGGTTGTCCGTTCACAAGGTCAGGAGCGGGTTCCTGATATTGGTTTCCGTTTGTGGCAGTTTCCTTGTAGGGCGTAAGGAGGGTGCCGTGGAAGACATTATGTATTTTCCAGGCGGCTGGTAATTTGAGACGAAAGGATGTTCTAGACACGGCAGACGTGACCAGGAAGGGCCCATATCTCCTGGGCGCAAGCTTTGCTGATGGATGTGTGGTGTTCAGGTTTTTACCTTCTAACCATACACGGTCGCCAACACAATAGGGGACAAAGTTTGATGGGAGCTCCAGTGCTTGTGACTTGCGGAGGGCGTCTGCTGCATCTTTTCTGGCTTGAGTGATAAGAGCCAGTCGGTTGTTCAGGGGTGGTGAAGTGGTGACTCTAAACGTTTGGTGGACACGTGGGATGTGTCCCATGATGAGTTCGAAGGGTGCTTTCTTCGTGGTGGCATTCGGCCATGCGTTGAAAGCGAATTGGGCAAGGGGGAGGAGGCGGCGCCAGTTATTCTGATGGAAGTTTGTGAAGATGAGGGTGTATTGTTCGAGCTTCTGATTAGAGCGCTCTGATTGTCCATCAGTCTGGGGTCGGTATGCTGTACTAGCGTTGTGTTGGATGGATAGGATACGGCAGAGTTCCTGGATGATGGCTGCCATGAAACGGGGGTCTCGGTCTGATATAATACGTGATGGTAGTCCGTAATGGGGTAGAACATAAGTAGCGTATAGTAGTGCGGTTCCCACAGTGTCTATGGTTTCGTGGCAAGGAATAAAAATGCATGCTTTGGAGAAAGTGTCAGTGATTGTAAGTATTGAATTGTATCCTTCTGAGGTAGGTAGTTTGACTATGAAGTCCATGGCTACTGAGGTGAAAGGGAGGGTGAAATTGTCTGATGGGATGGGGAATAAAGGGGGTTTTGGTTTGGTAGGGTTGTTTTTCCATGATTGGCACAGGTGGCATCCCTTGACGTAGTCGGTAACGGTTTGTTTCATGTTGGGCCACCAATAGTCACGCGCAATGGTCCCCGTTGTGTTTGAAATCCCCGGGTGTCCGGCCGTGGGAGAATCATGGTAGAGGGAAATTACCCCCCTTCTCAAGGGTAGGTCGTCCACAACTACCAGTCTGTCTCCATACCAGTATAGGTCGTCAATTATTTTGAGGGGAAACGTGGTTGCCCATTGCTTGAGTAGGGAGTTCTGTTGTAATTGGCAGGCGCGTGTTCTATCGTCGATAGAAGAGAAAGAGGTGGCACGTGCAAATAGGTGTGGGGGTAAAACTGTGATATTGTCGTTATCTTCTTCCCCTTGGGGGTAATCGGGCCTTCTTGATAGGGCGTCTGCCTTGTTTGCCGTTCCTGGGAAATGTACAAGGGTAAAGTTGTAGTCCGCCAGTTGGGGAATGTAGCGTGCTACTCTTCTGTTGATGTGACGCGGGTGGTGGTAGTACTCGAGGTTTTTATGATCGGTGAAGACTGTGGTGGGGAACGGTGAGCTGAGCAAGAGGTGGCAGTGGTGGGTGAGACCCCGATACACGGCGAGGAATTCACGATCGTGGATATCGTAATTTCGCTCTGCCTCGTTGAAGGTCTGGGAGTGGAAACCCACGGCTACGTGTTTTCCTCTTTCGTCCTTTTGGGTGAGGATGGCTCCTGTGGCAAATGCTGAGGCGTCTACTTGGAGGAAGAAGGGACGTCAGGTTGGTGGAGAGCGGGGTTGTCTAGTATGATAGAGATGAGGGAGTCGAGCGCATTTGTGCATTCTGGGGTCCACAGGAACGGTTGATCTTTTTTTGTCAGAGTGACTAGAGGGCGTGCAATGTTTGCATAGTTGGGAATGAAGGGGCGTTGGTAGCCCAGAACTCCCAAGATACTCCGGACTTCTTTGACTGTGTGGAGGGTGCGCGGCCAGTCTTTGAGGGCACTAGTTTTCTTAGGATCGGGTTTGAGCTGGTTACCGTCAACGATGATCCCTAGGTAGGTTATGGACCGTTGTTCGAATTCGCATTTAGCGGGTCGGAGAAAATACGATTCTTCTTCCAGGAGGTCTAAGACCTCGTGGACAATTTGTCGATGTCTCTCTATGTCCTCCCCCGTGGCAATGAGGATGTCGTCCATGTAGACAAAGAGTTCTGTGGGGTATTTGTCCAGTAAGCGCTTCAAGAGGCGACTCATGGCTCTGCAGAAGGTGCTGGGGGCATTGTTCATTCCGAAAGGCATAGCTCTAGGTTTGAATAGGCCGTAGGGGGTTTTGAAAGCAGCCTTCCACTGGTCTTCTTCTTTGATATGTATGTTATTGAACCCCCACCGCAGGTCTGCCTTAGTGAAAATCCTTTTCCCCTGGAGCTGGTCGATGATACTACCTATTAAAGGTAGGGGGTAGACGTCTCGTACTGTCCATGCGTTGAGAGCTCGGTAATCGACGATGGGGCAGAGTTTGCCATCCTTTTTAGCCCGGAAGAATACTGGAGATGCGTAGGGGGAGTTGGTTTCGACAATGTATCCCTTGGCTAAGTTTTCGTCGATGTACTCTTTGAGTGCCTTTAGTTTGGCTTCGGTTTGTCTGTAGATTTTACAGTCAAGCTTGGCAGGGGCCCCTGGTTTGAGCTCGATGGCATGGTCGTCTAGTCGAGAAGGGGGAAAGCGTTGAGCAGCTTCTTCGCTGAATACCCTCCAGTGTTGGTGGTATTGCACCGGGATCAGCTGTTGGGTTTCGGCTTGGTCAGAAGGGGGGGTAAAGTGAATGGTTGTAGTCCGTGCTTTAGACTTGGCACGGTACCCAGCGGTTTCAATAATGATGTCTTCTCCTTCCAGCCGATTGGACCCCCAATTGATGGAAAGGTTGAACGATTTGAACCAAGGGTGTCCAAGAATGACCCGATCGCTCCCTAGATTGGCAATGTAGAATCCTAGTTTGACAGTTTTGTCTCCTTGGTGGATCCAGAGGTTGCAGAAGCGGGTAATGCTTCCTTCACTGTTAACAGTACCATCAACGTTGTTAACTTGGAGGGGGTGCGGGAGCGTTCTGGTTCCCAGGCCGAGAGTGGTGATGGCTCGTTTATCGATGAAATTATGTGTTGCTCCACTATCCAGTAAAGCAGTAGTTTTGGTCTTTTTGTGCCACATGTAAACAGAAAGGGGGATTGTCATTGAATCTTTCTTCTTACTGTACATGGTAGCTACGGTTGCCGTGCTTGCGACCTTCAATACCCGGCAGAGCAAAAATCCTCGCCCATATCGCGGGCGTCGAGGTAGTTCCCACGTTCTTCCTCGGTCATCTTCTCCTCGAGCGCGCGAATTTGCTGTGCGAGGGAGGTTTTCGGGGGAACGGGTGGTGGTGCGCTTATAGCGGGAGTGGTGGTGGCGACTGTGGGGATGGGTGGGGCGGTGGTAGACTCGCGAGCGTTCGAGTTTGAACGGTTCGGAACGTTGGTGTTGTTGTTTTTCAGGCAGTTTCGCGCCATGTGGCCTTGGGTGTGACACCTGAAACAGCGCCCCTCTGCTCGATACCTGATACGTTCCTCGTCAGTCAGTTTGCGGAAAGGCATAGTTATATTGGTGGAATCGACGTCCATCGGGACGTGTTGATTGTTCGACGCGGGGTGGGATGAGCGCTGGCTCCCTGTTTGATACGCGTGCTGGTCACGTGGTTGGTTTCGGCGTGGGCCGATAAGTCCCGCGCTCTGCAGCTCTTTGATCCGGCCGACTTCTTTTCGTGCGGCATCCTTCCACTCTGCCATGGTGGTGGGGAGATTCTCCCTGTTTACGACGCGTCGATGGACGTTTTCTCGGAGACCCGCTCGATAGCGAGCGATGGTCCCTTTTGCATCGGGTTCCCATTCGGCAGCGGCGGCTAATCTTTCGAATGTTGCGTTGTAAGTGTCGACTTCAAGATCCTTCATTTGCAGCTTCATTAGTTGATCATATGCACTTTGGGTCCGAGCAGTGTCTTTCCAGGCCGATTGGAAGGTGGCTTCAAACTCATCCCAGAGGATTTCGTCTGTTTCGGCGATGTGGGGAGTCTGGGTCGTATCGACGCGGCGCTCGAGCAATCCTGCTTGGGCATTCACCCAGTCTTCGACGATGGGGCCACGGATGTACGATAGAACGGTGAGTACTCGGTAAAATGGTATGCTAACAGATTCGTTCTTCCTGTTCAATAGGCGGTACCTTCGGAACTTGTTCCAGAACAAGTCCGATTTGGACCGATCGCCGTTAAAGATGGCAGGCGCGACACCTTTCATTCCGTTCGAGGGAGTGGTTCCCGTTGTGGTAGTTGCGTTTACAGACATGGTGACGTCGACGGGGCTGGGGGGCCGGATGGGGGCGAGGTTTGGTGGGGCTGTGGGGCCAAAAGAGGCAGCGGCTGTGCTGAGAGATTGGGCTGGGTTTGGGACTGCAGGTGAGTTTGGATCGTGGATACTCTGAATGCTAACTGCAGAGTGGGCAGATGCGGTGCTGGATCCAGATGAGTCTGACGTGAATCCGCTGGGATCATAGCGATATCCGGTGCGGGAGGCTGTACGTGCGGGATTGGCGTAGTCGGGGTGTTGTGGGTCGGTAAGATGCCAATATCCGAGGTTCCAATGTCCTCTTTCAAGAACTAGGCCGGTCCTGGTACCGAAAGTACTTCGCGAGTAGGCGAGAAGGTACCACTCGTTGTTTATGAATTCGACGGGTTCGAGTTTATTGGAGTCGGAGGTAGCGTAGTATCCAGGGGCTCTTCCGGGTTGGGTCAGCCACTGAGCAGGTCCTTTTACGTGCGCAGGAAGATCGTCGACGAGACGGCGTTGGATGGGAGTGAAGCGATCAGCAGGGTCGAGAGATACTGTGATGGAAGCCACGGTGTTTCAGAGATGATGGGTTCAGTGGTACGGGGTGTAGTAGACAAGGGTAGATCTTGTCCTTATGTCAAGATCCTGCGGGATCCTGAGGACACGCGACGTGCGTCAAGGTTCCTGTGTGGTCAATGGTTCAGTGATACAGAGGTTCGAGGTTCGATGAGGCTTTACAGCCAACTTAGAAAGAGATGAGAGGAATGGTCAATGGAACTTGTAGATTCGCAGGTAATAGACGAAGGACAAGATGGGACTTCAGGGTACATCACCCAGTCCTTATATACTTAGATACCTCCACAGCATGAGTCGTACATAGCCTCGTAACCTAGTAGAACAGTCCTAGGAATGAGTCAGGTATAGTACAGGGGACAGCCCCAAGGGACACGGATATGAAAGGAGAACAAAGGACGGCGCAGCCTTAAGGAACTAGTAGGTGAAAGGGGAAGAAAGGGATAGGTAACAATAGTCTGTGGTGAGTGGAAAGGGGCCGGGTAAGTGGGGAGGAAAGAAAAAGGAAAATAGCGTCCGAATCGTAGTCGCGTGGTAGAATCATGACAGGCGATGGCTGTGCAATAAGTGGGTCCCATATGTGCAGAGGGTGGCCTTGCTTTCTTTTCCTCTTCCCTTCGATGTCCTCTCACACACAGCGTGCTTTTCTCAACACCTGCAATGTCTTGATCGATCTGTTGCTTGCGTGGGGTGATGTCCCCATGCTTATCACCGACCTTGGTGACTTCCTAGAACGCCTCTTCCATGCTGAAGTGCGTCCTCTTGTTGCTCTCTTATTATGCTGCTAAATTGCTCTTTTAGTATCAGTTTGAGACCTTTGCCGCGAGTGCCAGCACTGCAGATGTGCGGCAGAATGTTGCCGAGGTGAAGGACATCTTGCGGGGCTATGCTGTCGAGGCTTGGCTGACCCGTTTCCCAGGTTTTGTTGACAACCTTGCTGATTGTTTGCGGATGTACTCCGCCGGTCTGGCTGGTGCTGCAAATGTATATGCTGCGGACCGGCTGGAGGACGAGCCCCTCGATCCCTGTGGGCTGTACTACGTCCTCTTGTCACAACTCCGGACCTCTCGCAATGGTGGGCAGGTTTCCGAGGAGGACTATGAGTGGTTCCGCACTCATGCTCGTACTGCTATGGCTGAGGTCACGAAAGCGGCTTTGGCTGGTGCTCCTGCGGCTCCTGCTGCATCTGCTCCTTCTGCAGTACCCGCCATCATTGCACCCACTGCTGCACTGGTTGTGCCTGGTCCAGGACCTTTGCCTGTCATGTGCTTTTTGCTGAGTGCTCCCGCCATCCAGACTTTGCCAGCTGCTGCCAATTCAGGTGGCTCTAGCTCCGATGAGGTTGTTGCGGTTGGTTGTCCTGCGCCGCGCCTCCTGGTGTCTGGTGGCGCTCCCGTTGTGTCTGGTTCCGGTTCGTGCAGCAGGAAGCGGCTGCGTCCTATGGCGGCTGTTCCAGGTCAGGTTCGTAATGTTCGTCTTCCTGCTTGCTTCTGTCATACCGGCTTATAAGTTTCGTAGTGCTTTGAGTGTAAGTGTTACGGTTAGACAGACTGCTCTGCTCGGCTTGAGCTAAGGTACTGTGACAAAAGTTGTTCTGCTGGATTCAGATCAACTGGGTCCACAACTTGTGTGTAACTTCAGACAAATGCAGATAACCAGGACGCTGATAGGGTTTATACGACCCTATGATGATGGCATGGGACTAATACCCTCGCAGACTTGGTGGTAACAGAGCAAAGTCTGTGAGAGGAACAGCTGGGGAAGTTGACTGGACTTATGCAGCTCCTAGCCTAGAAGGTGTTGTAGAATGTCTGATTGATACAAGAACTCAGACCTAAGGTCTAAGTTCACTAGTGGTACAGTTTATATACTAAGTACATGAGTCACTACTACTGAGTCATAATACTAGGATGAGTCACCTATGACGCTATGACTCCACTAATACTACTAGTCCCTGTAATAGTATGAGTCACTATGACTCGTCGTATGGAAGTTGGTAGAATAGTCCAGAACTAATGACATCATAACCACATGATAGTCCCAACTCATGTGATACATCGGTGCTGCATAATCAGAACATAACAATACTCCCTTTTCAGGTGGAACACCCACGTTCCATATCCTGCAGGAGTTCAGCAACTCGTCCTCACTTCTGCAATGTTTCGACCATTAGCCTCTGCCATCCTCTCCAATGTGTTAGCCTGCTCAAGTTGTCGTATGCACTGATCCATCTCCATCTGCATCAGTCCTAACCTTTCTTCCAACTGCTGTAGGTTGTAGAGCAGGTTCGATATCCTCGCATCAAGTCCCCTATACCTGCGTACCTCTGCCTTGATCGTTTGATCCTTGAGGGCAAGAAAACCTAAGTCCACTTCATTGCGGTATGGGTAACGATGACTGAGGAACCAAAGGTCCACCTTGGAGTAACGAGGACGTTGGTACAAGTCAAAGTGGGGTTCGGCATATAAGTAATCAGAATAGGGAGTAGGGCTTCCAGCGCGGTAACCACAGACACAAGGGTTATCCGTGTACTTGACCTTGGTAAACTTGGCCGGCCAAAGACGGCCATCAGGCCCCTTGATGTGCATTGGCACATACTGGTTGCCTAGATTGTATTGGTAACCCTCAGGGGGTGGCGTCCACGCTTCTTGAACTGGTGGAACATCTTCCTCGTCAGTCTTCGCCCTCCCGTTGGTATCTGTGTTAGTAAGTTGATGTCTTCCTCAAATCTCTGCTCTGGCGTGGTCCTGAACCGGCGTGGCTTCTTGACCTTGCGAGTTGGATCCAGTGACTTGAGATCCTTTGCGGAATCGCCATGTTTGATCAAGTATGGCCCCCAGATAGTCAAGCTGCGGAGGGATCGGTAGTGGTGAATTGGAGCTTGTGGGGGAGGAGATGGGATCGGGGTCAGTGGTGATAGTGTTTGTCAGGGAGGGAGGTTCTGTGGTAACAAGCTCTTTGAGGAGTCGGACATGAGGGGTGCTTCCTGCCCTTCCAATGAGATTTTGTGGGATAGAAAACCCTGTGTATCTTGGAGCAGTGGGATTGACAAGCTCCGGTGTACTGGACACGGTGCGATGAGGGGATTCAGTGGGAGTATGCCAGCTGGAGGGTTCGAAGCAGTTGATGGCGTGCCAGGCTTCATACCAGCCCCTTCCTGGATGAGTGTTGGGGGGCGAGTACTGAGATCCAACATAGCTAATTGTTGTCTGGGGTAATGGACTTGGGACTCCGGCCTTGGGGACGGGACTCTCGCACTGAGCGTAAGGTAAGGCGGTGCAGAGAGCATCTTGAGACATAGACTTGTTACTGTAGATCCACAAGTGTAGTGTGGGGGTTGGTTCTACTGCTGTACTTTGAATCCGCCTTATATGTGTGATTGCTCTGGGATTTTGTTTCCTAAAGTCCTCCAGAGCTTCGTCAGCATTCATGTCGTCCCAATTTACCCACTTGTTGTCCGAGTCTGGGTATCCTTTCCATTTTACTAAGTATTGTACCTTGCGCCCTCTTCCATGACGTCTTGATGACAATACTTGCTCCACTTCGTATTCCTCTTCTTCATTGATAAGGTCAGGTGGTGGCCTTGTGTAGTTGGGTCTGTGGAAGTCCATTTCGACATAAGGAGTTAAAAGGTCCACATGAAACACATCATGGATCTTCCATGTCGGAGGTAATGTCAGCTGATACGTGATGGGTGATAAGACTTTCTTTATAGGGAAAGGTCCGTGATGTTTTGGCGCTAGCTTGGCAGTTGGTTGTTCTGTCCTAAGATTATGCCCTTCTAGCCATCCCTTATCTCCTATCTTGAAAGTCCGTCCTAGGTACTTAGAATGCACCCATTGTTTTTGAGCACTAAGAACCGCCTCTTGTACTTGCTGCCTTGCTTGAGTCCATCCTTCGATGTGTGTTTCAACTCCTGGTAATGAATTGGGAAATGGAGTAATGTTAGCTCTTGGGTGATATCCCATGAGTACTTGGAATGGAGATTGCTTCATAGTTTCATTGTGCCACGAGTTATGAGCAAACTCAGCAAAAGGTAAATGTTTGCTCCAATTGTCTTGAGCAAAGTTAGTCCAGGGTCATAGCCATTGTTCTAGCCACTGATTGGATCTTTCCGATTGCCCATCTGTTCGGGGGTGGTAGGCTGTAGAGGCATTAACTGTTATCCCCATTCGTTTGCACAGAACCTGCATAAATCGGGAAATAAAGCAGGGATCTCTATCACAGATGACTTTAGAGGGTAGCCCATATTGCATGAAGACGTTCCTGAGATAAAGATCAGCTACTCCATCTGCATCGATGGTTTTGTTGCAAGGGATAAAGATCGCCGCTTTGGAGCAATCATGGTCTGTTATGGTTAGGATGGAATCATAGCCTTCTGATTCTGGAAGTTTGACGATGAAGTCCATTGCTATTGTTTGGAAGGGAAGGGCGTCTACTTCCGGAGTAATAGGGTTCAAGGGCGCCTTCCTTGCTTGTGTGTTAACCTTGTGTCGTTGGCATTCGGCACATCCCTTAACATAGTCGTGCACATCTCTTGCTATTTGCGGCCACCAATAATACCTTGTAACTAGTTGTGTTGTTCGTGAAATTCCAGGATGTCCATAAGTGGGTAGATCGTGATGATCGTGGATGATCTGTCGCCTTGTTTCTTTTCCTAGAGTAATTACTTGTCCTGTGCCTTTCCACCAGCGCCCATTAACCTTCTTGAGGTTATGTGAGTTTACCCAGGGTCTTAGGGTATTGAGATCTTGATCATATATCAGGGGTGTGGTAAGGGTAGTTAGAGCATGTGCAAATAGATGATCTGGTAGTACTGTGATATTTTCATTATCTTGTTCCCCTTGATCATAATCGGGGCGTCTAGATAACATATCAGCACGGCTGTTAGTGTTCCCAGGTATATGGCGAAGTTCAATATCATATTCGGATAGTTCTAGAACTTCTCTCGCAATTCTTCGGCTAATCTTCTGGGGTTGCCGCCAGTATAACAGGTTAGCATGATCTGTGTATACCACGACTTTGTGAGGTGATCCTGCCAGATAAGGTTGCCAGTTCCTTAGTCCCTTTACAACTGCTAAGAGTTCTAGATCCCAGATATTGTAGTTTCGTTCTGCTTCGGTCAAGGTTGTGGAATAATAGGCTATAGGATGTTTCTTCCCATTGTTGCCTCTTTGTGTTAGTACTGCTCCTAGCACGAACCCAGATGTGTCTACTTCGAGTTCAAACGGTTTGGTAAGATTTGGTTGGATTAGAACGGGTTCTGATGTTATCCTTTGACGAAGGATTTCAAAAGCTTCTTGACATCGTGGGGTCCAGTTCCATGGGATACCCTTCCTTGTAAGTTCGTTCAAAGGTTTTGCAACATGGGAAAATTGGCAGATGAAGGGTCGATAAAAATTGCAAAAACCTAGGAATGATCGGATTTGTTTTACCATTGTGGGTATCGGCCAAGATGCTACTCCTGCAATCTTGGCAGGGTCCATGCGAGTTACTCCCTTTTCAAGGATTAGCCCCAGATAATCGACTCGTGGTGATTCCCACACGCATTTCTCTGGTTTCAGGTACAAGTCTAACTCTTCCAGTCAATCTAAGATTGCATGTACTGCTTCCCGATGATCTTGGCGTTTGGCAGTTGTTGCAATCAGAATATCGTCCATATAGATGATGATTTCGGTGCCTTTTAACCTAAAGTGTTCTATGATTTCTTCGAATTCATAGTCCATCATTGCTTGAAATGTGGCTGGTGAATTAGTAGGTCCGAAGGGCATGACTGTTGGTTCCCATAATCCATACTTGGTTTTAAAGGCTGCTTTGTGAACATCTTCTTCCTTGATATGGATATTGTTATATCCCCATCTGATGTCGAATTTGGTGAAGATCCAAGTGTCTTTGACTCGAGCAATAAGCTCCAGGATAAGTGGTAATGGGTATTTGTTTTTGACAGTGTAATCGTTGAGTTTGTGATAATCTATTACTGGACGAAGTTTTCCATCTTTCTTCCGAATGAAGAAGAATGATGAAGCATAAGGTGATTTAGATTGCCGAATGTACCCTTTCGCTTTTTCTTCCTTGATCCATTTGAGGAGTGCCTCGTCTTCTACTGGTGTCATTGGATAAATTTTGCAATCTAGCACTGTTGGTGCCCCTTCTTTGAGTTCGATCGCATGATCCCAAGGTCTAGATGGTGGGAATTGATGAGATTCCTCTTCGCTGAACACCTTCTGATGTTGTTGGTACTCCGATGGTACTGGAACTTCTTTGACATATTGTTGGACATTTTGCGCTAGCTGAGTAGAGATATTAGCGCTTCTATGTCCTTGCTGTGTTAGTTCCTGAACAATTTGATCTTTCTCTGCGTCAGGTAAGGGTTCGGTGGCTATTCTGTTCAGGGATGTATCCATATAGGAAATGATTGGTTTGATCCGAAGTGATCGCCAATCTAGAGATTGGATAACGATTGGAAGATACTTGGTATCGATGACAGCATCCTTCCATTGGAATTGGGGTTCAAATGCAGCTAGCCAGGGGTATCCTAGTATCAGATCTTCGAGTCCTAGATCCGTGATAAGGAAATGCATTTGTTTTTCCTTATCTCCTGTACAGACTTCTAGATCCACATATTCTTGAATAAGGCCAGCCTTATTGTTAGTCCCATCGATGTTCCAGATCTTCTTTGGTCGTTCCAGTTTCTGGGTACCCAATCCTAATCGTTTGATAAGCCTAGGATCGATGAAATTATCAGTGGCTCCTGAGTCCACTAGTATGCTTTTGTCGGCCATTGCTTGTGACATGCGGAATGAAACGGGGATTTTCATACTTCAATAGCAAGTAAGATATACAGAGTTACATTGCAGTCTACGAATTGCTCGCCCCCAGGCTGATGAGTTGGAGCTTTGGAAAAATCCTGACGGTTCTTCATGAAGACTTCTTGGATAACCATATCCTTGTCTTCGTCATTGAGTTCTTTGATTTGTTCGATAAGCCCTTTGGCATCGAAATTCTTTGGAGTTGTGTTAGTGGCTTGAATCTGTACCTCCTCTTCTTGATTGCCTCGAGCCTGTGATTGGCGAGGCTTATCAGGACAATTTCGGCTCATGTGTCCCTGCTTCCTGCAATGGAAACAGCCTCCTGTAGCCATCAGTTTGGCACATTCTTCGTCTGTAAGGGCACCCCTTGCACGGATATGTCCAGGGGTAAGATCCATGGCATTGGAGTTCTTCGCAGAACCAGACCCTTGCCCTTGGCACCAGCTTTGATTTGGGCCTTGCTTCTTCTGGGGTACCTTGCCATTGAAAAAAGTTTGGAGATATAGCCACTTTTGCTGTTGTTCGACCGCTCCTTTGGTCCATTCTTGCCAAGAGTTTGGGCATCTTCCTCCCTGACTAATCATATTGTAGTGGAGCATCTTTGGAAGTCCTTCGGCAAACATGGTCCAGGTTCCTTTTGCATTAAGATCATGCCCAGCGATCTGGGCCAGTTGTTCGAATTTGGCTATATAGCCATCTAGATCCCCATCTTTCATGTGGATTTCTTTGATAGCTCTCTCGGCTTTCTCCATGCTCATGGTATCGGTGAAGGCATCTTTGAATCGGTCAATAATAGTTCGCCAAAGGTATTCATTGTGAACTTGCGCCCCTCCAGCTAGTTGGTCCCCTAGCCATTCAATTTGCGCTGCTACCCATTCTTGGATATTCGGACCCTTGATAAAGGATAAGAATAGCATAGCACGGGTGAAAGGGGTGGTGATGACATCAGCTCCCCAATTGAGTCCGTAGTAGATGTTCCATTCTTGGAGGAACCCTTCGGTTTTGCTTCGGGTTCCATCAAAGACTTCTGGTTCACGCCCTACAAGCTTGCCTCCTCCGGGATTTCCCCCTCCTCCATGTCCTCCAGGATTTCCCCCTCCTCCAGGAGGTCCTGGGGGTCCTGGTGGTCCTCCACCCATAGGAGGTCCTCAACTTGACCAATGTCCGCCTCCTCCTCCACCAGGAGGTCCTGATGGAGGTGGTCCACTTCCGAAGGGATTGGAGGGTACTGTAAATCTAGTAGTTCGGCCCAATATAGTTGCTGGAGGTACCGTGGTAGTTGCTGGAGGTACCGTGGTAGTTGTTGCGATTGAGGCCATTGTGCTAGCAGGCGTCAATGCTTTGTAGACAATGGTTGGTGTGAATTTGGTAGGGGAGATGTTGGTGGGAATGTTGCTAGCCAACTGTTCAAGTTGTTCTTCAACTGCTGCTGCTGCATCAGTGGCAGGGATATCGATGTTTTCGTCTGGAGTGTCTTCTTTATCACTTCCAAACTTGAACTTGGTTCGGGGCTGTTCCTCTTCAGTGTCTTCTTCTCCGTCCAATGGTCCCCAATGGCTTCGGTCAACTCTCTCTTCGTCGTAGATACAGAGCCCCAATTTGATGGGTGCAGGTCTTTCAATTGCAAAGCCTCCGTTGTCAGGAAGCTGTCTAGTAACTCCCCACTGGAGAGATCCGAAATCGAAATCAATGGCAAGGAAGGTATCGTTGTCGTTGGGATCATTGCTGGTAGTATATTATCCCCAGCCGTAGTCTTTGTCCAGCCACTCTGCCTCTTTGAGGTATTGTTTAGGGATGTTCTGTTCCCCCCTACGTGTGACGTAGGTGGTAATCGTGTTGGTTCGTGGATTCGCCACAGTGGTACAGAGGTCTGAGTTAATGTTACAGTTAGACAGACCGCTCTGCTCGGCTTGAGCTAAGGTACTGTGACGAAAGTTGTTCTGCTGGATTTGGATCAACTGGGTCCGCAACTTGTGTGTAACTTCAGACAAATGCAGATAACCAGGACGCTGATAGGGTTTATACGACCCTATGATGATGGCATGGGACTAATACCCTCGCAGACTTGGTGGTAACAGAGCAAAGTCTGTGAGAGGAACAGCTGGGGAAGTTGACTGGACTTATGCAGCTCCTAGCCTAGAAGGTGTCGTAGAATGTCTGATTGATACAAGAACTCAGACCTAAGGTCTAAGTTCACTAGTGGTACAGTTTATATACTAAGTACATGAGTCACTACTACTGAGTCATAATACTAGGATGAGTCACCTATGACGCTATGACTCCACTAATACTACTAGTCCCTGTAATAGTATGAGTCACTATGACTCGTCATATGGAATGTGATAGAATAGTCCGGAACTAATGACATCATAACCACATGATAGTCCCAACTCATGTGATACATCAATGCTGCGTAATCAGAACGTAACAGTAAGGCAAGCCATTTGCAATGTGAGGATGGGCCGACTCCCGGGCCCTGTCTCCAGTGCTCGACTACGGGTTGTGTGTGCATGTGTCCTCCTGGTGTCGCCCATCTCTCGCCTCTTGGTGCCGAGCTGGTGCTGCTGCCTGCGCCTTCAGTGGCGCCCTTGCCGTCCACATCGTCCGCTCCATCTCCAGCCTCGGCTGCCGGGGCTGCTCCTTCTGTGATCCTGGAAGCCGTTTTTACGGAGGTTGCAGTGCTTGGCAGCGCTGCCTATTGGCACGGTGAGGTTGCACGGCTTGAGACCACCCTCAGTCATACCCAGTCCCAGCTTGTCCTTGCTAGGGAGCAGTATTGCTTGGCAATGGAGGAGCTTGTGTTGCACTCTTCTCGCACTGTGCAGCGGGGGTCCGGCGGTAAGGGAAAAGGGAAGGCAGAAGCAGAGAAATAATATATCGTAGCACAGTCGTGGCTTTAGCGTTTCTTTTTGTCTTTTTAATGCACGTGCGGTGATTTCGAAGCAAAACTGATTGATTGATCGGGAAAAGAACTGGTTTCGAAAGGGTAAAATCTAAGATAAAAGCAGAGCGGGGATTGGGGCAATAAACTTGTATGTGAATAAAAAGGGGCTAAAAGGGCGGCTCGGCACCATGCTCAGATCTGTGGAAAATGACCAGAAGGGAGTATTTCGCAGTGCACATGCACATGCTACTTTCCGCTGTCCGCAGAGGCCACTTCGCATGTCATCACCGCATGGCACTGCCCTTCATCGCCAAAGGGATGCAGCAGTGCGTGGTCTACATTCTATGAAAATTCACTGAAAACAGTCCGAATGCGAAACGATTCTGGGATTATAAACAGTTCAAAATGGTATAGTACTTGCTGAGCAGTCTGAAGGGGGTACTTCTCCTCCCCACTGAAATTTTGACTGTCCTCAGTCCTCGAGCTCCGAGTTGGCATCGGCATCAGCTTCTTGCACTGCGCTGGAGTCTTGCGGGCTATGTTCACCGGGGTCTGGGTCGTCTGGGTCAGGATCGTACACAGCCTCCATTTCGCGTAGGCAGGTAACGGTTACGTCAATGTGTTGTTCGATGTCAGGGATGTCGATGTGCTTGCGCGCATGGTAGGGGAGCACATGGAAGGCAGCGAAGGGGCTGTGCAACAGCGTCCCATCGAGCTCGCACAAGATGTATGCACTGCCATGGTTTCTTGACACGACCACTAGTGGGCCTGTGTAGCGCAGGTGCATCTTGCAGTTGAGAGCCTTCTCTATGGCTGTGTTGTGCACGAGGACGAGGTCTCCAGGTTTGAAACTGAAGTCGCAGATGATCGTGGCGTGGTCTCGCTCAAAGCAGGCCGCGGTGCAGTTGCGTTCTTTGAATACACGGTCATGGAGTTGAGCGAGGTCTTCTGCACGTTTTTGTAGAGCAATGGCTCGCCGCACGATGAGGTCAGTGGTCGCAAGTAACGAGTCTGGTGGTGGGAGGAGGTAGTTAGCCTCTATGATATCGAATGGAAGGATGGGGTGGGTGCTGGTCACGGTATAGTACGGAGAGTACCCCATGTGCTTTTGCGGGGTCACATGCTCAGACCAAAATACTGAGTGGGCGACTTGTGCCCAGCGGCACTGGTCGCCATCAGCCGCTTTGAAGAGTGCTTGGCGAACATCGAAGTGCAAGCGCTCGACGATGCCGTTCGAGTGCGAGTTGTAGCCACTGATGTGAATGTGCTTTATGTGGTACTTCTTCTCCAAGTAGCCGAGCGTGGCTACGAAAGGCTTGCCATTGTCTGAGACAATTTCGACCAGGGTGCCCCAGCGGCACAGGACGTCTTGAAATATCCAGTCGCCAAGGGTTTGTGTGGTTTCTTTTCTGAGCATGCAAAACTCTGGGTAGTTGGTGAGCGAACACCAGCCTTGTACGATGTACGTGTAGCCAGCGGAGCGGGGGAGGTGCATGGTGTCCATATACATTTTGGTGAAGAGCGGTGCAGGTGTGGCGACAACGGGTGGGATCGCAATTTAGCGTTTTTGTCGGGTCTGGCAAATGTGACAGGAGCGGACGTACCAGGTGATGTCGTGACCCAGGAAGGGCCACCAGTACCGCTCTGTGACCAGTGTGTGGGTTGCATAGTATCTGCGGTGTCTGACATCATCATGCACGGTGTAGATCGCCTTGATGCATTGGTTTCGGTATAGGATGCACTTGTGGGTGCCGTGGTCGTCGCGCTGCCACATGCCTGCGTTGTCGATGAAGAACCCTGCTGTGTAGCGGGTTAGCAAGTCGTAGTCACGGTCTGAGATGTCGCCCGGCCGGTCGTAGAAGGTGAGCCAGTCGTGCACCATCTCCAGCTGTTTGTCGGCAAATGCGGTGTTTGCTGTGCACGGAATGATGTTGTAGTTGAGTGCAGGCTCTTGTTTTGGTGGTTGCAGGTTGTCGGCGTCGTTGATGCACACACTTGCAAAGATGTGTAGGAACTGGCTGGTGCACAGCGCGGTTGTGGTCGGGTTGACGAGGTGGACGAAGCCGTATAAGTTGTCGACCCAATCGTTGAAACTTTCCGGGTCTTCGCCGGTGTCATTGTTGTTGTTGTCTTCTATCTGCGGCGGTTGTCACAAAAGTCCGTTGGGGCCATGCTGTTTGCCTGGGACGTGTTGAAGTTTGAAGTGGAAGGTGAGTATTGAAACAATCCAGCGGTTGATGCTTGCCGATGGCCCGGTGTCTGGGTTGTTGAGCATCCCCTTGATGTACCGCGTGTCGACTTCTATGATTAAGTTGCGGATGCCGACTATGAATATTTTGTAGGCATGAAGTGCACGGAAGAGCCTGTAGAGCTCGAGCTTGGGCTGTGAGAAGCGGTGCTCGCAATCATTGAGAGAGATGGATCTGAAGTGTGCAAAGTAGCACTTTCGTGGGTTTACCGGGTCCGCTTGGCACAAGTAGAATCCTACAGCGATAGGCGATGTATCAACCGCTAGGATGACCGGCAAGTCGGAGGTGTAGTCAATGGAGCGGAGGGCCAGCAAGTCGAGCAACGCCTTCTTGAGGTCATCTTGTGCAGCAGCTTGTGCAGCACCGAATTCGAACAGCGTGCCCTTGCGCGTTAGTTGGACAAGTGGGTTAGCACACTTGGAGAAGTTCTGGATAAAGATATGGCACACGCCTACTGTGCCGAGGAACACACGGACATTGGATAGGTTTTGGCAAGGGCCCCATTTGGCTATCTTGGCTATCTGCGTTTGATCTGGCGGGCGTCCCTGCAGTGTGCAGCGGTGGCCGACTGCCATGATTTCTTTGGCGCAGAGTAGGGACTTGTACCCGCTGAATGTGCTGCCGCTGTATTTGACACGCTGGACGACTCAGTTGAGCCCTTGGAAATGTTCCCATACAAAGCGGCAGATCCCTGTGTTCTCGGGTATCTGTTCTTCACTGCCGTCGGGCAATAGGTATCGGGTGGCGGGCCCACAGATGGGGACGTCGTCAATGTATGACACTGTTGTCTCGGGTATCTCTGGCTGTAGTATGTAGGTGACGTCGTCATGAAAGATGGGGACTGAATTGGTCCACCCCATTGGGAGGGTGACCAAGCGGAGTGTGCCAAAGGGTGATTGGAAAGTGGTGAGGTCGTGCAATGTTTCTGAGAGGCTGTGCTCATCGTACCTGACGTACAAGTCGAGCATACCGCCACATGCACACCCTGCGAAGTGTTTGCCAATTTGGTCTGTGAAGGGTGTGATGCCGGAGTGTTTGATGGTGACTTGGTTGAGCGGTTCGAGGCTGTGGACCAGGCACAGGGACTTCCTGTCCTTCTTGAATATGCAGAACCAGCACAAGCGGTACGAGGAGTTTGACCGCTCGTAAACACCAGCTTTGATTTTGTTCTTGATAATTTGGCAAATGTCATTGTAGATGCCAGGTGGTATAGGGATATTGCATTGAGCCCACAGCTTGTGCAGGATGGTCGGGATCTCGATGGGCAGGAAGAAATCCTTGCAGAAGTGTCTGCGCTCCTGATCAGTCCACACAAAAGCACCATTCTGCAGGCACATGAAATGATGGACGAGCTTATGCTCTTCCGGTAGTAGGAAGTCACCAGCGTGTACTTGGTCAAATTGGTTGTGCTGCTCTTCTGTGTAGCAGCTGCACGGCATGAAGTCGGGTGGTATCGGGCTGAGGGTTGGCAAATCTTGTAGGGGGTCGCCCTTGATGTTGCAGATGATGCAGAACCTGCTTGGGAGTTCTGTTTTGATAGGCCTTATCTTGCAGGCTACGGGTTTGTACTGCTTCCCTGCAAATACAGCGAGCGGGGTGCGAGTACCGAGGCTGAATATGTGCACAGTGTTTTGTCGCAGCATAAAGCCGGTGCACGGGGTATTGTGGTGCAGTTCTGCGAAGTAAGCTGCGAGGGTGGGGGTATCTTCTGTACAAAGTGATAAATAGGCGGTGGCAAGGTCTTTGCGCGTCACCTTGGTCAGTAATTGTGCGCAGGCTTCTATGTGTACTTGCTGGTTGCTGGAGTCATATTCGAGGGTTACTGCTAGCTCTCCTTGGTTGTTTGCCAAATCATCAATACTTAAAAACCCTGTTGTTGTTGATGGGTGTGTGCACGCTGTTTGGCGAAGCGGTGACTGCCGTGTGCAACCGTCGGAATGGTCGTGCTCTTGCTGCTATTGGGGTCCTTGATGGTAATTGTTTGGTTCTCGTTGCGGTAGTTGCAGACGACAGACTGGGTGAGGATGTCAAAGGGTCGCCCTAAGAGGATGTCATATGTGGGTGAGCAGAGGATGTGGACCTGTAAATAGAGCGTGATGTCGCCAACTAAGAAGGAGACGTTATGTGCGAGCCCGAGCGATTGGTTGACGCCCCCGTTTGCCGATACCATGCTGAGGTGGACATCGGGGTCGTAGGCGATGGTGAGCACGTTGCAGACCTCCTCCGACATGGCAACGACTTGGCAGCCCGGGTCCAGGATGGCCTCGACTTGGTCTTGCCCATCGACTACCGGCAAGATTGTGCGGAGCATGTTTGACTCTGCTGCTACTTGTATGTCGTCTTGTAAGTCTGCGGGAGCTTGCACGGTTTTGAGGTATTGTTCGTGGGTGTCGGTAACTATGTCTTCGGCATGATGCAAGCTGGCAGCCGTGGCGAATGAGGCCAGCATGTGCATGAGTTGTGTGTGCTCTTGTTCTTCCTTGCATTCGTCGATTTCTTCAATCATGACTTGTGCCGTTTTGCGTGGGATGCACTGCTTGACAGTTGTGTCAGCTACTTGTGCGCGGAGTTCGGGGGCGAGCGAGAGTAGCTCGTGCTGTGTGACGGTGATGGGGAGCTCCATGGCGTGGTTGTAGATGTCAGAGGCGACCTTCTTGTTGTATATCTTCGCCGTTGTTGTGTATGCTTGATCACTGCGGTGCATTGGCGGTGCTGCTGGTCTTGCTTGGTGTGGTGTGCTTTGTATTGTTGTGTAGGGGTGCGCTTGTCTGCTCGGTTCTTGCTCACTCGTTACTTGACCTGTCTTGACAGAAGATGCACCATCTTGCTGCGGGTGCGGTGGCAGTTCCCTTCTGAACGATGGGGGAGCTGCCTTGCTGCTATTGACTGTGCTGCTGGTCGGTGCGGTTGCCGTATTGTTGTGCGCAGGACGTGGCCTTGCAGCAGCTTCGGGTTGCGGGGCTGGAACTCACCTCAAGGCGTATACCTCTGGTTGACGTACCTCAGGGCACTGGCCTGCAGGCTCTGCGGGGTAGCTCATATTCGACTGGCATGCTGAATCTCTGGGCTGCGCTGTTACGGTCTGTACCGCTGCCACCTCCAGGATCATTTGTGATGCCGCCTGTCTGGGGTTCTGCCAGTGCCACTCATCCACGCAGTCACGGAGCCAGTTGCCCGGGACGTTGCGCGGAACCATCACGCCTGAGGGGAGTACAACTCTCTGTCAGCACCGCGTTTGCACTTACCGACTCAGCTGTACTCTGTTATGACTTTGCATTCCCTGATAAAATGGCCAGTGCCACCACAAAAGTTGCAAGTGGTCCCAGTCGCACCTGCGGGTCGCGGTCCCGCGTTTCTGGGCTTTCTGCTGCTTTGCTGCGTTTCGATGGCTGTCTTGAGCATCTTGCCAAGGCTGGCCACTGCGGCCGTGAGTGCTTCTATTTTGATGGTTGTTGGATCCGAGCTTGGCTGCGCTGCGGGTGGTGCATACGGGTTTTGTGGTGGTGGTGGCGCTGTGTATGCTTGCGTGGTTCTGTATGTCGGTGGCGGTGGTGCCCAGTATGGTGATGGCTGGTACTGCCCCACTGGTTGGCTTTGTACCGCAGTTGTGAAGGCGCCGCCCGCGGGTCTGCCGATGATAAAGTTCGTGGCTTTGTAAACTTCGCTGATGGTGTATGGGTCTTCTGGCAAGTGAGTCAGCAAGTGCAATTCTAGCCGCTGCATTATGTGCTGCACGAGTTCGGGGTGGAAGCCGTGCATGAAGTTTCACAACTGGTCGATACTGGAGAGACAGTTCTTGCTGATCAGGTAATGCAAGATAAGCAGGAACTGGCGGTAATAGTCCGCAATGTTGTTGGTGGAGATTATGCCTACCTGTGCTTGCTCGCCGATGAGCATGTCGAGATCTTGTATGGAGAAGGTGCGGTTGGTCCCCGCACTGGGGTACAGGCTCAGGATTTCGGTCTTGAATTCTTCGTATGTTTGTGCTGCGTCGGCGAAGGCAGGTGTTGTCCTCCAGAGCTTTTCGGTTCCAACCGACTTGAGGTATTTGACGGTGGCCTGCTTCATTTCGTCCTCTGCTACTACTGCATTTGCGGCAAGGAGGTGTTGTAAATCCGCAAAATAGTGTTCTACTTCTTCGGGTCTAGCGTTGTCGAAACACGGTGCTGAGCGCTCATGTCTTGCGGGTAGGTTGGCAAAAGGCATTCTTGGTCTAGGTGGAGGTGCGGCGACTTGTTGTATTGCTGGATTAGCAGGAGGGGGTGGCAGTGCTGGTGGCGCTGTGTATGCGGGTGGGACCAGATTCAGGTTGGTCAGCGGTGCCTGTGGCGTGGCTTGTGTATTGTTTGGCGGCACATTGGTCGCCAGGTTTGTTGCTGTACTTGTAGAAGCTTGTGCTTGTTGTTGTTGCTGCTGCTGTTGGGCTCGCACTTGAGAGCGGGTTGTTACACCTAGTTGCGCCGTTTTTTGTGGTGTTTGGAGGATGTTCTCGACTTTGCCTTCGCTGCTGGTTTCTCCGTGCAATGGACTCAGGCTTGAGAGAGTGACACTCGATTTGGAACTAGGTGATAAAGAGGTTAGTGGGCTATGGAACGGGTAACTACCTGGAATGGACTCTGTTGGGTCGAATCCGGTGGCTAGGAGTTCCTCTAAGAGACTGTGCCAATCGTGTGATTGCTCAATTGTCTAGGCTGCTTTTGTTTTTAGCTAAAAGGCGAAAAGAGGACTTGGCAAAAATGAATTCCAAGCCCCCTGCAGTGGTCACCAAGATGATACCCTAAACCGGCATTAAACATTAAAATGCCGGCAAAGAGCGAGCAGGTTCGAGGGGCTTTCGGATTCACAGGCATTCAACGTGGCCAGAGTGGCAGGTCGTGGGTGCTATCCAGGAGCGAAAGGTACAAATCGTGCTGACTTGCCGGGCCGGGACCAGAGCGAGCACAGACACACACACAGGCGTGTCCTACGGTCGGTACAGTTGCGGAAGGGTTCAGAGACGTTTGCTACGTCACTGCAAGGTAGAGAGTTTGAGAATGGAAGCCGAAGAGAGGAGTGAGGGAATAACTTGAATTGTTCTTTCTGGTACAGAGTAGTCTACTTAAATACGCGGGCACACTCTGCCTACGTGCTAGTAGGGCAGAGCACGAAATATTCTAAGTCATGCTTGCATTGTACGAGTCGTGTGCGTGCCTTTCTCGCCGCCCGAGGTCGCTGCTGGTCACGAGGGGTGCCAGAGCATTTGAATACTCTGTCAACTCGAAACAGGGCCTGCACGCCCTTGGCAGCGGGTGCATGCTAAAACGCAGCGAGGTATGTCACACTAGTGTCAGTTGCCTTGTAGCTAAGGGCAGGGCCTGCACACGTTGGGCCTGACCGGTCAATCGGTCGTTAGTTCTATGCATTTGATAGTACAATTCCTGTGGTCTCTGCTGACTGGTCCCGCAGACTAAGGGGTGCACGGACATGCTCGTGATGTCCCGCGTCCATGTAGTCTTGGACGTCTTCAGGAGTAGGGTGCCCGCACGGTATCGCTGGATTGCTGTGTTGAATTGTCTTGATTCTGCTAAGTCGGGCGGCACTCTGGGCTGCCGTCCGCTGAGTATCTGATAAGGGTTTGTTTCTTTGGTCCTCGGGCGTGGCCAGGCCTGTTGCTCGTGGCACGGGCCGGGCACGCCTTCATAAGGTGCTGGCCACGTGCTTAACTCGTGATTTCCGGGGTCAGCACGCTAGTGGTCATATTAACATGTGTGTGAAAAAGTCGATCCAGCTTAGGCCCATCCTGGATGAACGGATGTGCCCATCGGAAGGGAAGTCTGGATGCGCTCTATAAGTGTGCACTTCATGAATTGCTCTTCAGCAAGTAACCAAGTTGTCTGTCATTCTTTCACGATACGTGTCATTAGCGTGCACACAGTGGTCCACAAACAAAAGAGACGAACACATAGGAACTGGTTGAGATCAATCTGTCCAGCATTGAGCACACAGTGTCAGTGGTATATTGTGTCCTCAATTGTGTTATCTTCAGCGACGAGCTCAACAAGTCTGCACAAGATGTAATATGTCAATACATATCGTCAAAAAAAATTAGTGACATGCACTGGTTGTGCACAATCGACGTCGAGCACATGAGTTTGTCAATGGGTGGGTCACCTTTGCGTTTCAGTTTGGCAACCCCACGTTCAGCCACCTCCATGGCCTCACGACACCGTGGCACACGTCCCTCGCAGCCTCGAACCAGCCCATCTCGTCCCAGATTGCTGGCACACCTGTAAGAAGGTCCACCTGCTGTGCATGTAGGTGTTCACCATCAAGTGTCATCGCTTGTGACACTGACACGAGTTCCATCTGCAGCTTCTCATGGACCCATGCATGGAGCTGTAGAAGCTCCGGATTTTGGGTGGTGGCAGGTCTTCTACCGTGGTGTCTTCATCGAGCAGATTCAGATAGGGCAGAGCTAAGCTAACAGTGTTGCTGTAGTGGCAGTGGCGGATGGGGTGGGACTGGCGGCAGCTCATAGATGGGTAGTGTTGCGCAACACATGGCACAGCATGCAGGCTACAGAAGACTCACCTTTGTAGTAAGGTGTTGATAGTCTTAAGCACAGTGTATAGAGCACGAGTGAATACAAGTGATATTCTGCTGGGGAGGGTAGGTCTCTTTTCACCCCTCCTTATATGGGGAAAAGTGACCTCTATGGTCCCACCTTGTCCCTTTGCATAACTATGATGAGTAAAGGTGTCCACTATATCGCGTTTTCAGTGATGCCTGATGTGTGGAACACCCTAGAACATCTCAGAATCATTCACATGACTCTGATATGAGTTATGCCCATGGATGTGTGTAATGTAGCTACCTAATATGGTAATCATACTTGCATAGTCTACTTATATCGTAACTGCTATAGATAAGATACATACATACTTATTATGTTTCAACAGGTAGAGGCAGCAGTGGCGGAATCAGAGCAATCCAGCTACAGGAGGGGGTGAATGCAATTGGCCCAGAGGGAATGTGTACCGAGAAGAAGGTTCAGGGTGTTGTGCTGAGTGGGTACACTGCCAGGGGGGACCAATTGATGAAGCTCTATTGTGAAATTGCAGTGGAGAGGAGCTATGCGAGGACAAACAAAACAGAAGGCAAGATACTGTGTCAGCATATGTCCTGGTCAAGGAGGTGTGTTACATTCTGATTACGCAGCATCGATGTATCACATGAGTTGGGACTATCATGTGGTTATGATGTCATTAGTTCCAGACTATTCTATTGTCTTCCATATGACGAGTCATAGTGACTCATACTATTACAGGGACTAGTAGTATTAGTGGAGTCATAGCGTCATAGGTGACTCAGTAGTAGTGACTCATGTACTGAGTATATAAACTGTACCACTAGTGAACTTAGACCTTAGGTCTGAGTTCTTGTATCAATCAGATATTCTACGATGCCTTCTAGGCTAGGAGCTGCATAAGTCCAGTCGACTTCCCCAGCTGTTCCTCTCGCAGATGTTGCTCTGTTACCACTGAGTCCGTGAGGGTATTAGTCCCACGCCATCACCATAGGGTTGTATAAACCCTATCAGCATCCTGGTTATCTGCATCCGTCTGAAGTCACCAACAAGTTGCGGGACCAGCTGATCCGTATCCAACAACAAAACTTTTGTCACAGTACCTTAGCTCACGTTGAGCAGAGTGGTCCGTCTAACCATAACAAGGTGGCATACAGATGGAAGTTGAGAGTGTTGAGTTGGAGTTGGGTTGGCGAGTTGTCATTCGGAACATGAATTCTTTTCCCACGAACAGTCAATCAACAAACGACACTAGTGACTATGTCGACTACTAGTGACTTGTTAATTTTTACAAGCCCAAATCTATGCTGTACTGCAGTATACATGGGCAGTTGTCGCCGGACCTTCTGACAGGGGTTCGTGCGGCCTGCACCGATCTGACCATGTGTCAGCCTTATTTAGGTGCCCATCAACTATCCAATCGAGTGTTCAATGCAAATATGTTACCATGCCTTGAGCAAATCCCGTCTGAGGGATTGGGCTTATGACATTCGATCAGTGACATCCGGACACTGACCCCGGTCAAGGTCAAGGTCTGGGTGAGGTTGAGCCCAGGACTGAGCCGGGGTTTTCTTGGGATGGGTGATGATGGGCGTCTATGATGTTAGCGCGCACTCACTCCAACGCTGGGACGAACGAGGCAAGTACGGGGTGCGAAGCCCATCACATACAACCTCATCTCCATCAAATACCTGGTCACTGGTCACCAGTCACCAGTCATCATTGTCCATGGCTTCTTTGAAGGGGAGGAAAGAGGAATTGATGGGATCTGGCAATAGTATTTTCTAAACGATGTATTAGACATTGACCTATATAACATCCGATTCTCCCTGAGAAATGTGGTATACTTCTCCGACAGTTCGCAGCAAGTTTCGTAGTGATTGACACCCTCAGTACGATAGCAACTCTGAAGCTGGTCCCTGACGATGCAGGCTTCCATGGTTCGGACCCAAGATCCATGCACATGCGTGTCACGAGCAGCAATCTGTGCTTTGAGTTCTGTAGCTGTCATCACTCATGCTCTCCTGTTGATGTGTTCTATTCATAGGTGGGTATAGGGTATGTATGTAGGAGTACAACATACACAAAGAAAGGCCATAAACGAGCTAGTCAATGTCCGGAGTGTCATTGTAATGGATGGGGAAGGGATACATGACTTTGACTAACTTACAAAATTCCTCCCACAACTCCTCACAATGTTTGATCAGATCCTCAGCGGTGCACTCGTTCGCCCGCTGAGTGATCTCATCGAAGTCGGCTGCAACAACTTGCTTGTTGATGAAGGTGCCCGCCATCGGGATTCGCACGTCCCAAGGGGGCCAGTCCCCAAGGGGGAAAGTCGGAAACGCAGCGATGAACGCGGTCCAAAACACTTCGTTTCCCCATTTCCAGTGTGGCAGTTGTTGGTCTCGAATGTAATAGATAAGCCAGTGCTGGACTCGGAACGCCAGTGTTTCCCAGGCCACAGTAGATGCTTTATTGAAAGTCGGCGAAAGAGGAAGGAACAAGATCGGTATAATGCGAGTCTGCGACAATGCATGAGGGTTGAGACGTGGGGATGGTGAGTAGGAGTTATACCGAATGGGATGGTACCTCTGCATTTGGCTGAACTGACTCCTGAGGAGCATTGGTAGACCTAATAACAGGGCGGAGGTTGGTGAATTCGGGAAGAAGGTGAATCGTTAGTTCTAATGGCTGTCAAGAAAAATTCCGGTTAATGACAACTCGGCTTGTGGATACGAAGCATGCTTACCATCTCTGCATTGTGAAGATGATTTGGGATATCACCTTCGAAAGATAGAGAAAAATTGAACGAATTCTGTGGAGTTGGGAACAGTGCAAAGTAACTTGCGACAGCCATCATGTCCATGTTGATTTGCGTGAGTGAAGCGATGCGTGCATGGGCCCAAAAAAACGCAAAAGTCAGCACTCACGTGATGGAAATTGGCAATGGTCAACAGATTGATGGCCACGTGCCAGAGTCGTGCCAGAGTCGTGGCTGCAGATCCAAGTCGCTCATCGTCCTTGCACACAAGAAACTTGCATCAAGTCACAACATTGTCAACACATCAATGACCCCTCCACTCTGCACGGCACGTGGATCTGGGGATGTGCATAATGATGCCCTCAATTCCGCAGGTATGCTCTTCACTTGAGTTTTGTTGGCCTTCTTTTGATACTTGTCCTATTCCCTTCCAGATTTCTTGAGGCATTCGAGCAACAAATTCCAATGCCTTGTATGTCCTATACGAAAAGGGAAGTCATTGACCATGACTGCCAGTCATGCAAGAGAGCACCTATCAACTGGTGTTCACCGGCGCCACTCGAAGATTGCATCGCAGGGCCCTTTATGCTCGACAAGCCTGGCCGGGCCTGTTGGACCAATTGATATGGATGATGTGCAGCAGTCTCTGCCTGCTGAGCCAGTGAGTATGGATCTGCTTCGCCGCGCTCATTATCTGACTCTGTTTTAGATGATAGTCGAGGATGCAGAGTCGTCCACTGGAGGCCAACTATTGAATACACACTTTACTCACCCCTCGTGTGCAATGGGAGGCATCCATGTTGAAAATCCATCGATCTTCCCGGTTGGCGACCCCTCGTGTGCCACGGAATGCAGCCATGCCGATAGTCCCTCAAATTTCCAAGTCGATGACCCCTCATGTGCCGCAGAACGCAGCCATGCCGACAGCCCCTCGATTTTCCCGGTCGGTAACCCCTCGCATGCCACGGGAGGCAGCCATGTTGACGGTCCCTCGATTTTCCCAGTCGATGACCCCTTGTGTGCTGCGGGAGGCAGCCACGTTGACAGTCCCTTGCCCAATTCGTGCCTTGGTTTCACCCCTGTCGACAATGTCCACGATTTTGACTACCAATGGTCTATACAGAGCACCCAACCTGAACAAGCTGACATGACATTCAACCTTTCGTTAGGTGAAGGCTTTCTGTTTGCCGATGAAGATATCGGAGATGGGGTACACGCAAGCGACCTCAATATTGATCTTGATGGTGAGTTTATCGTTTTTGCTCTCTTTTTCCACTGCTGAACAATTCTAGCTGTCGTCAATTTTGAGGATGTGCCATCGACTCCAGTTGGCGGAGTCAGCCCAACAAATCCGACATACCCATATCCATCTTTTGCAGTAAGTTTTATGTCTCTCGTTCTAAGCACATCTACTCACGTACTTAAGTTATACTTGACAGACATGTTATTTAATTCTCCTCGACTTCGGTTCTTGGAACAACAAAAGAAGGCCGTGCTCAATTGGGCTTTGCAGCTTGGTGCATGCAATGTCCCATCACTCTATGCACTTTCCCGATGCCAAGAACATGTCAAAAAAGTTGTTGGGAACTCAGCCACGGCTGTCACAACTGGCACAGGCCATAGGTTATATATGCAGGACGTCCCATTCTTGATAGCGAAGGTGCAGCATTTCTCCTCATGCCTGGAACCATTATGTCTGATGCAGCAAGGCCACGCAGGACTATGCCAACCCTATCACTTGTTTAGCAATGTGGGACTACCCCATTGATGGTGACGGTGGTACCTCGCAGGTATTTCACAGATCAAAAATACACAACATGTGTTCCGCTCTTGTGGTACCCACTGTATGTGTGAATGACCACATATTCTTTGTGGACAAGCTCCTACAAAATCAAGATAACACTTATTTTATTCCCGAGCGGTTCTTCTATCGACTGCCAGAAGAAGCAAAGTTGTCAGGTATTCCCAATACCACTGGATCGGCCAAGCACAGTGACGGTTCCCCGGCGGTATATGAGCCATCTGTCCATGATTTGTGGTCACTTGGCCATAAAGTTGTGCGGACTAATGTTCGCTCTTTAACTTCGTGTGTGGTGTTGTACTGACTATTCTTTAAAACAGGAAGGCTTTTCTGTTTCCGATGAGAAATCCACCGTGTGCGTTGATGTGTTCAAACGCACATTTTTGGACATTCAGTCCAATCAGCAAGAATTTGTGTGTGGGTTCATAGGTGTGTTTGATGGTGGCCTTTAAGCTCACACTAATTTATGTTTACTCGCAGATTCATCAAGAGTATATGGGTCTCGCATGCCACACCCTCTGCGTGCAAAGGCAGACGGTCGGATGGTCTATACTGTCCCCATAATTGTCTTCATGGACAATGCATCGGCTAATATTTCCAAGCAATGGAACAAGCACATTGTCATCTATCTGTCCAATGCTGGACTTCCTCAGGAGATGCTGGAGAAGGAGTTCTGTGTAAAGTTTGTCACATCGTCTCCAAATGCTTTGCTGATGGAGCTCATGCGTGCGGTGCGTGACTCAATGGAGTATGTGTAATCTCTTCTTTATCTACTTGTCATATCTCACCCTTTGTTAGCAAGGCATTGGACTTTCCCATCACCACATTTGACTGCAAAACAAGAAAGGAAGTATTGACAATCCCTTATCTTATATTCACTGCAAGTGACAACCCCATGCATGCTGAACAAACAAGTGGCTCGGGTCTCAACTCAAACTATTTCTGTTGTACATGTGATGTAGGTGGTACCAAAGCCTATAAGAGATCAGATGAAGGATTTGCCAAGTTATTTGAAGTGAGTCTTTTTTGATATTCTTGATGATACTGCTGTCTCATGATTGTGTACTTTAGATTGGAAACATATGTGACCCAACTGAGACAAAACAAGAGATTGAGAAGCAGCTGAGGCTTTGTGTTCTCCCTGGTGGTTCTGAAAAGGTTGATTCTGCATCACAAAACTCTGGCATTAAAGATGCAATGGTTGTCCCAATCATGCATCACATGATAGCAAAAGGGAAGGTACTGCGCAAGGCACCAAACACTGATGAAGCAGCTCCAAATGTTGCTGAATCAACAACAGCTGGGAATGTTGATTCAAGTCACAGTAATGTTCTGGTGAGGTGAAATTATTAGGAGGTCCCAGAGTACTCATCAGATTGCAGGATCCAGCTGAGATAACAGATAACAGTGGTTGTCAGCCAAATGTAATCACTGATTATTCCCAAGAAGCTGGGCCTGTGGGCAATGTGCAGAAACTTTCTGAGCAGGAAATTCAGGCAAAATTGACAGAAGAAATGGAGGACCTCTTGAGTAAAGGGGGTATTAATCCTCTCATTGGAATGTCAGGTATGTATTTAGTTCATATCAGTCAGAGTTGCAGGTGGTGATATCTGCAGGGTTTAACATACATCTTGATACTCCAACGGAAATCCTTCACACTGTGCTCCTTGGTGTTGTGAAATACTACTGGGCTCAGACTATCTGGTATCTCAAGAACCGCTCAAAGTCTCTGAATTTATTTCAGATCTGTCTTGCCTCAGTTGAGTGGAATGGATTAAATGCACCAAGTACTGATGCTGCATATATCTGCCAATATCATGGCAGCTTGATTGGGAAGCACTTTAAAGGTTTGGCACAAGTCATGCCATTCCTGGTGTATGATCTTGTGCCTGAAAATGTTTTGCATGCATGGAATATTATTGGTGCACTTGTTGTCCTTCTCTGGCATACAGAGATTGAGGATGTAGAGTGCTATTTGGTGAGATTCAATTTATTTCATTCAGTTGGCATCATCCTAACATGCTGCAGTCATCACTAACTCAGATAATTGGGGACTTTCTCAATATCACAGCAAAGTGCTCTCCGAGCATTCTTATTTCGAAGCCAAAATTCCATTTTCTCATCCACCTTCCAGCATTCATCCGGCATTTTGGCCCAGCAATCTTATTTTCCACTGAGCATTATGAATCATTTAACCATGTCTTCTGCCTCTCATGCATCTACAGCAATCGTCAAGCACCAAGTTGCAACAGCTGCAACACATTTGCAGCACAGGATCGCATCAAACACATTTCCACAGGGGGCTACTGGCTGGACACTGACACGGGACAGTGGGTACAAGCAGGGCAGACAATTCTTGACTACGTGTCAACACATGACAAAGCCTTAAGTTGGCTCGGTCTTCCCAAAGAGAGCAAGTTAACACCCAGTGAGTTTCCCCCAACATATCCACTCAAACCTATTGACATTCTCCAGGTGAGACAAAACTTGTCCACAAGTCAGTTGTGTCAGGACAATATACACGCTATATACCCCTCCCCCCAGTTTTGTGGAGCGAGACGAGAATGTTTCAAGTCCTATGCCCGGATTCTGACACTTCAATTGCAATGGTGAACCTTTCCTTTCATCAAGCAGAGTTATTTATTGCCCAGAATGGCAAGGACCGGATGCGCCTGCGTGACTTTGTGGTTTTCTGCCGGCACACAAACTCAGAGCTGGGATCGCAGCCATCAGTGAGTAATACGTCTTGGAGAACTGACGGCACACTGATCCAGGAATTCCCCCTTGACCAGCTGGCCATTGGCCGTGTGGTGGAGATACTTGCACTTGCAGAAAACTCGAACCAAGCAAGCCGTCGCACCCCTCGCAAGCTAGGAGTTTCACATGTCACTGTCGAGGTTTATGACTTTGACAAGGAACGGCACAAAGTATGGGATGCCCCATGTATCCAACCTTCAGAGTCCGAAAACTTTGTTGTTGTTGCTGCGAAGGTGTGTCACCCGTTGCCGCACTTGACCTGTGTTGACACCAGCACGAATGCTGTAGGAAATTTATTGTATCGTGAATGTCCAGCATGACTGCTATTCATGCAGATGCACGGGCATCCAGCACAGTGCCGTGCAGCAAGAACGTGATAAGACCAGCAGGACGCAGGATCTTATTGACCACAATCCTGAGCCACGATTTGTTCTCAATGTCCACTCAATTCACAACTACAAGTCAATTTTGGCTGTCACACCCCCAGGTCTTCGGAAGCCATTTACGAGTGTTGATGTGGACGTTGTTACACTCAGAAAAAGGGCAGCACAACTTATCCGAAAAGAACGCACAGATGACGATATTGCACATCCCGAGGATCCTGACAAGCTCACTTCAGGATCACTTCCGTTTGATCAGACACGCGGAAAGACTCAGGCAGCACCTCATCTTGATCTGAACACAACTTTTACTGGCATGCTTAGCTCGCAAAGCAAGCTGGAGCTCTTGACAATGGTGGCAGTGCTAGGCATTCAAACCACAGAAAAGGATCGGAAACAAGAACTCACTTCGAAAATACGGGACCATTTGGATACTAACCCCAATACCAGGAACAGTGTGCAATTTGGGCGGCTGACTTGGCGATCAGCAAATCGGAGCAAGACGTCTTCAAGTTCTGCTGTCCCCACTCCCCCCTCCGGAACGCCACACAGAATGGCCACGACTCACCAACAAATGTCCTCATTCATTCCCTTGCACACCCTGTTTATTCCGTTTGGTACACAACAACTACCTTATTCTGTGGCTGGTCTACCGGCAATGGGCTATCCTGTGCCATCAACATCTTCCCAATTGTCTTCACTCAACTACACTCCATTGACAACACATGCACCTTATCTATTTCCGCCCTCACACGCCCCCCCAGTAGGTGGGCAACACAACTGGCAGGGTCATTTCCCACCAGATATTCAACCTCACACACACACACATGGCCCAGAACCAGGGTCAGTTGCAAATCAAGAACATCACCCTAGATCTTGAGCTAGAAAGTATGTGCAAGTGTCGTTACAGGATCATAATATCTAGGCTTTAAGTGACTGATATTATGTCTTCCAGAGGGTGTCGGAAACGGGAGTTGGGTGCATCGGAAACCAGAGTTGGAGGCTTGAATGGCAGTCTTGATTGGTGGTATGGGTTCTGGAGCACGTCGGAAGGAGCAAGTTGGGGGCTTGAGGTGAAGCTTGAAGGGCAGAATGGTATAAATAATTGAGATAGCATGTTCTGAAGTACATCGGAAAGAATCAATTGTCTGCCTTTGCAGCATGAGCAATCTGATCGTCTGTGTTTGGTCATGTTTGATGGGCCTGCACGTGCAAAGTCAACAAGTCAACAATGCAACTTCTCAACTTCTTTCTTTGTGATGTGTCTTCCTCCTGTGGCGTTCCCCTCATTTTGTACAAGCGAAATGAGCTTGTGCTGCGACATTCGTAACTCCAGGACAACTGCTCTTAGTGCGGACAATGATAATAATCTCACTCATACGACAGCTTCCGACTCTAGGACGCTTGGTCTTCTCATGACACCCACACCCTCTGGTGGTACTCGCCGCTGCAGAGATAGCAACGATCTTGAATTTAATGTCAAGGATGACATTGTTATAACTAGGCCGGCTGGGACCATCCCGATTACACCTGCAACCAGGAAGCATCTCAAAGCAGCTTGCGAGGACGCCGCACGCCTCTTCGATGTTGATGCCCAGCAACTCATCATGTTTGCAGAGGTATGTTACGTTTTCAACTCTCTTAAGTCATTTATTAATGTGCAGGCCTCATCTGTCGTTCACATGCTCGTCCATGTGGAGGCACACCTCCTCAGAATAGAGAAGATGTTCAGGAAGGAGAAGCTCGACGGCCTCTTCAAATCAGCGGACTTCAAGGTATGTTTCTCATTTATTGCACCATGATTTTTTAACCAATACACTCCAGAGCGGTTTACAGGACCGACTCATGGTTGCTCTACTTTCCCCTGGTATACCTGCATATGTCACCGACGTGACAACACGGATGTTGGTAATGTAGCGGATGACTATCGGCTACGTCAAGCAAGTGTAGCGGATGACTATCGGCTACGTCAAGCAAGCTGAAAATTGAACGGGCTCGTCAAGGACAACTCAAGCCTGACGCGGAGATAAATCACACGCCGAACTAACCGTTGTGGAGCGTGCTGAACTTGATACCTTTGTACAAGGTAATAACAGCGGTGTCACACTAACGATAAGTCTGAGTAGAAACCAAGAGGACAAGTTAGATTGGTTACTATAGAAGACAAGAGGAATGCGCACCTGAGTAGAAACCAAGAGGACAAGTTGGTTCTACTCAGGACGCTACAGGGTATCTTATATACTACTAGGGAGGAGTCACTTACTAATCTACTGAGTAAGTATGGATGACTACAAGCTGATGTGTCGTGTATCTATATTTAGCACCTTTATTGTGATTACTGATCACTGTGTCATAAGTGCTTACTTGCGCTGACGCGTCGCCCTAATAATAGAATAATGCTGACTGAAACCTAATACAGCATGTCATCTACATTACCCTATTGTTCTACGACATTCCATGTCATTCTAACCAATCATAACGTACACATGTCTGTTAGCTAATAAAGCAGGTCCTTCCCAGGATCACATGCCTTTTATGACGAATGCAAATGCACATGTTGGCATCATGTGACTAACCATCTTATCATATCTAATGATAAGGACTTTAATTCAGAAAACAGAAAAAGACATACGCGACCGTGACAGGTAAGCCCTGCCATATTTTCTATTTCCCATCTCAATGGCTTTCTAGAACATTGTAAAGGAACAATGTGAGCTTTTCAGAGTTCCCAAGGATATATTTGAAGACCCAGACTATTGTCCTCGACTCGAAACCATGATCAGTGAGCTCCTCACTTCGTGCCGGAGCACCATCAAGCAAAAGGTCAGTCACTCTTTGTTCAAAGGCATGCCTGTCTGATGGTTGCAACCAAACAGATCGAAGGATCGTTCAAAGACAATGGCGATGCGCTCCACATCAGCATTCTCGTGCAGAGGGTGTTCCCAAAGGGTGTCCCAAGCACAATGGAACACTGGATGTGAATTGCCTTTCTGGTAAGTATTTCCCTTTTTCCTGTGTATTTATTCTGAGATCAATTCTAGCAATCTTCATATCGAGACTTTATCAAGTTCACAGGCTTGAAGAAGACACCAGGGGCTCTGGTTCCATTGTGCCGGCGTCCCAACTCCACTCCAGAAGTAAGAGACAATGATTCAGAGACTGTAGCAACGGATGGTCATGATGGAGATGACAGTGTCAGAGTCGATGAAGAGGACAGTGCAGACGATCAAGGACCAATAACTGGGAAGACGTATACACAACAGCAATACTGGAACTATGTCGACAATTATCTGGAGTACATCAGGACCACACTCTTCGCCGACATAGTGGACTGCTCTGAACGGCAATCCCAGATGCTGCAGTGTGTACTTATTCTTGTTCTCGTCTCTTTCACTTTGCTAATCACACTTCTAGGTTGTTCAATGAAGCATTGCAGATCGACCTGTACAATTACAGGGATGGCGGCAGAAGATCCCCTCAAGGCGAGCAACTCCTGGGTGGCAGAAGGTCCTCCATCACAGCGCGTGCTGGTGATACTTGGAGTCAAGCTTGAATTGGATTACAGTACATAAATACCTATCGCGTTATCGAAATTACTACATCTTTAATATCACTGTTTTTTCCGACATACACACCGACTGTCTGCCGCAACCAAATTGACCAACCTTGCCCAAGGCTCACCACATGGAAACCACCACAGAACACTGATTGAACATCACACAAAGGCCAACAGGGGGACGAGACTGAATGCTGACCCAACCCTCCAAACTATATTGTCTACTGGGCGCCTGCACAACCTTGGATCGACCTCAGATGGGCCCGAGGTGATGCCCAAGCGGCTATTCAGCCAGTGCCAAGGCTCTGGCCCTATCACAGCCTTTGCACGGATAGCACCCACTGGGGCCTAAATTTGGGGTCGTATAAATCTTGAATTGCCAAAGCCTCAAACAGGGCCAGGTATGTCCGGCAGTGTACACCAGGCTCGCTGCTGTCACCCTTACCGTCACCATCACCACTTTCTCCCTTACCTCATAGCTACTCCCGTTGTGTCTGCCCTCACTAGGTCTTTGTTACAGTCAATCCAAACATCTGCTTCTGTACACAGTGGACCGAAGGTGCCATCTCTAAATGGAACAGGACAACGGCAGCTAAACAGTGATGGCTACGGCACTTTCCCGGTCCAAAGTCATTCTCGGCACTGTACAAGATTAGTCAAGAGATTAGTGTAATACATTCTATGTCAACCGGACTCAGCCCAGTTAGTGATAGACGCAATTACATATGAACTAATTTCGTGACACTAGTGTTGCTAGTTTCATTAGTGGTATTAATGACATGTTATTTCGATTAGCTCTGATTTAGATCTGATTAGCTCGAATTAGTGTGGGGAGGTTTTCCCAGAGTCCATCCTTCAACCATCTTCTTGTCTTCTTCCCCCGCCATTTCCAAATACATTGAGAAAATCGGCCCAGAGCCATCGATAAAGCCGTGTTCTCCCTGAGATGCTTGTGTTTGCGCTAACGGGGGTGAGTGTGGGTGGTCATCTATCAGCGATAGCGACAGGCGAGGATATTAGGATACTAGTTGTGTCAAGGAAAAGGAAGCTGTACCTGTCCCTGCTTCGGGTATGTGGATAGTATCGTGAAGAGGCCGGGACATTGAAGGTGATGGTAAGGGTCCAGTCAAGAGCGTAAAGTATATTCAGATTGCCTTGGGATGACCCATAGTAGTAAGCGTTCCTTGGTGGCAGTGCGACTGGATGCACAGCCTTGGGCGTCACTTTCCTGGGGAAATACCATACAGTGCCGCTGCTGACAACACACGGTTTTGCTCTGCGGTCACACACGTCTAACCTAGACTACAATAGAATAGGCGACCCGTAGACGGCTTCGGGTGGGTTCTCACAGCCTCTTGACCCCTCCGACTAGTGATCTGCCCCCACGATGACTTAAAGCTTGAAGCTTGAAGGCCGACCCGAGATATCAGCACCAGTGTAGTAATAGATGGGTCCCCCAGTTGATTCCTCGACAGTCGAGCGTCTCAATAGCGCCGAGCAAGTTGCCGAGACATGAGTGACGTTTGGAATCAAGCTAGGAACGCCAGGCACACAGTTCTGCGTCCACTTGACACCATCGAGAAAAGCCTACAGTCCTGTACATGAATCATTTTTTATAATCTCCCCTCTGCGAATTAGAGGATTTCAGAGGTGTTCGCATCCACGCAACCCACACGGTAAACGAATGCGCACAAAAAGAGCTTTTCTTCCGTAATGACGTTGAATCTGCACTGATCTAAGTCTGACATTGAGCGCTGGCATTGTATACTCTGGCCACCATAAATTCCGAGGAACATTAAGAAAATTCGGCGAATCTCATAAAGAGCACTTGTGGCGTTGCTCAGACTGTGATTGTACAAATTTTACCCTTAAAAGACGCAGATATTGGGACGAGGTTCCCTTCGTAAATGAGGAAGATTCGGAACTCCTGGAAGAATTATACAATTGTATTAGTATATGTGTCCGTCACTCGAGGTTTGGACTGTATAAGTCGGCTTGGACATTTTCACGGAGGGAACGTTAGAGAGAACGCTGGTGACGCCGATATCGAGAACGACGGATTACGTTTGAGACTGGCATCACCCTAACTACAACGATCACCGTTTGCTTCGCTATCCGTCACCGCAACTAACTCATTACGGTGCCAGCCGAGCGCGACGACTTTTCCAACACTACACATTCCTCCGGATTGAATATGCGCGCGGCCAAAGGTCCGCTCAAACTTGGCGACTAACAAGCTAGCGCGCGTAATGTGAGTCATTCACCAGGGTTTGAAGGAAGAAGAAAAGGGAGGGACAGCTTACAGTTGATGACCCGGTGCTCGATTTCGACCGTACTGTACAGCACCCCCGAGCGTATCTGCGTACCAGTGTTACAGAAGACTTGGAGAAGGTTCAGGTACATTAGCTGGGCCGGCCATTTCCGAATATTCGGAGGAACCCGAAGAGAGGGTGCCTGTGTGCTGTCCAGCGCGAAAAGTCGTTCCCCACGACGCGGGTTCTAGTGAATAGACGAGTGCAACCTTGTGGTGGTAGGCCGTGTCTTTGAACAGAGAGCAAGGTCGTAGGAAGGTAAGTTAGAAGAGAGGGGTGACATCATACTTTCCGCTCCCAACCTTTACTCTAGTTTTCGATGTCTCGAGCTCCTCCTGAGAATATCGACATGACCTATGCAGGCATTGGCCCGGACGCAGGTACCTCACTCTCACTTGGCTCACCCCCACCGTTCTCATCCGCTGCCCACATAGGTGACCGCCAAGACCCACCCTCGTCGGCGCAGGCTCAAGCATGGCGGGGCGAATCCAATTTTGTCGACAGCTCTGGTCCTATTTTCTCAATGTATTTGGAAATGGCGGAGGAAGAAGATAAGAAGATGGCCGAAAGCTGGAAAGCGGACGCTGAGGGGATCTTAGTCTTTGTGCGTCACTATCTTCTAGTTCCGTGGTTTAAATTGATTCTTTGGTCGTAGACCGGTCTATTCTCCGCCGCCGTGGCCTCGTTGATAACCGTATCGCTTCAGGACATTCAAGAGAACCCACAGGACACCTCCAACTTTTACCTCGCAAATATCTATCAAATTCTTGCCGACCCAGATCGACCGAACATTTCGAGTTCCCTCCCCACTTCCCCACCTCCATTCTCTCCACCCACCTATGCCGTCTGGGTCAATTCACTTTGGTTCTTGAGCCTGGTAATCAGTATTACCTGTGCTCTACTTGCGACGTTACTACAGCAGTGGGCCAGAAGATACCTCAAGGTCACTCAGACGCGTTTCAGCCTTCACAAACAAGCCCGGATCCGTTCTTTTCTTGCTGAGGGCGTAGAAAAGAGCTGCCTATCGATGGTGGTTGAAGCGTTGCCAACGCTGGTACATGTTTCCCTGTCCCTGTTCTTTGCTGGCCTAGTCGTGTTCTTATGGAACGTTAATCTCACGATTTTCAAATTGGTGCTGTCCTGGATCGGCGTTTGTACAGCGTTCTATGGGTACATCACACTCATTCCAATGTTTCTCCGCGACAGCCCCTACTATTCCCCGCTCACACCATTGGCGCGGCCCGTTGTTATCCTCCTAATATATGTTGTCACGGTCCTTTATATCTTTCTCTACACCGCGGTTTTTTGTTGCTCTTTGTGTTGGAAACGTTGCCATGGACCGCTCCGTATATTTGGCCACATTTTCGGTTGGCTTATTCATGTCATGGATAAGTCACGAATGACACCCAAGGAGGCCGCGCTGAAGGTATCATCCGGGATCGACACTCGTGCCTTCATGCGGACGTTCGACAATTTGGACGAAGACCACAAACTGGAGCGCTTCTTCTCTGGCTTGCCTGGCTTCTATAACTCCAAAGTCCTCAAAGAGCCTCTCCACGGTCTCGATGATCAGCAAAAGCTAAGGCTTTTGGAAGCAGTGATTCGATTACTGGACCGCACATTCTCATCTAACTTGTTACCAGATCAGGTCAAACGCCAGCGAGCTGACATCTGCGCCAATGCTATTGAACTAGTGGACACTCCGGACGCATTTCCAAAAATTGTCTGCAGACTTGCATCCGAAGACGGGTATGGGCCGTTGCAATCTACCCAAATTGTTGATTTTGTCAGACACTGGGGAGATCGCAAGCTTTTTCGCAAGCACGAACACACTACTCGGGACCAAGCCATATTTTCCATTGTTGTCGCAAGAGTACAACAGCATGACGACGCTTGGTTTAATCTGGCCTCTGATCAAATAGGTATCCCGGAAACCGTCCTCCGATCGCACGCCGCACATGGGGACAACCTGTCATTCGCCATCCTGATATACGTCACTCGTCAGCAATTTTGCCATATCGGGGATGCGTCCTGGCCGTCGTATGCGATCCGGGACGTTCTGGAGGCAGCGTCGAAATTCAATGTTCAAGATACGTCACCCGATCTGCAGCACGAGTTCTGTGCTCTCTGGAATCAAGTCGTCTACAAAGCGCAGAATGACGCCGATTGGAATATCTCGAAGCGTATCCTGAAGCCAATTCGCCACGTGTACATACGCCTACACCACGATACCAATTCTGCCCCGGCACTGTTTTCCGCTTCTACTAGTGATAGTAACGACGTTCTGGATACCCTGTATGCATATCCAGAGTGCAATGTCACTGGCCATGTTCACGACGGGTCGGCCTCCATTACCTTTCCTCGCCCTATTCCACACGACGATGCTGCGCCATCCCTAGTTCCCCTTACCAAACTGGATGTACCTTCCTTTTCCGTACTCGCCCCATTCCATGTCGATGAAAGCCTCACTACTCCTCCACCGCTGGACAACTCTCATTCCACTCATCACGCTGTCGACCGCCTCCGCGCTCCTGTGACCCCCCCAGATCCGGCCGCTGCTGGTGCAATGCGAGACATTGTAACCGCAGGTATCACATTGCTTCACCTGACTCCCGAAACTTCTACTCCCACCTCTCCTCTTCTGTCTACCTCACAACCGGCTGGCGTTTCTCTCCAGCACAGCGAAACCCTACTGTCACCTTCCCGTCCACCGGACCTCCCTTCTTCAGCTTCTTCTAATACGGCAATCGACGATATACTTTATACAGGTCTGTCGCTATCTTGACATTCTCCCATGACCCGATCTGACCTCTGGCCGTCACGTCGCTCGAATACAGCTACCACTGCTCCCAGCGTTTCTCTAATCTCCGCTACTGATTCGGCTGCTACTCTCGAGAACCATGGTAACTCGATTCCTGGTTGTCGCGAAGCGAATGACGCTCTTTGCTCTCCGACGGTGAATCGCGCGACGCGCACAGGTACTATGAACACGCTGGGCCCACAATCCCCGACATTGCCATCGGCCACTGACTCTGACCGAGAGATCGTGGGTCGTTCAGTAAGGGAACTAAATGCTGAAAATACAGGACATCCTCTTCCGGATCCTTCGCGTAACCAGTATGAGATGGTTTAATCGAACTCTAAGATCTCCGTGCGATAGTCCATATTCTCCTGTGCGAGTCCTCGCTGTTGCTAAATCGATTTCCATTTGATTCTCGTCTTATGTATATATTGCGGTCCAAGTTCAATGGCGAAAGGCGTGTTAACTCTTTTTTTTGGATCAGTTCATATTCCGGGGTAGGCATGTTAATTCTAGTGGACTCGGAAACGCGAGTGAGGGGTCTCAGCCTTCTCGGCGCACTGCGAGCTATAAGTGAGCGTACTTAGCAGGGACTCTACACCTGCGTAGCCTGGCTACCTCTAAGTCATCAACTTCCATAGGCTCTGCCAATATATTTGCAGCTTGGGTCTCTTATGAGAGTAGCGTCGAGCACAGTCTAAATCATGTAGACATTACAAGATGGGAGACGAAGACGTTTGGGGTGCGCTAGGTGCGACACCATGGCCCTCGGAAACCGTGGGCCAACAGTCCTCATTAGCAGAGCAACGAGGTGAGCCCATCATCCTGAGCTGTGGTCCCACATCACATCAAACAGTGGTGCAACAACCTTTCCGCCGACATGGTCGCCATTTTCTGCGGGCGTGAGCGGGAGGTGGGATCTCAGGTTGGTGCGGCACACGAGATATTTGCGCCCGCGTTCGAGTCACAACATGAGTTTCCTATGCCCTGTCGATGGCTTCTACTTACCTGTGCTACATCACCTGGGTGCAGTGGCAGCACGTGGCAGGGCAGGGGTTTCTAGTTGTGAGCTAAGGCAGCGTTCAACTTGAAAAGCGAGACTGCGGCGAGAAGCTGCGAGATTGACTTGAGCGTGAGGGGTATCGATACTGGCGCGGTGTTGTGAGAGGATAGGTCAGCGCAGTGTCAGCGCCTCAGATGGGTTCTGAAAGTGACAGGATGCAGGCGTAATTGAGGGTTGTTACTGTAACTACAGTTGTAGGGGTTTGAAGTACAGTATGGAGATCGGAGACGAGATGACGCATCGTGGGAACGCAGTGCTGCGTCCTCGTTACCAATCGCCCTGGAACCAGCCTGAGGGTGACGCCACTGGCAGGTCAGACACGGTGACGGCCTTTGTATTCTATTATTGACCTTTGGACTTCATGGCACGCCAAATAAAATCCGTCTCATTCAAGTTGATATAGTAGCACTGTAGAGCATAAATATCATCAAGGATGTAGAACTTGAAAACCTAAGGTTATGATTACGCCTTGGATTACGCTGCTTTTACGCCGCGGCACTGGCAATCGACTCAGATCCACCGGCGTTTGGTGGCGGTCCCGAGTCCTTCACGACGGCCCTTGCATGCTGTCACGGTTTAATTACGGTTTAATGACCCTACAGTATGAAATGGCTTCAAGTCATGGCACCTTATAGGTCTGCCAGCTGCAAGGCTGCATTCCAGCCACTCTCAACGCCCACCACCCACCGCATCCACTGGATAGTCTCCAATGTTCCGGACACATCCTGAGGCCAACAACTCACCCAACGCAGGTATAGTACCTGACTACTTCATGACACCTCGCTCACAAATTTTTCCCATAGGCAGCCACCAGCATCCACCCCAGTCGGCGCCGAATCAAGCATCGACGACGAGTATATCCAGTAATTTTGTCGATGGCTCCGGACCTATTTTTTTAATGTATTTGGAACGTGCTAAGGAAGAAGACGAGAAGATGGCCGAAAACTGGAAAGCAGACGCCGACGGAATTCTCATCTTTGTGCGTCTATCTCCATTTCTTGGTGCTTTCGCACCAACTTATCAGCCGTAGACCGGTTTATTCTCTGCTGCGGTCGCCTCGTTGATCTCGGTGTCGATTCAGCGCATTCAGCCGAACTCACAGGACACCTCCAACTTCTACCTTGCCAATATTTATCAGGCTATTGCCGACCCAGATCGGCCGAATATTTTTACCCCTTCTTCCCCGCCCCCATTTTCTCCACCAAACTATGCCATTTGGGTTAATACCCTTTGGTTCTTGAGCTTGGCTATCAGTATCACCTGTGCTCTACTCGCGACGTTGCTACAGCAGTGGGCACGGAGGTATCTCAAGGTCACTCAGTCACGATACAGTCTACACAAACAAGCTCGGGTCCGTTCATTCTTCGCTGAAGGGGTCGAGAAGAGCTTCCTTCCGTTGGCGGTTGAGGCACTACCAACGCTGTTACACGTTTTCTTGTTTCTGTTTTTCGCGGGCCTCGTTGTTTTCCTCTGGAACATCAATCTTACGATTTTCAGGTCGGTGCTGTCATGGGTCGGCCTATGCACGGCTCTCTATGGATGCATCACCTTTGTTCCAATTTTTCGCCACGACAGCCCCTACTTTACCCCACTCACACCGTTGGCGCGGCTCGTTGTTGTTGTGATACTTCGGGCGCTCTTTGTCATTCGTCACGTTTTCTTGCTGGTGTTCTGCACTTGCTGTTGCCATCTCCTTTGCTGTTGCTCTATATGGCGATGGCTAATCAAGAATGATCGGCGGGATTGACTCGAGGATGTCCTGGATATGGCGTTAGCGACACCAGAGCAGACTGCTCTGAACTCACCACCGGAGATCGATACTCGCGCTTTCATGTGGACGTTCGATCGTTTGGATGAAGACCACGAACTTGAGCGCTTCTTTTCCAGCTTACCTGACTTCCGCAGCTCAAAAGTGGTCCACGACCCTCTGCTCAGTCTCACCGAAGAGCAAAAAGAGAAGCTTTCGCAGACATTGTTCAAGTTTCTCGACCTCACATTCTCGTCCGATTTGCTTCCCGAGGCCGCCAAAAGCCACAGAGCCATCATGTGCGCGAAGGCCCTTGATCTAGCCGATTTTTCTCATAGATCTCGTAGTCGTTTCTGTGACGCCGTATTCCAAGCCTATTATAGGGGACCGCGGCGAACCACCACTCTTGGCGCTATTGCCAACGATAACAGGGAAGAACATGCAGTCTTTGTACAAGCCATGGTTTCCGCTATGGTCGCAAGACCGCAACAGCGCGACGACGACTCTTGGTTTATGCGAGTCGTCCCCAATGCCCTGGGCATTGAGGAAACCGTCCTTCGAGATCACGCCGCAAACGGTGACAGCTTGTCACTTGCCATCTTGAATCACATCACTTGCCAACAATTTGTCTATTTCCGGTATTCGTCCTGGCCGAAATATGATTTTCGGGCGGTTCTGGAAGCAGCTTCCAAATTCAACGCACAAGATACGTCACCTGAACTGCAGCACGAGTTCTGTGCACTCTGGAATCAAATCGTTCTCAAGGCACAGAATGACAACGATCAGACGATGGTGTGGTATATCCTGCGACCGATTCACCACATTTACATTGCCCTGCACCATGGTACCAATTCTGCTCCAACACATTTTTCCGCCTCCACGCACAAATGGGATAAAGTTTTCAAGGTGCCATTCTCGTATCCAATGTGCAACGTTGCTGGCCATGTTGACGACTCTGCCTCGACATCCTTTGCTCGCACTCTCCTCCGTATTACCACCGCGCTGGTCCCTGTTTCCCTTACTGGCCCCGATACCCTTCCCTCGCCCGTACCGTCCTCACCAGTACCTGTTACAATTGATGTCATCGAATCTCCCACGGATCCGCCATCGCTCGAAAACTTCCACCCGGCTCAGACCACCATCGAAAGCCTCCGCGTTCCTGTTCCCTCCGCAGATATAGCCACCACTAGTGAAATACGAGACTTCGACGCCTCAAGCATAAGGACGCTCCACTCCGCTTCCGACACTTCCACATTAGCCCCCCTTTCCTCCAGCCACTCTCCCACTACCATTGCCGTACAGCACAACTTATACCCCTTGACGCATTCCGATCCACCAAACCTCCCGTCTTTAACTTCTCATCCATTTCTCGACCATGCGCTTCCTACAGGTTCGTCGTCGTCTTCAGACTTACTTAACGCTCATTCTGACGCCTCACCATCTTTCTCAGAATCTCATCGCTCGAAAATAGTCACGACTGCTCCCAGCGCTTCTCCAGGGATGATCTTTGGACCTGATCGGGGTGCTTCTGCCCGCCCGAAACTTAGGTTGCAGATGGAGAAGGATGATGTTGACCCTCCCTCGGTGAATCACGCAATCGACGCAAATACAAGGTCAACCCCAGATCTTTCACCACAATCGCCGTCACTGCTATCGATCACTGATTCGAACGTGGCCATGGTGGGTCCTATCTCGCAGGGACCAGCTGTTGAGCGTACAGGAGATCATCCGCCACATCCATCGCATTTCCGTTACGATATGGCTTAACGCATGCCCCAAATTCTGAGACTGGGATGTGCGTGCACGATAGCGTATGCCTTCCTACTGGGTTCTCTCGGTGTAACCTACTAGTGCTGTACTTGTTCTCGTCTTCTGTATATACCGAACTATTACAGGGTATGATTATTGTGGCAAAATATATGTGCTTGAGTAGAGTGGGAAAATGTGAGTGAGTTGTCGCAACATACCTTCCCCTTTGACTACTGCAGGTTGATCATCGTACCTCGTGATTATACAGAAGCCTCAGCGCACATCAACCACAATGTTCACAGACTGCTTTGCTTCTGGCACCACCATCACCGTGACTAGCGCATTACAGTGCCGTCCGAGCGCAACGGCATTGACCAACAGCACACATTCCTTCGGACCGAACACGCACGCAACGTGTCCGAGGTCTACTACTCCAGCCTGAACCACACGCGGGCATCGGACATTTCCAATCGAATTGCACGAGCATGGCGATTGGGAGGTGCGTGAAGTTGGCGCGTTTCTCCACGGCTTCCACCGGCCCGGGAGCGCGGGCCGACGAACATCCAGACCTTGGAGTAGCGTGGCTTGAATTTACCAGCGTAGATGGATGTCGACAGCGCACCATACTGTAATAAGCAAGGCGCTGCTCTACAAGCGCTTCTGTGACCACCAGTATGCACAGGCGCTCGTGCAGGGAATTAGTCTGCGGAATGCGGGTAGGCAAAAACGGTGCAAGTCATGGGGTTGACGCGGAATGCAAGAGTTGTGCAGGTCCGATGCGACACGATGTCGCGAGACATATCAGCGCCTGTGAAGTTGGGAGTGTGCAGGGATGCACATAGAGGATCATCAAATGGGATTAGGGATGATATTGTGGGTGCTGGGGCGAGCACTCGAGCTCTGCATGCACTCAGCAAGACGTTGATACGCCGAGACCTTGGAATACGCGCGGAAACGCAGTGCTGCGTCGTGGGTAAGAAACAGAAGAACGAGAGTGGTAGAACAGGAGGTGACAGAACGTACAAAATTGTGCCCAGAATCAGCTCAGCTATTTTGAGGCCTGCGGCGTTACTCGGGCCGGCCTAGGATGACGCCTTTCATATTCTTGGTATTTTCCATACAATTGGCCCTTGTACGCGGTCAGCTTTCTCCTTCTTTGCACATATATTGTAGATATAAACTTGAATATCGTCGATACAGTATGGGAAAAGCTGTCGTTTGTTGTCGGCCAAGTCCGAGCGGCTTTTCAGTACAGTAGGGTTATGGTTACGCAATGGAGTGACCGCGTTCTCTGTCCTGCGCTTGCCTCACCAAAGGATCGAGCAAGTACAGACCGTACAGTACAGTAGCGGTCGCTCTCCCGCGACAGTAATTACGTACTCCGCACCTGCGTTTCGATCGACCTGCCAACGGCAACGTGGCGCAGTCACTCTCAACGCCTCTCCACGTACTCTTCAAACTGCATAGTATTCAATGTCCAGAGTTCCTCACGAGTCTATCAACGCATCCGGGATAAATGCAGGTACCTGATCCCTACCGGTCTCTATCCTTACTGTTCTCACCGCTGCACCATGAGCACAGGCGACGACCAGGATCCACTTCACGCGGTGCCAACTCAGGCGTCGCATGGAGCGCCCGACTATGTCGACGGTTCCGGGCTAATTTTCTCGATGTATTTGGAAAGGGCGGAGGAAGAAGACAAGAAAATGGCCGAAAGCTGGAAGGCGGACGCTGACGGGATCCTCATTTTCGTGCGTTTTTATCCTCAAATCCTGGACTTCATTTACGCGACTCGTCGTAATAGACCGGTCTATTCTCCGCTGCCGTCGCGTCGTTGATCTCGGTGTCGATTCAGGATATTCGACCGAACGCACAGGACACCTCCAACTTTTACCTCGCCAATATCTATCAGACCGTCGCCGACCCAAATCGACCCAACTCTTCCAGTTCACTCCCTATTTCCCCACCTCCATTTTTACCACCAAACTATGCTGTTTGGGTTAACTCGCTCTGGTTCATGAGCTTGGTCATCAGTCTTACCTGTGCTCTACTCGCGACGTTGCTGCAGCAGTGGGCCCGAAGATACCTCAAGGTCACTCAGCCACGTTACAGCCTACATAAGCGAGCCCGGATCCGCGCGTTCTTTTCCGAGGGCGTGGAGAAGTCTCTCCTTCCATGGGCAGTCGAAGCATTGCCTGCGCTGGTACATGTTTCCTTATTCCTATTCTTCGCCGGTCTGGTCGTGTTCCTATGGAACATTGACCTCACAACTTTCAAGCTGGTCCTGTCCTGGGTCAGCATCTGCACAACTCTATACGGATGCATCACATTCATGCCGGTCTTTCGTCATGGCAGTCCATACAACACACCGCTCTCATTGCCGGCATGGCAAATTGTCACTCGGGCATCATTTACGATTATTTGGGGGTTTACCCCGTTCGTTCACCTGCTTGGTGGAGTCGTTTACTATCGCTTTCGTCTCTTGAAGGAACGTTACCGCAAGTTCCTTGCGCAAGGCATGCAGAAGTCAGGCGAGGACACCGCTTTGAATTCGTCATCGGAGATTGACGCTCGTGCCTTTATATGGACATTCGGCAGTTTGGACGAAGATCGCGATCTCGAGCGCTTCTTTTCCGGCTTGCCCGACTTCCGCACTTCAAAAGTGGTCGACGACCCTCTGCCCATTCTCACTTCGGAGCAAAAGAAGAAGCTTTCGACGACATTGGTCGGGCTGTTTGACCGCACTTTCTCATCCGATTTGGCCCCCGAGCCTGTCAAGATCCGGCGAGCTAGCATCTGCGTGAAAGCGCTTGATCCGGTAGAATTTCCTTACGCATATCGGCAGATCGTCGATCGAATCCTGTTCAATGACCAATGGAGGGGACTGCGAACTGCGGACTTTGGCAACACCGTCAGAGGCTGGGGCAATAGTGGGGACCAAGGCACCACGTTGGTAGCACGAGCCATCGTCACTGGCATTATCGCAAGGGTGAAACGTCATGACGACTCCTGGTTTGTTCTCGCCTCCAACGAGCTGGGCATCCCAGAATCTGACCTCCGGGACTACGCTTCCCATGGTGACAGCCTGTCATTTGCCATCTTGATTCATGTCACTCGCCAGCAATTTACCCATTACCGAACACGGCCCTGGCCCAAAGACGAGTTCTGGCAAGTCCTAAAAGCAGCGTCTAAATTCAACGTTCAAGATACGTCGCCCGGACTGCAACATGAGTTCTGTGCGCTCTGGAATCACATCGCCCTTACAGCGCAAAACGATCACAATCAGTGGATGGCATGGTATACCCTGGGACCGATTCGGAACATCTACCTCGCTTTACATCAAGGTACTGACTCTTCCCCAATACACTTCTCCGACTCTACTACTGACTATGACCGGATTCTGTTGGAGCCATCTTCGTATCCCTCCTGTAACGTCCCCGACCATCATCCGGAAACGACACCCCACACCCACGACGTCCTCACCTCTACAACCTTTTCGCGAGTTGTCCCGCACGACGATATCAACCCTGATCCCATCCCTACTGTCCTTTTCAGGAATCCAGATATTCCCTCTTCGTCTGCTCGTGCCCCCCTTCGTGTTGATGAAAACCTCACAGATGTGTCGCCGCCAGACAATACTTCACCGAATTCAGTCGCCGCTCACGCTCCACACGGAAACACAGGCAGCTTCGCATCCACCCTTTCTCCTACCCCAATGGCCTCGACCTCTCCACCTGGTACGGTTACCGTTCAGCACACCGCTGACCGCCACACTTCTTCGGATGCTATTGTCGTTCCATCGCTACCTTCTCCGACTGCAGTTCTCGACAATACGCTCCCTACGGATGCGCAGCTGTCTTTACACTCTCCGATGACCGGATCTGACCACGCACCGTCTCATTCGTCGCTAATAGCTTCTACTTTTCCCATCCTATCTCGTCCACGGCTGGCTTCTGCTCCTGTTGAGGGAGACGGCAGCGCGAAGGTCACTTTACACAAGGAAAATGATGCTCATGACTCACCTTCAGCGATCCGCGGAAACATCATGGCGACCCCTGATCTTCTCCCACAGCTGCCGCCACCGCCGGACGTTAACGACGTAGCTATCATGGGTCCTTCTCAGCTCTCCCTTGGTACCGAAAAAACTGGAGATCATCCTCAGTACCCTTGGCACGGGCATGATAATATTGTGTGACGTATACCTCATATCTAATCAAGGTTAGATTTTATTGAGCTGTACTATCTTTCTTTGCGAAATACGTTTACACGATATGAATAATAATTTAACGAATTATGTGTAGTGCGCAGTGCAAAGACGAGCCGCATCCCGGTTGACACACTCAAGTCACTTCGGCAATCCCCGATGAATTCCAGGTGCGCATGACACCTGCGTACATGGGGCTAGCAGGGTCAGCGGTAAGAGCTCTCCAGTAATATAGGGAGTGAAGGTAGGAGATCATGTATGTATACTGACTTGGGAGGGTGCGTGTGTGTGGCGTGTATGAAGATGAGACGCTGACCGAGACCCCTCAGACATGGGTGGCCCTGGAATACGCCTGATAATGACAGCAACTGACGAGCTGATGGGATGCACACGTTAGCGACCAGCAACTTTGTCTCGGAAGGGCGGAAAGACTGGTTACGATGGGTTCGTAGGCAACAGGTCCCCCAATGCCGAGTGCCACCGTGACCTGAATTCCCGAATGGTTCCCACAGACCGGACCGCTTCACACGCGCTTCAAACTCCGCTTTGTTTACTGTAACTTAACTTAGTTTATTTTTATTTCCACGGGTACTAAGTGGCATAATAACAGATGCAAATAAATGGAAGGAAACAACGCGTAAACAACACGTCGGGAAGAAGGGTCACCCTTCCCACGCCCTTGCCCCCCCCCCCATTGAACTGGACCCCTCGTTCACGGGCCCGGGGGTCTGCGCGGCACAGCCCCCTTCCCCTTCGTGGGCGCGAGTGAAGCACACAGACGGGGCGCGCCCGCCCCTTTCCGCCCTTCTCCTACTCCCCCGTTACGCGCCGAGGGCGCGGGGATGGGCTGCCGCGTGGGAGACGTGACGAGGAGGACCGCACTCGCCCAATTGCCGCACGGCCCCCTCTGCCGACCTTCGCCACAGGACTACGAAGTTTTGTGTTTTAAGTGACGGAGACGAGCTCACGGATCCTCTTCTCGGGGTGCCTATCATATATTATCTCTAGTACTTCTGTATGATTACGGATCCCGAAGCTATCCGAGTGTCATTGACTAGATCGTCGCATCGTCCGACTTCAACGTGCATCTTTGTTTCATGCCGATTCCTCCGACCTCGTTATGCGATTCGCTTGAACCAAATGCATTCGTTGTTATTCAAAGCAAAGAGAAAGCCCATCCTGCGATGTTAATGAAAGCAATGGCACTGACATTAAATAACTAGCAGAGAACCCATAATACCCTCGAAAAGCGAACAATTCATGAGATACCGCAGGACATCGACAACAAGACGTGCAGGAGCAGGCGTAGTTAGTAAGGTGACTTTGGTACAAAACGGTAACAGCGTCATGGTTGAAAGCAGAACAAAAAAGCAAATGAATGATCGATCAAGCAATATCTACTGAAGGTCCATGTGGTGATCTGGCAGGTAACTTTAACAGCGGCGAAGCGGGTGGCTCACGGCAGGTTTCCATCTGCTCTATCTTCGATGAGTTTTGCGACGTAGGGTCCATAGACTGGAATTTGTGTGCCTTGGAAACCCTCGGGGTAATTCGGCCACGTCAATTCGGGGTAGGTAGTTGAGCTGGCACCAGACGGTAATCAGCTTGAGTCGTCCACTTCGATAAAAAGTGGAACCCGAACGCACGTGTCATTCCATACAGCAATGTGCTTCATTCCTAGCGCTCGTGTCGTCCATTCATAATCGTGAGCAAAACCCTCGGGATAAAAGAGCTCGATGACCGTCGAAATGGGCGTTATAGGCATCATGATCAGATGCGTCAGCCCATTCCCATGCACGCCGACAAGGAACTAAAAGGGGAGGGGGACGGTCAGTTGGGAGAAATAAATATCGGGGGCCGGAAGGAACGCTACCGTCGTTCGCGCTGCGACTGCAAGCTGCTCCTCCTTTGAGAGGCGTTCCATGGGCACGACGTTGAGCTCCCACTCGCGCCTCTCGCACAGCTCCTCGAGCGCGCGCACGAGGCCTTCGTGATCTTCTTCGACCAGGTGTCTTTTCACACCTTGACGTGTGATGTACGTGACTACAATTTCATCGAGGCCGCCATCGCGTAACGATCCGCGGTCCACACGATTAAACGCGCGCGAACCAATATCCAGCGTGCGCGAGGATATGCCCGAGAAGCGCAGCACACCGCGACGCACGGGTTCCCACCAGCCACGCTCGAGGAAGCCCGTGCGACCGGCACGCTCGACGACGCCCTTGACTGCCTCGGCTGCGGTGCGTTGCGTACGTTCACCACACTCGGGCGAACGGAAAGCAGCGCTGCGGTCCGAGAGGAGGACGGTGTCGAACCACCACGCGCGGCCATTACGTTCGCTGGCTCGTGGGGACGTAGCGGTTACGCGATCTAACCAGTCGATCCGCGACTCGACAGTGAGGGACGGCCATGCGGATCGTAGGAAGAAGAAGTTCATCCCTGGCCCGTCTCTCCATTCTTCAGCGCTTGCATGAGGGAAAATTGCACGCGTGAACGGCGGGATTTCAGAATTAGAAGACGCGCCGCCGAATGTCCCATGCCAGAATGCCCAGGCACCAAAGAGAAGCTCCGCACAAAAGTGGTAGTAATGATTCAGGACTGAATGAATTGTTGGCGCAAGGGTGGGAATATGGAATCAAACGCAACTCACATTGACCGGGGTCATTGAAAAGGAGCTGATCACCAGTGAGCGGAGATCACACGGAGGGATATAGAACTTACAGTCGAGCCATCGATCGGGAAAATCCGGTTGAGTTCCCTCGTAGAGTGGTCTCCCCCCCAGCGTCGATGTGCCTCCTCAGGGCTGATGAATGAAAGGTCGCGAGCAGTGGGCATGCGCTCAGCGATGCTCTCTGGTGAGTTGACGGCAGGTAGTCCCGTTGAGGTCATGAAGTTGATATCTGGGAAGGACTCTGGATTTGAGGTGAGAATGAACAACGTGCCGCCGGCCATATACAGGTTTCGAAAGATGGTCCAGCCTGGTGCATGGCTAACAAGTTCGGTGTGAGGCATCTCACGGCCAAGATTGGTCGAGGGTGGAGGTGAGGGTGGGGATGGGGGATGCCATGTGTCTAGCAAAGCCGGAGAGAGGTTGATCTGAGAATCCTGAGAGGGTAATTGGGTATCGAAGAGTATGGTAGAGGAGGAATCATGGAGAGGGGGAAACAAGAAAGAGAAGAGGTGCATTGAGGCGGCGCCGATGAGGATGAGGATGGCATCGCGGGGAGAGATAGCTCTGAATCTAAGTCTGAGGGGTGCACGGAACGTCCCCCGCATGGCGAGCGAGTGGAGGGGGGGTTTGCGATAATGAATGGAAGAGGCGCAGCGTGCTTTAATGCGCCCGTCATCAATATAGGCCTGAATTCGCTTAGTACCGCTTGCAACCGATCCATGCTGTCGGTCTGAATCCGCCCAGTCTGCGCCCCCACCACGCCAAGCATCTTATTTATCTCCACATCATCCTGTCCAACTATTCCGTGGAGATAGAGACCGCGAATCAAAGCCTAACGTTCTTTTCGCCCGCTGGACCCGTCAATGGCGCAGGCCTCGAAGAAAATGTCTGGTGCCGCGGTGGCGACTTAGAGTGACGTTAAGGTTTGTCACCATCGAGCGCCCGTGAAGAAAGGGCGACACCCTTTCGACTCGGAAGTGTATGAGTATGACGAGCTAACGACTATTGGTAACCACTCAACAACATGGCACTTACATCCTGGCCGTGCAAGGCATGAAGCTTGCATGAAGCTCTTCAACTCCAACTTCTCGGATTCAACCTGTCATCGAGTCCTGGTCTTGTGTTTCTCGCTTCTGATTGATCTGATTGTTGGCATCGTTGATTCAATCTGATGGATTATTCTATTTTCGGCACTGTCCACCGTCTATCATCGATGCTAGCCGGTCTCCTGGACCCTGTTCCTCGACCTGACCGAGAGGTTGTAGTCCAAGACATCGTGCAGGCTCAGGCTACAGATATCCTGCGCTGACACGGGCAAGGTGCTGTTTGTGGTCCATTTGGCTGCTTTACAGTATGGCGCTAAGAGTTTGGTTCCTTTCGGCCTAACTTAGGAACTGCTACAGTCGGGTCAGAGGGCCTGCCCGAAAGCCACGTGTAATTTAGACTCAGTGGCGTCAAACACGAAATTGATTGTTACAGCACAGTAAATGACTTCTGCTCGCTGCGGCACTTGACAGAAACTACTGTAAAAGGACCATTCTCTCTCGATCTGACACCCGCTCCTTACGCACAAGCTACCAAAAATGTGCGCTCTTCGAAACTGAGGCCTGAGGGGCCAAATTGAGACTTACTTCGGCCGCCGCATCTGATCTTAACCAACATTCGAGTAGTTTTTTTCAGGCTGAAATTCGCTGAATAGCTGTTCGCCAACTGTGTTGGCGGGTTCTGAGAGCGACCGTGGGAAGGGTTCATGAATGCACCCTTTGAGATCAATTCCGCTGGCACTCAAGAATTCTCGCGATGGGAAGGCGGCGTGTACCACACTGGGTATTTCTGACGAATCAGGAGCCAGTGGTTACGGACCCATGGCAGTGGGTGGAAACGTTGCCGTCTGCGCTCCAGATTTATGTCTAACTTACGTGTTTCGTCTCGGAATCACGCTCAACGGCTGAGCTGCCGTTACAGCGCCACACGGATACACAGGCACCTTTGCATCCACCCTTTCTCCTACATACCCCAACAATGGCCTCGACCTCTCCACCTGGTACGGTTACCGTCAGTGCGCCGCACAGCGCCACGCTTCTTCGGACGTTATTGACGTTCCATCGCCACCTTCTCCGACCGCAGCTCTCGACAATATGCTCCCTATGGATGCGCAGCTGTCTTTAACTCCCCAATGACTGGATCTGATCATGCACCTTCTAGTTCTTCGCTGCTAGCTCCTACTGCTCTCAGCCCCTCACGACTGTCTTCTGCTCTTTCTGAGGGAGAGGGTAGCACGACGACTGCGTTACACAAGGAAAGGATACTCGTGACTTTTCTTCAGTGATTTGCGGAATCCTCATGGTCGCCCCTGATCATCTCTCCCAGTTGCCGTCACCGCCGTCGGTTACCGACGTGCCCATTACAGGTCCTTCGCAGCTCTCCTGATAACTTACCTCCATACCCTTCGCATGGCTAGTTTAATATTGTAACGGAAAGCTGCTCTTAATATATTTATTTGCGAAATATATTATACCATATGAACGCTAGCAAATTATGTGGAGTGGACTGCAAAGACGAGCCGTACGCCCTACTCACCAGGTTGCTTCGGCAATCACCGATGCGTGCGTACACGAGGCGACGCACGTGACAGTCAACGCTTTCCGGGCCAGGTATACAAAGCAAGAGATCATGCACATATACTAAGAGAGCGTGCGCATGGCGTGTATGAGGAGAGACGCTGACCGAGACCCCTCAGGCACCGATGGCCTGGAATATGCCTGGGTAATGTTACTGCCGCGAGCCCACCCCACACGCAAAAGTACCGACACACACCTTCCTCCAATTCGCCCCAGCAGCGAGGTTGAATCGGTTCATGACCACCAGCAAGTTGCGAATTACTGCAGAAATCTCCTGCCAGTGCGACTTCTCCAGAGCTGCCGCCAGCCAGTGCGTGCGGCGCCTATGCAAAATTGTGAATGAGGCCATGAACATGGCAGGGCCAGGCTACTAAGCACGGGTCGGCGTGGATGGTGGTGTGAGAGTGCGAATGAATATTAAGAGGGAGCGTGGCTCGAATGCACGAGAGTATTAGGTGTCCGCAACGCGACACGATACACGTTGCGTGCGTGGTGCAGATGCCGGACATGGGGCGCGGGCAGTAGACAAGTGGTGGTATCGAAGCAGAGCAGAATGAGTGTGCAAGATCGACTGGTGTGTGTGCGGTTTCAATGCCGTTATTCGTGAGAGCGGCTCATAGACGGGTTAGCGCTCCAGATGGGTTGTGAAGTTGGGAGTATGAGGGCAGGTTGGCACGAATCAAGGTTCATTAAGTGCCAGGGCATAGGGGAACTAACGCCGGGACAATTACTCGAATATGGCCTGGGATGCATGAGGCCTGACGTTGATATGAAGCCCTGGAATATGCCTCGGGACGCAAGACTGGTTAGAATGAAACAGCTGTATGAGCCTTGTATCATATAACCCTGAGGTGACGGAATGCACAAATTAGTGCTCAAGCTCGGGCTCACGGGCTCACGCTTCGCATGTTATGATTACACTAGATTTCGTAAGCGACAGTTTCCCAGCAGCGCCCACTGCAGCGGCCTCTGTCAACGCCCAACGTTCGACAGCTGTCTCTGCGAAATACCATGTACAGTAGAGCAAATATTATGTGGACGCAAAAATCTCTAAACTTTATCGAAGCAAAGAGGGATTTTTGAAAAAATTGGTGTGCATGTAGATCGGACTTTTCTCGACTGACGACGTCAAGGACGACGTTGGGGAGGGAGGGGACAGCGCCACCGTCGCGCCGGAATCTTGTCATACAGTAAGTTAGTATGAGCGCTGTGCACTCACACCTCCCACAATGACATATTAATGACATGTCATTACTTTTTGGCGTTTGATGATCTGATGCTCCGAGTCTTGCTAAATTGCTTATCGCGCGATCAGCAGATTCAACACCCCCCACCCTTACCCTTAACTCCACCACGCCCACTGCATAGTCTTCAATGTCCAAGCCTTCTGATAGTAAGGAAGTAGACATACACGTCGTAGAACAAGGTCCAGCGACTTCATCCTCTTGACTCTACTTGCCGTTCTCACCCGCAGTGCCTCGTGCATAGGCGACGACCACCCGGCGTACGAGTCGGCATTGGATAAGGCATCACCCGAAACGCCCGAAGCTCCCAACTCTGTCGAGGGTGGAACCGATGGTGAACCTATTTACACAATGTATCTGGAAAAGGCCCGGGAAGAAGACAAGAGGACCGCCGAAGGCTGGAAGGAAGAGGCAGAAAAGGTGTTCCTTTTCGTGAGTGTCTAGCTTCCACGCCGTACTTCATATTCATTCAAGAGTTATGCTAGACTGGTTTATTTTCCGCAGTCGTCGCGACTTTTATCTCGATGTCAATCCAGGACATTCAAGCGAACCCACAGGACACGTCCAACTTCTACCTCGCAAGTATTCACCAAGCGCTCACTGGCTCGAATCTATCCAATATTTCCCTCCCTCCTTCCCCACTACCATTCACTCCACCGATGTATGGTATCTGGATCAATTCCCTTTGGTTCATGAGCTTGGTCATCAGCATGACATGCGCCGTCCTCGCCAATTTGCTACAACAATGGGCGCGGAAATACCTGAAGGTCACTCAGCCACATTCAACTAGTGAACTCAGGCGGGCTCGTTGCTGCGCTTTCTATGCTGATGGGGTTGATAACTTTCTCCTTCCATGGGTTTTCGAAGCTTTGCCCGCCATGCTCCACCTTTCCGTCTTCCTCTTCTTTGCTGGCCTCGTTGTCTTCCTCTGGCATTTCGACCCTACGATCTCCAAATTGATCCTATCGTGGGTCGCTGGTTGTGTGACACTCTATGGATACATTACGTTCATCCCCACTTTCCGCCATGACAGCCCTTACAACACCCCGCTCTCGCCACTGGCATGGAGGATTGTTACTGGAGTACCATTTCTCGCATTGCGGGTCTTTGAATGGGTTGCCTATATTTTAAATTTTGTTTTTTTCATTTCTTTGGTGATTCGTTTGTTGTTGGGGGTCATTCTTTTCCCATTTGTTGTGTGTCTGTTCTGTTGCTTTGATGTTCAGTTTCTTTTTGCTGATTTTAGTATCGATCGCAATCGCTTGGCTGAAGCCGGGGATCGTCATCGGAAATTATTTTTCCAGGGTATGCAGAAGACAGCCGAAAAAGTTACTCTGGGACTACAATCGGGGCTCAGCAAGCGCGCTTTCATGTGGACTTTCGATAGTTCGCACGAAGACAAGGAACTGGAGCGCTTCTTTTCCAACATACCTGGCTTCCGCAAATCGAATGACGACAAAGATTTCCTTGACAAGCTCAGCGGAGGCCAAAAGGAGAATCTCTGGAGCGGCTTGGTTGGATTCCTGGATCGCACATTCTCATCCAAGCTTCCGAATGACAGCAAAAATAAGCGAGCTAAAATTTGCGCTGAGGTCCTTCAAGTTGATCCACACGCCTTTCCCTATATCCTCGACAGCGTCATATCTGAAGACCTGTGTGCGCCGGTGAAATCTGCCGAACTTGCGCGTTTCGTCAGAGACGCGGACACTGGCAAGGATGAAGACTCTCCTAAACATAAAAAAGCCATCGTTTCCTGTGTTGTCGCAACCGCACGAGTACGCAATGACGAGTGGTTTACTATTGCCTCCGAAGATCTGGGCGTCGAGGAATCTGTCCTTCGAAACTACACCGCACCTAACCTATCACTCGCCATCTTGATTCACGTCACTTGCCAGCAACTCCACCATTTCAAGGACCCCTCGTTAAACGACAAGTTCTCCAAAGTACTTCGGGCCGCGTCGAAATTCAAAGCCCAAGAGGCGTCAGCCGAGCTGCAACACGGGTTCTGTTCACTCTGGAGTCTACTCGTTAAAGAATCGCAGAAAGAAGAAGACGGCGACGGTCAGAAGATTGCACAGTTTATCCTCCGACCAATTTACAAGGTTTACGCCGACATACATCAACGTCCCCACCCCACCACTGGTACACAACTCTTCGCCCGCACTAGCGAAGTCGCAGACATTCTGAGGAAACCACGCGAGTATGTACCGTGTACTGATGAAGCCCATCTTATGGACTTGGTATCTAACGGCAATAACGACACTACCTTGATAACCTTTGCTCGCATCCGAGTCGCTGCGCTGGCCCACCCCACGTCCGAAACTGCCCCAACCGCCCCTACCTTAGTAACCACTGCTCCCAGGGCTTCTCCCGCTATGTCCTTTGCAGCAGTGCCAGGTGCCACCGAAGACGATGGTAAGTCAAAGCCTGCTTTACGCAAGGAAATGGACGATCTTGACACTCCCTCAGCGAATCGCGCACACGCCAGCGCGCCAGATCCACGACCCTCGTCACTTCCATCGGTCACGGACTCGAAAGGAGCCGACGGGGGTCGTTCACCGGAACCAAATGTTGAGCGTACTGGAGGAGATCGTACTCCGCCTTTTTCGAATCGCGGAGATGACATAGTTTAGCGTGCGCCGAATTTCAGATACAGGGTGTATATTCTTGTTTGGGTTCTTGATATCCCAAGACTGATGCTACGTAACGTTTTTTCTTGTCTGATGTATGTACATTGTTTTACGGAAATACCGTGGCGAAATATATGTGAACTCGAGTGGAGTTGGGGAACGCATGTGAGGCATCTCGACCTACCCCTTGGCCCACTTCAGGCCTATTAACGTACCTGGGGACCATTTCCATCTTAGCCTCGAAAGTGGCTGCGAACTGGTTTCATTTTTGATATTGTATGCGAATCTGCTTGCGACTCTTATTGAGAGCGGGGCCGAGCATCTTGCGGAGTCGATGCTGTCGAACCATTTCATGATAGCGTCTAGGACGCTGCAGGTAATGTGACCCACTCGTGAGAGGGAACTCGTGGCCATGGAAGATTACCGAACAGGTCAGGCACATCACCGGGTACAATTAGAATTTAGATGTCAACGACGCTGTAGAAGAAAAGTAATATTCTCTAACGGCTTGACCTCTCGCTCTATCGCACACTTCTCGATGTCGACGTGGCCCGCTGATCTCGTCGCTTGTAGTGACGGGGGTGTTGTGAACGGTGAGCGGAAAGAACATTGTTGTGGGAGCGTTTTGACGAAGTTCACTAAGTTTATTGGATGAGTAAGAGGAGAAGACGTATAACGCAGAAACGTACATCTGGTACTTGATTGCGAACTTTGCAATCACTTCAGCTGGGCCTGGAGTGGACATGGAGGTGCGCGTGCTTGTCACCTTTCCATCACCAATGGATGACATCGCCAAGGACAGGTGCCTCCGGAGCGAGAACCAGGACGGTGCCTCGTTCAACCACCTGTCGCCGGACCGATCGTCGTCAATTCGATTTCCTGTGAAATCTCTGCAAGGGAGGCCCGTGATAAATCTAGACATGGATATGGCTGATGTTTCCTATCCTGAGAATTTTCAGTCAGGGGTGTCCTCAACTGGGTAGGGGCGATGACCTTGGAAGAATAATACGAACGGCTGCACGACTTTGGGTAAATGATGAGGGATAGTACGGAAAGGCATCAACATCGCAGTAAGGCCCGTAATCATGGTTTGAGGTGCAAGGAGAGCAGGACGTGTTTATGTCAGGTTCTCAACTCTTTGCTTCGAAATACAGGCTGATGAGCGTACTTGGAAGTGAGAGAAAAGCGTCTGATCGTACCCAGGTAACTATTTCTGAATCTCTGTCTGGGATGTTGTCTGTGATAACTGGCAGGATGAGTCCCTTGTCGGGGGTAACATTGAGCGCCGTCTCAATGGCGTCGTATGGAGGGGTGACGAAGTGCTCATCACATGGAGCGGAGAGTCGGAGTCAGCTGTTCTCCAAAGTTTTTTTTTTTTTTTTTTTTTGTCTCCATTTTCGTGCGCGTTGGGGTACAGAACCCTATGTAGCACTTCACGAAATTTACATATGCCTCCCTGTCGCGGCCCTCGTCTTTCTTCCTTCTCTACCCCTTCAACTTTCTCCAAAGTTACGGGACCGAGATATACATCTTGTATACATCATATTTTACAACAAAACTCGCCTTGCTTATACGGTACAATGGGGGACTCAAGGTCTTCACGTCCACGAAACGTGAAAACACTGAAAACGAACGCGAACAAGAGGACAGTCGAAACTTATGTCGTAATGACTGTCAGGGTTGCCGGCTAGCGCCAGCTCGGAGCGCTGAGTATCGCCAAGCGCTTGACTGGTGCTTCACAACTATGATATATGATAGCTGACGCTGAGGGTAGCGGCGTAGCCTTAAGTCTGTACCCTCCACTCCCGACATTTTCTCTTCTTCGATGTTCCGAGCACCCCTAGAGAGTGTCAATATGGCCTTGCCAGATATGGGCCCTGGCAGAGGCCCGGGCGCAGGTACCTCACTTCACCATGCTCACTGCTCTCACCCGTCACCGTAACTGCTATAGATGACGGTCAGTATCCACCCCAGTCGGAACCAAAGGGAGAACCCCAGGGTGAACCCGGTTTCGTCGACAGCTCCGGGCCTATTTTCTCGATGTACCTGGATATGGCGGAGGAAGGGGGCAAGAAGATGCTGGAAAGTCGGAAAGCGGACGCTGAGGGGATTCTCGTCTTTGTGTGTCTCTATCCTCTAGTCCCGTGTTTGACACTGATACACTGGGCGTAGACTGGTTTATTCTCCGCTGCAGTGGTCTCGTTGATCTCGGTGTCGATTCAGGACATTCAACAGAACCTCCAGGATACCTCCAACTTCTACTTTGGAAATATCTATCAGCTCCTCGCGGACCCATCTCGATCCGATATTTCGAGTTCGCTCCCTTCCTCACCACCGCCATTTCCTCCACCCAGCTATGCCGTTTGGGTGAACTCGCTCTGGTTCTTGAGCTTGGACATCGATCTTGTCTGTTCTCTTCTCGTAACATTGCTGCACTTGTCCAATATCGTGTCGACTGGGGTCCCGTGGAGATGCCGCTTCTCGACAAGGAGATATCTTCACCCTTATACCCCTTGATCAACCAACCGCCAAAAGTCGCTGTATCCCTTCCGCTTCACCAAACTCAGTAACAACTCGTCCGACTCATGGAGGCATTGACACCTCAAAAACGATGCAACTCTTCGCCTCCGATCTTTCGGCGTCCGACCATCCTAGGTCAGAGTCCTCAACATCCCCACCAAGTTCGTAGCCGTTCCACAGACCGCTCCTGATGATCCAGATATTCCATTGTCACCTTCCCCCAATCCGATCCTGAATCCTATGCTCCCCCCAGGTCCGTCGTTGTCTCCAGATTCTCCCGCATTCGATCTGACCGCATCTTAATCAGGGTCTCATCCGTCAATGCTGCCTCCTGCTACTCCCTTCGCCTCGCTCGCCATCGACTTCTGTGCCTGATTTTCGGGTCAACTTTGAGGACAAATGTAATCTGAAGGCTTGTTTGCGCAAGGATAAGGACACTCTTGACTCCGCTTTGACCAATCGTGAAAATATTACAGCCAACTCGGATCTTCCACCCACAGTCGCCGTCGCCATTGTCAATCACTGATGTAGTCATTGCGGACCTTTCTTGGCGCTCTCTTGATGTCGAACATACAGGAGATCGGCCTACGCTGCCTTTGCATGGCCAGTATCATATCGTGTATCACATCCCTCTAACGCAACTGACGCGTTCATTACGGCGGTAACTTTTGGGTGGATACTGGACGTCATAATAGGGATAGGAACGCGGGGGATCATCCGATCACCGTGATCACGGATCGAATGAGGTCTCACCGCCTTCACCAGGTCTGAGCGTCTAACTTAAGGACGGAGAGGATGTTAGCCTTATTTGGGGGCTGGCAAGCGCGGAACCAAATCTCACCAATGCGTGATGGCTAAACAGCCCAAAAGAAAAAGCAACTGAGACAGGCGGGCAGTCTAATTACATATTCTTTCAAGGTTTGAGACAGTGATCTAGGTTCTAGACTATACTTGTATTGGAGAGCTTCTGAAGTGCTACTGTACTAGGCATTGGTTACAGTACTGTAACGCCATAACTTATCCCACTGTTGCATCTCAGCTATCCCAGGAATCCAACGTTTGACAAAAAACCATCAGGTTTCATGAGTACTGTATTATCGCAGTTCGAGCCTCGTGTGAGTCTCGCACACCGCTGCCTGAGAAACCTGCAAGGAGGAGCGGGGGCACGGGAAAGCCAGGTAGATGGAATATTATTGGCTGTGGTGGGTTCGAAACTACTGTACTGTAGTACTAGCTTCTAGTGGATTGAGGCCCTTCAATTCAATTGGTGAAATTAAAATTTCACACATACACGAAGTACAGATACTGGTACAGTCGAACCCCTCATAACCCATACCCCTTAAATGCATATTATCCAATATTTCCGCATCCCAAATGTATCCCAAATGACCATAGGCAGGTAGGCTTAGGGCCATAGTTTAAGAATTAGGGGCTATTGGTTTAGGGTGATATAAGTAGCAGTCAAAAAATCCTCAAAAGTGGGTATGGGTTATGAGGGGTTCGACTGTAGTACTGTACGGAGAGAGATCGCTCAGAGTACTTTCCTTTTGCCTTTTTTCTTACGGTTGCAAAATTTCACTGCAGCAGGTTGTGCATGAGAAGTTGACGTGTGCGAGGCCAAGTAGGCCAAGTGGGCGTACCCCCCTGCAAGAGGCCGTGTTGTTTGTTGTTGATTTGAGGTCAGTGTGCAGATTGTGATCTTTCAACGAACAGTGTTGTGCCAGTCGATGTGGGCGACTGTAGACGACGCCGAAGCGCCAAGCAACTAAACCAAATGTGGCCACGGTATAATCCGTCGGGTGTCGCAGATAACTATTAGATAACTCCAGTATAACCCCGCATAAATTACAGTCAACGATGAAATGCAGCAAACCCTTTTCAAATCTCCTGAAATGTACCTTTACAGTAAAAGTGGTCGGATCCGCTCACCTGCGCCCATATTTTCAAAGTTTGGTGTAGGCACAAAGTTTGGAGTGTCAAATGAAAATAAAAATCTTCCAGCGTCTCGGTTAAGCTCTCGGTTGCGAATGCTTGCGATCGAACCCTGTTCAGGCAGGAGGTCATAATCCCCATGACGGTCCCATGAAGAAGAAAATACCTTGACATGCCGCTGTATGGTCCAATTTTCGTTGACCTCCAGACTTCCTATGGGCCGGTTTTTGTCGGGCAGCTTCTCAATACTCTGTGAGTTCTCTCTTGGGCCCTTTCTTCACCAATATGTTCTCCTGAGCCAGAAAACTGGTAGGCTCACTGGTTTGGAACTTGTGCAAGCGTAAGTTTGAGTAAACCCATAGTCCTTTCTCGCGCTGACTTGGAAAAATTTGGTATCCGTGTAGGTGGATGTACTGCCAGTAAGTAATCCCTGCCTCCGGACACAACTGAACAAACTGACTGGTGTCCTAGGAATTACTGGAATAAAGACTCAAAGGCATTCAAATCCTTCCTCGGGTTCATTATGTGCGTAATGTTGTTAGTCCCAGCTTGTCCAAGTTTCAATGTTTTCATTAGAATCTTGGACATCTTGAGCACGATTTCGGGCGGCTATTCACTCTACTGGTGAGACGGCAATACACACTGCGTCCTCCATTTTCTCATTATAGTAGGTATCTGGTCCTGAACTTTGGCAATGTCGAACAGTTGGGTTACCGTGTATGGTGAGTCAACTTGCTTTGGGATGGCTGGGTCGATTCTGATGCGTGTGCCTCAGGGCCACAACCGTACGTGAGCCTTGAACTATCCTACCTCCATAGCCACTCACACTACGTCCGCCTGATGTAGCTCCAGACAATGTTAAATGTGCGTTTTTCATTCATTCGGTAATCTGTCATGTTCTGACAGGGCATCGCTGCAGGCGGTCCCCGGCGCTTCTGTGCAGTTGTTCGTAGTTTGCACTCTGGGTTTATATTACGATTGTCCTAATGCAGCCTAGGTATTACACAAGACGAGTTTACCTTGGTGAGTTTTTATTCTGTCATTACAATCAGGAGCCACAAATTGTTATTCTGCTAGTGAGCCGCAGCATTATCTGCCCGATTGTCGTGGTAAGTCATCGAAGTTGACGGACAGAAGCACTTTTGAATGTGGAGTCGCAGGTGCCATTGATCCTTGGTAGTAACAGTAGGTGCCTTTGTTATCCCCTGGGTGGTAAATCGATAACCGTCTTCCTTTCGCATCTCTTGCAGTCTTTATGATTGGTGAGTTGCCTGCTTTGCCTCCTGCTGTCGAATGATTTTTTAAAACTTCACACGGCTAGGTCTCACTGCAAAAGGGTGAGTGCAGTTCCTTGAGTGTTCCTCAAATAATTTAAATCCGTTGTTAGGGCCGCTGTAAAGGAAGATTCCGAGCTTCACATCTCACCTGTATGTTTCAATTTACACTAGATTCACGCACACTAACCTTTTAATAGTGGTTTGTGGGCGCATGGATGGGTGCATCCGTTGTGATAGACAGCTTTATCACTGTTATGATGAGTTGGGCACTGTACCGCAAGAGGACTGGGTTCAAGAGGTGTGCTCGTCCTTTTGATTTGTATGTCATATACCATGCTGACGTACAATCATAGAACTGATTCCATGATCATGACTCTGATGGCTTATACCATTAATTCCGGTTTTCTTGTGAGGTAACTCGTCTAAGCTGATCAATGACCTAAAGCTGACTTGAGCAGCGCACTCGGGACCAGCATGACTATCAGTGTAAGACACTTTCAGTGCAATCCATTTCGAGGATTTATTATGCTGTCCCTAGTTCGCTGTCGCACCATCCTCTTTGATTTGGGTGGCATTTTCCGTGGTGATGAGTAAATGTATGTTTAAAACACTGTCGGGCGGTGACGGTCAACTGACATTTGTACCACAGGCTATATAAACTGTTTGCTTGCTATGTGAGGAGTCTACTCAAGGTATTTTCTTGGTTTTGTTCTCACTGAATCCATTTTCAGGCTGAACAGTCGGGAATACGTCCGTGACCGATCAACCACGGACAACCGAGATAACGCATACAATATCTCTTCGCTCCGAATTGGGTCATCGAGTGAGGCCTGCAGGTCTAAATCCAGCCAACCTGGTATCACTGTTCACCGTTCGTCAACATCGGACTTTGAAAGGAGAAAATCTGAGCACGCTATGATAAGGCCTACTTCCGAAGATCTAAAACCGGTATGATACTTTTACCTGTTCGCGACTCCTAAATTGATAATTATTTTCAAGGGGAGAGCGCAACTGTAGCGAGAGATTGGGGTACATTTTTCTTTATAAGGTGGATCAGGGATTTTCTAAGTAAGGTACGGCACATCTACGTGTATTTCTGCACACCGGAACATCTCACAAAACCACCCCGTACGTCAGGACAAAAGCATGATGCATGTGAAATGCGTTCAAATGCCTGCTCATTCTGAGGATCGGCTCTGCAAAGCAAAAGCAAATGAACCAAAAGAGTAAAAAAAATTATCTAAATAGATACATCGCCCATTCTCGTAGGACTGCGAAGCATGATACGAATGTGAATGTACATGGTTGAGTCAGAGAGGGAAGATACCCTGTGTCATAATGTCATGTCGGGATGACGAATTGACCACACATTGGAGCACCAATGCCATCGTCAAATTCCCTAATATTCCTCGTCAACACTCTTCCACTGCTACGCTGCCTACGCATTTGAAATTTTCATATCAAGCCGAGCGCTGACAGCCCAACCAAACCTGCTGGGGAATCTAAGCAAAAAATACTTCTACGTACGGAGGTATTCTCAGTCCAAGTCTCAGTCTGAAGAAACCACCGCCGAAATTTCTCGGTGAGCAGAAAACTTCCCATCCCGAGCCTGAAACTCGCATAGAGAGCACTGAAGATATTAATAAGAGTGTAGAGGAAGCGGATTTTATGCGTATGCTGGCTGTACTTCGACTTTCACTCTGAAATGTGACATAGATATGGAAGAAGTGGAAGAGAGGACGCGAAAAGATCGCACAGATACGGAAGGAAATTATTGAGCGCCTCGGGCTTTGAATGATGCCGACATCTGGTGGCCCCTTCCTATCTGGGTGCTGAAAGTTCCCATGCGCCCTTACAGTAAGAGGAATGTACTGAGGTGATTGGCGTGGTCTGGAACCTGTCCATATCTATTAATAGCTCGAGTGTTGAGGGGATTTGATCCTTACGCCGGTATACAGGGAATCATTAAGATAGCCGTTTGCGCTGTTGCAGAGCGTTTGTTGATGACGAATCGAATGAGCTGGAGACAAAATTGACGCGACATTCACCGTGGCTGAGTGACCCTGGTATTTTCGTGCCCATTGTTGTAGCAACGTCGCGAGGAGAGCACAGGTAAGACTGATCATCAAGCTCAAGAACCAAAGTGAGTTTACCCAAACCGCATAGTTTGGTGGGGAGAATGCGGGGGGAGATGTCGGGACAGTGCTCGAAATGTTGGGTCGATTTGAGTCGGAGACAGTCTGGTATATATTCGCGAGGTAGAAATTAGAGGTGTCCTGTGGGTTCTGTTGGATGTCCTGTATTGACACCGAGATCAACGACGCGACGGCAGCAGAGAATAGACCAGTCTATGCCAGTGGGAGAAGAGTCTGTGAGCTGCGCGTGGCATCGGAAGATAGGGATACACAAAGATGAGAATCCCGTCGGTGTCCGCTTTCCAGCCTTCCGCCCAAATGCTTCCGCTATCTTGTCTTCCTCGGCAGCCATTCCCAAATACATTGAGAAATTTGGCGCAGAGCCATCGAAAAAATTAGATGTACCGTGCGTTGGGTGGTCACCTATTTGAGTGGCAGGGGGCGGTGAGAATGGCGTAGGATACCAAGTAGGATACTGTTGTGCGGGGTACTAAGATACCCACCAAATCCTGCATTGGGCAGCCAAGGAGCTCGGTACATTGCGTGCGATTGGTAGCCGATAGTCCGAGTGGGTCGTTGAGCAAGTTGTTGAGCGCACTTTGCCAGCGAACAATGACCTAGTGACCAGGCAGCCTAACTTGAAGGAACCAGCGAACCAAGCTGTACGCTTATATCATCATTATATAGCTGTCCTTGGAACTGTGAGCAGCGGCGGTTGGGCGGCGAAGCCCACCGTGTTTCATTTGGACATCAAAAGTTTTAGGCAGTTTGTGGCATAAGTATTCCGCCTCGCTCTCGTTTGTTTCTGCACAGTTATTCACTGAACTCTGTCAAGTCCCACCTCACTCAGTCTGTCACCCGTGCCTTGACCCGCACTCGTGCTCACTGGCACGTTGACAGCCACTGACCTCCATTTGCACCGCCTCATGCACCCATTTACACGCCGGCCCCAGAAGCCCCAGACAACTTACTGCTTCGTTGTTGGTAATTGACAAGGCGTCTTCACCCTCCGAGGACGTTAGCCCCCGTGACGCTTCCATTGACGTTTTGCTAGTGTCGACTCCCTACTCGTCCCGTCCTAGTCACGTAGTCAAAAGTGCATTATCGAGGAATGCGTCACAATGTCATAAATCATGATTTCAAGCGCAGAGATTTTGAAGTTGGTCGGTGAATAGTGTGAGGCCGAATCAGTGCGGGTGTGATGTGCGGGTCGGCGTTAACGAGGGTATCAGAAGAACTTTTCGAGAACGGCAGAGGGTTGTCACATTTGAGACACAGGACCAGGGAATACATACATGATTGGCAAGCTACAGGAGGCGGACAAAACACGATACAGACAGAAGACATGGAATAAAAGACACAGGTGGGTTCAATAGACGCAGTTACAGGATAACAAACGCACAGATTCTTCTCGCAATTTACCACCTTTATCAAGCATGCGATACTGTTTTTCTTCCGACATCTCCGTTTCTCAGGCCTGAGCATGACGAGCACCTCCCGGACGACCGTAGGTGATGTGGTGGTGATACTGCGGATCTCCAGCAACCGGGAACATAGCCCCCGGCTCCTGGGTCAACGGGACTGCAGCCACGGTGACCTCCAGCGATGGGACTCTACTCAGATCGACCGCGGTCCTGTCGTACTAGTCAAGGAAGCGTGGTGAGTGGATCAATAAAGAGATCGAACACAAAACGTGCGTACCGACTGGACGCGCCAGTGGAGATTATCTTTGAGATAAGGAGTGACGACACTGGCCTCGAACGACGAGAGACCCGGTACCGCCGCGAGCTTCTTGTTGAGGTGTACGAAGCCCTCGGTTACAAGGTCTGCCTGTTCGCGGCAATTGGCACACTGGTCTGCCGAACTGTTCACGAACGTGGCGTGGGCGCCGACAAACGAGGAACAGGTGCGCCATTGGGAAGCATCCGCCGGGACTTCACCGAGGAAGAGTAGCACCGAAAAGCTTTGACGAAGCTCATACTTTTTGACGTGAATACGGGCAGTCCAATCTTGTATAACTTGCGGGGCCTCTTGTCCGGGTCCCGCCTTTGCAGCGGTATGCGGTCCGCCTCCTCGGCTGGCGAAAGGATGACTGGTTGCCGCAGCAGCCTGCGCCGGGGTAGCTGCAGGGGATGTGGCTGCAGGAGCGGCTGGCACTGGTGCCGGCGGAGCTCCGCCGGCTGCTGGAGGCTGGGCAAGGAAGCTGACACCAGGTCCGGCACTGCTAAACGCCGAGACAGAAGACCCGCTATATTGCTGGTTGACATAATTTGCGATCGCCTTCTGAATTGACGCGGAGTTGCCTGTAAGACCGTTGAATTCCGGGTACGTGTATTGAAGCCCTGTGGTCGTCGTGGTTTCCGATGAGACCCAGTACCCCGACTGCGTGTTCCAGAAAGGCGTGAGATCTAAAGTGTGTTGGAAACCTCAAAAAGAGACAGCGCGGATCCAAGTCGATATGACGTACTAGTGTTGTTGTCGATCTTTGCATTCCCGGGAATGGTGAAGGTCCCACCTTCTGCAGGCCCGCTTGTGACCCACACTCCCGGGTGAAGAGCTGACCAAAGAGCAATCATACGATCAACATTTGCGTGGTGCAAGAAGAAAATAGGGTCGAATCCTGAAGGAAAAATAGGTCAGCAAGACCTCGTCTCACTGATGCTAAGTAAGCAGAACTTGCCAGCAACAGAAGGGTCCCCCATCTGACCACCGATGATACCATGAATCTCGTCATGGACGGCCTCCAAGGAGTTGCTAGCACTTCCACCATCGCCGGCAGTGTGGTTGCTGAACGCAGGCCAGGTTTTAACACGTGTTAAAACGTTGTAAGTGCTCGAAGTGATGTCATCTTGTATAGATTGCAGGTCACTTGAAAGCAATTCACGATTGAGCATAAGTCAAGCGAAATAGAGACGCCTTACGCTGTGAGGGCTTGAACGTCCGTGGTCGCGTCAGGGCTGTTAGGGTCATCGGGGTGCCTGATCGTCGTTTGCCAACTGCTGTATGGCGCCGGGAAAGAGGGGTCAATGGGGTTGAAGGTGTATTGGATGAGTGGGTTCGCCACGGTGGTCGTTTGTCCATCGGGTGTGATGATATCGAGGGTCGGCATAGAGATAAGTTGTGGAGGAGGAACAGTGTTAGTCGCCCAGTCCCAGTATGGCGCTCGCAAGTTCTGGGCCGCGGTAACCCAACTCTGTGTATCCACCTGGTAAGTGTTTGCAATCTGGAGAGCGTTCTGCTGCAACACTTGCTAGATAATATGATCGATATTAGCATGAAGTGCGATAGTGAGGTGCGAAAGGCATAAGATGGTGAACTAACCTCATAAAGAGCCACATATGGCCTGTGCCAAGTTGGGAATAGTACACAACCGTGAGTGCAGTACCCACCCCACTGAGATCCCTTTACAGGGTTGGCGCCACCAGCCCCCTCCCACTCAACATAAGGAAGACCGTGGATACCCCCAATAGAAAAGTGAGAGATAGAATTGTTCTGTGGGGTCTGGAACATGGCAGCTGTTTTCGAACAGGTTAATCTTGTCTGGTGGCATGAGAAGCGCGAGATGTAGCTCACTGAGAGCTTGGATGTAAAGAGAGAACAATTGTTGCATGTTTACAAATTCGTTTATCTCGATACGATTGGGAGCGGCGGCACCCTGTTGGAGGCCCCCCTGTGCACCAGTAATGATGATGTGAGACATGCTGATTGATGAAGATGTGGGAAGTACGGTGGGAGAGAGGGAAATAAACTGAGAGGCTTTTATAGCGATGCCAGTGGGAAGCAAAACTTTGACCAGTCTATTAATAGCATCTGTTGATCAGCTGGAGTGCCTTTGATGAGCGGCGCAAGTGGAATCGTTCGAATGGACGCGCAGTGACAGCATTCGAACGCCCGAACTGCGATTTAATGGAGTCTTTACATCTGGGAAGCCTGTCCGGTATCTGTTCTCCACCGGGCTATCATAGCGCCACATATAGCTGGCGTCAGGGAACTGCACCAACCAAGCCCTACCGTAACTTGATGTCTGCGCCTCGTGACCTGCGAGGTTAAGACGTCATGGGCACAAAAATATGTCTGGCGATTCCGGATCCCCCAGGTTTGAGGTATCTTTCCGTCTGTTAGTACACCCTAAGTCTGCGTAGTCAGCAATCATAGATCTGTAGCAACCGCCGCCCTCAGAATGTGATGCACAACTTGTATCCAACACCCACATATTACCAGCGATTTGGATCCATCGAGGTCACATGTGAATACTTTCATACCGATGACAGACCAAGTGACAGACTGCGAACGCCGGTGCTTCGATGGAAATCGAGACGGTCATCAGTAGCCTGGATTCTAAGATCAGATGGTCATACACTACGTGCGATGATGCACGGATGTCACACACATTCCGCATACATTCCGCAAACGAACGTGGCGCAGCGCCAGGAATAGCAATAGAAGACTTTTTCTCACCTCACGACATGAGCGCTGCCTGAGCGCGAGCGTGAGTGTCTGACAGACTCAATCAATTGAAAGTGCGGCTCCACTGGCAGTACGGTATGCTACAGCCGCCGAGGAAAATACAGTCAGGCTCCACTCTTTTGGGACAAATAACTGGAAGACTCCGGTGGCTCGGAGTCCGGTCGAGCTTAATCGAGTAGTATGTGATCATGTGATTCATCATGTTTCCCTGGGATGTCACGTGGACATCTCCTACAGTATCAAGTGCAGCACTCAGGCTACTATTTCCGATGTCGTGGCTTGCCAGTGTGCGGCTGAGTCTTTGTGGGCACGCCAAGCGACCGTGGCGGCGATCAGACGGTGTTGCACACATACCAATTTTACTGTAACAACGTGATAACTCTCGCAAACAAAGTTAGCGCCAACGCTCAGTGAAAACAGCCATTGCGCAGTCCGCTCGCGCGCTGTCCCTTCAGCTTCGCTTCCAGAACCCATCTGGTCCCTAATACCATGACACTTTTTCTCACCCTTGATCCGCCCTCAACGGCCTCCACACTTAGCCTCGGAAACTGCTAAGGTATCGGCGATGAAGCATACCTGCCTGGGTTCTCATCGGCTCTCTCCGATTGATAATGGGATATTTCGCCCATTCTCAGTCATAATTGGGGTAACGAATGCACTCATGCATCGTTGCCCTTTGGCCAGAGAGCGGCGCACTCTGAGAAGCCAAGAAAATGGAAGAATTACCCAACTAGCATGTGGATCTGAAGCACGATTACTACCGTTCTGGACACAGCATGCATAAATCTGATGCACAAGTCTGAGTTTGGTATCAGCTCCTCAGGTGTACCAGTCAAGACTAGACTAGGCACAGTGATTATCCAGGTGGCCAACTTGACCCACGTTCCTGACGACCGCGACCAGCTACTGTAGGGCAACGCCTTTGATATCAAGCACCTCCGCGATGATCACGGCGGCTTTCTCTTCGATGACGAGCGCAGTCCCGAGGTGTTGGCACCGACATTACCCAACGCGGTGGACAGGTTGGCAACTTTGAGCCCGCGCAGGCCGTACATATCCACCTTCGCATCGACGACGACGCCTTGCTCGCGCGGTTTCATTGCTCATGTACCGGGTTAACGGACCACCATCACGGCGTAAATTGCTCGTTGTCAATGATGGGCGCTCCACATTTTGTAAATTAGCGAGGGGCTCAGCGAGTGCAAGACAGAGGTCACCGATCCCTGCACAAGAATAGTGAATAGTGAATAAGTGAGAATACAATATCAAGCTAAGGGAGACTGAGAAGAAAAGAAAAGACATACCCTGAGCACCCGCGAACACTTTTAGCACACGCTCACCTCCTCCAAGTACACGGTCCGCGGCGCGTCAAATAGCACGGGTCCTCTATGTGGGTAAGAACGAATGCGGGCCCGCCCGGGGCGAACATGGGGTGGAGCACGAAGCCAGCACGAGGGGGTCACCGCGAAAGTGTGGCGTGCGCGCGTGACAGGAGCGGGCGTATTACGGACGACTCAAAGTAGCCAGAGACTATGTGGGAAGGAATGTAGGTGGAGAAGGGAACTTTAGATATTGGATCGGATCGATTTAACTCGGGAATAGCCTGATTTATCTTGACAAGTAGGTATCCTGTGGGTTCGGTCGAATGTCCTAAATTGACATCGAGATCATCGATGAAATCGCAGAGAATAAATCGGTCTGCTATCAATGAGTCGGGATGAATACAACGCGGACTCAGAGGATAGGGACGCACAAGGATGACAGCCCCGTCGGCGTCCTCTTTCTAGCCTTCGGACATCTTCTTTAAATTGTCTTCCTCAGCAGCCATTTCCAAATACATTGAGAAAATTTGGCCCAGAGTCATCGACGAAATTAGATGTACGTGCGATGGGTAGCCACCCATTGAGTGGCAGGGATAGGTGGGAATGGCGGGGAAAGTCTTGGGGATAGTAGAGTTGTGTAGAGTAAGGCATCCACCAAAACTTGCGTTGGGTATGTTGATGGCCCCGTAGCAAGGAACTCGGGGCATAGATGGCTATCGTGTTACTTGTAGTTGATAGTCCGAGTCGGTCGTTGAGAGCACTTTCACGGCATACGAAGTTGGTTCCAAGCTGTACGCTTAGTACATAATCGTCGGAATTTGCACAGCCCCAGAAGAGTAGACTCTTGATTGACTTCAAGTTGAACTGTTGTATTTGCATCGTACTACTCATGCTCGCGTCCTCGTATATTGTATCCCGCCTAGTCTATATCTACCCATTGTATTGTGTATGTGCCTTGTGGTGGCCCACTTCATTCTGCATGTGTATAAATTCTTGATTCTCCGAGTCGTGTCTACATTGGATCAAGGTTTTTGTCTCTAAAAATTCAAAGTCTCAAAGTGCTACCTCTCGTCTGATACATTTCCACCATCCGCACTACGTTCGAACATCCGAGTCGACCTCCTTTTTCGGCTCTATCGTCCCCAACCAGTTCTCTTTTGACCTGCTCACCCGCCCTGATAGCTCTCTCCTGGTTTTCCCCTTGGAATGCGCTCCTTTTGGCATGTATACACCCGGGCCCGCCTAACCGCTCTATGCCCTTTGGTTCGTTGTTGTGCAACACATAAATCTCAGCAGGCCTTGCATCTGCTTACGGTTACTACTATGACGGCGATATAGGTACTTTATAGAGAGATGGATTACACAATATCGTACTGGCCATACGAAGGTTGAGGGGGAGGATCGCCTGTATGCTTGGTGGTATCAAGAGATTGTCGTGAAAGACCCGAGATGGATATATCAGCAATTGGTATCGGTGACGGCAACTGTGGTGGAAGATCTGGGTGAAGAGCGTCCCTTTCCTTGGGCAGCCCGGGCTTCGTGTTACCTTCTCCCTCGCCAGTGGTTCCAGAATCAGCTGCAGAAGATAGTTGTAGATGAGATGAGGCTGGAGAAGTGGGAGCTAGCAGCAACGAATGAGAATCTGACGAAGATGCGTGATCAGATCGAGTCAAGAGGTGAGTCTAAAGACGACTACGAACCTGTAGGGAACAGATTATTGAGCGCAGTGGGAGAAGGTAGCGATGGGATGTCTAGAGCATCCAGCGAAGTGCGGCAGCATGCGAAGGGCTGAATGGAAACGGAACCAGGTGGGGAGGTTGAGGCTATTGAGGTCGGAGGGCTAGAGGCTGCCGATACCGAAAGCTCGGACGTGGTGTAAGGCGTCATTGTTGTGGCGGTGTCACTGCCGCCTTCTGATACACGAGCGGTGAACGGATCTTGGGAAGTGGCAGAAAGGCGGAGGTTTTCAATGGCTGTCTGGTGAACGGGATGGAATGAACCCAAAACATTTATTTCGTTGTCAAGCGGTGGCACATCTGTGAGGCTGTTAGCGATAGGAAGTGGGGAAGGACTCGGAGTGGACGAAGAAGGCGCGTCAGGGTTGGAAAGAGAGGCAGAGACTGGCAAAGGGCTGTCATACAGAACGACGCGAGAATTGGACGTAGAGGCAGAGTTATCGTTGATGTGAGGTGTCGAGTCCCGATGATGGCAAAGGAGGTTACACAATGGATATGAAGATGGGTCTGACAGAATCTCGTCATAATCGCTAGTGGAGGCGGAAAATCGTGTGGAGGCAGCTTCGGTGTCGTGATGAAGAGCAAGGTAAACATTGCGAATACGTCCGAGGAGCAGCCCTGTTACCCACGGATTGTTGTCTTCCTGTGCTTTGAGAACGATTTGATTCCAGAGGGCACAGAACTCGTGCTGGAGTCCAGGTGACGTATCTCGTACATTGAATTGGGAAGCTGCTTGTAGAACTTGGGAGAACGCCTCTTGTGGCCACCGGGGTTCGCAGAAATGGTTAAATTGCTGGCGAGTGATGTGAGTCAAGACAGTAAGTGACAAGCTGTCTCCATGTCTGGCGTAGTCTCGGAGGACATCTTCTGGAACGCCGAGTTCATTGGAGGCGAAAATAAACCAAGGGTCGTCGCGCTGTTTCATCAACGCTAGAATTCTGGAGACCGTAGCTTCTGCAAACGGAATACCGTCTTTGTCTGTATTTCCCCAGCCCCTCACAATCCGCACAATTTCGTTGACAAGACCGCTCTGTCGGTAGCCGAACAGAATTCTGTCGAGGATTACCAATGCCTTGGGAATGTATAGTGAATCGATAGCCTTCGCGCATATTATCGCCCTCCGCCTTTTGACGGCCTCGGGCAGCAAATCAGATGAGGAAGTGCGGTCGAAAAACCCGATCAAAGCCGTCGAAAGTCTTTCTAACTGCTCCAAATTGAGATGGGGTAGGGGATCGTCGACCACTTTCGAGTTACGGAAGCCGGGTAAGCCCGAGAAGAAGCGCTCCAGTTCGTGGTCTTCATCCAAACTGTCAAACGTCCACAGAAATGCGTGAGTGTCGATCTCCGATGGTAAGCTCAGAGCAGTCCCCTCGGCTGTCTTCTGCATGCCCTGCTCTAGCAATTTGAGACACTTTTCCTCCAAGTGACGAAAGAAGTCGTAGCCTTCGCCACCAAAATAGTTGAAGGTAAGTCTGCGAAGAGCCCGAAATGCGACAAATGACATTCCAGTGACGATGTGCCATGTCGCTAATAAAAGTGGGGTGTGGTATGGGCTGTCAAGGCGAAAGATCGGTATGATCGTGACGCATGCGTATATAATCGTGCAAGCGGCGACCCATACAAACACTAGCTTGAAAATCGTGAAATTGACGTTGCACAGGAACACGGCTAGGCCTGCAAAGAACAGGAAGAGGGAAACATGTAGCAGTGTGGGCAGTACTTCGACCGTCCACGGAAGGAAGAACTTGTCGACACCTTCGGCAAAGAACGCACGGATCCGCGCTCGCTTGTGTGGGCTGTAACGCGGCTGAGTAACTTTGAGGTATCGTCGGGCCCACTGTTGTAGCAACGTCGCGAGCAGAGCACAAGTAAGACTGATCACCAAGCTCAAGAACCACAGCGCGTTTACCCAAATGGCATAGGTTGGTGGGGAGAACGTAGGTGGGGAAGGGAGGGGGTTTGGAATATTGGATCGATTTGGGTCGGCAATAGCGTCATAAATATTGGCAAGGTGGAAGTTGGAGGTGTCCTGTGGGTTCGGTCGAATGTCCTGAACCGACACCGAGATCAAGGATGCGACCGCAGCGGAGAATAAACCAGTCTATAAGCAAATGAATCGGCGTGAATGAAGAGCGGAATCGGAGGACAGAGACGCACAAATATGAGCATCCCGTCAGCGTCCGCTTTCCAGTTTTCAGCATTTTTCTTGTCTTCTTCAGATGCCAATTCCAGATACATTGAGAAAATAGGCCCGGACCCATCGACAAAATTAGATACACCGTGCGGTCCTTGATTCTGCGCCGACTCGGGTGGGTACTGGTAGTCACCTATTGGGCGGCAGGGGTAGGTCAGAATGGCGAGGATAGAGTCATTGGGGATGAGGCACCTGTGACAAACCTTGGGTTGGATACGTTAATGCCACTGCGCCTGGCGTCGTGAGGAGCTCGTGACATTAAATATTATAGATTATGGAGAGTAGCCGGTACTCTCCTGTACTGTAAAGAGTGAAGAAGAATGTGGTGGGGAATGGGGTTATGAGTAAGTTGGAAAAGCCGTTCCTCAGCCAGTTGTAAAGTAGTAAAAACACAAGGAAGCAATACAAAGACTCGACCAAACTACGGGCGCTCGATGCCCAACCGTTTGCTGTCGTGAGTCGTCCTTCCAAGGCACGGTAAAAACAAACTAGGACGTCTCATGTGATTGTTCCTAAGCAGCGATGCATTGTCGCAATATCAAAATTATGACGCTATATGACATTGCCTTCATTCGTCTATGCAGTGTCGTTTGTTATTCTTCGTATTTGAAGACATCAGGTCTGGGACCTACTGGCCGAAAGTCCTCCGAATAATAAACACCCCAGGCATTGATAACCTCGATATTAGCTATTGCTTGCATCCCAGAAGTCTTGGACCAAGTCATGCCAGGGCCAATTCTGTTATATCACCGATTCACCTTCAGAATTCAGTAAGGTCCAAGGACGAGAGGCGTTCACAGGATCACAGGAGCCACTGTTTGAGGAGAGAAGCTTCTCGGGCCTGCCAGTGACCATCGCAGTCGTTTAAAAAAATACCCCATTCAGGTATCCATGATTGCGGTGACAGTATGAATGTGAGATCGCTTCACTGGCAAGACCCGTTTCAATGTCAAGTTGAGTCTCGGCAGAAGCAACATTATTTGGCATTGTTTGTCGAGATGAGATTTCCATCCTCGTCTGCACATCCGCGACTGCAACAAAATGACAAAAACAGACGCCGTCGCAATATTCGCGGAGGGTACTTTTGAGGACCAGGTGCGTGCATTATGAGCCGTTCATTGCGGTCTAATACAGGGAAACATACAGATCGCTGAGCTCGCAGGGTACATCTCGTTGAGCAGACCAGAACCGGAACGTGCACCCTATGTCCAATCGATTCGGGAGAAGCTCACAGTAGAAGAGGGTGAGACACCTCTATCTGAGGATGTTTCTCGGAGAAGAGAGGTATTCTCTATCGTATTTGGGGATGTCAAGAAGCTAGGCGAGGGCACTGACCGTGGTGCGTGCCAAAGTTTTCTCCCATGACGTTCTCGGCTCACTGCCATCCCGCAACAGAGATCGAAGGATTCTTCAACCTTCTATACGCCCATATATTAGACCTATGGCCGGTCGAGTCTCCAGAAACCGAAAAGCATGTGACTGGCCTCTTGCCCATCATCACATCCGCGACTGCAGAGACCGCAATCAAGTATCGCATGTGCGTTTCCGCCTCAGATATCTCCTAGCTCTCCTTGCTTACCCTCCAAAGCTTAACAAACTTCTTCAACACGCTCCCACGAGAATCTCCCCTCCGTCTCCCGGTCTACAGCGCGCTCCTAGACCTCGCCAGCACGAACGACGAGCTGCACGTTCTGCAGGTCTCCCGCGCCGACGTCGAGAAATGGATAAAGGAGTGGGAGATCACGCCATCAGAGAAGAGCACCTTCCTAGAGCGCCTTGTCGAAGTCTTTTCCAAAGCAGGACAACCGTAGGTCCCCTGCCTTCTCTCCCCGCCTCACCCACCGACGCGCTCCATGCAGAGATTCGGCCTACCACTACAAGCTCGCGCACGTCCGCTCGCTAGACCCCGCATCGCCAGCGACCCAGCGTGTAGCACTCGACGCGATCGCAACGGCGCTGTCCAACCGGACGATCTTCGACTTCGACCCGCTCTTCAAACTCGACGCGGTCCTCGCCGCACAAGCACACCCGCTGTTCGCCCTCCTCCGGATATTCCTCAGTGGCGGGCTGGACGACCTGCATGCCTGGCAAAACGCGCACGCCGACACTGCGATGGAATTCGGTACCTGTTTTTCTCACTTATCAACGCGCGGTTCTCTGATCACGTCGTTGCAGGCTTAGACTCCGCCCAGCTCGAGCGCAAGATCCGCCTGCTCGCGCTCGCGGATCTCGGCTTCCAAAATATCGGTCAGGACCTGCCCTACGCTCAAGTAGCAGCATCGCTACAGGTACCCGCTACCCAAGTCGAGCGCTGGGTCATCGATGGTAAGTCCCCACCCCGATCAAGGGCATGAACCCGCATTGACTCCATCATAGCGATCCGCGCTGGGTTGTTGACGGCCAAGCTCGCTCAGCCCGCGCAGACGTTGCGCGTGACGCGCGCCGCTGCACGTGCATTCCGTCCGCAGGAGTGGGCGTTGTTGGTCAAGCGCCTTGCGGGGTGGCGTGCGGGACTCGCGGGCGTGCTTGACGTCGTCGCTGCTGCGCGCTGCCGTAATGAGGCTGTTACCACTGCGGTGGCGCCGACCGAGAAGCAGTCTGAGACACCTGGGGAGACGGATGCGCCTGCGGCCGTCGAGGCTACTGCGTGATGTACGTGTATTTTGCAGTCATCGGTAGTCATTTGTGGCACAAAAAAATGTCCTTTTATCATTGCAATGAGACGATATAGTCTGGGAGTCTAATGTGCGCTGCTGTCTGATATCCGATGTATGATATGAGGGAGTTATGCTGAGGGACAGGGCCCCCGCAACTCGTCTATCATCTAGTCAATCTAATTCCATCTACCACTCGCCATCGAATCCGTTGAACCCTTTGGGAGAGTGAGCGAAGATAGCGGAAGCGAGGTGGAGACGCACCTGTGAGCAAAAACACGTGGAAGTACCGTTTTTTCTCCAGCGTCGAGCACCAGTTCCACGCGCTCGTGAGGCGTCCATCGATACAGCTCCCCGCATCATAGAAATTGTCCGCGCCGCTCCCGTCGAACGCATGGCGGTAAAAGTCGCCGAGGATGTCGAGGTAAAGCGCGTCCAGCGAGCCGAACTCAGCGTCTATATATGCGCGCAGCGCTGGCGTGCCGTACAGCGTCGGGAGCTGTGTGAGCGTATTGCATATCGGGAGAAGGATGCGGTAGATCTGCGAGTACTTGTCTGTGCGGGTTCGAGTCAGCAAGACGTCGATCTCGAGAGGGCGCATGCGCGCGTACCGATGAACATGAGCGCGTTGGGCACGTTGTGGTCGCCCATGTGGATCACAGACGAGCCGACCCAGCCACCGAGGCTCTTTTGTGTGCGATTGAGTATCGCGTGCATCATACGGGACGTCTTGTGTGCCGCCTGTACGCGGTTCAGGCCCTGGCCCGTGTCGCGCAGACGGTACGGGACCGTCTCGGAGAGCAGGTCCTGCTCGGCGAGCGACCAGAGGTGGAACATGTCTAAGTCGGGTGTAACGTCAGCATATGAGCACCACGCGAAGAAGAAAGCGCACCATGTAGGATTTCGCGCCAGAGTGCCAGACTCTGCATCACGTACGCGTACTGCCGCGCGTGGTCGTGCGAGAGGCGCGCTCCACCGCGGCCGCTCCGGATAGCGAGGCTGTCCGCGGACTTCTTGTCCCGCACCTGCGTCGGGTGGAAGTACTGCTGGAGGTAGGCGATCATGCGGTCGCACGGGTCGCGGTTCGTGCGCAGGAACGCGTGGTTGTCCCCGATGCTGTATAGCGCTTGGCGCACGCTTTCCCGTGGGAGCCTCGATTCCTTGCTGTACTTGGCGGAGAGCGTCTCGATCGCGCGTTCCTTCGCTTTGATGTCGCGTTGGATCTCACGCCTGCTTCGCTTGTCGGCGACGATCTCTTGTGTGGCGGTTGTGATGAGAGGGTCGCGGAGTAGGTCGAGCATGCCGTGTTCGTCGAGAAGTCCGTATACCGTTTTGATAGGCGTGACGCATGTGAAGCCGAGCATGTCGCGCACTTCGGGGCTCTGACTGTCCTGCAAAGTGTATGAGAACACACACAACTTCCGTGCTTCTCGTATGAGGGGACGCACCTGCAGCAGATAGACCAACTTGCCGTAAGTCGTGCGCATCTTGTCGGGGTTCATGATTTTGTGTCGGCGGCCCATCTCAAACACCCTTTGGTAAAAGTCTGCATTGGAGGCAAAGTCACGATCCGTGAAGAGCTCTTGGCCCTGCTTGTAATCGGCGGCAAGCACGAGTCCAGAGAGAATCGCGCAGAGCTCGCGGATCTGGTGTACGATGCGCTTCGCCTTGCTGAGGCCATAGCCCAGGGTATCGATTTTGTCCGTGTATTCGGAAACTTGCATCGCTGCGTCGAGCAGGCGCAAGAACTTGCGCTCCACGAAAGTTAAGCGTAATGGTATATACTTCGCTCGCTCGACGAACCATTCGCCTGGGTCCGAGCCCAGAGCTGGTTGTGAGCTGAGCACGATGTCTGGGATCGGCGCGGCTGGCAAGACAGCATCCACCTCGCCTTCCGCTTCGCCGTCTTCCATCTCTACCTGCTTCGGGTGTAAGAGCAGTATAGAAAGGATGCAATGGACGTACCTCTTGCCCATTCGGCTCAGCATGCGTCACTCCGTTCTGAGAAGGCTTGCTCGGGGCTTTCTCCCCGGCTGCTAGAGACTTCGCGGCATGCTTTTTGCGGCTGCCTTTTCGATGCTGTGCTGAGAAGCAGACATCGCAGTAGTCATCCATGCATGTTTCGCAGCGCACTTCTGCAGGTTGATCTGCAATGTGGTATCACGTAAGTACATAGCGAGCTGGAATGACTGCGAGCCACACACCTTCACACTCGACACAATACCCATGTTCTGCTTCCCTCTCCTCCTCGTCCCAGCCTTCCGGTCTAACGTCTGGATGTTCTAGCTTCTCGTGATCATCGCCGAGGATATTTTCTAAGGAATATAGAGGGCCGTTGCTGTGCGACTCGGTCTCCGACAACCCGGAAGACGCCATTGTAGCAAAAACCGACCAAAAGCGTTGAATTTTGAGTGTTTGCGGATGATAATAGTGCTATGTCCTGCACGTCCGAGTCGATCCTGCGGATTTTCTGCACAACGCTGCCTGTGCGCCTTAACCTCACTGCCATTACATCATCAGAGCCCTCCAGGAACGGTCCGCATCGTTCCGCTTTTTCACGTGACACTGCGATCACTGCAACAGCGACACTTGCGCAACTGCCTTGCATCTGCCCGCCTGTGTCCAAGTGTAATCCATAACGGCGCGAGTCATTTTAATCCCATAATAGCAGTATTAAAGCAGTAAGATAACGAAGGTGAGCAACTGGATAGCAAACGAGGCAAAATGGTATATCGAGAGCTGCACGGCAAGGGACAAGGGATAGTACACAATCACGTAAAAGCAATGCGTTGGAGCAATCATTTGGGATCAGGAATAGCTGCCTTGCGAGCGAGGACATAACCTATAGTCCGGTACCAATGAGCGACGGACCTCCATGCCGCAACGGGCCAGAGCTCAGTTTTGCGCACGATCCGAGAACGAAGCTTCCAAGTGCTACATTTGGTTCTGATCTCAGTAAAACGAGTGACGACCTCATCCATCTTGGGTCGCTTGCTCGGGTCTTCTTGGACCATATCGGCGATAAGTGGCTGCATGAACTCAAGACCATGGTATTTCTAGTTCGCGAAAGTCAGGACTTTTGTTTTGTTTTTAAAGAACAACGAAACCATACCTTGAAATAATATTCTCGAACCAAGTTTCCAAGGTAATAGACATCGGTGGGAAACGGGTCGCACGGTGTCCTCTGGTCCTGATGCTCAGGTGCGGACTTGTCGCCACCACTTAGCGGGTCGTCGAGCGGTGGCCCATTGGCAGGGTCATAGAGTCGAGAGTGGCCGAAATCGATGAGGAGGTATCGTGTAGGACGTCGCGTGCGCGAATACCTTTTCGCCTTTCGACGAAAATCCTTCGCTTTCCTCGGATCCACAGGGTGGAAAGAGTTTGGATACATACCAGATGGATCGAGCATAATATTCGCATATGTACAGTCACTGTCATGGGTCAAATACAGTGCAAGGTATATAAGGATGAACCTACCGATGAGCAACGTGATTTTCGTGCATAAATTTCACACCCTATTCAGGTCAGCTGCCTGAACAACGCTACACATAAGCATGCCAGCCTCACCTCACATATTTGCCCGAAAAAGGTGACAAATTCCCCGATCGTTCGAAAACGGGGATCGTTATGTCGACGCAGCATGGGATGAACCAGGATTGGTTGGTCGCCAGGCAACTCGATGACGTCGAGCAAGCGTACACAATGGTTTCGGGGATTTGAGACAAGAGGTTCGGTGGAGAAAAGCCTATTGATTTGGAGTTCATGTGGGCCTTCCTCGGCCAAGAGCCGCTTCAATATCACAGGTCTGCCATCAGAGATCCGAGTGGCGTCCATTCCCAAGCGCATCTAAGACCTTTCGTGGGCACCAATACCAGGAAGGAGTGGAAAGCACTTACCCGTATACTCGGACCATCTTCGACACGAAGGTAGAACTTATTAGTGCCGCGCCAGGACGGTATCCAGCCAGGACGATAACGTGCTCGAAGCATGTACCCGGCGGCCTCTAACGCTTCTTGACGCTCTACCCACCAGACCTCGCGTTTACCTAGATCCCCTGGTTGTCTGCCCGGTTGCTCATCGTCGAGAAAGCTTATATATTGCTGATGGGACATTCGGAATATGAAGTATACTTCAAAGGAGTGGGAGGGTCCAGCCGGGGGTGTGCAATCCTCGGTCCGCGTCTAGTCAAGTACTCTTGTTCGGGTTCAGGTTACTAATTGCAATATCCACACCGATAAGTTGGATAAAAATATTCATAAAATAAGTTAAGTTACACTTTCTGTAATAGGAAAAACCAACGACATGAACGTGTGAACATCGTGAGCATCATCCGGAGATCTCATTTACTCACGAACTTTGTCACAAGTACAATAGTCCTCACTAGGCCTCACTGACAATTTGCTTGTTCTTGAAATTGACGGAAACGACCGCCTTCTTTCTGCCTATGAGTCGAGAGCTCCGGCGTCTTGTCGGATTGCATATTTAGTAAACGCATGGCCGCGCTCCGTTGAATTCCCCGCTGCCCTGTCTTTTGCCCTACGTCTCCTTCATCCTCTGCTGGATCAGAGTATTCCACCGTCCGTCCGAGTCAATGGCCGACAACTTCCCCAATTATATCCAGATTACTCAGGCAATCGCTGAGATTGATAATAAGCTCAAGTCTCGCCCATTTGGTGGTTTCTGGAGGATTTTTCCGGGAAGACAAATACGACTCGGCCAGGAATACATGGATGGGACGCGCACCCTGCTTCTGCACTGCAGCCCGTTGATGAAACCTGAGGACCTAGATCAGGTTAATGACGCATATAATGAGTGAGTTTGCATGGCAATGCGGTGCGTGGTTTGCTGAGGTGCGGTGAAACAGAGCGAGAGGGGCAAAGCTGGACGCCAGCAATATGTCTGGGATCCGGAAGTTTCGCGGTGCGATAGAGTTCAGACGGCTATCCATGCAGAACTACGAAATGGTTAGGGTACGAGCCTTACCTCTACGAAGCAGAGCAGTCCCAACCTTCACATAGGTTACATCGAATCGAGTTCTCGACGATAGCATTGCAGGCCCATTGGGTCGCAGTGGACCGCCAGGTAGGACCGATCTACTACCTCTGGTCATCAACTCACGGATTATTTCAAGCTGGAGCGCCACCTACCACCCCTGAAGGACTCAATAGAACAGATCCGCCAGGTACTGTAGGACTGAACTAGTTGCTGTGTACGTCAACTCACTGTATATTTCAAGCCGGAGCATCAGCTACACCAGAAGAATCCAATACACGCCCGCCACACACAGACTCACGTTCAGCAGGGACCAGCAGCATACCCGAGTGGACTCAAGACATTGAAATCACGCTGTCATCAGGAGCAGCTGGTAGTGGGGTACCGATGGACGAGGTTCTCGAAACATATTCTTTCATATACGACCCGGACTTGGCAACAAGTGGGACGAGTATCGCCTCCTATAAAACCGAAAAAAGTGTGAACTCTCGCAAGAGCCGCTATAACGTTCGCCCTCGACATAAATACGCCGATCATGGTTACTTAAGGCCACAAGGCCCTGGATTGTTGGGCGTCGAAGACGCTTCAGTTCCAAAGGTGTGCAATTCTATTGATCCTCGAGATACCACAACTTCAATGGAGTCACTTTTCAGACCGAGTTAAGGGATGAATGTATCGATGACTGCGATGAGTCACCATCAAGTCCTCGCAGCTTCGGGCCGAGCTCTCTTGGACCAAGTCCTGGGACACAACCCCTCGATGGGCCCAGCCCAGCACCGCCTAACACGGAGGTTTGATTTAATTTCCTTTGCAAACTATCGATGGTGAACTCATACTGCTCTTCAGAGTGTCCACGTAGACACGCTGCCCCAATCCCCGAGCCCTCACCAAGGGGTTGGGTTTCTCAGTGCGAACCTGGCTGGGTTGACGGGTAGAGCACAGGAATGCAAGTCATTCGACTTTGAAGTATCGAACAGGAGCTGACTTTTCGACTATTGTAGTTGGGAGCATGACCTCCGTTGACCTTTTCGGCTCGGACTCGGAGGAAGGCGCCGATTGACTGACGGCACGTCTCGCACAATGCTTCACCCTCTTTCATCGTGTATTTCTTTACCACTAGCATATTTATATCCCGCCTCTGGCCTGCCTCCCAGACAGTGCTATTTATCATTTCGCGTGGTGTTGAGGAAAGTTTTCCGTGAAGCGAATCGCCATGCACTCAGAGTTCAACCGCGATATTCCACCCTAACCCTCACCGAGTAAAACCAGGACCAAAAACACAAGGGACGCCACGTATGGACGCCATACCGTTCTCTCTCGGGAGTCCGATAAAGGTGTCTCCGAGCTGTGCGAGTCTATAGTCCCATGAGTTCTAAATCGTATGCGACGAACAACCGCCAGCCAGCATGAGTGCTGGTGAACATCACGTACCCGACAAATCACGCAATCAGGAGGGAACGAATAGCAAACTCGCCCTGGTTGTCAGACTCAAAGGAGTAATCCGGCCCACCGATCCCCCGGAACCGCCTGTACTTCGGAGCTCTAAACCCTCGGAGCTGCGCGGAAATAGAAAAGAAAAGATCACGCGAGGGGCCAACAGATTGGCTCGGCAATCACAGGACGTCTCAAAGGCCAATGCTTTTTTGCAGGCTTGGCAGGCAGCGGCGCACAAATACTGTATGTTCTCATCTACAGTAGGAGAATACATTGTAGTACGTACATCGTCGCCACAGGGAATGACAACTGCTCCACATCGTCATTTCATGGGGTGGCTGGCAGACATCGCCTTTGAATCGCTCGGCAACCTTGTTGAGGTCGTCCACAACGGCCCCATGCGAACATCGAACCAGAGGTGCGAAGGGAACGCGATGACTCGACTGCGAATGTTGCTGAAACTTACCGCGAACGAAAACCTACACGCATGGCATATCCAAGGATCCACGCGTCATGTCAACAAGAAAGACAATACCGCATCGAGTGTTCACCAACCACGTACAAGCGCCAATGGACGAACCTATCGGGTGTTTAGATTTATGCGCGTTTCTAGGTCAATCAGAGCCAGCGGGAGGACAGCCGGATCGACAATTGACTGCGCCACTCTGCGGAACAAGGAATCAACGTACAATGAGGACCACGGGGCTTGCGCTGTCAGTTTCATTTGTTACCGATGCACCGCTGTACCGAAACAAGAGGGTATTGTTATGTTGCAGACAACGCCCTGACGGTTCTCGCGGACGAGTCAATGAACGTGCCAAGCGCCTGCTTTATTGCGGTCAGACTTTTTGATACCGGAGAGGTATTCAATGCCGCGGGAGCGTGAGTCGGGGGTACCGTAGATCATCTGGAGGCTACTGTAACGAACGATGGGAATAAGATGGTTCCCATCACTGGAAATGAGGACGCTCTGGGCAAACTACCGTCATATCATCTCTCTCGTCCGAATGTTTCACTACTTCCGAACGCCATGTCGTTACACCGCCGCGCAAATCAAAGTAGATGGTACAGTATTGTCTCTCCTGCCTTGCGGTGCCAGATATCAAACCGAATCTTCGATCACACAATGTATCAATAGCATCCAGTCATTTTTATCTGGCGTAGAGTCGTAGTTTCTTATCTGTTGCGTTTGTGATGGGCACCGCAAGCATCCCTAAAGCGAACAAGAGTGAACAAAAAGTCCTGCAAACGGAAACGAGCTGTTTCCACGCAATTCAATATACAGTTGCCAGCGGGGGCACACGGGGCTCAACGCTCTCCACCCTTACGTCGAGCCGGTAGGAATTCAGTGAGACCAATTGTGCGAGCAGAAAGAGGGCTGCTATTTGGGGGCATCGATGAGGGGCACGATACGAAAGAAAAAAAAATAAGGGCGCATGTGAACGAGGGTCAAACCGCCGCAATTGGACTTCTTGACCCTCCTCCAACACCCGCCTTGCGCTACGAACAAATTCGAGACAATACCGACCCAACTTACGACACGAACCTTTCACTAGATATACCGGCTCGACCATCCCTTAACCGCGTCCCAGTATCCAAAAACCCACGGCCCACACACCTGTCGTTCCGCACGTTCCTTTGACCGTCTGTCTTCCGTGCTATCGTCGAGTTTACCGGTTCACACGCACCTTTGCTTAATGGCCACATTGGACTCATATGTGAAGGGGGAGAGGGGTGTAGGTGAGGTGGTCAATTCCAGCAAGGTGCGTCTACCTAGTCTACGGTTCTTTATTTTTTTTTTCCTGTGGTCAGAAGACTGGCAACCACCACCTCGTACAAGGAAGACAATATCAATGAAGTGAAGTTTAGGTCCACATACGCGTGCGACACCGCTGTCATAATCGCCACCACCAGCACGCTCGACCATATACCCGCTCTCGGCTTATTTCCCCCCATGTCCTTGCCTGCGTTCGTCCACTGTACCTTACTTGTATGTCAAGCTTTCATGTATATAACTCTTGTGTCCCAGTCTCAAAACGCATTCTCTCTTTTCCTGCGGTTCTAAGCTTGATTCTAAGCTACCTGTCCGTGAAAGTCGTCTCTAACATCGCACGTGGCCGATCCAGATGACAGTACGTCCTCGTGTTCTATCACAATGCTACCTCAAACCGCCTCGATCACTAAGAGCACCCACCGATTTCCTGGAACAGCTGTAGTTCGGAGTTCTGGACTCGTCGGAGCTGCGCGGAACAATCTACAGTATGTAGATGATAGGCTAGAGACTTCCTGTCGCAACGTTCCATTGTACTACAGTATGACCGGGATATGCCAGGTAGTTGGTACTCCACAATTTCAAAGATGGATCCTTTTTTTCTGAATAGATGCACAAAAGGTTCTGTTGTTCAGCGCTCAGCGCCGACAGACGTCGCAAATCGCCTCGACAGGAATACACAGCCACTGCAAAGTCCAACAAGATTCCTAAATTCACGCTACATAATGATAATGGCGCAAGTCACCTTAATCCCATAATATTAGCTATGAATGAAAGCAGTAAGACAACGAGGGCGAGTAGACTAGATAGCAGGTAAGTTGGTATATCGATAGCTTGCACGACAAGGACACAGGGATATACAATAACGCGGAACGATCATTTGGGCTCAGGAATAGCTGCCTTGCGAGCGAGGACATAACCAATGGTACGGCACCAATGGGCGACGGACCTCCATGCTGCGACGGGCCAGAGCTCGATGTTGCGCGCCATCCGGGAACGAAGCTTCCAAGAACTGAGCCTTTTTCTGATCTCAGCAAAACGGGTAACGACTTCATCCATGTTGGGGCGCTTCGTCGGGTCCTCTTGGACCATATCGACGATAAGAGGTTGCATGAACTCGAGGCCATAATATCTCTGGTTCGTAAGAGTCAGAAAGTGTTTTGACAGACCAAAAAATTGGTAAAAAAGAATCCGAACCCGCATATATTCTTCTCGAACCAAGTTACCCAGGTAATACACGTCTGTGGGAAACGGATCACACGGGGTCTTCCCATCCTGATGTTCAGGTGCGGACTTGTCGCCGCCACGCAGCGGCTGGTCGAGTGGAGGCCCGTTCACTGGGTCATAAAGCCGGGAGAGGCCGAAGTCAATGAGATGATATAGTGTGGGACGTCGGGTGCGCGAATATCCTTTCGCTTTTCGACGAAAATCCTTGCTTTTCCTCGGATCCGCTGGATGGAAAGAGTTCGGATACATTCCAGGTGGATCTAGCATGATGTTCTCATTTGTGCAGTCACTGTCATGGCCGGATCAGGTGTAAGATTTATATATATACGGGCGAACATACTGATGAGCGACATGATTTTCGTGCATAAAGTTGACGCCCTACCTAGGTCAGCCGCCCGAGCTACTCCAATCAAAGGGCGCCGTCTCACCTCACATATTTGCGCAAAAAAAGCCCCAATAGTTCGTATCGGGGGATCATAATGTTGACGTAGCAGGGGATGGACCATTGGTTGATCACCGGGCAACTCGATTATATCGAGCATGCGTACACAATGATTCCGGGGATCAGAGGCAAGGGGCTCCGTGGAGAAGAGCCTATTGATTTGGAGTTCATACGGACCTTCCTCTAGCAAGAGGCGTTTCAAGACCACAGGTCGCCCATCAGAGATCCGAGTGGCGTCAATACTCAGGCGCTTCTAAGAAACTTCAATGGGCGTAGACACCAAGAGAGCAAGAAAGCACGCACGCTTATACCCTGACCATCTTCGGCATCGAGGAAGGTCTTGTCGGTGCCGCGCCATGATGGTATCCAACCAGGACGATAACGGGGCCGAAGCATATATCCGGCCTCTAACGCCTCTTCAAGTTGACGCTCTGCCCACCAAGCCTCGTGTTTACCTAGATCTCCTGGTTGTCTCCGCGGTCGCTGATCATCGGGGGAGTCTATGTGTTGTGGCTGGGACATTCAGAATATGGAGTATATTACTACAAAAGGGTGACGTAAATCCATCCTGTCACTCGTACAATAGTCTTCAGTGGCGCAATTGAACTGTTCAGACAGACTGGCCGAGACATGCGTGCCCGTCTTTCAGAGCTGTACTTGGCTTGGTGTCCTGGTTGCTCTGTACTTCCTTTCCTAAATCCACTGGCCAAGACCACATCGGTTAGACACCAGTGGTATTGGAATCGGATGGTAGGCTTGGTTTCCCTGTCGCGATGTTCATCGGTATCACAGCCTGGATATGCTCCCCACAATTTCAAAGATGTTTCACCTTTTTAAATAGATGCGCACAAAAGGTTGTTGTTCGCTGTTGACAGACATTATACATCGCGTCGAACTCGAGAGGAACACACAGCCACTGCAACGTCTAACCAGATTCTCAAATTCACGCTACGTGACGGATAATGGCGCGAGTCATTTTTAATCCCATAATATTAGCAGTATGAAGGCAGTAAGACAATGAAGGTGAACAACTGGATAGTAATCAAGGCGAAATGGTATATCGAAAGATGCACGACAAGGGGAAAAGGATTTACGACAAGGTAAAGGCAATGAGTTGGGACGATCATTTCGGCTCAGGAATAGGTGCCTTGCGGGCGAGGACATAACCTGTGGTCCGGTACCAATGGGCCATTGATCTCCAAGCTGCAACGAGCCAGATCTCAGTTTTGCGGGATATCCGGGAGCGAAGTTTCCAGGTGCTGAGCTTGCTTCTGATCTCAGCAAAACGAGCAACGACCTCATCCATATTGGGGCGTTCTGCCGGATCTTCGCGGACCATGTCAGCGATAAGTGGTTGCATGAACTCGAGACCATGGTATTTCTGGTTCGCGCAAGTCAGGACAATTATGTTTTCTGAAAAAGCAAAAACGAGAAACCAAACCTGCATATAATATTCTCGGACCAAGTTTCCGAGGTAATATACATCGGTGGGGAATGGATTACACAGGGTCTCTCTGTCCCGATGCTCTGGTGCGGACTTATCACCACCACGCAGCGGCTTGTCGAGAGGCGGCCCATCGGCAGCGTCGTAAAACCGAGAGAGGCCAAAGTCGATGAGAAGATAACGCGTGGGCCGTCGGGTGCGAGAATAGCCTTTCACATTTCGACGAAAATCCTTGCTTTTCCTCGGATCCACCGGATGAAAAGAGTTTGGATACATACCAGATGGATCGAGCATGACATTCCCATATGTACAATCACTATCATGGGGTCAATTCTTGTGCAAGGCTTATATATGAAGAGGAACATACCGATGAGCAACGTGATTTTCATGCATAAATTTCACGCCCTGCTCAGTTCAGCTACCCGAGCCTGTCAATCCAAAGTATGCAACCTCACCTCACATAATTGCGCAAAAAAAGTGACAAACTCCCCTATGGTTCGAAACGGGGGATCGTTATGTTGACGTAGCATGGGATGGACGAGGATTGGCTGGTCACCGGGTAAGTGAATAACGTCGAGCAAGCGTGCACAATGATTTTGGGGATTTGAGGCAAGGGGCTCGGTGGAGAAAAGTTTGTTGATTTGGAGTTCATACGGTCCTTCTTCGATTAAGAGCCGTTTCAACACGACAGGTCTCCCATCAGAAATTCGAGTTGCGTCCATACCCAAGCGCATCTAAGAAAATCCTTGGATACATAAAACCAGAAACGCGTATGCAGGGCTTACCTGTACACGCTGACCATCTTCGACATCGAGGGCAAACTTGTTAGTGCCGCGCCATGAGGGTATCCATCCAGGTCGATAACGCGGCCGAAGCATATACCCGGAGGCCTCTAAGGCCTCTTGACGCTCTATCCACCAAACCTCACGTCTATCTAGAGCTCCTGGTTGTCTCTCCGGTGGCTGGTCGTCGATAAAGTCTACGGATTGTTGCTGGGCCATTCGATATATGGTACACTGCAAGGAGTGTGAATTAACGGAACAGCATGTCAAGTATCAAGCTCAAGTCTTGTTGTTCTGGCTCACAGTAATTAGTAATTACTGTGACGATATCTTCAAAAGTTACATAATAATCACTCGAAATTCCCAGATGTTCTCACGCGTTCACACGCGCCAGCTACGCATGCTCAACTTGAAGGATTCAGGATTCAGGCTGCTTTAACAGTTGCCCCTATGGAGTATTAGTGGGAATTTATAATGAGCTGGGTCATTGGTGCGGGCACTAGGCTCCAGGGTGCACATTCCTAGTCGACAAGCAGCCACAAGAGCAATCAGGACGATACCTTGTGATAACGGATGTCAAAGCCGATGTGAAGTTGCTAAGGAAGCTCCTGAAGTTCTCGAGGTCATTCCGAAAACAAAAAGGCAGTGTGATATCTTTGGTAAGATCATTCAATATTTTTGGGCAACTGTTTTTGGGCGCCAAGTTCCGGCATCACTTATCGCCAATAGTTACAATAGTAACCTTACTGACTGACATTCCGTTTGTTCTCAATTGATGGGGACTTCCGCCTTCTTTCCACCTATTGGAAACTGAAGCTCCAGCGTCTTGTTTGGTTGCATATTTAAGAGATATCGTCGCCGTTCTTTGATTCCCACGGTCTCACCCTTCGCCCTCTGCTGGTTCAGAGTATTCTACCTCTTAACTCAATGGCTGATCGTGCTCCAAACACTACCCACGCCCACATTGCTAATACGTTCTCTGATATCGCTGATAATCTTGATAGAGCTCCCCTCTTCAGTAGTCTCAGGAGAAACTCTACTTCTGGACAAATACAAAGGGGAGATGCCTACTTGGATCGGTCCCGCTTTCTGCTGGAGCAGTACGGCTCGATTCTGGGTGATGATGAAGATTTTATCCGAACCACATATAATGAGTGAGTTTTCATGGCGACGTGATGTGTGTATTTTTGCTGATGTACGGCGAAAAAGTGTGCGAGACCGAAGGATGAAGCTGCGAGATGTGCCTAAGCGCCAGAAGTTTTGGAAGGCTAGAAAGTTTAAACAAAAGTCCAAAGAGAATTACATTAAAATCAAGGTGCGGGCCCTACCACCACAAAGTTGATCTGGACTAATCTTTACATAGATAACATCTGATCGAGCTCGTGACGATAGCCTTGTAGGTCCATTGGGCGCAACGAATCTGCCAGGTGGGAAGGTTATAAATTGCTTTATCCATCAATTCATAGAGTATTTCAAGCTGAATCACCACCTGCCACCCCAGAAGAATCCGGTGGAGCAGATCCGCCAGGTAGGATAGGACAGGCCTGGTCGTTTTGTGCATCAACTCACGGAATATTCTAGCCGGACCACCACCCGTTACCCCCAAAGAACCAGCTGGACCCCCACCACGCAACCCCTTCACCGTGTCTCATGGAGCAACGACCAGCAGCCGGGGCGAGCGGATACAAGACACGCAAATGACGACCTTGTCATCAGGAGACGCTGACACCCGAAGACCAATGGACGAGACTCACGGAACATCCACTTCCATATACGACCTGAGCAAGGCAACAAGCGAGATTACTCTGGCTTCGTATAAAACCGCAAGGGATGAGATACTAGACACGACGACGACGACGCTGTCATCAGGAGATGCTGGTATGGGAGGGCCTACAGACGAAGCTCCAGAGGCCACCTCTTTCATATACGACGAGAGCTTGGCGACAAGTGGGACGAGTATCCCTTCTTATAAAACCGAAAGAATTAGCACCATTTCCGACAAGAGTTTCTATAATGTTCTCCCGCGACATAAATACGCTGACCATGGTTACTCAAGGCCACAAGGTCCCGGGTCGTTAGGCGTTGATGGTGCTTCAGTTCCAAAGGTATGCAAATCTATTGATCCTCGAAATACCACGACCTCACTATGGTCACTTTTCAGATCGAGTTAGGGGATGGATACGACCAGTCACAAACAAGCCCTCCCAGCGGGACACAACCCCTCGATGGACCCAGCACAGCGTCGCCTAACACTGAGGTTTGTTTGAATTCCCTTCGTAAACCATCGATGGTGGCCTGACACTGCGTTCCAGGCCCAGGACGTCCCCGAAGAGACGCGGTCCCAAACCCCAACTCCTCGCTAAGGGGTCGAGTTTCTCAGTGCGAATCCGTCTTGGTTGACGGGTGGAGCACGAGAATGCAAGTCGTTCAACTTTGAAGTATCGAACAGGAACTGACTTTTTGACCATTATACTTAGTCGAGAGCATGAGCGACGTTGACCTGTTCGGCTCAGACTCGGAGGCAGGTGCAGATTAACCGATGGCGTGTGTCGCACGACATGTTTCACGTTCCTTCATTGTGTACTTCCCTCCCACTAGTGTATTTACATCCTGCCTCTGGTGTACCCCCAGACGGTACTATTTATTATTTCACATGGTGTTGAGAGAATGGTTTCTTGAGAGTGATAGCCACGCACCCAGTGTTGAACTTCCTCCCATTAAAACATACTGCGACATTCCGCCTAGACCCTCGCCGAGGTAGAAACAAAGGCCAAAACGCAAGTGACGCTGCGTATGGATGTCATACGTGCCTTGGAGAAAAAATAAAGAGGCGAGGTCAACAAATATGCCCCCTCTTGGACGTCTTGTTGAGGCAGATCCGCGGTGCCCAAAGATAAGAGACAGATTCTTTGAACGATTCGGACTGGGAAAGAGTTCTGTCAATGCCATTGCGAGAGCCTGCTCGTTCCGGTGGAACCCAGGGCGGGGGGTGTTGAATGCACACCGAACACGATTAATCTGACCCTGTGGCACAACGGGAAGTCATTTTCACACACGCGCTAATATTTTTGTTGGTCCTTACGGTACTGTAATGAGATCACACATTCAGTTGCACCCACTGCACTTGTTATGACCGGCTCCCTATTCTCTCTCGGGAGTCTAATTGAAAGGTGCTCTCCGAGCTGTGCGAGCCTATTGTAGTCCCACGACGTATGCGACGAACAACCGCCCGTCAGCATGAGTGCTGGTGAACATCACGCTCGGCCAATCACGCAATCTGGCACGACGGAACGAATCGCAGCCTCGCCCTGGTTGTCAGACTCAAAGGAGAAATCCGGCCCACCGATTTCCCGGAACCGCCTGTACTCCGGAGTTCTACAGTAAACCCTCGGAGCTGCGCGGAAATAGAAAAGAAAAGATCACGCGACTGCCGGCAGATTGGCTCGGCAATCACAGGGACAAGGTCATGATTATTATTTATGATTATTATTTTTCAGCAGGCAGCGCACAAACATGTATTCTCAGCTATCATAGGATAGTACATTGTAATACGTACGTCGTCGCCACAGCAAATGACAGCTGCTCCATCGTCACCTCGTCAAGTCGCTTTTGAATCCCTTGTCTATTTGTTGAGGTCATTGACGGTGGCCCATGCGAATCGATCGGGGCAGAGGGGAGCGTTCTCCAACAAATCGCTGATACGTACAAGCGCCAATGGACGAACTTTAGAGTTCTGCTCGTTTCTAGGTCGATTCTGAACCAGCGGGAGGACGGACGGATCGATAATTGACTGCACCACTCTGCGGAACAAGGACCACGGGGCTTGCGCTGTCAATTTCATCTGTCACCGACGTACCGTCGTCCCGAAACAAGAGGGTATTGTTACAGTATGTTGCAGACAACGCCCTGACAGTTCCCGCAGACGAGTCAAGACTCAATGAACGTGCCAAGTGCCTGCCTTATTGCGGATTTGGCTTTTTGGCACCGGAGAGGTATTCGCTACCGCAGGAGGGTGTGTGGGCAAGTTGAGGGTACCGTAGATCATCTGGCAGACGCCAGAGGCTAACGAACCATACTGCAGGGAATATTGTAAGACAGTGGCCACATTGTTGACAACGCGCACTAGAGAAAATCCATCGGAGTCCGAAACTGGTTTGGCTACCCTGTACCGTATGCCATCACATAGTCTCTCTCGTCCGAATGTTTCACTTCTTCCTTCCAAGTCAAAGTAGTCGAACTCCATGTCGTTACACCGCCGCACAAATGAGAGGGGATGGTATTGTCCTGCCTCGCGATGCCGGATATTAAACCGAATCTTCGATCACACAATGTATCAATAACATCCAATCATTTTTAGCTGGCGTACAGTTGTAGTTTCCTATCTGTTGCGTTCGTGATGGGCACCGCAAAAGCTGTCCCCAAAGCGGACAAGTGTGAACAAAAAAACCTGCAAATGGCAACGGCAGCTTGTTTCTCGGCAGTCAATATACGGGAATGCCCGCCTATGCGCTCCAGTAGGGGTTTGGTGAGAGCAATTGTGAGAGCAGAAAGAGGGCTCTTATTCGGGGTCATCAATGAGGGGCACGATACGAAAGAGAAAAAAAAAAGGGCGCTTTGTAAACGAATTGCCGCCGTTGCACTTCTCCTCTCCCAACATCCGCCTTACGCTACGAGCGAATTCGAGACGACACCGACCCAACTTACGACATGAGTACCATGAGTGCTTGAGCCTTTCTCTTAGATTTACCCCCTCGACCCTCCTCCCTCAACGACGGTCTAGTATCCAATAACCCACGGCCCACACACCTGGCTTTTCAGCACGTTCCTTCGACCACCTGACTTTCGTACTATCGTCGAGTTTACCGGTTCGCGCGCGCCGTTGCTCATTGGCTGTATAGGACTCATATCGGGTATCATTCGTCGTAAAGGTGGAGGGGGGTGTGGTTGAAGTGGTCAGCAGGTGCGTCTACTAGTCTACGGTTCTTAATTTTTTTTTCCTGTGGTCAGAAGACTGGCAGCCACCACCTCGTACAAGGAAGACAAAATCAACGAAGTGAAGTTCAGGTCCACATATGCGTGCAACACTGCCGCCATTGCCACCCACCAGCACGCTCAGCCGTATACCTGTCTCGGCTTATTTCACCCCACGTCCTTGCCTGCGTTCGTCCACCGTACCTTACTTGTATGTTCTGTGGCTCGCCCTTTCATGTATATAACTCTTGCTTCCTAGTCTCGAAATGTATTCTCTCTCTTTCTGCAGTTCTAAGCCACCTGTCCGTGAACGTCGTCTCTAACATCGCACGTGGCCGATCCAGATCACAGTCGTCCTCGTGTTCTATCACTGTGCCACCTCAAACCGCCTCGATCACTCTCCCGTCTACGTCTTCCCCCTGGGCCGACATATCTAATCCAACTCCCACTACGCCTCCATGAGTTCCTTGCTCGAAGAAATGCGTCAGGATAGCGAGAAAACGAAGTACTAGCTCGCAGCAGAAAGCGTAAATCTCGTCCTCATCGTTCATCGCCCTGTCGCCGATCTCTTCATAAGAGCCCCAGTGTCTATGACTAGAAATAGTCGAAACCGATTCACCTAGTCGTCAACGAATCAGCCTCAAAGAATGATTTGGTTTTAACAAAGCGAGGGTCGGCTCACCTGCTCTGTCGTTCACGAAGACTTCAGGTGGATAATGTGTCGCCGTGACTGGCAGTGTATATGCGTCCCAATCATCACGCCACTCCGGATCAACTTCGTTCGCCAACGCCGTGACAGGCATCATAGAAGGACTTTCTCCCGTAGCCTCCAATCGGATTATCGTAGACGTCTCTAGGTCCGCTGCTTTACCACCATTACCGAAGTCGATTGGCGGAGTTACTGCATGGGAATCGCTCGAGGGGTGGCTGGACGAGGATGCTAGCGACTCCTGTTGGGAGCAGAGGGGTGACCAGCATTGCGTTAGCCGGGTGCGCGGGTGAGAGATTGTATGTTCCCACCGAAAACTTGCGAAGCGTCAGTAATTCAGTCCTGAATTGCAATCGAGAAAGTTCTCGTTCCATTTGCTGTAGCTGTGAATTGTATTGTCGAAGCAAACGACGCGCCGACTTCATGTCATAGTCGTCGCTCCTTGCAGTGTTCCGATTACGAATAACATTGGGGCTCGTTCCGAAGGGGCCTTGGTATTGACTCTCGTAAACACCATCGATGAGTTGAGAAGAGTAGTCCATATACTGTGAGGTAGACATTGAGGTGATATTTGTGGTGGAGTAATCTGAGCCTGTAGAACTTTAAAAAAAGACCGGAGGGGGAAAGTGCATGATACGCACAGTGCCAGGGGAGTCGAATATCTTAAATGTGACGCCTTGTCGACGCTCGTATTCCCAGTCGCCAAGCCACGACAGTGTGTTGTTTTTCAGAAGAAAAGAAACACACGACTCCCATCCAGAAACGTGGGCCAAAGCTGGACGCCTGCTTTCTTTCCCAGAAACAAAGCGTTGACACGAGGGGAACCTCAAGCTGTGCGATAGACGAACTTGAACTTGAATACGACGAGACGTCAAGAGGAAGATCGTGTTTTGTTGTCGCGCAGGCCCAGCATAATGTTGTACTGTAATTGAACGCGAAAAGAAAGTGGTAAGTGTCGGGCAATTGGTATCAATGAGCCTACAGCGGTGGCTGTACCCGAGTCGTTTCCCACACCCATGACTCACCAACCTTCTCCAACCATTCTCCCGTTCCGAAGTTCCAAGTGCTCTCTAGCCTTTTTCTGAATCCTGGCTGATTATATGGAGAAAATCGACGGCCCTGAAATTTAGTGCGCCGAAACATGTTCAGGCCCCACGACCGACCTGGTTGGAGCCGCCATGGGTCGTCGGGACGGAGGAGCGCCTTATTTCTGAAGACGCCAGTCAGATATAGGTAGGTACTGTAGTACCGGTGTCTTTTCTCTGGGTACGCGTGCTCACGAACGTTTTAGCTGCAAGTGTGCGTGACTATGGAAGACCCACGATGCTCGAACGAGGAGGGCCATTACGAGCAAGCTGTTTTCCCCCGAACCTCTTTCGTCGGACCGCATAGATAGAGTGTACGCCGCTGTGCGCCTATTGTGCACCCCTCCGCTTCGAACGTCTGGAGAGTGTGTCACTTCCTTTCGCCCGAATATGCGAGGTATGTCACCGTCTACGCTGTGAGTCACATCGCTCATCTCAGAAGGAGTGCAGCTACAAGATAAAGAGGTACTTGCGCCCAACAAGAAACCTCCTCATCGACTCTGGTCTTCCACGATCCTGCCGACAGGCCACCTCTCGGTGAGCCGTTACGTGGTGGCGACAGGACCGCACCGGAACACCCCGACAGCAAGACTCCACTTAACCCGTTTATTTCCTATCCACATGCTGGTTCGGCGTCATCAACCCTCTCACAACCCAGTACCTAGAAAATGGAGTTCCTGGAGCCACGTATCTAGGTCATCCTTGGGAGGTGCGATGAAGTCATTTCCCTGTTTTTCCGAGATGCGGAACGAGCTCAGTACATGCAAGCTACGCTCCCGAATTTCCCGTATGCGTGGCCGGTCGCGGCATGGAGAGGTCTATTGACCATCGATATAGGGCTGAGGTGCGTCGTTGCAACAAAGTGGCTATTCCCGAGCCCAAGTGGATTGCCTTGCTGGGTGCGGACGGTCTCTTTGCTATCGTACTCGACGCTCCTTGTTGTGCGCGTTCCCTCTATACCCGCACTCGTATCCTGTTATCTAGCCTGATCTGTTCATATCGGCCAGCTACATTCGTGTAGTACTTTTCTGTTATTGCATAAGTGTGGAATAAACTGACTGATCTGCGACAAGTAGCAATAAATCGCAGTGAGGTCTGTCGGTTTCGGAAATGGATTTTGGAGACGCCGCGGGTGCGTGCAGAGACGCGACCGCAGTCCCCAGGCACGGCGCGACGGCGGAGTCAATCAACCGCACCAATTTCCCGGGACGGGCACTTGGGACGGATCCGGATTCGGAGCTGCGCGGAAATAGAAAAACAAACATGACACAACACACTTCAAACGGAACCTCAGAAAGGCTTGCAGTACTGTAAGGGCCTCGTTTATTGTACTGTATTTTTTTGGCGCACGCTGAGTGGTGTTCTTATCTACGGACAGAGATATGGACATTGATTACATCGCCATAAGGAAATAGAGCCATTCCAGACTGTAACGCGCGTTAGGTCACCGGCAGGCATCGCCCTCGACGCCTTTGATGAAGCTACTGACAACGAAACGATGTAATTTGATCGAGAAAAGGGTAGGTAGCGCAGCAACGGATGTTGTGTAAAAACTCACCGCAGAAACCGACATGCATGGTATGTCCATGAGCTGATCCGCATGTCATCGAAAGACAATAACACACAGATCGTTCTTCGATGAATCGCTAGCATGTAGCGCCGACGGACAGTTCCTGTTACGCATTCGGGTTTCTGGAATCGTGCTCGTTCCCAAGCCGATCATAAAAAGTGGGGGGTTGACTACGAAAGTCTGCGGAAGAAGAAAGCGCTTTGCGGCTGACGAACGACAGTTGGGGTAGGCATGGTGTCGGATGTCAGCTCCACCTGTCGTTGGCGCAGAGCTGTACGCCCCACATTTGAAAAACCGTGGATAATGTCGTATTGGGCGCAACGTCCTGTCAGCTTTGTCCATCGAACATGTCAAGTCCTCGCGACCAGATTTGAGCTCTCGCCGGGGTAATTCGTGAGAAGAGGGGCGTTCGTGAGCATGGCAGTTTCTTGAAGGGTCATCTGATAGGCGCCAGATACGAGCGAAAGATAGGGAAAAGGAATAGGTGGTGGCTGCAGTGTTCAAGTCGACAGATTTGGGAGCGTCTTGCGCGTTGCAGAGGACGGACGTATGGTGAAGAAAACGCATCGGAGTCCGATTCACTGTCCGAAACTCCCACCTCACTGGAAACGGGCTGGTCCCCGTCCCAAAAAACAAGACGCTCAGGGCCAGGCTACTGTAGCACGGAACGCCCCTCATCTGAATGATCTCACTGCTCGGTAAGGGTTTTTATGCTGCATCACACATCGAACGGCGTGGTATAGCCTTTCCTACCTCGTCGTACCAACCACTCAACTCAATCTGCGATCACAATACATACTCGAGTATGTATCAATAGTATCTAGTGGAGTCCATAGTTGTCATGCATTTTGTGATGGTCGCTCCATTTATTGAGTGCTCCTGCATCCCAAAAACAGACAAGAGAACAAAAAAAAGCGTCCGGGGCTGTATCCGCTACAACGGCGTCCCATACAGTACCACTTTTCCGAGCCGTTCAATATACAAGGCCGAAATGGTGGGTGCATAGAAAGGGTTGTTATTACGAGAATGTGAGAAGAAAAAAAAATTAGCCTGTGGCGAATTACGGGGTTAGAGTACGGGGTCAGGCCGGGTTTTGGACGCCCTCCCCCACTCCTCCCCAGCGCTCCTTTCTCCCTCTGCCCCCCGAATCCTGCCCTTTCTCCCTCACCGTCCTTCAGCGTGACGCATACCCCACTTAGGGCAAAGGATGCCCAGTGATGTGACTGTTTCCCAACAAAACCGGCTACATCCCACGAGATCCCAGCAGTGGGCTGCAGCCTGCAGACCCGGCAGCCAAGTCAAGAGGGTTGTACGTTCCGTTGGCAATTCGTCTCGTCGTTCCCCGCATAGCGCTTCCAAAATACCGTGAGCCCATGCTCATTGACTCAGTGTCAGGTGTTCGTCCGTGAGGGGTATGAGTGAGGCAGTCAAATCCCGCAGGGTGCATCTACTGGTCCGTAGTTTTTATTTCTTATGTTGTCATAAGACAATCACTCCCCCTTCCTGCATGACGTGAATAAATATTGTCTATTACACACTGATAAGGTATAATGTGCTGTTATTGCACCAATGAAAAACACCCCAACCACCGCGCTGAGAAAGAATAGCTGCCTGCGCTATTCATCGATCTGCATTGTCACTAACCTCTGAAGGAGGACCGAAGCAACAATCATGAGAGTAATGCGAACCCACATCGCCTGATCAACAGGTTAGCATCAGAACGGTTTGCCAGGAAAGAGCGACCCACCAAGATCTTGCGACTCGTTGTCCAGGAGGGCTTGGGGTGAAAATGTGGCAAAAACTTGCCGCGGAGGTGCATCTCGATTATGCAGGTCAAAGAGGACAGCTGCGTCTGGAGACACGATCGGCGTTATCACCAGCGTCACGAAATCGAAAAGGAGTCTAGACCAACCTCCTGTAACTCTTGACCGGTACGCCTCCATTCTAACGAGTTCCAAATCGTGATCATTTACATCGATTAATGTAGATAGTGCATGCGAGGAGGTAAAGGGATTGCGGTAGGTCGTAGAGGGTCCTGCTGACGGGGGCAGTGGCCCTATTGGCGGCGGTTGTGGTCCTGTTGGAGGCGGTTGTGGTCCTGTTGGAGGCGGTTGTGATCCTGTTGGCGGCGACTGTGGTCCCGCTGCCAGCGACTGAGTGACTAGTCAACACTTTGAAAATGAGTAAGTGTACCTTCTTCGCCAATGGCGCTTGAAATCTGGGCCATGAGGCCATCGTCGATAGCTCTGTTGGAGGCACGCTAGGAGAATCTATTAACGTTACGTTCTTCGTTAGTCGCGGAGACTTGCCTCTACGACCTTGAATGTGTATTCTGCAATTTTTTCATAATCCATAGCAAATATATATTTTTGATACGAAGAAATGTTGTCACGTTCTGTTTTTTCCTTCGCTACTTTTACCCTGTCCCGTGGTGCATAAGTGATATTCGCAATACACACACATATCGGACTTACTCATCGAATTTCCGTCGAATAAATTGTTGTTCGTCAAGCGGTAGCACTGGAAGATACTGCTGAAGCAGATTCCGTGAGCGATTCATATCAAAGTCTCCGCGTTGTATTCTGCCGCTTGTGAAGGTGCTCTTGATACTAGCGAAGAGGCTCTTCCCAAGAAAAACATTCGACACTTCGTAAACACTGTTGACGACTTGAGGGGCGATGTCAGGAGAAGCCATGTAGGACAGTAGTCGAGATGAAGTCTATGCAGCTGGCAGAAGATGGCCAAGTTTGTAGGGTATAGGGAACACTGTGGGGCAAGCGTTCTTAAATATATGGACAAATGTGAAGACAAGCGCTTCTGTCAATCGCAGTTTTGTTCCCCCAAGGGAAAGCAGGCGACGGTGACAAGCATAGATTGGACGTGGGGCATTGCTATGGGACCTCACTGGAGGCGGTTCAAGACTTGAAATCAATTGTGATCCTAAGCGACAAGAACAAGAACAGCATGTTGTGTAGAGAGACGAATGGAACAATAAGGACCACCAGAGTGTGGGTGAAGGGGAGTTGCAGTGTAACGTAAGATATAATACGCGGAGAGCACCGAGGATTACGTTATCAGCAGTGAGCAACCAACCAGACTCGGACCGGCAATTGCCCCGAAAATCCCCCCGAACAAAGTTCGCATATCACTCTTTGTTGGCTACCGAGTGCTAGATGTCGCGGGAGTCTTTAGATTCATTGGACGGGCCTGTAACCTTCGAGCCTGGATCAATTGGCCCCCATGAAACTTGGTGGGTTGAGCGACAAGAGGCGTTGGAACGCGCTGGATATATGCTTCGACCTCGCTACCGCCCTCACTGGAAACCGTCGTGGACTGGCACCAACAAGGATCATTTCCACTGCGAAGATGGTTTGAGCCAAACAGTTAGTATTGAGATCATTCTCTTCACTACTTGCGCTTATGCAATTTTAGCGACGGCTGTGCATGGATGCGACACGAATCGCTGACGGAAGGCCGGTGATGTTGAAGAGGCTTATCAACCAAGAGGGTCCTTATGAACTTCAGATCAATAGGCTTTTCTCCACAGAGGCCCTTTCGTCCGACCATCGAAACTGTTGTGTACAATTACTAGATGTCATCGATCTACCAGATGACCCTCCCATCATGGTGCACCCTCTACTGCGCCCGTTCTACGACCCTCAATTTCGGACGTATGGCGAATTTGTCACTTTCTATGCGCAAGTCTGCGAGGTATGTCCCCTTCTCCTCAGTGATTCAGATGACTCAACTCACTAGGGCGTACAATTCATGCATTCGAACAACGTTGCTCATCGGTATGTTCATTGTCGTCGTCCCTTGGTTTCATTGTTTTACGTGACCTGCACAGTGACTGCACAATTGAAAACATCATGCTTGATCCATCAAATATGTTTCCCGAGTCCTTCCACCCTGTTGAGATAGGACGAAGCAAGGACTTTCGCCGTAAGGCAAAATGGTATTCGCGGACTTGGCGCCCTACGAGATACCTTCTCATCGACTTCGGTCTTTCCCGCCTATATGATCCCGCCAACGGGTCACCGCGTGACAGGCCGCTTCGTGGCGGTGACAAATCTGCGCCCGAGCACCAGGACGGCAAGACGTGGTGTGATCCATTCCCCACCGACGTATACTACCTTGGAAACCTAGTCAGAGAGCATTACATCAAGGTCTGCCATTTCTTTTGTTCTTGAGGCACACACACCTTACCCGATGCAGGAATATCATGGTTTCGAGTTCATGGACGCACTCGTTGCGGATATGGTCCAAGAAGATCCGACAAAGCGACCTAAGATGGACGAGGTTGTTGTCCGCTTTGCTGAAATCAAGTCAAACCTCATTACCTGGAAGCTGCGTTCTCGTATAGTCCCTAGGAACGAGCTCTGGCCCGTTACAGTGTGGAGAACTGTCAACCATTGGTGCCGGACGGTGACCTATGTCCTCACCCGCAAGGCAGCCATTCCGGAGCCTAAATGAGTATCGTCTTTTTCATTCCGCGTACGCTCTCTTTTGTCGGTGTAGTAGGTCGCACTCCTTGTTCTGCCCTTATCCTTATACCTGCTGTCGTACTTGCTATCTAGTTTGATCTGCTCATCTTAGTCTGTCGCTCCCGTTGCATGTTGTTTCCTCGGTTTTGCCGCTTTTGGATGGAATAATACGTACAAAATCCAACTGGTCGACTCTACACCTTCCTACGCAATAATAACAGTGATTACAGCGAAGCTGACGGGAAGCAGTCCGGTCGATCGTAGAAAGCCGTGGCAGCGAGTGGGGCACCATTTAGCAATGAATTGTAATTCTAGGGAGTGGGGGTACAACGAGAGCCACCACCAGAACCCCCAATTGTTAACGCGTCAACAAACATTCAGACTTGGTATGGTATCTAGCGCAATGACAATGAGGTTCCACTGGTTGGTGCATATGAGCCGTAGTAATATTGTCCCAGGGGCTTGAAGCAGGATGTAAAGCAGCGGCCCCTTCTCCCACCCGAACTAGGTACAGTAGCTTGAATACAGTAAGACTGCTTGTTTACGGTTGCTCGCCTGGTTCGCCTTCTGGATTTGGACATTGTTGGACAGCCTGAAGAACGACGTCCTCAGAGGTGCCCTGAGTTGTATGATCATCTTAGATCGACCAAGTGCAGTGGGCAACGAGAGCGACTCGGGTACCTTATTCTCTGACAGTGACCCCGCCCTTGACGTTCCGCCCATTCTGTTTGCAATTCGTCTCTTCATTTCCCCCATTATACGTATCACTGGCAAGTACTCTCGTAGCACTTCCCAGCTGCCAAACCAGCGATAACCATTGCCTTTTGGTCCAATGGATTCGGAGTCAGAGTGCCAGTGAGGTTGTAAGCGGGGCAGTCAATTCCCAGAGGGACGGGTCTACTTGTCCGTAATTCTTTATTGTTCCTGTTGATGTAGACTATCACCCTCACCCTATGCGCGAGGGTGAAATATACTGTAATTGAATAAATTCTGTTATAGACAGACAAGGTACAATGTGCTAACACAAACAACAAAGTCCTCAAGTATAGCACTTACTGCAGCGCGGCGCAAGACTCCCTAGCCGCTCCATTATTGTGCTGTCTCGACCCACATCAGAATGCGGACCTCCAGGTCCCCGCCCAACGAAACCGACTCACCTAGTCAAGAATTCTGCTTCAAAATGGTTTATCAAGGTAAAGCAACTCACTCGTGCTGATTTCGAGGGAAATTGTGTCAACGACTTGCTAGACGCATCCCGAAGATGTAGCTCGCCCCGTGAGATTAAGATGAGGTCTCCTCTGGAGACATGATCAAGTTCGTTGCCAGGACAGATATTATAACCTAACCACTGTAGCCCTTGACCCAATTGAAATCTTACCTTGGTTCAGATTGCTAGCTTCTTCGTTAGACACATCTGTAAAACGGGGAGAGCGCCCAAACGCTTCGAGCACCTCCCACCTTGCAGATGCAGTGATACTTCGAGTGGACCGCCAGAAGGTCCCAATGGGGGGTAGTTGGCTAACTATCAATTGGTGTTAAGTCTTTAAAAAGGGCGACGTGCCTGCACCAAGATGGTGTGGCAGTACGATGACCTAGCTGTCTCCTGAAGGTGACCTTTGGTACCATATAACTTATGATACTTATCCGCACGCATGTCAATAGGCACACAACCTCCGCAAGTGCATCCGCAAACAGGAGGTGTTCGGAGAGTTCGGGGACCGATCCTGGACCGCCCCGAACGCCCCCGGTAGCCTCCCAGTTGTTACAGATGCTGGCCTGGTCGGTGTCGTGGTGGCCCGGGGAAGGGCGATTACCATTCGGATGATTGACGGGGTTATTACGGACTATGAGGATTTGTATATGCACACCGGTCTGCTACCAGCTTCAGTGGTATTGCCAACAAAGAGGTCCTTTCAGTTCGGTTTTAGGGATAGGTTTCCAAAAAGACGACTTGGAGTCGCGAAACCAGACGCGAACTGGTCGTGCCACGGGCATACTTCAGCAAGTACTCTTGCAAGTACTTCAGTTTCGCCCATTCGTCGTCGCTAACTGTCAGTAATTTTTCGCCATTGAGGAAACAGAATTAGGGAGCTATAGCAAGCCCAAAGCCCCCAATCCTTCGGTTCAAGCGACTGCCAGCTGAAACAGAAACAAGTAGAAATGAGGACCATGTTCCCGAACAGAGACAGGACCTGTCTAGCCTGGTATGGAACGCCAACCCGAAGGTCGCCAGACGCCGGGATCCATAGACAACTGTAACTTACTGTGCACCATCTCGTTCAACTTCCACGGCAGTAGTCGGGGTGTCGGAGCCCAAGCTGGCGTTCGCTGCCAGGACACAACAGAGCGGGAACGCAAAATCTATCGGAGCCTGAAGGTCGCGGCGCAGCGTCGACTCCGGTGTTGAGTACAAAAGAATAAATTGAAATGAGGTCCGAACGCACAAAGAGATGGCCCAATTAGGCGCTGGCCGTTCTTCTTCGCGCTATTTGGTACGTCGCTAACAGAGTGTTCCCCAGTTGCTTTTTTAATTGTGGCTTTTCCAGTGGTTCCTCAGGCCTCAGGCCTCGGTAGTGTTGGTCAAGTTCGGTTCAGTCCGGTTCTTAGCCCTTATTTGCTGAACCCCAAACCGGACCCTCAGTTCAGTTCAGGGGATTTGCCTGAACCCCGAACTGAACCCACAGTTCTAGTTCTATTTGGTCCGGTTCAGGTTCAGGAAGTGGTTGAACGCCGAACTGAACGTGGACGATAGGTTGATTACATAATCAAAAAAAGCGTGCATAATTTCTGGGTAAGGGTACCACAAAAGACAAGCTTTTGGGGTATAAGTCGGAAACCAATCAATTGCTGTTATGTATTGCTATTTACAAGTATCACTACTAGCTTGGGGTATCATGTAGGTAACTAAGGTAATGGGTTTATGCACTCTCATCACCCTCGTTGCCGCTGTCTAAAGACCTGATGAAGTCTTCAGTATGGAATGCTGCTTGTGTGGTTGCTGCAATGTGGCCATTCCGGTAAGCACTTTTGAGTAGCTGAAGTGCTTCAAAAACATTTGTTTGTAATCTGTTCCTCCGTGAGCAGTCAGTGATGCCTCCACTGCTAAATGCACGCTCTGATGGGGTTGCTGAGCCTTGAATGGCAAGATAATCCCGTGCCATCTTCCTCAGTGTTGGGTATCTGGTATTGTTCTAGCTCCATCAGATATGTGTAAAATGGATGGAAACAGCTGAACTTACCCCCCACCAACCAACAATATCTGTCGTAGTTTCAGCCCCAGCCTTGAGGTACTGCTGAAGCTCATCACGAGGCCCCCCTGCAGCGTTGTCTTGCTGTTGGATCGCTTGGACAGCATTGAGAAGGAAGGAACCACCATATTGATATGATGGTTCCGAGGTAGGAGCTGGTGTGTCGGTGTCAGCACGGAATGCAAGTTGAAAGTGTGATGTAAACACACCTGGGGCATTCTCCTTCGTCGTTGCTGTACTGTGGTTCGGTTCAACATAATATCTGTCAAACTACAATAGCCGTCAGTAAACTGAACTAATAGAAGAGAGCTACTTACCACATCTTTGAGCTGCAACATGCCGTGTGTGTATCGCTCGGTGTCCCATTGATGCCGAAAGTACATGTCCTTGAAATTTGGATCCAGGACTCAGCGACGCAGTGAGAAGTTAGCCCGAGTTTGTAAAAATAAAAGAGATGAACTTACCAAGACATATAAAGTATGCCGAAGATGTACTGTCTACTCGGCCGTACCACTTATGAAGGCTCTTGATGCCTCCATTGAGGGCCTCTTTAAGCCCTTGGTACTGCGAACGAGTGGCCATCGTTTCCCAGCGCTTGATGAGGAATTCGAAACTCGGGATGATGCGCCACACGGTTGGTGAGCGCTCGCTTGAGAACGTCTGCTGGACGTTTGATGGCTCCTAGAAAAGGTGCCATGTGAATGTGCGAATGAGGAAGGAACAAAGTAAAATAAATAAAAAATTACCCTGAGCGCGCCCCTGATGTCTTCGAGGCGCAGCCAATCCTTTCGGCTCAAGTGGTAGTCGGCATAGCTTCGCTGCTTCGTGAGACATGGTACATCATCACTCGTGTCCGCAAGGAGGATGAATTGAGTGATTGCCTGTTAAGGAGTGAGATAAGGTTTTGATTAAGGTAGAAATCGAACGCACCGCCTTGAGTAGAATAAAACGCTCGAGGAACTTGAAGAGGGATCCCCATCGAGTACGGATCCACGAAAGAAGCTCAAGCGGGGTAATCCCAACTTGAGTGCAGGATAGGCGGAAAAATGCTCGGGCTTGAGGAGACTTGCGAATCTGCTTGACGAGGGCGATCGCTTTTCCAAGCGAATCAGCCGCATCGATGTCCTCATCGTCATCACCATCATCGCCTTCGTTCTCTTCAGCAAGAACTCCTTCAGTACCAGTGACGAAGGTGTTGTGCTGCTGGCTGAGACCTGGGGCAATCGACTCGACGAAATGCTTGGCTGCGAGGTGTAGTGAGTGCTCCATACATCTAAGTTTTATATTAGATCGGAAATATTTAGATGTACGAACACTTACATCATGTCATAATCTCGGGCCATCCATCCAGTCTTCGCCACTAGGTTCTTCTCGAGCATGCGAAGTGTCGTGCGGTTCACAGCTGCGCCGTCGCTGGTAAACCACCCGACCTGGGACAGATCACAGTAGATTAGTAAGACCGAAAAACAAAGGGACGCAATCACGACACACCTTGCCAGTTAGTTTGTACCTGTCCAATGCGTTGCCCAAGATCTCTGCCATGTTCTTGCCGGTATGCCTTCCCTTAATCTCCTGGAAGAGGAGCTGCTCCGACATTAACACCCATGCGTTGGGGCGATCAACAGACGCATGTATATAGTGTGCTGTGAGGGAGAGATAGGGGTCACCCGGCCCAGACGTCCACGCATCGAAGGTAAAAGAAATCTTGCTCGGAACCATGTCCATACTCTCGCAGACCCTTTCTTCTGCAATGTGTGCACGCCGAAGTATTTCAGCCCGAAGGGATTTGCGGTGCGGAATGTCCTTCTCAGCAAGGGATGGCCGGCAGAATTTGAGGAGACGGCGAAACCCGCCGCGTTCAATCAAACGGAACGCCTGGAGGTGTGGTGATATGTTAGCATAACGCACACCAAGGACAAGGTCGTACTTACCTCGTCCTCGGAAATGATAAGTTCGATAATGAAATCGAGAAGCCCTGCATTCGTAAATGCAGGGGCCCTGGGCTCATGGGTGACCACCCCGTCGAGAGAAGTTTGCCTGGAGTTATATGGTCAGTATTGAGCAAGTCAGAGAACAATTGCTTACCCGTCCATGTCGGCAGCAGTTTGCGAACGGAAAAGCGCGCGGGGATGTGGCACAACACCAACTGCCTTGCACCGTTTGCGATAAATGTCAACATGGTGTCTGGCAATGTGCATGCGTAGGGTGCTTGTGCTCCCGGTCAAGAAACACGCCGTTCGCTTGATCGAGATGTCATCCCTTCGTGTAATTGTAGTCAGTTAGATGGAAATGGTAGATAAAACAATGGCACTTACCGGCAAACTGTGCACCAGTGCCCATCCAGAATCTTCCTTGTAACTGGATGTACATGTCCTTTCTCGCGGCGGAAGATGAGGCGTATGTCAGCCGTACGCTCCTCCCGAGATATGACAGTCACAGCCTGGAAAGTAGATGAGTATGCGAGTCGAAAGTGAGAGGTGATGGGAAACACACCCTAATGTCAGCGTCAGCCATAGCCCTCAAAGCCTCATAGTCATCGGACGCGGGCTCAGTGACGGGCTCGGTGGTAGCGCCACGGTCATCACTGTTTGCGTTGCTGTCTTCGCTATCTTCATCGTCCACGTCAATGGTGACCTTCTGTGTGACGCGGCGAGCAGGGCTCTTGCATGAGGCCTTGCGTTTGATCGCTAGAGGTGTGCTGGCGGGGGCGCTTGAATCCGACTCAGCCCCATCGAGATAACGTTGCGCTGGGCGAATAACGCGAGTCGTCCGACGTAGAGTAGCAGTCGGACCAGGCGGTTCACCCTCGCCCGAGGAAACGCGGCCACCAGACGCATCGCCAGACGCATCGCCCAAAGGGAATGGAATGGAGTCATCGGCATCAAATGACCAAGTCATCTCCGATGCGTCTTTCAATGTGCCATCGGGACGGACGGCATCGCCAAGGTCGGGTGCGAAGGAAGACATCGGGTGACTTGGAGAGTAAATCAGTGGGGGGTGAGGGCGCTGAGAGAGCAGCGACGTACCGCTTTTATGCAACTTTTTCGCTCCAGAGTCCATACGAGCGGCGTTCCTTGAAACGCGAAATCCCATGACGAATTCTTCAATTGAGTCGGGTGCACAAGGCATGAGAAATGCAGCCTAGTAGCAGCGCGCACTAGTGGTGGCAGCGCGTGGGTGCGATCGCGACGATCATCGCGTTGTGTCGACAAGAGCATTGAGGATGTCTTGATGAGGGTCAGATGAGGCGGTTGGGACCGTTGGGACCGAACTTGAGAAGACCCATATTGTACTGGGTCGATTGTAGTGCACCGGGCTGGGGAGAAGAGCGGACAATGCGTATATCATCATGGTATATCGGTATATCGTTATCAGTGAAAATCAGTGAAAGACGACACCTTCGTCACGTGGGCAAAAGTCCCACGGTCAAACCCACGCGGTCTCGCGCGCCATGCGGCTACAGCAAACAATAATAGCACATTTCAGACTGTCAATAGCACATTTCAGACTGTCAATAACTACAAGGTTTCATTCTCGTGTCTAATAACATTCTGAAATTTTTTGAAGGGTTCGGGTTCAAACCGCGTTCGGATGCGTTCTCCAAGAAGGAGAGATGTGCCGAACCCCGAACGGAACCGTCGGTCCGGTCCGGAACAAGAGGCCGAACCTCGACCCCAATTTGGCGTTCAGTCCGGTTCCGTTCGGGTTCAAACCATGGTTCGGAACCGAACTTGACCATCACTAGGCCTCGGCGCCTCAGCGTTCAGGAAAATGGTACAGGAGATTGAACTGACTCGAACCAGTTCGTTCGCAAACTCAACGCAAGACTCAACGTGCTCTTGACGATCGAATTCACGTAAAACACACACACGGTGACTATTATATTCTTGGTCAGCTGACGAGGACCTTGCACGTTTTTTTAGGTTTGATGAACGTACTATAAAACGATTACGTGACACGGGTTTCAAGCTCTTCACGACGTATGCAACCAAATCCTTGTGGTGCGTGCTTTGGCGGTGCCACGCACAACTATCATAGTGTATACGGATCTCTTTAGAGATATATAGTGGGACATTAATTTCGTCCTACTATATGAAGGGCTGATGTGCCATATCCCGAAACAAGAAAAGTCGATGAGAAGTTGAGTTCGGTCCGAAAGGCTGTAATAGAATAATGTATACGGTATGTAAAGGCGTAGTCACTCTTCTCTGCTTGATCAGTCACCTTCATCTGAGCCGAAGACATCACTAGTGGAGAGCTGAAGCTGGGGATGGAGAGGAGAGGCAAATGATGTCGTTTCAACTGCCCAAAGTGTCAGCCAGCAGGCCAATAAATCATCAAGCGAAGAGGCATCTTACCATCGTCGGCTATCCCATGACCCGGTGGGTGATCAGGAAAGAACGCCGCGACGAAGTGTTGTGGGGGTTCGTCCTGTCGACGAACACGTACGAGGACAGCCGGTTCTAGATTACAACTCAGATCAGTGATAGAGATGCCCAGGACAGAAACCGAGACTGACCTCCGGTAGTTGTTGATTGAAGTGCCGTCATATCCACACTGTCCACATTTCCAACCAGTGTATCTGTCTGAGTTGACGCTTGGTGCGGGTCAATGAAGGAGTAGCCAGCGGGCGGATCTGGTGAGATGTGTTGGACCGTAGTCGACTCTGGAATGTCTGGCAGTGGCGCTGCAGTAGGTGAGCATTTTTATACTAGATAGAAAGGAAATGGAAAAACCTCGTGAGCTAGTAGCTTCCCTCAACTTATTCCTTATGTGTCGGTCGATGGCCCGATCGGATGCACTCTGCATGAGGATTAGCTATACACCTTTTACGCAGACGCCACGGGGTCCTGACCTTGATCACCATGGACGTCGTCTTGGAGACACGTTTGAAGTGCCTAGTAAGGACCCATCGTTCTAGTCGAGACTTGGTCTTCTCCATTCTCTCTTCAATGTCTTCTAAGCTGTTCAGTTTCCCCGTAAATGTACTGGGCGCCGTACGAGTTAACCACACTTACTCATCATATAAAAGTCCAATCACTTCTTGATCCTGGAGTGATATTAGGTGAATGTTCTGCTGCAGGAGGTTGCGTGCTACATCCATATCGCGGTTGACACTTCGTAACTTGAAGCTGGCTAGGTTTTTCTGGAGATCTTCGACGGCGGCTCTCCTAGTTGACAAACCATCTACATTCTGTAGGGAATGGCGCCTCTGAAAAAATACACCAGGCATTTAGGAGGGCTGTAGGGTGAAGTGTGTAAGTTCTGTGCCAGCAGATACAGTTTTTTAAGGAGGAAGAGCGGGAGAGTCGACTTGGCCATGGTATCGGGCCTTATAAAGATGGGGGCTACCAGCGTACCATTGAGATTTTGTTCCAGCGCACCGGAACCAGTAGGCCTTGACAACAAGTGACCAACCAGATACTCAAGAACCGTTACAGGCGTTCAATTGATATGGCGAAGATCAGCCACAATCCTAGTCATCTTTGGCCTGAGGAGGAAGAACAAACGTTCCCATAGAGAGACAAGATCGCATTCCGGTGCGTGGGATGGAAAGGAATGAAGGATGTGATAATAAGAACAATAAGTTCGAGGGAGAGAAGGGGTAAGGAAATTACGTTATGCCATCAACGCGTGGGTTCTCACTGGCAGTAAATACAAGCTCGCGCGCTGTTGGGCGAAGTCCCCACTCTTCGCTATACTCGCACACACGATGGCATTTCAAGATGAAAGAGAACTCCTTGGAAATCGTCCCAGAAAGAAATTGGGAGAGATTGGTGGTCCCGAAACCTGGTGGGTCGAACGGCAGCAAGCTTTGCAGCAGGCTGGTTACATGCTTCGTCCCCGATACCACCCCGATTGGACACCGTCATGGGCTGGCACCGATAAACTTCCTCTAAAATTTGAAGATGGCCATCGACAGTTGGTAAGATTGGACAACCGTCTACCTACGCTTCGATGTGCTCATGACGTGTCGTTTCAGCGGCGGCTGTGCATGGATGCTACACGAATATCTGACGGAAAACCTGTCATGTTGAAGAGGCTCCTCGTGGAAGAAGGCCCTCACGAGCTCCAGATCAACAAGCTCTTTGCCAACGAACCCCTCGCCTCCAACCCCCGAAATCACTGCGCGCCCCTTCTGGATGTCATTGAGCTGCCAAACGACCCTGCGATTATGGTGCATGCACTATTACGTCCATTTTATGACCCCAAGTTCCAAACGATTGGGGAGTTCGTGACCTTTTTTGCGCAAATTTGCGAGGTGAGCCGAGTGTGATGTGGAACGATGATGGCTGGGTTGCTAATCTACCTACCCAGGGCGTAGAATTCTTGCATGAGAACAATGTCGCACATCGGTATGTGTTACTTGTCCTCTTGTCTGCCATTCTCACCTTTGATTGTAGGGACTGCACAGCTCAAAACATCATGCTTGACCCATCAAATATGTATCCTGAATCTTTCCATCCAGTCGTGACGGATCGAAGTAGGGATTTTCGTCGAAAGGCAAAAGCATATTCTCGCACCTGGCGTCCTACACGATACCTTCTCATCGACTTTGGCCACGCCCGTCAGTATGACTCTTCCAAAGGACGACCACTGGACGAGCCTCTGAGAGGCGGCGACAAATCCGCACCCGAACATCAAAATGGTACACTATGCGACCCATTTCCCACCGACGTATACTATCTCGGGAACATGATTCGGGAGGACTACTTGCAGGTCAGAAGTTCCACTCGTCCTGAAAATGGGTGCCCTAACTCGCCCGACTCAGAAATATAAAGGGTTCGAGTTTATGGAACCACTTATCACTGAGATGGTCCAAGACGACCCCTTAAGACGCCCCGTCATGGGCGAGGTCATTGCTCGTTTTTCGGACATAAGAAAAGGTATCAGCACCTGGAAGTTGCGCTCGAGAATCTCCCGCAAGGATGAGATCTGGCCGGTTGCTGCGTGGAAAGCCGTAAACCATTGGACTCGGACCGCGCGCTACGTCCTTGCCAGCAGAGCGGCTATTCCCGAGCCCAGCTGAGCTATGAATCTGTTTCCACTTTCCTGCGCTCGTTGTGTGTACACCATGTATACCCACTGTCCTATACTAATATGCAGCTCTATCCACTCGTCTTAGCTATACAATCGTTATATTATGGCTTCTCGCCCCTTGCCATTGCATAAGTTGAGGTGACACGAACACACTGTAGTCTACCCCGTTCCTTTCTATGCACACGCGGGATTACAGTAATAACGAAAGATCCTCCTAGTAAACGTGGAGGGAAAAAATTCTGGGTAACTGTATCATTGCAGTAGCCGATCTTATCTGTGGCGATGAGGTGAATAAAACCGTGTCAAAGCCCAGATCCGTCGTCTGTATGCTCCTATTAGATTCATTGATCATGGTGGGTCAACGCACAGAGGAGACAGCACAATAGAGCGAGAAGAAGGCTGATCGGCTTTCTAGGAGACTGGTGCATTCGTGAGGGTGACCATATAGAGTTCACTATTGTACACGCGTTCGCCAATGCTCTGCTGGCGATCGGACAGCGTTCCCTGGGGCGCCTTGATTCTGATGGCCGTTCCCAAGTCGGCAACAAGGGAAAATTGAGGACTGGGGGTGCACGCCAGCGGCGTCTCGTGGTTCGTCGATGGCCCTCCAGGCTTTTCAACCCTGACTTCGCCCTGGAAAAATGTGATAGAACTCAAATTCTGGGTCTTGTTTATTGCAGTTTATTTGACAGGGCGGCGATTGGTTACCTCAAGAGGACAGACCCGTCACCAGGTCTTCTACATACACTGCCCCGTCGTCCCGCTGTACACCCCCAGACGGTATTGTTCGCTTTGTTACGCAAGTCGCACAATGGGGGTTTGACAGAATTGAAGGCGCTGATAGGCGATGCTTCTTCGCCCAAAAGTCCTCCATTAGGCTTCCTGAGATTTGCGACATCCGAGAACAAACTGGTCTCTTGCTGCAAATGTACCGGTGTTGGGCGGAGCCAAGGACCACGACCGTAGCCTGGTGCGAGAGTATGCACGACACATACGGTATTACTCTTCTAGTGATATGAACCAGAAGGAGAGCGGCCGCAAATCCAAGAACAACCTTCATCGATCGAGCTGCAATTTCGTCCAGTTAGTACGTTTGTACGTCGTCCCTGAGGGTGCAACATGGACGCCACAGGGGAGTCATACCGGGATTCACGAACAATCAATATACTTCAACCCGATAGATACAACAGTAGCACTAGGAAAATAGAGGAATGGATACAGTAGTATCTAAAGGATCAGAACGAAACGAGTCCGGCTAATTCCTAGGAATCCTGCGGAGTTCGGGCATGTCGGAGCTTCGCGGAGACCGCATCCATGCCGACCGATCAACCGCCTATGTTCTGGTTGCTGCCAATCTGTCTATTCAAGGAGCTTCGGTTCGTACAGTACAGTATTCGTAGGAAATTAGGAAAATCCCTCATCTCTGAGACCATTCGTGAGACAGATTTCTAGGTCATGCGTCCGATTATTCTGGTCGAGAGTTGTCGGAGGGAAGTAGCACGTCCCGAACCCCACAATACTAGTCTTGTTTCTGTAGTCTATAGTTCCGTCATAAATTCACGGAGTGGGTATGCATGCCGGCCAAAGACAATAATGCCTTTATCCAGTAGCTGTTCCACGAGGCGCTCTCGACGCGAAGGCAGAAAGGTACACATGGGGTGTGGAGCTTATCGAGATTTATCGACGACAGGCTCAATGGATTTGTTTTTCCATTTGGTGGCTTATTGGGTTGTTCTAGTGGATAGATCGAGACGCACAAATCCCGCTCGAGACATGGTTGAGTAATTGCTGGAAAACGAATACAATGGGCTCAGAGCTAAACAGAATCCGCATTCAGTGTTGGAGTACTGTTGGAATGAAACCCCTTTAGCGCGCTCTGATTAAGCGTGGAATGGACGCATACTACCGTTCCACTTACATGAAGAGGTACTATTGTTCCCGCAGTTCTGCAAATTCCCTGTCATGTGCAAATCTCGAAAGATGATTCTCGATCACCACTTTCCTCTTGTCCTCTCCACTCAAAAAAATTGCTGTATGTTTTGTAGGGTATTTACTCATAGGATCATACAAAAAAAATAAGGATCAGTCGAAATGTGTGTCTACAGTGAGGCAAAAACAACAGAGTGGTTGGTATTTGCCTGCATCTGCACCACAAGATCCCATAGATCTTGTGAACCTCCTGATATTCTGGGCAACTAGGTCATTAATACACATTATAAGGACCACATGTGGCAATGTTGATATCACTGATCCCATGCGATTACTTTGCAGACAAGAATCTTACCATGGGAGTGACTAAAGCGTGACACGATCTGGTCTCACTCGGAAGGCACCTCAGCATCTCTGGCGGGTGTCAAATTATGACGTTAGCGTGACATTTCGTGACAAAAATTTGCAGAAGCCAGGGAAAACTTGGGAGCTTGCTGCGCCTCCATTCGATTGAGAAAAAAAAAAGGAAATATTTCCATTTCATCCTATGTACATTGGTCTACTCATATGTCGATTTTGAGGTACTCACGATGCCTTGTTGAAGCAGGAGAAAATGGTTATTGAAAATTTTGCATATCTACGGGAACAATAGTAGTAGAAGAGGTAGTATGTAATAGACCTACGCATCAAACCACGGGAAGCAGATCGAAATCACCGTCCCTGAGACTATTGTAGGCCAAGATGGAGCAAAGAAAGAATCGCTGCTAGCCTGTGAGCTTCTGGAAGGTCCGGACTTGACAGTGACGCTGAGAACTACTCGGAAAAGATCGCTGCTATTGGGAGGGGCAAAACAAAGACTTTGGCATGCGAAGCGGGTACAAAGACAAGCATGCTTGAGAATGTCAATAGAGCATAGCCGACCAGCACTCTCTGTAAATCTTGGTTTTGATTTCCAACAAGAAATTTGGAGGCGGTAAGTGACGGGAGAGCGAGAGGGAATGAGGAGCAGACGATTGGCATCCAACATTTCCTGAAGAACCGCAGAATTGATGCGACAATTTTGCCAAACGAGGCACCCGAACGAAATACTTGGCGCTGTTTCAGTGGTTGCAATAAGACGTAATGGTTAGTAGTGCTAGTCACCAGGAAAGGGTAATTCATTCACTCGCATAGTGTGCTTGGCCAGGTTTGCCCTAACTGAATCAAGACCCGACGCACTAGAAACCGAGAACGGGTCAGGCATTGCTACATGCTACGCTTTTCGGTTGACCGTGGTACGATATCTGATTCTCACCGTGACAGAGTTGGTGAGTACGACAAGCTGTTCCACTCCCGTATTTTCTCACACCATTGGCAGACCCGTTGTGTGCTTTCGTAGACCTATCGGGATTTTCGCACTTGGATTCGATAAATCATGCTTCAGTGACCGATTTCGAAAGGAACAGGGGTGTCAATGCTGTATTCTTCCACCGTACCAGCGCTCTATTCCTCTGCCAGTGGACGCGGTGGTTACCCTTAACGAGACTCGGCGTCCAGACATTGAGGTCTGACTAAGTCAAGAACGACACAGGCCTGGGGAGGACAGACGAACCGGACGAAACCGGGACTACTAGTGGAAGGCTCGGAGCGGTAGGACAGACAGGGCCATGCAAGAGTCAGGAGCAGTGGCTGAGCCTTGTACTTTACGACCACGAACAGTAAGCCTGTCAGGACTCAGGCTGGTGGACCAACTGAAAACCAAGTACATTTCGGTGGTGGGCTGCCACTGCAGCCACGGTGACCCGACCCGGTGACCCAGAGGCCTAAGGCAGCGGGCCGAGAAAGGCCGGTTGCCTCATTGCCTCATTGGTTTGGTTGTGGTGGGTGCAACCACGGGAACGACAGCATTCCTTAACCCTCTCTCTTACCTCAGTACGAGTTGGATCAAGATCGAGGCCCATCGAATCCTTTCGACTACCCTGATCTATAAATCGTCACTTTCTAAACGAATCAACATCTGCAAATGTCGTCTGCACCCACACCCTGCGTACCCACCCGCAGTGCATCTACATCCAAGCCCAAGGGCATATTGAAGAACGCACCACCTACGCCTGGGAGTTCAGCGGCACAACAGTGAGCAAACCCTGTTAATTGATCCTAGCGGGGCCATCTGACCATGATCATATGTCTGTTCTGTCTTCTTCCAACTTGCGCCTCACGTGTTTCATATCTTCTGCGATCGCCCATGCTGACACTTCTACGAATCCCACTCGTACATACTCCCATATTTGTTTCCTCTCATTGCGTTTGCTGCGTTGTCCCATCGTTCTGCCTCTGACAACGGCTCAACTATTACTCGACCCCTCAACCCTATCGAATCCGATTGCCTCGGAGCAGCCTACAATGGGACGAAGCGAATCTGGCGCTGACGGAGCTACAGAAGGACAGTCAGATGAAGATAACAGAACCCAAGACGCCTTATGTGCACTATAACGCAGAACTGGACGAAGTCGATGGCGGTGCGTACCCTCAACCCACCTGGTTACTACTATTCCGGCTCACGTGGCAGAATTCTGAATAGAAATTCCGGAATTCAACTTGGGGAGCACGTCCGCTCCTTCACCACCGCCCGCATCCCCATCGCCGATCGAGCCATCGCCCCCACGGCGTCCGTCCTTTTCCACGGGAAAGCGGCCGGGGCGTTCGAGCAGCGGCAGCTCTAACCGTAGCGCGAGCTTCAACATCCCCTCCGAAATTCAGCAAGGCGAGGTGGAGGAGGAAAGCAGCGACGATGAGCCCATGACACCTGAGGGTGCGTATCGTGCATTGTAATCTCAAGGGCGAGCTTACTGACTCGAGCTCGAACCCTATTGCAGCGGCCGCGAAGCACGAAGCTTTTCTCAAGGCGCGTGGGCGCCATTATTCGAACGAGGCGGAAGCGATGAAGGTTCGCAAATGCACTTTTTCATGCACTTTTATCCGTGTCCATGCATTCTTGTGCTTTGTGCGCTGACTGGTCGGCCCTTGGCCACATCTACAGCGCGCCCAGTTTTCGGATTCAGAAGAGGAAGAGGACTCGGCAGGCGATGGTGGAGTTGTACCCCGTTTACCCAAGGCCAATGGCTCGCTCAAGGACCCGGTTTCTTCACGTTGACGTTCAGTTGGTACCCAATGAATGGAAGAATCTGCTTATGTAGATCATCGATTTGACGTTTGTCTGTCTAGTTAGTTCGGATCAGTCGTTGTATCCTTTTCCAATGTAATTTGTATCGTCGACCACCTCGATCGAAGCAGCAATTTCGTCAAGCCAAGCCAAACACAGCGCTCCTTCCATAATTACGTCATCCCGACCCACGATCTCAATCCCACTCAACCTTCACTTTCACTGACCAGTTCGCCCCGAGCCCGTTTTTGGGTTATCAAAGCGCTGCAAGCTGATGCATGGCGGGTATGAGAGACGCCGCACCACTATTTTAGAAACCATGGGAAACATTGCCGACATGTCCTATATTATCAACCGGACGCATAACTAGAATAACCGTTGCGTCTGTCGGTGGTCGATGCGGTAGGATACCAGATGTCGCGCCACACCCTTGGTCATACCCAAGAACTGTTTTTTACTGTACTAAGGAAATTGAAGGAGGGAAATGGTTTGATATCTCCTCCCATCGTGATCGTCAGCGCACTGGCAGGTGGTGGGCCGCAACGTCTGCCTCCTCACCCCATACGGTTCACTTAACAGATGTCGTACTGAAAGGGGCAGAAGCACAGCGTGCATCGTGTTGAGTCTTCACGCGTAATCGTCTTGCAGTTACACCTGACGCGTTTCGGGACGTGCACCAAGGCCTACATAATAGCGCGTGCGACATGATCTCGCCAAGTGATTTTTGGTATTCGATCGACGAGCGTGCGCTGGAGGAGTTAGCCCGTGTTGTTTGAAGCTCGAAGGTCGGGGCCGAGTCAGGGTATGATATACGGGCGTTCAGTTAGAAATCAGGAGAGTCGAGCCCGGAGTTTGGTGCTGCTCTGGGCGCCGTGCCCACGAGGTACTGTACTGATCCAGGATTCCCGTAGTTGGCAGCATTACACAACGAAAATAAATATTGTCTAAGATTCTGAAATTACTATCCACGGCCTCGTACTTCAAATGAGGGCAGCCTAAGGCTGAACAGGTACTGTGTTCTCTCAATTCGAAAACGCAATCCTAAGTGGTAGGCTCAGTGTGAACACGAAAATCCCTTCTGCATATTGTAACCATACTGGCATGTGAAACCATGGTTTAAATATCAAAAGCTCAACTTCTGTATTATATTAGAAAGTACAGATATTCTGTTTCAATGAAATCCAAGTCGCCCTATCATTCTGCCACCTATGAAATGAAAACCCTATGCCTGCAGAGGAACGACGTTATTCACAAACGGATAATTAGTGTATCCGTCCGCGGACTCCCGGGAGTAGAATGTATCACGGTTATACCGCGTAAGTGGGAGACCTTCCTTCAGGCGCAAAGGGAGATCCGGCTGCAATCTGTAATGAGAAATGACCTTACTGATTGCCGAAAAAACAACTCACGTTTGCAATGAAGTGACGACCAAATGCGACCAAACCTCCGTACTTCTCCACCATTTTACTTGCGGCAACACCGTTCATACCGCCGGCCGCAATATAGGTGCGATCACCCCAGGCTTTCCGCAAAACATCATTTGAATGAGCCCGGTTTTCGTTGGTGACGTCTGAGTCGATGATCCCATCAACTCGTGGCTCGACGACGTGAATATAGGCGAAGTTCGGATGAGCATCACGGACTCGTTCAACCAAGGCGGTGAAAGTAGGAAGCGGATCTTCCATGCCCATGTCTATGCGGCTGGATTAGGTACGAACGAAACACGAGACCGATAATCCTCACCCTGATATTTAGACCATGGGCTGATGCGGAAAGCCGTCCTTTCGGCACCAACCGTCTCCACAACCGTGTTGATCACCTCGAGAGGGAAGCGCACACGGTTCTCTATAGATCCTCCATATTTATCCGTCCGCTCGTTTGACATCGACTGCATAAACTGGTCCAGGAGGTAGCCATTGGCGATATGTACCTCTACGCCGTCGAAGCCTGCCTCTATAGCGTTGCTCGCTGCCTTGGAGTACAGTTGAAGGTATTCCTTGAGCTCCGCAACCGTAAGTTCTCGCGGAACAACTGTTTGATCTCCAGGCTCTGTCCCGTTACTGACTCGGAGGGGAATGGGACTGGGGGCGACGAGATCGAAGCCACCCTCTCGCCTGAGGACACTAGGTTCAGCAGCACGACCAAGGGCCCAAAGTTGGAGGTAAATGTAAGAGCCATTTGCGTGAACGGCATCCGTAATCTTTGTGCGGTAAATCAGCCCATGTCGTAGTCGTAGGATGTGGGGGAACACAAACCGATTTCCATCCAGAGATTTGTGCGGCGTTCCAGATACCTGGCACGTTCTCATGACCTGCTGCTTGAGCAGCGATAAAGGTAGCTTCTGTTACTATGAGCGTTCCTGGCACGCTTGAACGCTGGGCGTAGTAGGTTTTGGCAAGTTCGCCATGTACGTGGTCCTTGTCCGCACGTTGGCGTGTCAAAGGAGCCATCACGACACGATGCTGAAGATCGCTAGTGCCAACGCGGAGGGGCTGGAAAAGAGCAGACACAGAAGTAGACATGTCAAAGAGACGATGAGAGAAGTAGTTGCGGTAGTAGTGTAAGGAAGAAAGTTGCTGTTCGTTGAAGCATCTCTAGGGAAGCATTTATAACCCAGAGCTCAGCACTAAGCCATGAGAGCGATGCCGTTCATGTTAGCAGTGATCAGCAATTCATCAAGCTAGCTTAGTTGGCGGTCAGTCCTTCTACCCGGGCCCGCTGCCGATATCCGAGTGCCCTTTGTCAGCTCGATTGTAACCGTGTGAGCCACGAACTCGGAGTTTGTTGGTTTGTACGAGCCAGACTCCCAGTCGGAGCAGACTCGGATCAACCGGGTGAATGTTGCGTCAATTCTGTCCCAGTTCATTCGATTCGTCATCAGCAAACGCTCTGCGGCGTACAGACGGTTATCTTACTGATCCCCTAAGTGATCCCTTGTAAACCGGCGCAGGGCGTAAGGATCAAATCCCGGATAAACCTCGACACTCGAGCTATTCTTAGATATCGTCAGATTCTAGACCATACCAATCACCTCAGCACATTCCTCCCCAAGGGTGCATGGGAACTTTCAGCACACAGATGAGGAGGGGCCACCGAATGTCCGCATCATTCAAAGCCCGGAGCGCTCCATCTCAGCACTCACCTCCGTTCCTTGACCCGTAATGCAGTCATGGCCTACTCTTTTTCTTCTGGTTCTGTACGATGAGTCTCCCGCCAACGACTCGATGTGGCGTTCTCAGAAGGCGTAATCCTGTTAATTCAAAGAAAAGGAAGGTGTTGGAGTAGTCTTTGTTCAGCAAAGTCACGGAGGGACAGTGGGATCACTATTTGACAACGCGAAATTCAACTTGAAGATAAGTAAAATCTGGTGAACTTCAGGAACTTGCCACGAAGGCGCTCTTGACGTGAATCGTAGAAGTATACCTAAGTTACGAAAGTTAGCATATGGGTATTGCTTTGAAGTGCGCTACCCGTACTTTCGCTTCAATGAATTTCAACTTCGGCCTTAGATGATGCTCCGTGGATGAGTGAACTATATTTAATCGCACTGAGGAGAAAGGTGAGGAGATTGATGCCCCTGCATCAATCTGCCCGCCAGCTGCAAGGCTTGTGTCGACGTTGTAACGGTAGCTCGGCCGTTGGGCCCGAAATCTTATCTTTTGTGCTCGTCTCGGATCTCTCGGAACGTTCGGACTGCCGAAGTCTCAAAGTCACGTATCGCCTCCTCGTTCCTTTAGCCTCATGTTCTCCTTGTCTTAAACCATCACCTCGTCGTCCCTTTGTCCTCCCTTTCTTATTCCTCCCCGCCCTTTCCGCCGTCGTCGGATGTCCCTCGATCACCACACCTTTCCACTTGCGGCGTCGAACCCTTCCAACTGCGACGTCGATGACCTCAAGGCTTTTCCCTTTCACCATTCAACGACCCATCGACCTCCAACTCCGACGTTCCTTACCACCAGTTGTACCACCACCCTCGGCCGATCAACATCGTGCCCGCGTCTCTAGTCTCGTCAGGAGGATCGGTGTCGCGCTCTCTGTCTCGGGCACAGGCGCGCCCAATCTTTCTTTGATTTTACTTACTCTTTCTAACCGTTTTATTGTACTTTTAGTGCGCCTCGTTACGACCTCCGGCGCTGCTACTCGGCCTCGTCTTCTCGCTCCCCGAACCCTCGTTCCTACCTACGCCTCGTGTTCCGCGCCTCGCGTTTGCCTCGCGTTTTCACCCATCGACTTCCCTCTTCCATGAACCCTTTTCGTTTACCTTTTCCCCACTTCGCCGTCTTCCCCTCACAACTTTCGACTTCGACATATTTCCATTCGTTTAACCTTAGGTACAGTTCGCAATGTATAAAAGGCTCGCGTTCGTGATTCAATGGAGTTGTCGAATTTCCCCACTTTTCCTCTCTTCCTCCTGTTCGTCCGGCGTGAACAACTTGATAGCTTGGGTTCGGTCTTAACGTCGAAGACACCCTCGTATATTAAGTATTCGCGTGTTTTCTATCTACTTCAAGAACGAAACTTGCCCTTCTTCCGCGAACTTGCTAACCTTCTCTTTTTCCTTTTAGATAAACTTCTCGCGTTGATCTCCTCTCTCGGAGCGACGCTGAATCTGCCCTCTCTCCCCCCCTTCCTCGACACCCACGTCCCGACTCACGCCTCCTCTTCCTCCCCTTCATCTTGTCATTCCGGTTCCGGCTACACGTTCTCGCGCTCGTTCCGCGGCTGCTGGCAACCCCCCTCAACCTCATACCTCAACAATCCCCCTCTCTGCCACACGAACACACGCACGCACTTTCGAGCGCGTACACCTGGCTGCCCCAGTGAGGCAGAGTTGATAGTGGATTGTTTAAACCCTCCTACCTTCTACCTTCCAACCTTCCAACCTTTCGGTCGCCTCTGGTGACCTATCTTATGCCAAAGCAGCCTCCGCCGCCTAGAGATTCATCTGGACGATTTATCAAGAAATCCGCCTCGAAGCAACCCCCGTCCGATTCCAAATCTCCATCCGATCCCAAACCTAAGTCCAAACCCAAATCTACGCCCACCGAGCCCAAGTCTGCTCGGGAATCCAAGGATCCGACCAGTCGTTCTACGCCTCCAGATTCCTCCATTACAAGTCCATCTCCCAAATTCGCAGTCACTCCTCAATCTACCCTCGTCCGACATTCCATTCCCGGTTCCTTCTCACCTCTCTCCGACTCACCATCAGAATCCCCTATTCCTGTTTCTACTATCGTCACTCGAAATACTAGGCTCCTTATTTCTCCTTCTTCGGTCCCTGACTTGGACTTTAATAACCCCTCCCCGATCTCGTTACCAGAATCCGTTGTTTCCTTAGATTCTTCATCTCCTTTCGGTCCCTTAGCACCTGATCCGGATCCTGTCCCCGACGCTGATTTCGATTCCATCTCCTCCCCGGCTAGCTCTTCGTCAGATTCTTCTAAAACTGTTTCTTTTGAACCTCGCGCTCCTTCTCCGGATTTAACTGTAAACTTCAGAGCGTCTCAGTTTCTATCGTCTCGCCTCGATTTCCAACCAGTTTCAGCTTCAACTTCAACTTCAACTTCATCAGCTTCCTCTTCATCTGCGGTTTCTTCAGTTCCATCCCAGTTTCCGGCGTCTTCCCAGAATCAACTCCAGCAATCTTCTCAGTATCTTCCCCATTCCTCGACATCTCTATCCTCGTCAACCTTAGTCCCCACACCGGTAGTCCCTGTACTTCCGTCTACAGTTCCTACACCATCAGTTCCCGCACCGCCGCTCATCGTCCACACAAACGTTCCCACGCTCCAAGCACCCGCACCACCTCCAGCAGCTCTCGCACCTCCGCAGAACGTTCCCGCACCTCCGCCGCCGCCTCCACCACCTCCACCACTACTCCCCGTTTTACCACCACTTCCACCCGTTATCATGGCTGCAAACCCGAATACAGGTCCGTCGGCGATGCCTTACGCTAAAGACAACAAAGCCCCCTATTTCTCCGGACGACCGGAAGATACACTTGACGATTTCCTCCGGGAATATGAAGAACTGGCTACCATTTGTACCCTAACACCCCAGCAAAAAGTCGAAACGATTCTTCGCTATGTCTCACCACAGCTTCGGGACTTATGGAAGATTCTCGAAGGCTACTCTGCTCATGACTGGGCTCTCTTTCGGCAATCGTTGGCAAAACTCTATCAAAGCACGTCAACACAGGCCAAGTACTCAAAACAGAAGTTGTATGACTTCGTAAATTACAACAGTCGGTCACGAATGCGCAGTGAAGAAGATGTCCATCAATACTATCGGGAATTTCACATATTTTCCCAGCCATTAATCGAGGCCACTCGAATTACTACAGAAGAACGTGACTCTGCTTTCTGGTACGGATTCCATCCTGACGACAGAGACAAATTATCCTTCCGACTTGTGGCTAAACTACCAAACCAACGATCCGACCAACCTTACGACATTGATGAAGTTTTCAAAACTGCAAAATCGGTCTTCGCATCCTCCCCTTTCGTCCCCATAGAGCTACGAGAACGATGGAATCATTTCCCTTCACATTCCCCGAGACCCGATCAGTCATCCGGACAGTGGTACGATCAGCCTGACCGCGCTCCACGAGTATCTGACCACGAGGGGAGAATGAGGGAACGCGAACCCTATTTTACTCCCAGAGACTCTTACTCACGCCGAGAAGATGATTGGACACGCAAACCCGACCATTCGTACCACACATACAATCACGACTATTATCGTCCTCGTGCACCTTCTCCTCCGCATACACGCAATCGATCCCCTCCCCGTGCTCGTTCTCCTCCCCATGCACGCGACCGTTCCCCTCCTCGCACTCGTGCTCATTCACCTCCTCGTGCCCGTGATCCTTCACCCCCGCGTGCTCGTTCGCCGCCTCCTCCTCCTCGCGCTCCCGGCCCCTCAGTGGAAACCCGTACGGTTCGCTTTAAGGAACCTCCCACTCGTGAGGAAGAGGACCGTGAACTTGATGAACTTATGGACAAGCTGCATGGACTATCCATTCGAGAACGATCTTATGCTATCCTCTATGCTCGCTGCGTTCACCGTTTTCCCGATGTTGCCCAAAGCCTTCCTAAACCTGAGCTTAGTCAATCCTACGCCTTCCAGAACACTGCTACTTCGACAACTACGCCTCGTCAACCCTGGATGGATCGTTCTGTACCTGCTCCCCCAGCCATTTCTTCCGAGGACGCCTTCTTTCGCACCCGTCCCGCAAGCTGCATCTTTTGTTCCCAAACCAATCACCTCATTCGGGAATGCCCCCTGGCACAAGAATATGTTCAGTCCAAGAAAGCCATGATCGTCGGGAATCGTATGCACCTACCTAACGGACAACCCATCCCCTTCAATAGTGTCGGCCGCAACTTGAAGGAGAAGATCGACGCGTGGCTCGCAGGATCCGTCGCAGCTGTTCCCCCTCACCCTTCGGACCCTGCCTTCAATCGCGATCCTCCTCCCCACGGTACCCACTGCTTTGAGATAGTGACTAAAGAGTCGTATGGACAGCCAGTTCAGGAAGCTCACGTTGTAGAAGTCCCGACAGTCGGAGCAGAAAACGAGTTGGACAATGAGGATGATGAAGACACCGACTTATTCGAGGTTTTCGCAGCTGAGCGTAGGAAACGAAACGCGAAGGTAATACAGCTTCCTGAGCTCGCCCAAGCTGAGGAGCCCGAGGAACTCATCACTCCCGCTGCCGCTGCTGCTCCCTCCAACTCTACTCCCGCAAGTAAACCTCCTCCCGTCATCACCCCTCCGAGAACTGCCGCCTCGAGCAAGAGTGTTCCCTCTTTAAGCACACCTTTGAACAGTGATCCGACCACTCCCAATTTCGCCAATGATACACTCCCCTCCTCGACTTCACGTGTTATGCCGCAATATCGTTACCTATCCAACGCTGAAGATCACCAACTCACGGCCGAACTGTTCAAGTGGCTACTAGACGGCAAACTATCCCTGATTACTCCTGCTCACGTCCTCGCTGCGAGCCCTGGTATTCGTAAGGAACTCATTGATCGACTCAAAACCCGTAGGGTTGACGCTGGAATCTACGACATACCTTCCCTCCCCAAGCCCATCCCTCCCTCCTCTGTACTTAAGCTCTCCACCCCTCGCACCGCAGAATATTCGCTCCCTCTACGCGAAATCGATGTTCTAGTTAACGGGACAGTTCCAGAGGCTGGGATTCTCGACCAAGGCTCCCAGATTATCGTCATCCGATGGGACCTCGCTCAAGAAGCCGGTATCAAATTTAACCCCGGATTCCAGCTCGAGATGGAGAGCGCAAACGGACTCGCTAGCAAGACGTTGGGCTGTGCAGAGAACCTCAGTATGCAGGTCGGTGATGTCGCATTTGAAGTTCACGCCCACATTGTCGAACGAGCCCCGTTTCGCCTCCTCTTGGGACGACCCTTTCACCACCTTCTCCTTTGCCGACTCGAAGACCACTCCGACGGACGCGTTGACGTTTCTGTCCGAGACCCTACCGATCCTGCTCGCTCCGTCACCATCCCCTCTCGCGCTCGAAAGGCTCAAGTCGGCTTCGTTAACACTTTGGCTCTCAGCTTGCCCCCTCCTCCTGCGTTCACCGGACTCAAATCCCACCACATGCTCATCTATCAGTTCCAAGACCCGTCCGCACCGGAGCAAGTTTTAGCATACAAGAAGGTCGCCAAGAAAGTTCGACCAGTATCCGCCTCCCTCCCCGAAGATTATCGCATCATCCGCCAAATTCCCGTCGATCCCCTCCTTTCACTCCCCACATTACCGACTCATCCTCCCGACTTCACGCCTGGCGTCAGACTTACTCAGGAACGCCTCGCCGAACTTGACCTCAATCGCTACGGCTTCCTTTGGCCCGACGAGCTCAAATTACTAACTCACGTCCTTCAAATCAACGAGCTCGGACTAGCCTGGACTGAAGCCGAGAAAGGTCAATTCCGCGACGACTACGTCTCCCCCGTCAAAATTCCAGTTGTCGAACACATCCCCTGGATCCAGAAGAACATCCCCATTCCTACCGGCATCCTCGATCAAGTCATTCAAATCTTTCGGGACAAGTTCGCCGCTGGTGTTTACGAGCACTCAGATGCTTCGTACCGATCTCGTTGGTTCTGCGTGGCTAAGAAGAATGGCTCCCTTCGTCTGGTTCACGACTTACAACCCCTCAACGCTGTCACCGTTCGCAACTCTGGAGTCCCGCCTCTCGCTGACCAACTTATAGAAGCTATGGCCGGTCGCTCGTGCTACAGCATGTTAGACCTTTATGTCGGCTACGACCACCGCACCCTCGACGTCTCTTCCCGTGATCTCACCACCATCCAATCCCCCATCGGCGCTCTTCGACTCACTCGTTTACCTCAGGGCTGGACTAACGCCGTCGCCATTTTCCATGAAGATGTCACCTTCATTCTCGAACCCGAGATTCCCCACGTTGCCTGGCCCTTCGTCGACGACTGCAGCATCAAAGGACCCGCCTCACGTTTCGAAACCGAGGATGGTGGCTACGAAGTCATTCCCGAGAACCCCGGGATTCGCAAGTTCATCTGGCAGCACCTCAACGACGTTCACCGTATCCTCCACCGACTCGGCTGCGCAGGCGCCACTGTATCCGCGACGAAGCTCTTTGTCGCCGTCCCTGAAGTCATCATTCTCGGTCACAAGTGCAACTATGAAGGGCGCGTACCCGACGATTCGAAGATCGCTCGGATTCGGGACTGGCCCCCTTGCAAGAAGCTTTCCGACGTCCGTGGTTTCTTAGGCTTGGCTGGCTACATGCGTATCTGGATCAAGAACTATTCCGCGATCGCCCGCCCCCTCGTCAACCTCACGCGCAAAGACGAAACTTTCGTCTGGGAAGAACCACACGCCAACGCCATGCTACAACTCAAGAACGCCATCATCACTTCCCCCGCTCTCATCTCTATCGACTACACCACCGATCGCCCAGTTTTCTTAGCTGTCGACTCATCTTTTCGTGGTGTAGGTTGGATTCTCTCTCAAGAGTGCTCAGACAGCAAGCGACGCCCCTCGCGTTTTGGTTCGATTTCATGGAACGAACGCGAGAGTAACTACTCCCAACCGAAGATTGAACTCTACGGTTTGTTCCGCGCCCTCCGAGCCCTTCGCTTACACCTCGTAGGAGTCCGTAATCTCATAGTTGAGATGGACGCAGTCTTCATTCGAGGTATGCTCAACAATCCCGACATCCAGCCGAACGCCGTCACCAATCGCTGGATTGCCGCGATTCTACTCTTCGACTTCAAGTTAGTCCACGTCCCGGCCGAGAAGCATCAAGGACCCGATGGACTTTCAAGACGCGAACCTGCGGAGGGTGAGGAAGACGAAGAAGACGATCCGGAAGAATGGATCGACAAGACACTCGGACTCAGCATCTGGGCGACCACCTCCTCGACGACAGTTTCCCTTCTCGTCTTCGGCAACGCTTCGGCCGTCTCGGTCTTCAGTACAGAGGTAGATCTTTCGGAAACCGATCACGCTGACAATCCTATCGAATTCCCTCCCAGCAGTAAGTCCCGAGATGCGGAGGCTGAGATGATGAACATCCAGCACTACCTGGAAACCCTGAAGAAGCCTCTCGACATCGACGGCGATGACTGGGAGAGGTTCGTTAGGAAGACTCGGCGCTACTTCTTACTGGACGGACGACTCTGGCGACGCAACCCTACTGGCCGCGACCAACTTTATCTTTCCCCTTCCCAACGATTCCCCATCATCCGTGAAGCTCACGACGGTCTCGGTCACAAAGGCATATATTCCACTCGACGCACCATTCTCGACCGTTTCTGGTGGCCCACTCTCGACCGCGACATCAAGTGGTACATCAACACTTGTCACCAGTGCCAGCTTCGTCAAACCACCAAAGTTCGCATTCCCCCCACTGTTCCCATTCCCGCTCCCCTCTTCCGAAAAGCTTACATCGACACCATGCACATGATCCCCGCCGGCGGTTTCAAGTACCTCATCCAAGCCCGCTGTTCGCTCACCGCCTGGCCGGAATGGCGCGCACTTCGTACGGAGACCGGAGTCACCATCGGCCGATTCATATTCGAAGAGATCCTCTGCCGTTGGGGCGCCGTTGAAGAAATCGTCACCGATAACGGCACGGCTTACATCGCAGCGTTGGACTGGCTAGCAACAAAGTATGGTATTCGTCACATTCGTATTTCGGCTTACAACTCTCGTGCGAACGGGATCGTCGAGCGGCAGCACAGGACCATCCGCGACTCCCTCCTCAAAACCTGCGGAGACGACATCTCAAAGTGGCCGGTCACAGCGCCCCACGTTTTCTGGGCTGACAGAGTTACCACCCGCAGATCTACCGGACATTCCCCCTTCTTCATGACTCATGGCGTCGAGCCTATCCTCCCCTTCGACCTCACCCTCGCTACCTTCCTCGTTCCGAATCTGACCACTCCCCTTTCCACCGCCGACCTCATTGCTACCCGAGCACGCCAACTTCAGACTCGAGAAGCCGACCTCGCCAGCATTCGAGACAACATCGTCAAGAGTCGTTTCTCGGCCGCCCAGAGTTTCGAGCGACAATTCGCTCACACCATTAAGTCTAATTCCTTCTCACTCGGAGATTTAGTCTTAGTTCGAAACTCGGCGGTCGAAAACACTCACCAGAAGATGAAACCCCGGTATTTCGGCCCCATGGTAGTGGTGAAGAAGACTCGTAACGGAGCCTATCGTCTCGCCGAGCTCGACGGCGCTCTCTCTCGTCTTCGCTTTGCAGCCTTTCGACTTGTCCCTTACCACACTCGCTCCCGTTCCGTCATCTCTGTCACTCGCCTCCTCGATTCCGACGACCTGGAAGCCCTCAAGAACGCAGATGAAGATGTGGACGAAGCCGATGAAGACGCTTGACCGGGGACGGTCAAAATTTTGAGCCCCCGGGAGGTGTAACGGTAGCTCGGCCGTTGGGCCCGAAATCTTATCTTTTGTGCTCGTCTCGGATCTCTCGGAACGTTCGGACTGCCGAAGTCTCAAAGTCACGTATCGCCTCCTCGTTCCTTTAGCCTCATGTTCTCCTTGTCTTAAACCATCACCTCGTCGTCCCTTTGTCCTCCCTTTCTTATTCCTCCCCGCCCTTTCCGCCGTCGTCGGATGTCCCTCGATCACCACACCTTTCCACTTGCGGCGTCGAACCCTTCCAACTGCGACGTCGACGACCTCAAGGCTTTTCCCTTTCACCATTCAACGACCCATCGACCTCCAACTCCGACGTTCCTTACCACCAGTTGTACCACCACCCTCGGCCGATCAACATCGTGCCCGCGTCTCTAGTCTCGTCAGGAGGATCGGTGTCGCGCTCTCTGTCTCGGGCACAGGCGCGCCCAATCTTTCTTTGATTTTACTTACTCTTTCTAACCGTTTTATTGTACTTTTAGTGCGCCTCGTTACGACCTCCGGCGCTGCTACTCGGCCTCGTCTTCTCGCTCCCCGAACCCTCGTTCCTACCTACGCCTCGTGTTCCGCGCCTCGCGTTTGCCTCGCGTTTTCACCCATCGACTTCCCTCTTCCATGAACCCTTTTCGTTTACCTTTTCCCCACTTCGCCGTCTTCCCCTCACAACTTTCGACTTCGACATATTTCCATTCGTTTAACCTTAGGTACAGTTCGCAATGTATAAAAGGCTCGCGTTCGTGATTCAATGGAGTTGTCGAATTTCCCCACTTTTCCTCTCTTCCTCCTGTTCGTCCGGCGTGAACAACTTGATAGCTTGGGTTCGGTCTTAACGTCGAAGACACCCTCGTATATTAAGTATTCGCGTGTTTTCTATCTACTTCAAGAACGAAACTTGCCCTTCTTCCGCGAACTTGCTAACCTTCTCTTTTTCCTTTTAGATAAACTTCTCGCGTTGATCTCCTCTCTCGGAGCGACGCTGAATCTGCCCTCTCTCCCCCCCTTCCTCGACACCCACGTCCCGACTCACGCCTCCTCTTCCTCCCCTTCATCTTGTCATTCCGGTTCCGGCTACACGTTCTCGCGCTCGTTCCGCGGCTGCTGGCAACCCCCCTCAACCTCATACCTCAACAATCCCCCTCTCTGCCACACGAACACACGCACGCACTTTCGAGCGCGTACAACGTCTTGACTCACGCCTCGCCCTTGGCTTGACTGGCAAGCGCATTTCCATGTGCACTCTAGGCTCAGCTGAGCCTGAGGTAATTGCAAAGTCTGCAATCAAGTACCGGATGTATGTTTTCACATATGCACTTCTTCCCCCCTCTTACTATTCGTCCAATAAAGCTTCAAGTTAACGAACTTCCTCGACACGTTCCCACGGGCCACAACAATATTCTTTCCGCTCGCTACTGTATTTACAACACCCTGTAATCCACTGGCATGCGGCGAGAGATAAACGAGTTTCCTGCTACGAGTCGCATCACCTGCGGCAGCCTGCAGCGTCTGATCCAAAAATGAAAATTACCTGCAGTGTCATAAATGCCGTCACGAAATGGCTCGACAGAAAGGACTCCGCAACATGCTCAAGGACGCTCTCAATAAGAGACGCATACGTTACCTTTGTCAAAGTGAAATCGCCCCGATTCGCGGACGCCGGACACTATCGACGCTGAGATGGAGATGGCTACCCATGCATAAATAACCTGCAGTGGGCCGAGGGGTAGGCCAAGACGCCTAGCATGCGCTCCTCAACTCCACTCTAGTTTACATATATTTAAACCCAGTATTTGTACCGCAGAACACTGTACATACATCGGACAAGAAAAAACGTTACGTAGCATCAGTCTAGTGACATAAAAAACCCAACAAGAACGTACACTCTATCTCTGAGATTCGGAGCACGCTAAACTATGTCATCTCCGCAATGCGAAAGAGGCGGAGTACGTTCTCCTGCCGTACGCTCAATATTTGGTTCCAGTGAACGACCCGCGTCAGCTCCTTTCGAGTCGGTAACAGACAGCAGTGACGACGATCGTGGACCTGTGGTGATTGCGAGGTGTGCGAGACTCACTAAGGGAGCGTCAAGACCGTCCAATCCCTTATAGAGCATGCTTTTAACGTACCATCATCCTCGGCGGCAGCACCTGGCTCAGTTGTAAGGGACATCTCTGGAGAAGCTCCGGGAGCAGTAGTTACTAAGGGAGGGGCGGGCGTAGTTTCGGCAGTGGAGTGGGCCAGCGCAGCGACTCGGATGTTGGCAAAGGTCATCAAGGTAGTGTCGTTATTTCCGTGAGGTATAAAGCTTTTCAAGTCCAAATGATGGGATTCGATGGTGCACGATACATACTCGCGTGGAGTGAGAATGACAGAAAAATCGCTAGTGCGGGCTCGAGTGCGGGCGAAGAATCGTGAACGGGTGACGTCATGGGAATTATGATGTATGTCGGCGAAAACCTTGTAAATAGGCCTGAGGATATACCGCCGCGTAATATTCCGACCATCGCTGTCTTCGTCATCATGCACCTTTTCAACGACGTGATTCCAGAGTGAGCAGAACCCGTTTTGAAGCTCTTGAGACGCGTGTTGCGCTTCGAATTTAGCAGCGGCCCTTAGAACTTTCCAGAACTTTTTTCTTGGCCACGAGTCGTCCTTGAAATGGTGAAGTTGCTTGCAAGTGACGTGAATCAAGATGGCGAGTGAAAGGTCATGTGGGCTGTAGAGTCGAAGGTCGGATGTATCGACGATCAGTTCTTCGGAGGCAATGGTAAACCAGTCGTCATCGCGTAGTTTTGCGGTTGCGACAACACAGGAAACGATGGCTTCCTTGAACATAGGAGCGTCTTTATCTTTGCCAGTGTCCAAGCCTCCGACGAAAGGCGCAAGTTTGACAGACTGCACCGGCAAACACTGATCTTCAGATACGACGCTGTCGAGGATAGAGGAGAATGCCAGTGGGTCAAAAGCGTCCGCGCAGATTTTGGCTCGCCGATTTTTGTCGTTCTCCTTGAGCGAGCTGTCTGAGAATGTGCGGTCCAGGAATCCAACCAAGCCGCTCCAGAGGTTCTCCTTTTGGTCTCCGGTGAGCCCGTTAAGGAAATCTTTGTCGTCATTCGATTTGCGGAAGCCAGGTAAGTTGGAAAAGAAGCTCTCCAGCTCATCCTCTGCGTGGGAATTGTCAAACGTCCACATGAAAGCGCGCCTGCTGAGCCTCTCTCGACGCAAAGCAGTTTTTGCGGCCGTCTTCTGCATACCCTGAAAAAATAGTTTGCGATAACGATCCCCGGCTTCCGCCAAGCGATTGCGATCGATACTGAAAGGAGTAACAAGAAAGTGGGGATAACCAAAGCAACAGAGACTCAGCAGACAACTAGAGCACCGAAGAAGAAGGTACAAAAGACACCAACGAATGAATGACAAAACGTGCAAAACAATATTCAAAAAATAGGAGATCAAGTTAAGGACCCGCAATGAGAGAAATGGTACTCCCGTAACAATGCTCCACGCCAGTGGTGAGAGTGGGGTGTTGTAGGGGCTTTCAGGGTAAATAGTGGGAATGAACGTAATGCATCCGTAGAGAGTTACGCATCCAGCAACCCACGACAGCACTAATTTGGAGATAGTAGAATCGAAGTTCCACAGGAAGACGACGAGGCCAGCAAAGAAGAGGAAGACAGAGAGATGGAGCATGGCGGGCAAAGCTTCGAACACCCATGGAAGGAGAAATTTGTCAACCCCATCAGCATAGAAAGCGCAGCAACGAGCCCGCCTGAGTTCACTGGCAGTGGAATGTGGCTGAGTGACCTTGAGGTATTTCCGTGCCCACTGCTGTAGCAAATTGGCGAGGACGGCGCATGTCATGCTGATGACTAAGCTCAAGAACCAAAGTGAGTTGACCCAGATACCATACGTCGGTGGAGTGAATGGTGGTGGGGAAGGAGGGAGGGAAACATTGGATAGGTTTGAGCCAGTGAGCGCCTGGTGAATACTTGCGAGGTAGAAGTTGGACGTGTCCTGTTTGTCCGCTTGAATGTCTTGAATTGACATCGAGATAAAAGTCGCGACGACCGCGGAAAATAAACCAGTCTGGTATAACCCTTGAATTAGTTTGAAGTACGGCATGGAAACTAAATACTCACGAAAAGGAACACCTGTTCTGCCTCTTCTTTCCAGCCTTTGGCAGTCCTCTTGTCCTCTTTCTCGGCCTTTTTCAGATACATTGAGTAAATAGGTCCACCATCGACAGAGTTCGGTTCTTTGGAAGTTTCGGGTGATGTCTTATCTGATGCCAACTCGTACCGGTGGTGGTCGCCTATGCTCGCAGCGGCACTGTGGGTGAGAACAGCATATAGAGCCAAGAGGGTGAAGTAGCTGCACCTTTTTCTGCAACGTGTATGTCGACATCCTTACTATCAGAAGCTTTGGACATTTAAGACTATGCAGTGGGTGTGGTGGAGTAACGGGTAAGGGTGGGGATTGTCGATCGCGCGATAAAAGAGTTTGGCAGGGGCGCCAGATGCCAAAAGTTTCGTGGCATGGGGAAAGTGAATGACAGGTCATTGTGGGAGAGTGCGAGTCCACAGCGCTCACATGACAAGAGTCTGGCCCGACGCGGACGCGGTTCCCCTCCTCAACGTTGTCGAGAAAAGTCTACGTGCATATATCAATGTTTTTCAAAAATCACTCGTTGCTTCGATACAGTTAGAGACTCTTAGAGGTCTTCGCGTCCACGCAATATTTGTTCTGAGGTATCTCGCAATGGCAGCTGTTGAACGTTGGGCGTAGACCCTGAGGCCACAGGATGCTGCGAGGGCGCAGCCACTGGCAGTGGGCGCTGGGCTTGGCACTTGGCACTGGAGCCTGGGTACCTCATCACCGATCTCGTAGAAAAAATACAGGGCGTGGCATGCGGGAAAAATAAAATGTCCTGGTGCTTCAAACCAGTCAAGGTAATGGGTGGACAGACCGCGGGATGGAAAGAGGAAATGAATTAATGAACACGTGCCAGTGGCCCAGTGCTACCTAATCCGTTCACCCTGTCACCGTGACAGAGTCTGCTTTATCCTAAAGTTACACTCGTTCCTCGCTTCCCCAAAGACCAACCAAACTTCTTACGAACGACGCCCTTGATGGGAGTCATGGAAGTACACTCACACAGCATAAAGCTATTGCTTTGAAGCGCGTTACCCTTTCGCTTCCATGCATTTTAGATGACGCTCCGCGGATGAGTGAACTAAGTGAACTGTATTTAATCGCAGGGAGGGCATCGATGTAGGTGTATCAATGTCTACTCCCACCGTGATTAACAATGAATACGATGTCGTCATCGCAGGCGGTGAGCGTCCTCTCCTTGGCCTTGCTAATGGCCTTCCTTTTGCTGACCGTGTGCTCTTCTAAATATGACAGGCGGCACAGCCGCATGCGTCATTGCGGGTCGTCTCGCTACCGCTGACGCAAACCTGCGCATCCTCCTGCTAGAGGCAGGTCCCACAACGTACAACGACCCCGCCCACACCGATCCCCTGAGGCTCTTGGATCACCTTGCGCCCGACTCGTGCACCGTACGTACGCACGTTACTCAGCCGAGCGTGGTCCTGGGTGGCCGCACCACCACCGTTCCATGTGGACAGTGTCTCGGCGGCGGAGGCAGCATAAACTGTGCGTTTCGGTTCTATTCTCACTTGTGCGCCAAGCTTAGATCGTCCGATTGATCTTGTACCTCTCTGTATTATTGCGTTCTATTCCTGGCAGTCATGATATACATGCGCCCGTCTGCCTCTGACTACGACGACTGGGAGACGTTGTACAAGAATCCTGGGTGGGGATCGAAGGATCTCATCCCCCTCCTGAGAAAGGTGCGTAAGGTAGGTACTTCTTATTTGGGTCTGGAACTGAGGGATTGTAGATCGAAACATACCAGGGATCTGATGGGGGACCTACTCACGGCACAGATGGCCCCCTTGCGGTCTCTCCGGCTGGGTTTCACTCAGACCTCGAGGAGCAGTTTCTTCAAACTGTGCGCACGCTTGATCCTGACCGTTCTCACAAGCCAGACGACGCCGACACGAATGATTTGGAAACTATCAACGTGTATACGGTATGTGCCTCGCGCTCCACTATAATCCTTGATCGATAACTGGTCATCGCGACAGAGGTGGCTCAAGTGCGTACATAATCATCAGCATGCGCCACCCTGGCTCGGAGAGCGCTGACTTTCTCTTTCTGGGGAGAAGATGGATCAATGGCGAGACGGGCACCCGCTCGGATGTGCCACACCACATGATCTATCCGCTCAAGGACACCCGCCCGAATCTGCACTTCTTGACGGGAGTGCATGTAAAGCACGTTACTTTCGATGGGTGCGTATGACTTTCTTAACAAGTTTCTTTCTCTTTATGCTGTATAACGTATGCAGTGAGAATCAAGCGACAGGTGTCGCATATACTCTCAACCCGCAGTTACACCCTGATGGCTCGAGGGACACACATACCGTGCGAGCTACCAAGCTGGTCCTAATCTCAGCGGGGCCATTTGGTTCTCCTGGCATTCTCGAGCGTTCAGGAATCGGGGCCAAAGACGTGCTCGAGCGTGTCGGGGTGAAGCAGCGCGTCGACTTGCCCGGGGTTGGCGAGAATTACCAAGGTTGTTTCGTGCAACTACCATTTCTTTCGTTCACTTTTTTTTTTCTGACATCGGTGTGTTCCTGTGCAGACCACAATATTCTCTTCGCTAGGTACTTTGCCGCAGATGAGGCACAAACTTTGGATGCGCTCTTCCGAAGCGAGTCGGGAGCGATTGAGGGTGGGTCTATCCCATTAATGGGAGGCGTATCTATGCGCGCTTCATAAATTATGATAATCCAGCTGCGGTCACCGAATTTGGAAAGACCAGGGAACAAATCTCGACACACAAGTGCGCCATCACTTAGCCTTCGATTCCCTTTTGACTCATGTCCATATGAGTGTAGCTCGATTGACGCGGGGATCAAGTGGCGCCCCAAACCGTCCGAGGTGGCCCAACTCGGCCCTGAGTTTCAAGAATATTGGAACTCCTACTTTCTTAATGCGCCAGACAAGCCTGTCTTATGTCTGGGTCTAAGCTCAATGTGCGTGCTCAGACGCTCGGACAATCGGGCTATCCAGCCTCTCATAATCATCGCCGTCCAGGTTCCACGGGGATCCTACCGTGGTCCCGCAGCGAAAATACTATACCTTGAGTTCATACACCGTGAGGCCACCTAACCCTCCTCGGTCTCTAAACACACAACCCGCCTGATTCTGCACACGTAGGAATACCCCCTCGCTCGTGGTCACGTGCACATCACGCACGCCGACGATGCCTCTGCACCGGTAGACTTTGATCCTAGCTACTTCGAATCGTTCGTCACCCTTCCTCCCTGTTCACTCATTCGGCCCTCAACGACAGTTTATATACAGGAAGGCGGACATGCGGCCGCTGATGTGGGGGTACAAGTTCCTGCGCGAGATCGCGCGCCGCATGCCGCACTTCCGCGGCGAGCCGCCCATGCTCCATCCCGCGTTCCCTCCGGGCGGGCCGGCATCCGTCGTCGCGCATGCCGACGGACCCGTCGCGATCGATGCGCCACGGATCGTGTATTCTGAGGAGGATGAACGGGCGCTCGAGGCGTTCGCGTACGCGAATGGTGCGTATAAAATATGCTCTTTACCATATACCATCACTTTCTCACCCGGCTCATTCATCTTGTTTCGGGGGACAGTGGCGACTGGCTGGCACTCGGTGAGCAACCCTCCTTTACAGAGTGTGGTGCGTGTGTTGTTGACGACGTACCTTCATGTGTGTACCTTGGGGTTTGCTTTTGCGATCGCGATCGCGCATTAGCTTGGCACATGCGCAATGAAGCCGCGCGAGCGGGGCGGCGCCGTCGACGCGAATCTGAACGTGTATGGCGTACGCGGGCTTAAAGTTGCCGACATATCTATCGCGCCAGGAAATGTCAGCGCGAACACGTACGGGACTGCGCTCGTGATCGGTGAGAAGGCCGCCTTCATTATCGCGGAGGAGCTCGGCATAAAGGGCGTCTAGCCTCCCACGATCGCGAGAATTGCGTTCATCAGTAGTAGCACGCTACTGTTGGTACGCTACTGTATCGTCGTGTACGAAATGGTTTCGAAGGACTGGTTCCGGTATGCCTAAGTAGCGATGCCAATAGTGTTATTGTACTTCCGGATTGTACTTCCGGAAGGCTAGAAATCATGCTCCAGGGTCACATAGCTTGTTGTTCTGTTCGTTCTCGGCTTGTTAGAGAATGTCCCAGCTCTGGATCGACGTCGTCCATTGCCTTCAGGAGATACAGCAAGGATGCGCAAGTGCGTTGGAAAGGCTACACTGCCTCAAGGGCCTCGATGCAATGGTGGTCAAAACCAAAACCGGATGATGTCTTTCGTTGAACAACCGACGTCGCATAATTGAAAGTTCCCAATCCTGGGGACCGGGATCTGACTGAGCAAGATTGTGAGGTCATTCAGCATCTTGGAGCGGCACAGGCCTGGAATTCCCACAAAGAACCTCTCTCGTTCGGGGGTCTTTGTCAAAGTGTCGAAAGTCTACTGCATGGTGCGATTATGAATCTCCGATGGCAATTTCAGGGCAGGGTCTTCCGAGCCATCAGTTCTCCGATGCCATCGGTTCAGCTAAAGCTCTGAGAAAGGAAGAAAACTGGGGTTCTCTGAGTGACAATATAATGGTAGAGGGAAATGTTGAGCAACCACGATAAACGGGGTGCAGTACGGGCTGTCGGGCCAAAAAGGTGGTGCATATATCCTATTCTACAGATACCAACCAATATGAATGATACGATCACCTCGAAAAGAGCGTTGAATAGGGACACGACGAGGCTAGCTGAGAAGAAGGCAGAGGAGAGAGGGGAGGCCGCACTTGGAAGTACAAGTTTATGACGCCGTAACAGTTGGGGAAGAGTACATGTATGTGGGCTTGGCTCATTGTGGCTGAGTGCGAAAAATAGTACGGAACGGATGTGCCCGGGCACCGGACACACAGAGCTGAGGAGCTGCCTTTTCTGGGTATGGTTGACACTGTATTATCCCCAAGTACTTGTGAACCCGTGATGAAGTACTGGTACGGGCTCCCTCTACCCCGTTGCTCAGAGCGTCCAGATTGAATATTAAATTCCTATCAAACTGACATCTGAGTTGTACCGTTCTCCATGTCTCCCGCCTTCCCCGCGTTCAAGTTCCCTTCCCTGCAGTCTTCCCGCGTTCGCCGCTCCTACCGCCCCCTCAAACAGCGCCAGGTTGCGCCCACCAGTGTAGCTAAATGGTCTTCCTGAACTTTATCAACCGGGGTTTTTTTTAGTTACGTAGTATATATGTCCGTTTTCCTCTCACATGGCACTCCGCGGTTGCGTGAAATGTATTTAATCCCACCGAGGAGATTGATGGAGGGGTATCAATGTCTACTCCCACCGCAATCACCGAAGAATACGATATTGTCATCGCAGGCGGTGAGCCATCCGAGTCCTCAACCTTCCAATCCTTCCTACCCGTCTTCATTCTGCTTACCGCATGGTCGTCTGATTGTGACAGGCGGCACGGCTGCGTGCGTCGTTGCTAGCCGTCTCGCTACGGCTGACGCGAACCTGCGCATCCTCTTACTCGAGGCAGGTCCAACGACGTACAACGACCCCGCACACACCCAACCCGTGAGTTTCTTGAACCATCTCGCGCCAGGCTCGCGCACCGTACGCGAGTACGTTTCCCGACCGAGCGCGGCACTTGGCGGTCGCACTACGACCGTGCCAATCGGGCAGTGTTTTGGAGGTAGTGGCAGCGTCAATTGTATGTCTTATGCCTCTTCCACTTGCGTACCAAGCTTCTCTCGCCTGATCCTATCCCCGGCCTTGGTGAACTACGCTATTTCTGTTTCTCACAGTTATGATGTACACGCGCCCGGCTGCCTCTGACTATGACGACTGGGAGACTGTGTACAAGAATCCCGGGTGGGGATCGAAGGACCTCATTCCGCTACTGAGAAAGGTGAGTAAGAGGGTTTTTACTCCACTGGCTCCACGATTGAGTGTCAGTAGATCGAGTCGTACCAGGTTCCAGGAGGGGGGCCTACTCATGGCACAGACGGTCCACTTGTAGTCTCGCCGGGTGGGTTCATCACGGACCTCGGGGATCAGTTCATACAAGTTGCGCGCAAACTCAATCCGAACTATGCAAAAAATCCGGAAGATACGGATTTGAATGATTTAGAAACTGTCAATGTGTGTGCGGTGAGTATTTTTTAATTGACCCAGCTTGATTGAAAACTGACAGTTGTGCACGCTGGCGGCAGAGGTGGCCCAAGTATGTGCATGCGCCCCGGGATATGACGCCTCATTTCTGAGAGTACTAATGGTCACGTCCTCTTCCAATGGAACAGATGGATGAGTAGCGAGACAGGCACCCGCTCGGATGTGCCGCACCACATGATATACCCGCTCAAGGATACCCGCCCCAACCTTCACTTCTTGACTGGGATACACGTGAAGCACGTCACGTTCGACGAGTGCGTCTCACTTTGACAGGTTTACTTCACTTCCCCGCCGGCTAAACAACCTTTTCAGCGAGAATCGTGCGACGGGTGTTGCTTATACTCATAACCCGCTGTTGCACCCTGATTGCCCAAGGGAAACGCGCACTGTGCGAGGGACCAAGCTGGTCCTGATCTCAGCGGGTGCATTTGGTTCTCCTGGCATTCTAGAGCGTTCAGGGATCGGATCCAAGGACGTGCTCGACCGTGTTGGGGTAAAGCTCCGAGTTCACTTGCCTGGGGTTGGCGATAATTATCAAGGTTGTTCAGTGCAGCTACCTCCACTGCCGTTTCGTGTCTGACCCTCACCTGTGTCTATGCAGACCACAATCTCATCTTCTTCAAATACTTTGCTGCAGATGAATCGCAATCGCTGGCCGCGATATTCCGCAACGAGGAAGGAGCAATTGATGGCGCGTCTATTCTGATTGGAGGTGAACCTGTACCTGCCTTTCAACTGACCGTGATACTGCAGCTCTGGCGGCCGAATTTGGAAAGACCAGGAAGCAGATCACTACACACAAGTGCGCGAACACTTGCTTAGGATTTCCTTCCCACTCATTGTCTATGTTAACTAGCTCTATCGACGCGGGGATCAAATGGCGCCCCAATCCGTCTGAGGTGGCCGAGCTTGGCCCTGAGTTTCAGAAGTACTGGGACTCCTACTTTGCCAATGCGCCGGATAAGCCCGTCCTGTGGGTGGGAATAAGCTCGTCGTGCGTGCTCCAACAATCAATGCTCCTCATTGCACTCATCACATATTCCAGGTTCGTCGGGGATTATACCGTGGTCCCTCGGCGCAAATACTACTCTATGGGTCTGTACACCGTGAGTCACCTACCCTCTTCCCCGCCGTATCTAACGCGCAACACGCCTGATTCCGCGGCGCGCAGGAATACCCACTCGCACATGGATACGTGCACATCACCCACGCCGACGACGTTGCTGCGCCCCCAGACTTCGTCCCTGGCTACTTCGAGTCGTTCGTCCCCTTCCTCGTCTCTCTCCCTTCCCATACAATTTCTCGTTTACCAGCATAGCGGACGTGTGCCCCCTGACGTGGGGGTACAAGTTCCAGCGCGAGATCGCGCGCCGCATGCCGCACTTCCGTGGCGAGCCTCCGATTGTCCATCCCGCGTTCGCTCCGGGCGGGCCGGCATCCGTCATCGCGCACGCAGAAGGGCCCATTCCATTCGATACACCACGCATCGTGTATTCTGAGGAGGACGAGCGTGTGCTCGAGGAGTTCACGCGTTCTCAGGGTGCGTAGCTTCTTCCGAGTCCCTTCAGCTGCTACAATACTTATTCTTTCGTGTTTCATGTTCCGCGGGGCAGTCGCTACGAGCTGGCACTCGGTAAGCTCCTCTATCCTGTATAGAACGTGAGGCGCCCGTTGTTGATATACGTGTATCATTGCGTTTGTAAATTGCGCATCAGCTCGGTACGTGCGCGATGAAGCCTCGTGAACAGGGTGGTGTCGTTGACGCGAAACTAAACGTGTACGGCGTGAGCGGACTCAAAGTCGCCGACCTGTCCATCCCGCCAGGCAACGTCAGCGCGAACACATACGGGACCGCACTCGTGATCGGGGAGAAGGCGGCCGTGATCATCGCCAATGAGCTTGGTATAAAAGGCGTTGTCTAGCTAGCAAAATGTTCTCAATGTGTACGATGTACGAGCCGGTTTTGAACTTGGTATGACTAGTAGTTGATAGCAAACACAGAGTTGTGCACCTCCAGAATCCTAGTAGTCGTGCTTCAGAGCTACATACTAGCTGTACGGTCATATATATTTCTTAGTTTGTCGGAGAACCAACTCTGGAGATAGGGTAGCCTACACGAACGCATTTAAAGGCATGCTGCTTCGATGGCCTTGATCCGAGAAATGAACAGCTAAGGGTCGAGACGTTCCGTACTCGGTGTACGGCCAAAGAATCGATACAGAGAAAGCATTGCGCGGATATTACCATAGGATACGATCATCCAGAAAACAGAAATGGAGCACGAGTAAGGACGCAAAAAGCCGCCTTAGGCCCTTAGCAAAGACTGAGAAAGTTTAGACCGCTTCAATCACCCACTAGAGGTGCAACATTCTTGATACTATGAAGCAAAAACGTTCGAGTGCGCGTTTGTTTGGGTTGTAGTGTGCCCGGGTGATCTCTGTAATCACTGCTATAGCAGCGATTTCCGAAGAAAAATCAGATTTCGAGATTAGAGAGAATCGATCCTGTCAGCTTATCAATGAGGTTTGTAGAACGCGATTGAGTGTATTCTGAGTCAGGAGACGACCATAACGTGTTAGAAAGTCTGCAGTGAGGACCTGACGTATGTTTGCGAGAGAGATAATCTTGAGAATACCTATGAAGACGAGAGTCAAACGTCCTTCAGTAATATGAAAAACGTGTGACCCTGGAGTGTGTCCGAAGATGAAAGCACTGCCTGCAACTACCAGCATCTTCTGGCTTTTGCGACACCATCATTGAAGATCACTTTGGAGGTTTCGCTAAGGGAAGGACGAACGACATGGTTTCTTCTGTAAAAGTAATTAGAAAGCGATAGAAACGCGAAACCCATGCGCGACCCCACTGGCCCATGCGGGCCTAGTTTCACTTGCGACTATAGTCGACTGGTGCCAGTGAGCGCTATGAGCAGTGGCTTCTGTTGTACACTCGGTGAGCTCTTCCTTCACTTACAAAGCACAGAACGTCCATCATTGATTTTTCATTGCGTGTACCTATGTGACTACCTTAATGATAAGCCCATTAGCTCGGCACGTGTGCGATGAAACCACGCGAGCAGGGCGGCGTCGTCGACTCGAAGCTTAACGTGTATGGCGTACGTGGGCTTAAAGTTGCCGACATGTCCATCGCGCCGGGAAATGTTAGCGCGAACACGTGCGGGACCGCTCTCGTGGTCGGTGAGAAGGCCGCCATGATCATCGCGGAGGAGCTCGGCATCAAAGGCGCCGTCTAGGCAGTTGCTGTCGTGAGTGAGTTAGATCAAGTTGGCTAGTAACACGCCGTTGTGTGTAAAATATTTTCGAGAACCGATACCGGTGTTCCTAACCCAAGTCCTAACCTAAGTAGTTCGCAGCAGAAAAGCAGACTTGCACTTGTACACATCGGAATGAGATCGTGCTTCAGATGTGTACACTATTTTTCAGGTCATCTAGAAATCCCTCAAGTCGGGGTATTATGTGCGGTTGTTCGGCCATAAATCTGGAGAATCAAGCCCGGAGTTGGTACTGCGGTGGGCGTCGTGAGCCCGAGAAAACGTGTGAGGTAGTACTGATCCAGGATTCCAGTACCTGGCGGCATTACACAAGGAAGATAAATTTTGCGTGGGATTCTAAAGTCACTGCCGCCGCGCTAGAAATTTGGGGCAGCCTAAGGCCAGACAAGCCCGGTGTGGTACAAATTTGAAAGTGCCTCGTGAGAGATGGGCACAGTTTGGCCACGAAAATCCCTTCTGAATCTTGTAACCATACTGGCATGTGGAAACGTGATTTGAGCATCCCAAACTCAACTCGGGTATAATATTACTAAAAGTACAGTATGATATCCTGTCTCTATGAAATCTAGGTCACCCTATCCGTGTCACTCAACCATCTACGAAACACTATGCCTGCAGTGCAACGACGTTATTCACGAACGGATAATCAGTATATCCATCCGCGGACTCCCGGGCATAGAATGTATCACGGTTATAGCGCGTAAGTGGGAGACCTTCCTTCAGGCGCAAAGGGAGATCCGGCTGAAATCTGTATTGAGAAATGGCTCCACTGACAGCCGAATATAAAACTCACATTTGCAATGAAATGACGACCGAACGCGACTAAACCTCCGTACTTCTCCACCATTTTACTTGCGGCCACACCGTCCATACCGCCGGCCGCAATGTAACTGCGATCACCCCAGGCTTTCCGCAAAACATCATTTGAATGAGCCCGATTTTCGTTAGTGACGTCTGAGTCGATGATCCCATCAACTCGTGGCTCGACGACGTGAATATAGGCGAAGTTCGGATGAGCATCACGGACTCGTTCAACCAAGGCGGTGAAAGTAGGAAGCGGATCTTCCATGCCCATGTCTATGCGGCTGGATTAGGTACGAACGAAACACGAGACGGCTATTCCTCACCCTGATATTTAGACCATGGGCTGATGCGGAAAGCCGTCCTTTCGGCACCAACCGTCTCCACAACCGTGTTGATCACCTCGAGAGGGAAGCGCACACGGTTCTCTATGGATCCTCCATATTTATCCGTCCGTTCGTTTGACACCGACTGCATAAACTGGTCCAGGAGGTAGCCATTGGCAACATGTACCTCCACGCCATCGAAGCCTGCCTCGATAGCGTTGCTCGCTGCCCTGGAGTACAGCTTAAGGTATTCCTTGAGCTCCGCAACCGTAAGTTCTCGCGGAACGACTGATTGATCTCCAGGCTCTGTCCCGTTGCTGACCCGTAGGGGGATGGGGCTGGGGGCGACGAGATCGAATCCACCCTCTCGCCTGAGAACACTAGGTTCAGCAGCACGTCCAAGGGCCCAAAGTTGGAGGTAAATGTAAGAGCCATTTGCGTGAACGGCATCCGTAATCTTTGTGCGGTAAATCAGCCTATTTAGTAGTCGTAGGACGTGGGAGAACACAAACCAATTTCCATCCAGCGATTTGTGCGGCGTTCCAGATACCTGGCACGTTCTCATGACCGGCTGCTTGAGCAGCGATAAAGGTAGCTTCTGTTACTATGAGTGTTCCTGGAACGCTTGAACGCTGGGCGTAGTAGGTTTTGGCCAGTTCACCGTGTACGTGGTCCTTGTCGGCACGTTGGCGTGTCAAGGGGGCCATCACGACACGATGCTGAAGATCGTTAGTCCCAACGCGGAGGGGTTGGAAAAGAGCAGACACAGAAGAGGACATATCAGAGAGGAGATGAAACGAGTTGTTCGGTAGTAATGTAAGGAAGTAAGTTGCTGTTTGGTTGAAGCATCTCTGGGGAAGCATTTATAACCCAGAGCTCAGCGCTAAGCCATGTCGTCCGTGCTAGCAGCGATCAGCAAATCATCAAGTTAGCTTAGTTGGCAGTCAGTTCTTCTACCCGGGCCCGCTGCCGATGTCCGAGAGCCCTTTGTCAGTTTGATTGTAACCGTGTGAGCCACGTACTCGGAGTTTGTCAGTTTGTCTGAGCCAGACTCCCAATCGGAGCAGATTCGGATCAACCGGGTGAACGTCGCTCCAATTCTGTCCCAGCTCATTCGATGCCTTATCTGCAAACGCTCTGCAACGGCGCAAACGGCTATCTTAATGATGCCCTGCCAGTGTAAATCGGCACAAGGATCAAATTCAGGCCTCAACACTTGAGCTCAGAGTCGAGCTATTCTTAGATATGGTCAGGTTGTGTCTTGTGACTTTCACGACGTCATCATTAAAGGTCACTTTGGAGATATCGCAAAGGGGAGGATGAACGGTATGGTTTATGCTGTCAAGGTGGCTGGAAAGCGGCCCAAAGCCCAAACCCAGCCCTCAGGATGACCCACCGGATGATGCCGGGCCGAGTATTGAGTTTCGCGTGCATGTGCATCCTCCTCAGGCTCTCGCGCCACTCTCAGACAAAATGAAAGTGAAGACCAGGCATAAGACAAAAGTTATTCCATTTCACGACCTTCTCTGAATTTACCCTCGATTCGTGTAGTTACTTGCGTGCTTTTAAAGCAAATCACAGCACATGACATCGACAGAGGGGACTCGAAGGACCTTCCAGTAAATGCTAGTTCATGATTCCAACCTAAAGATAAGAACGCGGTAACCAGCAGTGGCGTGAATTTTCCACACATAGACGACGAGACTACCGAAGAAGGAAATATATAACAACGTTGGCATGATGCTGAGACTCACAGCTTTGGACCATCATGAATTTCCAGATTATCCTTGTACGTCTGTGAGGTGTCTGAGAAAGCTGAGAGGTTCCTTGGTAGACCTAGAATAAGGTCGCGTTAAGCGCAGAACTGAGGCTGATGGCCAAACTGAGGAGCTAGGGGATGTTGACGACCAGAGAAGGGTCAAGGACGTGGTCCTATTTTTTAAATCTGGAAGGCTTAGAGCAAGGAACGTCGCAATGATGCAGGAGAAAAGATCAGTCGTCACGATTGCGTTGATTAAGTGATCAAGATGTAGGAGGGAATACCGCCATACTTACGAATATAAGTACGCTGGTCGCCAATCCGCTCGAAAATCCGATTAGGTTAGCTTCTAGGTCGTCGACCTCGGCGTTTGGCTATGAATTTCTGGAAAAAAAGTACTCATAGATATCACCTATGACGTGTCTGAGGGTAGGCTATTTCAAAGAGCACCCTTACACGGCTACGCTCAGTTTGGAGTGCTTTTCCTGAAGCTGTATGACACGATCAGGGTTATCCAAGGACATCCCTGTGTGTCAGGGACTGAACTGGGATGGGAGAGAAGTTTCGTGAGGACAGGAGAAGATATTTCAAGTTATATGCGCTCTCACATCCTCAACACATGACTTTCTGCGCCGCCAATCTGACCTGAAAGGTCTGTCAGCATAGACAGCGCGTGTCACAATCCGTCGTCAGAGAGGTCACTAAAAACAATTTGACCGCTTTGAGCTGAATTATAAATGAGGAAAGTCCGTATAATGGCATTCGAAAGTCGTGAAAGTCTGTGAAGGCGGAACCATGTCCATGTTCGACCAAGGGGTTGGTGGGATTCACGATTCTCTCCACCCGAAACAGTGGAAATCCAAAAGTGGTGAGTAAAGGAAAAGGAGCAACCAGAAACGATTTAAATGGATCGGGAGAGCTGGTCAGAAACCGAGAAGGGAAGGAAGATCGCAGAGGAGTTTTGTCAAGATTCGGTTCTTAACTTCGGTTCGAACCAGTTTTGAACCACCGACTCGCTTTCCGGTTCTGTTTGTTTCCCGGACCGGACCGCCAATGCCAGCTTGAGTGGTTTACATCCAGCAAAGCACCTGCGCTCACGGCATTGGCATAGACTCTCAGAAGCCCAAGAAACCAGCTGGAAGCTTGTGTCCGATAATGGAACCCTGTCAGAGTGCCTCAAACGTGAGCAGGCAGCAGGCACTGCTGCCAGTCGGACAGTCAGACAGTCTCAGGCTCAAGCTCAGGCTACTGGCTTCGAGCCACTGGCAGGTGCTTGCTTGCGCAATCAAGTCTGGCCTGGCCGCAGCGAGGGGTGCGTGGGACGGAGAGAAAACCCTGCAGGGATTACTTCGGAGCTTCAAGCTTCAGGCCTTCAGGATTCAAGTTTGAGTTTGTCTATTTCATCCCACCGATCTTGCAAAGTGCTAATGCGAACAAAGTGTGCATCTCTTTTAGTGAAGAGAGCAGTTCTGTCACGGTGTTGTTCAAACCATTTGCGGCCTATTTGGGTTTGGGTTTGGTCTGGGTCAGATGATGCGACACACATGGTTAAAGCCCTCAATGATACGTATGGGATCATTACATGGTGGTGAGCTTGGAATAGCATTTGGTCTTTCGAATGTTTAATTGGGAAATTGCCGGCGATTTGCAGCCACAGAAGGCGAGCAGGCCCTCGAGTGCCGGTGGGAACTGGAATCTGCCGCAGTAGTGCGCTTTCCCATTATGACTGGACCTCCGTCAACGACCGACAGTGCGTAATTTTCCAGTGAATTTTCGCAATGGCGCTACGTGGAATGTATTTAATCCCACTGAAGAGATTGATGAAGACCATCAATGTCCACCCCCACCACTATTAACGAAGAATACGATATCGTCATTGCAGGCGGTGAGCTATACTCCACTCCTGAACCGTGACCTCCCTTCTGATGACAACTTGGATGTCCAACGGTCACAGGAGGTACAGCTGCGTGCGTCGTTGCTGCTCGTCTCGCGGTTGCAGATGCAAACCTGCACGTCCTCTTACTCGAGGCGGGGCCCACAACATACAATGACCCCGCGCATACCGAGCCCCTGAACTACTTGAGACACCTTGCGCCTGGCTCGCGCACCGTGCGCTTTCATATTACCCAACCCAGCGCGGCACTCGGCGGCCGCACCGTGATAGTACCCAGCGGGCAGTGTCTCGGCGGCGGAGGCAGCATCAACTGTGCGTCCCATGTCTCCCGTCCTTTGTGTACGAGCTACAATGGTCTCAACCATCTCGGCGCACGCGGGCCCCGGATGAACGGCAGTCATGATGTATACCCGTCCATCTGCCTCTGACTACGACGACTGGGAGACGGTCTACCAGAATCTCGGGTGGGGATCGAAGGACCTCATCCCTCTCCTGAGAAAGGTGTGTAAGGGAGTGAGTTAGTGCTATGCTGGTTCTGAAATGGAAGGGTCGCAGATCGAGACGTACCAGATTCCTGGTGGAGGGGCGACCCATGGCACATACGGACCTCTTGCGGTCTCGGAAGGTGGATTTATGACGGACCTAGGCGAACAGTTCCTTCAAGTTGCGCGCACACTCGACCCCGACCATGCGCAGAAGCCGGATGACACGGATTCAAATGACTTAGAAACGATCAATGTATACACGGTGAGTGTATTTCGGTTGAATTCACAACTCGATCTATTCCTGAATATAGAATTGGGGGCAGAGGTGGCCCAAGTGCGTCCTTATTCCCCGGTATACGGAGTGCACTGATTATCGACCTTCTGGGGAGCAGGTGGATTGACAGCGAGACTGGAACTCGCTCGGATGTGCCGCACAACATGATCTACCCGCTCAAGGACACCCGCCCGAACCTGCACATCTTGACGGGGGTCCATGTGAAGCACGTCACGTTCGATTCGTGCGTCTAGACTTTTAAAATCCTTCTCTCACCACTCTTGAAAGCCTACGCAGGGAGAATCGGGCGACAGGCGTCGCATATACTCCGAACTCGCAGTTCTACCCTGATGGCCCGAAGGACACGCGGACCGTGCGAGGAACGAAGCTCGTCCTTGTCTGTGCGGGTGCATTCGGCTCTCCCGGTATTCTAGAGCGTTCTGGGATTGGCTCCAAGGACGTGCTTGAGCGTGTCGGGTTGAAGCAAAGAGTTGACCTGCCTGGTGTTGGCGAAAATTTTTTAGGTTTGTCCGTGCAACCACCATTTTTAAGTTCGTTTCTGATGTTTACGTGCGGACGTACAGATCATAATGCCCTCCGTACTACATACATTGCTGCAGATGAGGCGCAATCTCTGGCTGCGATATTCCGCTACGAGGAAGGAGCAATTGATGGTGTGTCCGCTCACCTTCATTGAGAGACTTGCCTGTGCATGCTTTCAACTGACCCGATACTTTAGCCGCGGCCGCGGAGTTTGGAAAGACTAGGAAAGAAATATCGATGCACAAGTTCGCAAACACTTAACGCTTGTCATGATTTCTGATTAACGTTCTTCTGTCTAGCTCGATCGACGCGGGGATCAAGTGGCGGCCCTCCCCATCTGAGGTGACTGAGTTCGGTCCTGAGTTTCAGGAGTATTGGCAGTCCTACTTTGCCAATACCCCAGACAAGCCTGTTCTGTGGATGGGCATAAACTCTTCGTGCGTACTCTAACAACTTGTTATCAATCATCATTGCATCATCACTGTTGTCCAGGTCCGCCCGGAGCCCTACCGTGGACCCTTTACGCAAATACTACACCATGTATGCGTTCACAGTGAGTCACCTATATCCCCACCCTCCCGGCCATACGGTGAACACACGCCTTATTCCGACGTGCGCAGGAATACCCACTCGCGTGCGGTCACGTACATATCACGCACGCTGACAACGTCTCTGCGCCCGCAGACTTCGTCTCTGGCTACTTCGAGTCGTCCGTCCTCCTCTCCCCGCTTCCCCATCTAGCTCTCACCCACCGTTTGTGTTGTTTACCAGAAAAGCAGATGTGCAGCAAATGATATGGGGTTATAAGTTCACGCGCGAGATCGCGCGTCGCATGCCATACTTTCGAGGTGAACAAGCCGTGCTCCACCCTGCGTTCGCTCCGGGCAGACAGGCATCCGTCCTTGCTCGGTCAGAGGGACCCGTGTCGATTGATGCGCCGCGAATCGTGTATTCGGAGGAGGACGAACGTGCGCTGGAAGAGTTCGTGCGTGCTCAGGGTATGTAGCTCCTTTACCTTCTCTGTCTCCCTTCCCATTATATCATCCGCTCACATGTCCACCATTCTATTATGCCGTGGGTGCAGTGGCCTCTGGTGCTCATTCAGTGAGCTCTTCCCTCTACAAAGCCCGGAACATCCATCATTGACAACGCGTACCTATGCGATTACATTTATGGTTGTCCATTAGCTCGGCACGTGTGCGATGAAGCCTCGCGAGCGGGGCGGCGTCGTTGATGCGCAGTTGAACGTGTACGGCGTGTACCGGCTCAAAGTTGCCGACATGTCCATCGCACCGGGTAATGTCAGTGCGAACACCTATGGGACCGCGCTCGTCATTGGGGAGAAAGCCGCCGTGATCATTGCGGAGGAGCTTGGCATCAAAAGCGTCGTCTAACCGGTCTCAGTCACGAGGAACGTGGGTCAAGTTAGCCAGCTCTATGATCTCAATGTGCCTGTTCTGGTCTAGTGTTTGATAGCGAACTCTGACTTGTGCATATCCAGGATGGTAATCGCACTTCAGAACCACATGCCAGTCGCGTAATTATTCCATTTTCTTGGCTTCTCAGATCGCGCCGCTCTCTGACCATTAGGGTGACGGAAATGAGGGTACAATAAAAAGGAATTCCATCTGCCAGTGGCTGATGGTGGCTGAGAATGGTCGGAAGCTTCCCCTTACCCGAAATCGATTCACCACAGGTAGGCTCGCGACTCGGAGTTGATTATAAGCCGCGTAGGTGGGCTTTATCGCCGGTCTCTAGGCCATTTCTGAGTGTTGAGGCTCTTGAGATCGGATCATGGGTTTTCTTGGCATTATGAACCAGTCGTGTTCTGGAACTGAAGTGGCAGCGTGCGAGATGAAGGTACTGTATATTTGCAATGATGTTTACTCTTCCTGTGCCGCCTCAACAGCATGCTCACGATAAATTCTGCTCAGCCAAAGTCATGCAGTTATTCGTCCTCTCTTCAAATTATGACTGTGTTTGGGTTCATCGTACCCTCTGCGGCCGTAAAATGTCGCATGGATCCGTATTTATGAATTGAGACTGCAAGACGCTCAAGCTCCGCTCGAGTGACGCTCATGTCGTAAGAGAGCTAAAAGAAGCCAACATATTGCCATTCGCCGAGTCCTGGCGCTGCGCCAGAGGTGCCACCTCGGTTGCGGAATGAGTACTATGACATACATCCCTGCACCGTACTAGGCGATTAGCCAGTATCCGATCTTAGAATCCAGGCCTCTGACGACATTCTCTATTATATCGAACACCGCTCGCAGCCTAGACTGTCACGGAGTGAATGATATACACAAGCGACCTTGACGAACCCATCGAGTCGTTGGTAATTTTGTGGGTACCAAGTTATGGATCGCCTTGCAAATACGATGGTTGCTCCTGATCTATGGCTACTGTACTGACAGTGCATGCTTACAGTAGGGTGTCTCAACAGACGGGAAGATACCTCAAAACTGGGAGTTTTGGACCGGCAAACATTTTATGTTGTGCCCAGACCCTCACATATACCTCGCAGGTCACTGGCACGCGGTCCCGGCCCCCGCCGAATGGGGCGAAGGCTTCACATTACCTGTATTGTTTGTACAAAATCCTGACGCCACCTGTACTATGTGGCGCCATCATAACTGATGCACGATGACCGACAGGCTTCCTGGAGATAATGCAGGTAATAACTCAGTTCGGGTGTTCGCATGCTGTCTCTGCGCGCCCATTCGAACGAATCTAGCCGACCATCAAGGGCACTCCAGCTGGTTATCAGATGCTATTGCAGATACCGTACTGGATTTAGAGTAACCTATTCTCTGCTTCCCATCGGTTTCAAAGCCTCTTGGTTTTTTCTCATCTCTCCCACCCACATCGTCACCAAGCGGCATGTCCCACATTGTCATTACTGGTGCACAGGGCGGCCTCCAACAGGGTGCCGCCGCTCCTAATCGTATCGAGATATACGACTTTGTGCAATTGAAAGATCAGTTCTCTCTTTACATTCAAGCTCTCAGTGAGTTACATTTTTGCGCTTCTCACGTTACGCGTCACCGCATCACCAGACGAAATTGACCGGTTCGAAATCAGTTGCCATTTTCCAGACCCCACAGGACAATCCCATCTCTTTCTTTGGTATGGCAGGTATCCACGGCCTTCCTTATCAAACATGGGAGGGGTCTGGTGGACCTCATCCCGTCAAAGGGTCTCAATGGGGTGGGTACTGCAATCACGGCAATGTACTCTTCCCAACTTGGCACAGGCCCTATGTGGCCTGTTTTGAGGTTAGTTCACTGTTTTATACATTGTGTACTTCATGACAATTTTGGCCATATTATCTAGCAAGTGTTGCAGCAGAACGCTATCCAGATTGCAAACACGTACCAGGTTGATACACAGAGTTGGGTTGCCGCAGCCCAGAACTTGCGATCGCCATACTGGGACTGGGCGAAAAATAGCGTCCCTCCTCCCGAATGTATCTCCATGCAGACCCTCGATATCGTCACACCCGATGGACGAACGACCTCCGTGGAGAACCCACTCCTCGGATACTCCTTCAACCCTGTTCCCTCCTCTTTCCCGGATCCATACGACAATTGGAAAACGACGATCAGACATCCCGATAACCCTAACAGCCCTAACGCGACCACTGACGTTCAAGGCCTCAAAAAGTATGGCATCTCTATTTCGCATGGCTTATTACTCACCGTGAATCACTCCTAAGCGACCTGCAGTCTATACAAGATGACATCACGTCAAGCCTTTACAACCTCTTTACTCGTGTCAACGACTGGCCAGGGTTCAGCAACCACACACCCGGCGATGGTGGAAGTTCGAGTAACTCCTTGGAAGCCATCCACGACGAGATCCATGCTGTGATCGGCGGTGATATGGGGGACCCCAGTGTCGCTGGCGAGTTCTCCTTGCTCACACCAGGGAGGCGAGGTCATCCTGACTTATTTTTTCCTTCAGCATTCGACCCTATTTTCTTCCTCCACCATACAAACGTCGATCGTTGCCTCTCTCTTTGGGAAGCTCTTAACACAGGAGTGTGGGTCACACCGGATCCTGCCGAAGGCGGGACCTTCACTATTTCCGGAAATGCAAGGGTTAACGCCAGCACCAGTATGTCATCTCGACTTGGATGTGCGCTGTTTTGTATTTTGCGTTTTCTAACCCACTACAGGCCTGACACCTTTCTGGAGTTCGGGTACGCAGTTCTGGAACTCGTCGGAAGTCACGACGACCACAGTGTTTCAATACACCTACCCGGAATTCAACGGCCTTTCAAGCGACCCCGCGTCGATTCGTGATGCGATCGGAAATTATATCAACCAGCAATATGGCGGGTCTTCTGCCTCGGCGTTGAGCAGTGCCGGACCTGCTGTCAGCTTCCTTGCTCAGCATCCTGCTAGCACCGGGGCTCCGCCGGCACCGACGCCAGCCGCTCCTGCAGCCAAGTCCGCTGCTCCTGCCCCGGCTCAGGCGGCTACGGCAAGCGCTCGCCATCCTTTCGCCAGCCTCCGAGGCGGACCACATACATCTGAAAAGGCAGGGTCCGTACAAGGGTCCACGCAGGTTATCCAAGATTGGACAGTCCGCATTCAAGTCAAAAAGTATGAGCTTCATCAAACTTTTTTGGTGCTACTCTTCCTCGGGGAAGTCCCGGCCGATGCTTCCCAGTGGCGCACCAGTCCCTCTTTCGTCGGTATCCACGCCACATTCGTGAACAGCTCGGCAGACCAGTGCTCCAATTGCCGCGAACAGGCCGACCTTGTAACCGAGGGCTTCGTATACCTTAACAAGAAGCTCGCGACGGTACCGGGTCTCTCGTCGCTCGATCCCAGTGTCGTCAGTCCTTATCTCAGAGAGAATCTCCACTGGCGCGTCCAGAAGGTACGCTCATTTTGTGTCCGGAGTTTTTGTTGATGAACTCACCCTTCCTTGACTAGTCCGATAGGACCGCGGTCGACCTGGGTAGACTCCCCTCGCTGGAGGTCACCGTGGCTGCGGTCCCGTTGACTCAGCAACCGGGGGCTATGTTCCCGATTGCTGGAAATCCGCATTATCACCACCACATCACCCACGGTCGTCAGGGGGGTGCCCGCCATGCTCATGCCTGAGAAATGGGGCAATCGAGAAGAACAACGGCTCAGCGTGCTTGAATAGAAAATTTGTAAATTAGGAGAAGAATCTGTGCGCTTGTCGCCCGGTTGGATTTCACATTTGCGCTCGGGTGGTGGTAGGTGTGGTTGTGACTACCTCTAAACCCACCTCCGTCTCTTTCAAGTTATTGTCTTTTGCCGGTATCGTGTTTTGTTCGCCTCCTGTTGCTTGCTAGTCCTGTACTATGTATTCCATGGCCTCTGTGCCTTGAATGTAACAACCCTCTGCTGTTTTTGTCTGATATCTTTGCCAACGCCGCCCCGTATGGCATCACACCCTGCACTGATTCCGTCTCACGCTTCTTCGAAGTCTGAGAGACCTACGTCATAGCTCCCTGCTTGTCGTCATCTCACCTCCTCACCTTCACCATTTATCTACGTCTCCCTCCCGAGATGACACGCACAGGACACGTACTGTACCATCAACGGCCCTGTATTTTTGAGAAATATTTCATAATTTGTGCGGTGAAGTCAAGAGTAAGGCCTAGTGAGATGGTAGCACCCAAGAGTGATACAGCCCAGTGCTGTGCCGTGATGCATGATGGACCAGCGTTCCGGTCGAGAACACGCTGCCAACGCCACTTCAAATTGTTCGGGACCTCGGGTTGACGGGTAGGATGTGCAAGTATCTGCTACATTTTACTTGGAATCATCGATACAGTAGTACTTTCTACTTTTACCGATACTATTCTAGAAAGTGACTTAGTTTCGAACACCCACAATTGAAGAGTGCCGACCAGAGTCAAGTACCAGAGTGGCAGAGCCAAGAAGATTGCATATATAGGTGGAGAAAAAATGGACGCACAGGACAGAACGGAAGTGACAGAAGTTGTGCTAGTAAGACCTACGGAGAGAACCTGGGCAGAAACACAGTGATTTCGTTCGGCGGTCTGCACGTCCGAGGCGAAGTCTGACGGGTGCAGTGGATCCCGTGAGAGCGATCCAACGAGCGCTGGGAGTGTGAGCCTCATAATTTATCTCTGTAGAATCTTTCTGGGCGCAGCGTCGGGCGGGGGAAATAAAAATTTTCAGTTCTTGACGGGAAACAGGTGGTCAGAGTTGTAGTGAAAGGATTGGAGAGGAAAGGAACGATCACGCGATCACGTGTTGGCACAAGTGCATTCGCCATTTTCCAAACGTTCTCCGAGTCTGAGGAGGTTACGCCCGGCATTGTGACCAAACGATCTTCCTGATTTGACATCAGCCGGAAGTTGTCGTACAGTTAAATAACTTCACCCCACATGCATTATACCTGGCGCTCCGCGGGCACACGAGAATCATACTTAACGGGCCTGAGTAGATCATCAGAGGTTACTAATGTCTTCTCCTACCTTGATCGAAGAATACGATATAGTTATCGCGGGCGGTGAGCCATCCTCACTCCCTACTCTCTCCGTGCTTTCTTCCTCTAAAGCATGGGCGTCCGATTGCGACAGGTGGTGCGGCTGCTTGCGTTGTTGCTAGTCGTCTGGCCGCCGCCGACACCAACCTACGCATCCTCTTACTCGAAGCGGGCCCCAGCACTTACAACAACCCCGCACATACTACTCCCTTGAACGCCAAGAAAAACCTCGCACCTGGCTCGCGCTCCATACGCACACACGTTTCCCATCCGAGTGCTGCACTTGGCGGACGCACCACGGCCGTGCAGTGTGGGCAGTGTCTCGGTGGCGGGGGCAGTGTCAACTGTGCGTCTCGCTTCTCTTCCCACTCGTCCAAGACTTGGTCGTCTGATTGGCCTCGACCTCCACCCGGACCTGGTGAACCTCTCTACTTAAATATCTCGCAGTCATGGTGTACACACGCCCGTCTGCCTCGGACTATGACGACTGGGAGACCGTGTACCAGAATCCCGGTTGGGGATCGAAGGACCTAATCCCTCTCCTGAGAAAGGTGCGCAAGAGGGCGAGTTGGTCCCACCTTAAGTCTGAAATCGAAGAATCGTAGATCGAGACGTACCAGGTTCCTGGTGGTGGGCCTACTCACGGCACGGACGGCCCCCTTGCGGTCTCAACAGCTGTGGTTTTGACGAACCTCGCTCAGCAGTTCCTTCATACAGCGCGCGCACTCGATCCCGACCGTGCACAGAAGCCGGATAACACAGATTCGAATGATTTGAAAACCATCAATGTGTACACGGTGGGTTTTTTCGCTCTCCCGTGTAGTTCTAGCCACAGCTGAGTAGCGGTAATGGCGGCAGAGGTGGTCCAAGTGCGTGCAACATTCGCCCTCAGAGCTCGTAAAACATTGACATTTGTACTTCTGGGGAACAGATGGGTCAACCCGGCGACTGGCACACGCTCTGACGTGCCGCACAACATGATCTACCCACTTAAGGACACCCGCCCAAACCTGCACATCCTGACGGGGGTACATGTGAAGCGCGTCACATTCGACGAGTACGTCTTCTGTTTTACATCTTGATCTACTTTGCAAAGGCTTGACAACCTCTTCAGCGAGAATCGGGCGACAGGTGTCGCATATACTCTCAACCCGCTTTTACACCCTGATGGCCCAAGGGATGCTCGTACTGTGCGAGCGACTAAGCTGGTCCTAGTTTCAGCGGGTGCATTCGGTTCTCCTGGTATCTTGGAACGCTCTGGTATTGGCGCTAAGGATGTGCTTGAGCGTGTCGGGGTGAGGCAACGCATCGACTTACCCGGGGTCGGCGAGAATTACCAAGGTTTTCTTTGCAATTCCCATCTCGAACATTTGGTTCTAACGTTTGGGCGTCCATGCGCAGACCACAATGCCTTATCATTTAAGTATTTTGCTGCGGGTGAAGCTCAATTGATGGATGCGATACTCCGCAATGAAGAAGGCGCGATTGATGGTGAGTCTGTCTTCCCTCCTTCATTGAGAGGTGTACCTACGGGTGCTTTACGGTTGGCCACGATACTGCAGCGGCAGCCGCCTTGTTTGGGAAGACCAGGAAGGAGATCTTGATGCAAAAGTGTCTGAAAACTTGGCTTTCAATTCCTTGGGAATTAATGTCTGTCTTTCTAGCATGCTCAACGCAGGAATCAAGTGGCGCCCCACGCTCTCAGAGGTGGCCGAACTCGGTCCTGAGTTTCAGGAGCATTGGGACACCCACTTTGCCAATGCGCCAGACAAGCCTGTCCTGTGGATAGGCTTTTTCTCGGCGTTCGTTCTGCGACTAATTAATTGTCAAGTCACTTATCATTATCGGCAGCCTCTCAGGGCCTTCAGTCGGGGTCCCACGGCGCAAATACTATTCCTTTCCTGTGTTCACCGTAAGCCCGCCTATCCCCTTCCCCATTTTGTAATACTACCCGCACGCGCAGTAATACCCTCTCGCTCGAGGTTACGTGCATATCACCCAAGCTGACGACGTCTCTGCGCCGACAGACTTTGTCAAATTAATAATATTAAAAATGTAAAATATAAAATATAAAATTAAAACCATATAAAATAAATTATATAATTAAGACGACGTCTTTGCGCCGACAGACTTTGTCCCGGGCTTCCTCGAATCGTCCGTCTCTCCTTTCCCCGCTCACCGATCCAGGATTCTTATACGTAGTTCTTTTGTTTACCAGGAAGGCAGATGTGCAGCCCTTGATGTGGACGTACAAATTCACTCGCGAGATCGCACGTCGCATGCCGCACTATCGCGGGGAGCCGTCCATGCTGCACCCCGCTTTTGCGCAGGGAGGCCCAGCGTCCGTCGTTGAACATGCTGAGGGGCCCGTCTCGTTCGATGCGCCGCGCGTGGTATACTCGGACGAGGATGAGCGTGCACTGGAGGCGTTCGTTCGCGCGAACGGTTCGTGGCTTCTTCCCTTCTCTGTCTTCTTCTACTATTCTTTCTCATTTGTCTTTTATTCATTCTATTCCGGTGCCTCGTAGTGGCCACAACCTGGCACTCAGTGAGTTCCTCTCTCCTCTGCGCAGTGCGGGGCGTCGTTGAATGTGTATCTTTGTGTTCACGGTTGTGTATTAGCTCGGAACCTGTGCGATGAAGCCGCGCGAGCAGGGCGGCGTCGTCGACACGCAGCTGAACGTTTACGAGGCGCAAGGCCTCAAAGTTGCTGACCTGTCCATCGTGCCGGGGAACGTTAGCGCGAACACATACGGCACCGCTCTTGTCATCGGGGAGAAGGCTGCCGTCATCATCGCGGAGGAGGTCGGAATCAAGCTGTAGTCTATGATAGCCTGCCGCAACTGTGAGGAACGAACTTGGCCAGATGATACTTATGCTATGTGTGTGTGAGATAGCTCGAAAGTCTAAACCAATCCCGGTGTACCGAAGTAGTTGATAGCAATCGCGTTCTGTACACTTCTGGAATGCTATGATAGCAATCGCGCTTCAAGGCCACACTCTGGGTGCTTGATTGCCAGCACGTTCTGGAACTAATTCAGATACATTATCGTGTACTCTGAACACTCAAGTCGAACCATATGACGATGTCCCGTTTCCCACGCCGGCACATGCCGAACTTTCACGTTCTCCACTCTGCGCCCTCAAATAGCCTGGGGTTACGCCCTGCAACTTAGCCAAATGGTCTTCCTGATGTTGAGCATTCAGAGATTAGCGCGCAGAAGCGTGAATTATATTTAACTGGCCTGGGGAGGCCCGGAGATTAATGTGTGCCATCAATGTCTACTCCCACAGTGATCAACGAAGAGTATGATATAGTCATCGCAGGTGGTAGGCCACCCTCAACCTCCAAGTCTTCTCACCTGTCTTCCTTTCGCTAAATGCGTGTATGTCCACTATGACAGGCGGCACGGCTGCGTGCGTCGTGGCTAGTCGTCTAGCTGCTGCTGATGCGACCTTGCGTGTCCTCCTACTCGAGGCAGGTCCCTCGACTTACAATAACCCCGCACATACCATCCCAGTGAACTTCATGAGAAACCTTGTGCCCGGCTCTCGCACCATCCGGTTGCACGTCTCCCAGCCTAGCGTGGCCCTTGGTGGGCGTACCACAACCGTCCCGTGCGGGCAGTGTCTTGGTGGTGGGGGCAGTATTAACAGTGCGTCTTGTGACACCTCGATCATCTGATTGACCTCTACCCATACCTGGCCATGTGCTCTATTTTAATCTCTGAAAGTGACAATGTACGCACGTCCATCTGCCTCGGACTATGACGATTGGGAGACCGTGTACCAAAATGCTGGGTGGGGATCGAAGGACCTCGTCCCACTCTTGAGAAAGGTGCGTACTAAGGGAGAGGATTAGTGATCCACCGGTCCTGAGATCGTATAATTGCAGATCGAGAAGCACTATGTTCATGGTGGGGGGCGTACTCATGGCACGGAAGGCCCCCTTGCAGTCTCTCCAGGTGGATTTTTGACGGACATCGCTAAGCAGTTCCTTGAAGTTGCGCGCACACTCGATCCGGACCGTGCACAGAAGCCGGATGACACAGACTCAAACGATTTAGAAACTATAAATGTCTACACAGTGGGTGCTTTGTGCTCTACTGTGTAACTTGATGGACGGCTGAGTAGCACCTGGCGGCAGAGGTCACTCAAGTGCGTGTACAGGTCTCCAGAATGTTGTCCCAGCTTGTTGAACATTAACTTTGTACTTGGGAAGCAGGTGGATCAACCCCGAGACGGGCACTCGCTCTGATGTACCACACAACATGATCTATCCGCTCAAGGACACCTGCCCGAACCTGCACTTCTTGACTGGGGTCCATGTGAAGCACCTCACATTCAACGAGTGCGTTTGATTTTTGCCTCCTTTCTCCGGCCTTTCAAGAATGCCTATGCAGTGAGAATCGGGCAACAGGCGTCGCATATACTCTCAACCCACTGTTGCACCCTGATGGCCTGAGGAACACGCATACTGTGCGAGCAACGAAGCTGATACTTGTCTCCGCCGGTGCATTTGGTTCTCCTGGCATTCTCGAACGTTCTGGAATCGGCGCCAAGGACGTACTTGAGCGGGTCGGGGTGAAGCAGCGAATCGACTTGCCTGGGGTTGGCGAGAACTACCAAGGTTTTCCTGTGCAATTTCCGTCTCGAATGTTTGGTTTCTGACGTTCTGGAATCCCTCTGCAGACCACGATCTTTTAACATCTCAATATTTTGCTGCGGACGAGGCGCAATCACTGGATGCAATAATCCGCAATGAGGAAGGAGCGATCGATGGTGTGTCTGTCTTCCCACCCTGAATGCGAAACCTACCCACCTGCACGTGCTTTACGATACCGTAGCTGCGGCCGCAGAGTACGGAAAAACTAGGAAGGAGATCATGATGCAAAAGTGCGTCAATGCGTGGAGTCGATTTTCGGGACCTAATGTCCCTTGCATAGCACGCTCGACGCAGCGATTAAATGGCGCCCGAAACCGTCCGAGGTGGCCGAGATCGGCCATGAGTTTCAGGAACATTGGGACTCTCGCCTTGCCAATGCGCCAGACAAGCCTGTCTCGATGTTTGGTGCATCTTCGGGGTTCGTGCTTTGAGCAGCGTAGTTTTCAAGAACCTCATATCACTGTCGCCAGGTTCATTGCGGGTCCTACGGATGTCACACCACGCAAATACTACACCCTGGCCACATATACCGTGAGCCCAGCTATCACCTTCTCCGTTTTTAACGTGTGCCTAATACCCGCGCGCACAGGAATACCCTCTTGCCCGCGGACACGTGCACATCACCCACGCTGACGACGTCTCTGCGCCGACAGACTTTGTCCAGGGCTGCTTCGAGTCGTCTGTCACTATTTCTCCTCACTTGCCCATCCAGCATCCTCACACACTATTTTTTCACCAGGAAGGCGGATATTCAACTCCTGATTTTTGGGTATAAATTTACGCGCGAGATTGCGCGTCGCATGCCGCACTTCCGCGGGGAGCCGCTCGGAGTACACCCCGCCTTCCCACCGGGAGGGCCAGCGTCCGTCATCGAGAAAGCCGGGGGGCCTATCCCATTCGATGCGCCACGCATCGTATATTCGGAGGAGGACGAGCGTGCACTAGAGGAGTTCGCTCGGGCGAAAGGTGCGTGCTTTCTTTCCTTCCCTTGAATCGCTACATTCTTCATCCATTTATCTTGTTCTTGTTGGTAGCGTCCACGTGCTTCCACTCGGTGAGTGCCTCTCTCCTCGCAGCGCAGCACGTCATTAAGCATTAAGGACGTGTATGCTGCCTGCACTTTTGTGTTTACGATCATACGTTAGCTGGGCACTTGTGCAATGAAGCCGCGCGAGCAGGGCGGTGTCGTCGATTCGAAACTGAGCGTGTACGGTGTGCGTGGGCTCAAAGTTGCTGATATGTCCATCGCGCCGGGGAATGTCAGTGCGAACACGTACGGCACCGCTCTTGTCATCGGGGAGAAGGCTGCCGTCATCATAGCAGAGGAGCTTGGCATCAACAACGTCGTTTAACTGGCCGCAATTAAGTTGACCAGTAAATCTTACGTCATGTGTAAAATAGTTTCGAAGGTCCTGTTATACCGTAGTAGTTAGTAGAAATCCTGTTCAGTGCACCTCCAGAATGCCCGAAATCATGCTTTCAGTTTACACTAGTTGCTTGATTGTCGACGTTCTTATGGCTGGTCAGGGAATGTTGCATCTACGGAAGGCGCCACTCATCGCTTTGTGGTGACTTGACACGTTCCGGGACGTTATGAAAAGTGTGAGGTCGATGTGAGGCAGCGCCGCGATGAGGTCAACAGAGAACAGGCAGACACAACGTGGGAAATACTTCGGCCACTGCCGGCAGGGAAACAAAATACTTGTTTTTCGCTCACTCTCCGCGCTAAGTGATTGCCACGGGATCGGCGATGAAGCCAATTGAGAAGCGCGAAGTGCTTCGGCCAAGTCTCTTTGCGGTCAAGTCGCTAAGCACAGGAATCAGTAACGCATACTTCAAGTTCAAAAACATCTCCTCGCTATTTCACGTGCTGGCACCCATCGTCAGGATTCTGGAGCCACACCCATGAGAGAAAAGTGGAATAATCTTACGTTCAAGCTCCTAACAAGAATTTATGCCTCCCACGTCCCATTCACACCAACGCTACTAGTATTATCCCATGGCGGGGTTAGCCTAGCTAAATCATGATGGTCATTCCATTTATTTAATTTTTGAATCAGAAGATGGTCATCCCTTAGGTCATCCTGACCTCTATCAACTGGTCCTGTTACATACGTTCGGAGACGTCTCGCACGCATTGAGAGGGCGCACTGCGGCGCCGTCACGTGAATTATATTGAGCTGGCTTGAGGTCAACAGAGGCCATCGATGTCTACTCCCGCCGTGATCAACGATGAATACGATATAGTCATTGCAGGAGGTGAGTCATCCTCAAACCCTCTCATCTGCCTTTCACTAAACCGTCCGATTGTGACAGGTGGAACTGCTGCCTGTGTCGTTGCTGGTCGTCTCGCTGCCGCAGACTCGAACCTGCGCGTCCTCCTACTCGAGGCAGGTCCCACGACGTACAATAACCCCGCACATACGGTCCCACTGAACTTTCCAAGCCACCTCGCGTCTGGCTCACGCACTGTGCGCGCCCACGCTTCCCAGCCGAGTGCCGCACTTGGCGGCCGCACCACAATCGTGCCGTGTGGGCAGTGTCTCGGCGGTGGGGGCAGCATCAACCGTACGTCTTGCGTCTCTTCCTCCTTGTACACAAGCTTCGGTCGTCTGATTGATCTCAAACAATACTTGATCTGGGTGTACTTTATTTAATCTCTGACAGTCATGGTGTATATGCGCCCGTCTGCCTCGGACTATGATGACTGGGAGACGGTGTACCAGAATCCTGGGTGGGGATCGAAGGACCTCATTCCCCTCCTGAGAAAGGTGTGTGTGGAGAGGTTTAGTGCTCACCTGGGTCTGAGATCGAAGGATCATAGATCGAGACGTACCAGGTTCATGGTGGGGGGCCGACTCACGGCACAGATGGACCTCTCGCGGTCTCGTCAGGAGGCTCTTTCTCTGACCTCGCTAAGCAGTTCCTTCAAGTTGCGCGCATGCTCTATCCCGACCTTGCGCACAAACCAGATGACGCAGACATGAATGATTTGGAAACGATCAACCTGTGCACTGTGGGTATTTTTTATCCGACTTGTGTAGCTCGATCGACGGCTGAGTAGCCATGATGGCGGCAGAGGTTACTCAAGTGCGTCCCTGATTGCCAGCATGTGCTGTCCCGGCCCATAGGACATTGATGTTTGTACTTCTGGGGAGCAGATGGATCAATGCTGAGACGGGCACACGCTCGGATGTGCCGCACAACATGATCTACCCGCTTCGGGACACCCGCCCTAAATTTCACTTTCTAACAGGTGTACATGTGAAGCACGTCACTTTCGATCAGTGCGTTTGATCTTAACACGTTTATTTCACTTCTGGAATTTCTGTAAAACCTTTCAGTGAGAATCGGGCGACAGGCGTCGCATATGCTCTCAATCCATTGTTGGACCCTGATGGCCCTGGGGAAACACGTATTGTGCGAGCGACGAAGCTCGTCCTAGTATCAGCAGGTGCTTTTGGTTCTCCTGGTATTCTCGAGCGTTCGGGAATCGGTGCCAAGGACGTGCTTGAACGTGTTGGAGTGAAGCAGCGCATCGATTTATCTGGGGTTGGCGAGAATTACCAAGGTTTTCCCTTGCTATTTCCATCTTGAATATTATTTCTGACATTCGAGTTATTCATGGGCAGATCACAATGTCTTATCATCAAAATACTTTGCTGCCGATGAAGCTCAATCACTAGATGCGATATTCCGTAACGAGGAAGGAGCAATTGATGGTATGGATTACCGAAAGCGCACTTGTTCGTGCTTTAATATTGATCGAGATATCACAGCTGCGGCCGCCGAGTTTGGAAAGACTAGGAAGGAGATCTTGATGCAAAAGTTTGCCAACACTCGACCTTGATGAATTTAATTTCTTGTGCATTAATGTCCATTTTAACTAGCGCGCTCGACGCAGGGATCAAATGGCGCCCGAAATCGTCCGAGGTCGCCGAGGTTGGTCCTGAATTTCAGGAATACTGGGACTCCTACTTTTCAAATGCGCCAGACAAGCCTGTCCTGTGGTTCGGCGTAGTCTCGGGGTTCGTGCTCTGACTATCTCGATTGTCAGGACGCTCATCATCACCATCCAGGTACATCCGGGGACCTCTCGTTCCTTCGCGCAAATATTATAACTTAACTATGTACACCGTGAGTTCCTCCATCCGTGGCCACAGCATCATGGTTCACGTCTGATACCCACACGCGCAGGAATACGCCCTCGCGCGCGGACACGTGCACATCACGCACGCAAGCGACGTTTCTGCCTCGGTCGATTTTGTTCCTGGCTTCTTCGAGTCGTCCGTCGTCCACAATCGTCCCCCGATCCCCCATCTAACCTTCTAGCATAATATCGTTCGCTTTCCAGGAAGGCGGACATGCAACTCCTGATCTGGGGGTACAAATTCTTGCGCGAGATCGCGCGTCGCATGCCACACTTCGGCGGTGAGCCTCCGGACCTCCATCCCGCCTTCGCGCCGGGCGGGCCTGCGTCCATCGTTACGCACGCCGAGGGAGCCGTGGCATTCGATACGCCACGCATCGTATACTCCGAAGATGACGAGCGTGTACTGGAGGAATTCGCTCGCGCGAAAGGTGCATGGCTTCCCATCCCAGTCCTACACGCTCATTTCATTAAACTTTTTCTTGTGCTGGTCCGGCAGTCACCACGTGTTACCATTCAGTGAGCTCCTCTCTCCTCTACGGCTGTACGGGACGTCGTTGAAGATGCATATACTTTTGCGTTTGCGATTGTAAATTAGCTTGGCACCTGCGCGATGAAGCCGCGCGAGCAGGGCGGTGTTGTCGATTCGAAGCTGAACGTGTACGGAGTGCGCGGGCTAAAAGTTGCTGACCTCTCTATCGCGCCGGGGAATGTCAGTGCTAACACGTATGGTACCGCTCTTGTCATCGGAGAGAAGGCTGCCATGATCATCGCGGAGGAGCTCGGCATCAAGGGAGTCTAAGTTAACTGGCCGCGCTCGCGAGGAATCAAGCAAGTCAGAGATACTCACGCGGCGTGTGATATAGTTCCGAAGGTCTAAATAATCCTGGGATACCGAAGTAGTTAATAAAAATTGTGCTTTACAGTTTTCCTGCGCCTCTAGAATACCAGAAATAGTGTCTCCACACTCTCATGGCTTTTCAGAGAACCCCCCAACCATGGGCTGAGGCTGCTCAACGCTTTGTGGTGAACTTGAATCCCAGATCCTGTGCTGCGTTGCGAAAGCTGACAGCGCTGAAATTTTAGGAAGATGAGCAAAACATGCAGAGAATTATTCTCGGATTTACGAAAAAATTTCCAGACCAGTAAATGGAAAGCCACCTACTCCGATAGTCAAGCGAGGGACGCGACGCTCGCTCCTAATCACGTCTGTTTTCCCACATTTAACTTCCTTTTATATCCCAACTTCGCGACTCGTTGCGCCGCGTTTTCAATCAACCCTGTGCGAAGACGGAGACCTGATTTTCTCCGAGTCACACTGCTACGCTCGACTACTTTTCGTCAACCTAAGCCTCAAGCTTTAACCGGCCGGTGCATGCCTTAGCATAGGGTCATCTATTGCTCAGGATCTCATGCCCGCAAATATTGAGCTAAGCGGTGCCGCGGTGTGTTTCCCTTATATGGCTGTACAAGCGCGCGCGCATTTATGCGGGTTTTTAGGCCGACATCGTGGTCGCCAGCCTGAGTCCTGCCGGCCTATTTTCTTGGACTCGCGACGCTGCACTCGTTTTCAAAGACATTATAAATGGCTTCGTTCAGTCACCAGATATCTTGTCACAAGGTCTGATTGATATTTATTCCGTTGTCGAGGCTGTGCTGCAGCAGGAGCCCAACCTGAGCAGGCAGACATTACAGGTGGTCCTAGAGAGCCGAAATTCAATATCGATGGTACCCCGTACAACGGCGTGGGGCTCGCCCAGAAGGAGATTTGTTCCTGAGCTGAGAAATACGAGTTCCGATCTGAGTGCGGTGATTTGGGCCTGCCACCCAGATGCCGCTGCGCTGCGTAACATCGATGACTTACGCAAACGGGCAACTGGACAACAATAACGACACCTTCATGGCAGCTATGTTGCGCCGACCTGGAATGAGCGCCGTCTGTGCGTTTTCATAAGTCGCATCTCTAGTTTGCTCACATTTCTCCCAGATATGATCTCTGGGAGGAGATATACTCCTTTTCCTTCTTCACTCGGCCATACAACACAGCACTCTCCGTGAGGGTGTCGCACTAGCAACGAGACATAATCAAACCACCTCGGCTGAAATATAGTACTATACATCCCCCAAGCTGCGAATCTCTTTTGCTTCCTCCAGGTATGTGATCCCTCTCACGTATTTCCTGATTAAATCTCACATTTCCACCTAGACTTTTTCTCGAATCAAACAGGGGATTATATCACCGCCAACAATGACGGCAGCCGATCTCGCACAAACGCAAACATGTCCTCAGAATCACCCACACATTGAATCCCAACGCCGGCTGTGATGATACCACCTTCTAGCTTGATCCGACGAGGCACTAACCAACTCGAAGGTCTACGTTGACGGTTTCAGGTCCATTTATCCCATTACAGTAATTCGGCAATCAGCGCCACCACCTCTGCAGTCGCGGTCGGATCCTGAGGACTGTAAGTTACTTCAACGGAAATGTACCTATTTTTTTTTCTGATTTCATGATCTGATGCGAATCCGCAGCCCTGGTATCTCACAAGACAACCCTTGCCGTCGCAGAGCAATATTATGACGCCTGTCTCACGTGGAAATCTCAAGGTTCGATCACAGTGACCGCGACTTCGCTTCCTTCCTTTCAATGGTTCGAGTTTGCGCTCAACAACGATATCGAAATTAGCACCATTTCATCGACCAGTCCTGAAAGCAAGTTGGGGTGCAAGCGGTTTGACTTGAATTGCCCTTGGAAACGTTGACAACGCTTTTCTCCCCTGTTATGTCTTGATAAAACAACCGCGCCTGATACGATATCGAACTCTTATCGAACTTGTCAAAGCCCCGTACTGTATCAAAAAAAAAAAGCCCCGCGTCGGACTCATTTATGTACAGTATGACAGAGTATTAGTGCTAGTACTGAATTTCCAAATTTGTTCTTGTGATTCCACGAGTGGAGGAAAACGTTAGCTCTCTCTTCGCCTCTCTTCACGTCATCGGCCTCATCCTTGACAATGTTGTTATCAACAGGGTTCTCATAGCTTGAAGATCGCTTGTAGTAGTAGTAGTATTGTCACCACAACAGTACAACACCTTGCTTCGCAAGATGCTCCTTCCGAACCGATGGTCACGTTTTCAGAAGAGCTGGCCAACTTCGCCGCCATGGGACCCTGATGAGCCCGACTTCTACTTTGACAGCGACAGCGATCGCTTTGAACAATTCATAAAGTGTGAGTCTTTGTTTCCGTTGATCTCTCCGGTATACAGTACCCCTTCCCTGGTGTATTCACAAGTCACCGGCCACCGGTCACCGCCAGCTCACCTCGCCCCCATTTTCCCACCTGAGGCTACTCTCGCGGCCACCGGCGCACCCATCTGCAAAACATTTAGCTGAGGGTTCCTTATCTTTACTGTTTCCCACCTCATATATGATCTGACAAGGACAATGGCGGCCGCCAAAATGCGGCGGGATCGTCGGCACTTCAGAGGTTTATTGTCTCGAGTGTCTTCCGCCTGTCTTCGTCAACTGACACTGAGTGGGCCCGAGTGCGGCCCGGAGCTGTGGAGCACATGCTGCAGTTCCAAATTAGGAATAAAACTCACATGCGAGCGACGTGCTGGCATGCTGGCCTGGCTGGTACTATTGTCTCTTGATCTTCGCGTATAGCTCATGGCGTACAGGAGCGTTTGGCTATTGTGAGTATGAAGATGCCATGGCAGCCCCCATTGTTTCAACTGCCGCCGAGAGCTTTGTAGCCTGAAGTCTTCCTTGGCATCACCGCCGCTCAGCACGTCAAAAAGGCTTGTGAAGAGGCGATGAAAGATAGCTCCCCACACATCATAGTTTCGGCCTGGGTTTTGGTGTATCAGTGATACATCGGGTTTATCAAGCAGCTCATACTTCCCGTCTTTTGCGACCAATGGATTTCTTCTTCTCGTCTGCTTCGATTGCGGCTTCCGTCTTCTCTGGGCCCGCGCTGGCGCCTCAGCCCTCAACCCCCATTGACTCTGAGGAGGGCGGCGGGTACAATGGAAACGAATGCATCGTCTCGTGAACGATTCTTCCGTCGCGACTTGTTCTACCTTTCACGCGTGAGTTTTTCCCTCCGAGTCGTAGTCCCCTGCATGAGTTGCACGTCGGATACAACTTCTAAATTTGTGCTCACACCATATTTGTACTCTAGCAGTCACCACCTTCGTTCCCCCATGTTCCCGTCCTCCGCCCTGGATGCGCGGAGGAAAAATGGGCAACACCACCTTTTGTGTTGAAAGCATATGTACTATTCTTTCGGTTTGAGGGATTTCTCGTGTTTCTGTACTACCAGCCATTGTATTCTTCCTTGCGAGGTTGTGGTCTGAGGGTCGAAGGGCGGAGAGGTTTTTAGCCTTACTGTATTTGGGGGTAAGATGCGCTGAATCAAATCCCGTCGCCAATGCAAGCGCCAATGGTTAAACGGCGCCAGAAGCAACCAAGTCAGGCACGAGGACAGGCACCTCGGCGGGGTTTAATTACATCACATATTCTTTCTATGTTTGACGATTTCACTGCTGTAAATCTACTGCTGAATTGTATCTTTAAAAATGGTGTTAGTTCCCCTCGGCCAGATTTTAAAAGTTTGGTGTACAGTAGGCATTTTGTGTGGTTTACGGTACTTTGATGAGATCGATCGACGCTCTTGGAAAGCGTCAAATGAAAATGATTCTCGGTTGCGAAATTGCGATCAAGCCCTATATTTTTGGTTTGAGCCACGATCGACTCGGATCGAGCCCTATTCACAGGGCGTTATATATCCCCCGTGATGGTCCCATGAAGAAGAACATACCTTAACATGTCGCTATATGGTCCAACTTTCGTTAACCTCGAGACTTCCTATGGGGCTGTCTTTGTCGGGCAGCTTTTCAATACTCTGTGAGTTCGCCCTCGGGCCCTCCACCAATATGTTCTCCTGAGCCAGCGAAATTGTAGGCTCACTGGTCTGGAACTCGTGCAAACGTGAGCTCGAGTAACGCATTCGGCTTTCTCTCTCTGACTTGGCGAATTTGGTACCCTGAAGATGGCTATACTGCTGGTCAGTAATTCTTGCCTAGAACGCAATTGAATAAACTGACTAGTTCTCTTAGTAATTATTGGAATAAAGATTCAAAGGAATTCAAATTATTCCTCGGGTCCCTAATGTACGTAATGTTGTTAGTCCCAGCTCGGAGTCGTCCGAGTGGCAATGTTTTCATTAGAGTCTTGGACATCTTGAGCACGATTTCGGGCAGCTATTCACTCTACTGGTGAGACGGAAATACGCACGACGTCCTCCAGTTTCTCATTATAGTAGGTATCTGGTCCTGAACTTTGGTAATGTCGATCAGTTGGAGTACCGAATATGGTGAGCCAACTCGCTTTGGAGTGGGTCGATTTTGATGTGTGTATCTCAGGGCCAAAACCGTACGTTACCCTGAACTACCCTACCTCCATAGCCACTCACGCTACGTCCACCTAATGTAGCTCCAAACTGTGTTAACTGTGCGCCTGTCCTCCGGTAATCTATCATTTACTGACGATGCATCACTGCAGGCCATCCCCGGTGCTGCCGTGCAGTTGTTCGTCGTTTGCCCGATGCCTCTGATTTGCGCTTGTCCTAATGCAGCCTAGGTATTACACGAGACAAATTTACCTCGGTGAGTTTTTCTTCGGTCGTTACACTTAGAAGCCACAATTTAATATTCTACTACTGTAGTGAGCCACAGTATGATCTGCCCGATCGTCGTGGTAAGTCATCATAGTTGATCGACATAATGACTTTTTGAATGTGGGCTCGCAGGTGCCAGTCATCCTTGGCAGTGCCCGTAGGTGCTCTTGTTGTTTCTGGGGGGTATATCGATAATCGTTTTTTATTCGCATCTCTCGCAGTCCTCGTACTTGGTGAGTTGCCTGCTTTTCCTCCCGCTTTCTCGAATGAGTTCAACACTTCGCATGGCTAGGTCTTAACGCAAAAGCGTGTGTGGTTCCTTAAGGGCCTTAAGTGTTCATCAAATAATTTAAACCCATCGTTAGAGCCGTCCTGAAGATAGACTCCCACTTTCACGTCTCGCCTGTACGTTTCAACTTACACTAAATTCATGCGCACTAACTTTTTGATAGTGGTTTCTGGGCGCATGGATGGGCGTAACCGTTCTGATAGACGTCTTTATCACTGTCATGATGAGTTGGGCGCTCTACCGCAAGAGGACCGGGTTCAAGAAGTGCGCTCGTCCTTTTGATTTTTATGTCATAGACCTTCCTGACTTACAATCACAGAACTGATTCCATGATCATGACCTTGATGGCTTATACCATTAATTCGGGTTTTCTTGTGACGTAACTCGTCTAAGTTGATCAATGACCTAAAAGCTAACTTGAGCAGTGTACTTGGGATCGGCATGACTATCAGTGTAAGGCATTTTTGTTGCAAACCTTTTTGAGGATTTATCATGTCATCCCTAGTTCGCTGTCGCACCAGGCTCTTTGATTTGGGTGGCATTTTCCTTTGTGATGAGTAAATGTATGTTTAAAACACTGTTGGGCTGTGCCGGTCAACTGAAATTTGTACTACAGGCTATATAAACTCCTTGCTTGCTATGTGAGGAGTCTCTACTCGAAGGTATTTTCGTGAGTTCATGCTCACCGAATCCACTTTCAGGCTGAACAGTCGGGACTACGTCCGTAACCGATCAACCACAACCACGGACAACCGAGATAGCGCACACAACGTGTCTTCGCTTCGAATTGGATCATCGAGTGAGGCCTGGGGGTCCGAGTCTAAATCCAGACAACCTGGTGTCACGGTCACTCTGCACCGTTCGTCAGCATCGGACTTTGAAAGGAGAATATCTGAGCACGCTATAGGACCTATTTTCGAAGATCCAAAACCGGTATGATAATACTTTGACCTGTTCACGACTCCTAGATTGATGGTTATCTTCAAGGGGAGTGCACTGTAGCAAGAGATTTGTCTCATAAGGTGGACCAGGAATCTTCCAAGTAAGGTACGGTACATCTACGTTTGTATTTCGATATCTCACAAAACCATCCCGTAGGTCGCAACAAAAGCATGACGCATGTGAAATGCCCGTGCATTTTCAGGAATAGCTCTGCAAAGCGAAAGCGAAAGAACCAAAAGAGAAAGAAAATTGGCTAAATAGATACATCGACCCTTATCGTAGGACTGCGAAGCATTATGGTTGAATCAGAGCCCGTTGGGCAGACAAATTGACCGCGCATTGGAGTGCCAATGCCGTCGTCAAGTTCCCCATTCCTCGTCAACCTTCTTCCACTTCTAGATCTACGCATTTGAACATTTCATGTCGAGCCGAGCGCTGACAGCCCAGCCGAACTGGTGGGGAATCCAAGTAAAAAATACTATACCCCAACGTGCGGAGGTATTCTCAGTCTGAAGAAACCCCCGCTGAAATCGCTTGGTGAACAGAAGCTACTCATTCCGAAGACGATGTTTCGCAGAGAGAGCATCGAAGAGATTGATAAGAGAGAAGAAGAAGCGTATTAGGCGTGTGCTGTACTTCTAATTTTACTATGAATGTGACGGTTTCATGAATAAAATGAAGTTTTCAACAAGGTTTTCAACTTCGGGAGCTTGTTCGGGAGCCGCTCTTCGGCTCTTCGGGCAGCCTCCGTACGAAAACGGAAGGACTAAGGCGCTAATGTGATCTTTTCCGTGTCACGCGTGATGCGTGACACACAACATGACTTACTACGACGTTGTCATTCATCGCCATTTTCTCCGGGAAATTGTGATGTGGGCGTGATGCGTTATAATATATGCAATCCTTCGTAATATATGATGTAGCGTTACATCATGACTCATTGATGTGCTTCATATCATATCCGCGTTGTGACCTCGATACAACACCACGTACCATTCGTTATGGAGAGATATAATAAGACACGACCTTTTGCCTAGTTAGTTGTGGTGCAGTTGTGGTTGATTCCACCGACATGCACTGACCGTTCCAATGGTGTCATGATGCGGTTGCGACCATAGGAGCCAGTGGTCACACTGGAGTTGTAATTCGTTGTGTTGGTGAGTGCAGGTGGTCGCGATGTTGATACATTAAGTTACGAGGATTGGTGTGGAAGGTCATGTTAGTATACGGCTGCCCTCATCTGTGGTCATAGTGTCAATATATCTTGAAGTGGTGGCTGAGGGGGGCGGTCATGCCACCGATGTGTCTGGGCATGGTGGCTGGCAGGGGTCATCGTAATTCGATGTGATCTACCTTACGGGTTTGCATGACAGTGTTGTAAAGTGTTGTTGAGGGACATATGGATGGTTGTATTGATGATATTGTATGATATGACGTCTTGCAGTGGTCGATACGTCGCTAGCATAACTTCGCCTTGGCGGTGTTGTGAAAGAACCATGATGGGTTGGGCAGAGTATGGTGACCACGATAAGGCAGCACAGTGATTCCATGGTGTCCCTATTGCAAGCAGCTTATAAAACCGTGTCACTGAGTTGATTCTGCGTAACAACAAATGTAACGATGACATATGAAGGATAAGCTATGGCTGGGTCATCTCAGACTCTGTCACCGTTTCCCCCGCTGTTGCCTCGCCCGTGGTCTGAGATGTTGCTGCCTGTCTAGCTGCTTCAAGCTGCTTTGCCCTCACTCGTTCCCGCATCATTGCCCCCACACTGTCCTTCTTCACGTCACTGGTTGTGTAAACAGTCCGGGGGAATATTTTCCTGTTTTAACCTGTGTGAAATGTCCCCAATACAGCGTAGTAGGAAAGACTTACTCGTCCCACCACTGTATTAGGCTGCTATTTTCCTCAGCCGACAGGAGCGACTTGTGCTCAAGAAGTTCTCGGTAGAAATCGCGATATGGGAATCCGTTTCGCTGTCTGCACTTACCGCTGGGTCCACCGGCGCCAAAGGTTGGCTCGTCAGAAAGTGCAAAGCGAGTCTGTGGCATGGTGAGCAACAATGAAATATGAGATCGTAATTTCCACTTACCAACATCGCAATATAAGCAATGGATTCATAGGTGACAAATTGGATATCATGTATGGAGGCATTACCGCCACGTGTTGACTTATCGGCCTCCTTGGCAGAACTTGGGGATATAAAAACATGCTTGTACGCCTATTCAGCAGTGTTTTTAGCAAGTTAAGATATTGAAACGAGTGAGTGGCAAACCATCATGAGAAAAGGCCCACGAAAGAATCCCCTGTATGGGTCCTCGGAATTGAAAGCGCCATTTGGCCAGAGGAATGCAGGGAGATCAGCAGGGGTGATCTCCTCTACGCCATGACAAAGTCGCTCACGGACGCTAAATTGATGCAAATGTCAGAATAGATATGAAAACACAAATAGATTTACCTTGCATCGTCCCAATCAAGACTCACTGGGCATAAGAGCTTGCCAGCGGTTGGGTGGTGGAAACTGAGGAGATGTCGCGAAACCGGGAAAGCAGGCTCCCAGATGATGCATGGCCATTGCCCGATTGAATTGCGAATGCCATTCACATCGACGCAGCGGGCTTGTTTACGGCCAAAGTCAATCTAAAGAAGTAGATTAGATGGATGGATAAGTTGGAGTGGTAGTGACGCACAATTTCATTGAGCTCTTTGGTAAATTCGTACTCAGCTTGTTCACCAGCCCTTTCTAACAACTTGGCCATGGCTGGCGAAACCTTGAGTAAAAGAAGAAACTTTTGATATTGCTTGTTCTCACTAGTGACCTGTTAGTGTGCTCGACAGACAAAGAATTGAACACTTGCAAATCCGTGTGCATGAAGTCTTCGTCGGTTTCAGGGTTGCGAGACACGCCTTGATCTAGAATGCCATTGAAAGTGTCCCACATTTCAACGCAACGCCCAAGAATTTTGCCCTTGGCCTGCCAGTACTTCTTAGAAATGACGGGGCCATTTTCGCCCTCTTCACTGTCGTAGCTGGAGAAACCTGATTAGACCAACAACAAATAAGAGTTGGGGGCTCACCCAGAGGAGAATTCTGTAACGGTTCGCTAACCGTTTGTCCGACTTGGACGAGCTTGGGTGGTTTGCAACACGTGACTGGGCTTCTCGGACACTAGGCTGGCTAACACTAGGTCCCTTTAGAGTGAAAAGGGCGTGACAGCACCTCCACTAAGTCGATGATGAGAGAATAGAGGTGAAAGAAGAAGAAAAAGAGAAAGAAGTAGAGAAATAGAGGCAGACTGGAAAGGATGTGAAACAAGTGATAGCGAATTGAAGAAGACCAGGATAGAGATCCCTGGTCTTCACTAGGCGACTTAAATACACGTAAGACTCGCTTTAAAGCGGAGTCTAAACTATACTATGAGTCACGAACCCTAGTACAACTATCCTAGTATGACGCAATGTCCATGAGCATGTGATACTTGAGAACAATAGAACGCTTAACAGCGTGTGAGTCTGTGCTACAACGATACTCCGACCCCTGTCCATGACTAATGTAATCTGACGGCCGTAGTCATAACCGATGCGTCAGTCCACTTCTAAGCAGTCCGTGACAAATTCGGTCTCGCTAGAACTGGAGTTGTCATCATCGCCTCTTCTCGGCCGCCTCCTAGTGGGTGTGTCGTCATTCTGAGGTAGTCGGCGACGAGGATGACCTCTCTCTCTTCCTTGACTCGAGGAACGAGGTCTGCGGGCCCGTTTTCGACGGCCATTGGCAGATGGGTCTGGCACCGGCAGTGGTCTCTGTCCAGGGGTTGGGTGAGGAAAAGACACACTGGATGACATACTAGTGGGACGTAGTGAACAGGCAATACCAGGGCCACTTATATGTGCACTTCCGAGTCAAGACCTGCGCAGTTGAGGTACACCTGGAAAAAAATCACACCACTAAGGAAACCATTCACCCGCCCATAAATTGAGCGGTACATTGGAGTTGAGATTTGGACCTGACTGCTGAGGTTTGTCACACTAACATATGATGCGATGCTAGCTGTTATGCTGCATCACACTTTGTTACAAGTCACCAACATCACGTTTGCCGATTTCCCACACCCCTTACCATGTGGCCACTTCTCACACTTTAGTGTGTTGCATATATTCATAGCTGTGATTGCTGAGATCTATCTTTTTCAGGACTAATGACTAGCGTCTTTGCTAGGAGGTGCACTGGCAGAATCTGAGTCATTCCGAGTCGTTCCCTGGCAGCTGATCTAGGTAGCACGATGCATGGCTCTGAGCACGAGTCAACCTATGTGCACGAGGGGTTGAACCCCTCGTGCGCTTTCAAGTTCGTCGGACTGTAGGCATACTACTTCAAGTTGAAGGCGAGTTTCTTCAATTTTCAGTCCAGGACCCTTGATCACTGACAGAGATCTACCTTCACTGCTTCACATGTTTGGTTGTTATGAGCACGCGCCAAGCAACTTCACCAGATCCTTGGGGAGCTCTCTCGGGATGTAGGGTGCGCTCTGAAGGGCCTTAGCTACAGGTGAGCCCTATTTGCTTTATTTTTGGGGGGGCAGGGACCTTTGATCGCTGACAGAGATCTACCTTTACTAGCTTCACATGTTCGGCTGTTATGAGCACACACTGGGATACATCGCCAGATCCTTGGGGAGCTCTCTTGGGATGTAGGATGCGCTCTGAAGATGTAGGATGTGCTCTGAAGAGCCTTAGTGTACAGGTGAGCCTTGTTTGCATTTTTTTGGGGGCGGGGACCTTTGATTCCGAGTCTTGGCTGACCTTTGCGGGTGGATGCCGCCCAGCTCCACAGACACAGCCATTCCTTACACTCATTGCCTACCACAAGTACCCTAGCTGCCTAACCATCATTCAAATGAAATACTTTTTCCCCCCTTTGCCGGCTTGTTGGTTTGATCACCATATCTGATGTGACCAGTGGTTCAACATTCAAAACAAACGGTTCAACCCCCTCCGGTGTGACCATTTCCCCCACCATAAGCGACTTCTTTTTGTCTAGCTCACAATGGACGTACCCAACGCCTCTGAAAGTGGCCGATGTCGAGCATGCGGCCGGCTCTTCATACAGGAGGCCAGCCTCACCAAACACCTCCGCAATAACTGCACTGCCGCTCACCAACACTCAAAACAGCTCTGGAAGAATGGAGCTTTCAACATCAAGAAACTCAATGTGTCATTGTCAGACTCCCGAAAGCGTCTGCACGAGGAAGTTCAGCCTCACAACAATGACAGGGAGCGGGTCGTGCAGCCTGTTTCCTCTATGAATATCAACCACAGCTTCGAGTTGGTGAGTGTGCAACTGGAATGTTTTTTTTTGGCGATCTAATCCATGCACCTGTCATCTAGGATGTAGATATTGGTGGTGTAAGCCCACCATCAACGGAGCCACTCCCATCTAAGCGCATCCGCCGACCAACATGGAAGGATCTGGAGGGTGCCCCAGATGAACCCACATCGCCTAGCGCCACCAATGAAAGTGACTGCGAGCAAATGCCTACTATCGAGGACGTTGACATGCCTGCACCCACCACCATCGAGACTGCCACCCCTCTTACAGTCACGCCTGCAATCACACCCGCAAATCAGTTTGGCATCATACAAGAGTATCAACAGCCCACAGCTCTCAACTTCTCCTTAGACCAAGCTACAAGTCTGACGAACAACAGGGAACTCGCACAAATTATCTTCCCCTACCCGAATATCAGCTCGTTTCTGTATAACGTTGCATGGAGGCGGATGCGGGGAGTTGTCTCCTCCTCAGGCCGTTCATCGATTGCTGAAGTTATCCTTGACAAACGCTTCGATAGCTTAGATATTGAAGGCGTCAACTTTACAGCAATCGAGAAGCAACTGGCCATGGACATTCAATCACCTTGGGGTGGCAATGGGTGGCGGCGTGATACCATTATCATTGAGGTTCCAACTGGAAAAAAGCCAACAGCAGTATCTCGCCGCATGGCAGCAAATGCACGTGCACGCAGCCAACAACACGATGAGGTGGACCCCGATGGAGAACCCTTTCCGATACACAAAATCCCTGTGCATGATGTCCGCACTCGCTCTCTCCTGCGAACCATGTTGGAAACTATTCAAGACAGCAACAATTCTTCTGTACTTCGTTGGTATGGCCGCAAGGATGTTTGGCAGCCACCGTATCCCGACGCACCTCCAGAACGAGTCTGGGGAGAGCTATACACTTCCAATGCATTCTTGGATGCTGAACGCGACCTCATTAATGCCAACAACGACTCTTTGCATCCTTGTGTCATAGCCGCATTCATGTTATGGTCGGACTCTACGCATCTCGCTCAATTTGGGCAAGCCAAAGCGTGGCCGATTTATGCTTATTTAGGGAATCAGTCAAAGTACACACGTTGTAAGCCTTCCACACATTCAGCCCAAGTTGTAGGTTATGTTCCACCGGTGAGCAATGGTTTTATTAGGTCTGATTTCGACTCTTACTTCATTACACAGCTTCCTGACTCATTCGCTGAGGCGGTACAAGCTCATGGGGTCTCGCCTACACCTGCACTTCTTACTCATTGTCGGCGTGAGCTATTTCACGCGGTCTGGCGTCTTCTCTTAGACAAGGAGTTCTGCCAAGTGTTATGTGTCGACGGCACGTGTCGCTCGACTTGAGCGGGTTCTGGACTGTGACTACTTCGGTGATTCTGTTCCCGTATCCGGAGCAAGTTGGTACGAAGTCGATGGGTGAGCTCCTTGGGATGTGGGACGAGGTATGGGGGTTCCGTCGTATAGGAGGCACAGAGGAATACTCTGTGCGGACTCGGTGATAAGTGAACAGGGAAGCGCGCTGGCTTATACTGTCACTGAGAGGATTGAGACTGGGAAGTCGGACGACTTATGCAGCTCCTGGGGTTGTTCTGGTTCCGAGGTCTGAAAGTGCAAGAGTCGATATGATTCAAGAACTCAGACTTAAAGTCTAAGTATCCTAATGGTACAAGTTATATACTACAAGTCGCCAAGCAGATACTATGAGTACCGGTACTGGTAAAGCCACTAAGACAACTACTGCACGTATGAGGATCGAGTCATAGTCCAAATACTACTAGTATCAGTAGTAGTGTGAGTCACGTAAGTAATCAGATATGAGTCATGTACGAGGTCAAGCCAGTCAGCGAGTATACGTAGAGTCTGTGCATGGAGGGGATGATGACGAAGTAAAGATGACGGTCCCAATGGTAGTCCGTATAGTAAGCACAGTATAGTAAGAAAACATAACACCAAGCGTATGAGCACGGTATCACAGTGACCTGTGCTGATCGGATAATTCGTCGGGTGTTCCCTCGAATTTTCACTTACTCAGCTGATTATCCAGAAAAGTACGTGGCAATTTGTCTCATCATATCCTTGCTCTGAAGATGTAAACTGACAGAGTCTTGATTGCAACAATCCGTGACATGGGACGCTGTCCATGTCCGCGATGTACAATCAAAAAAGAGGACTTCGCAGCTCTCGGAACCACAGTCGACTCTGATTCTCGCCGGTTACAAGTCAGACACGACAACAACCATTTTCGAGCCACTGTACAAACAGCACGCAACAACATCTACCGCGGAGGTTATGCCCTCGGGAGCGAGCCTGGTGTTGAGCGATTCCTGAAAGAGGAATCTCTTGTTCCAACTTTGGTATGTATTCAATACTTGGTGTATTTATGAATCTAATCTCTACACTAGAACGCATTCTCCCACTCGCTCAAAAACTTCCAGTTTGACATTTTCCTCACACTCGTCGTCGATATCATGCACGAGTTTGAACTTGGAGTATGGAAGGCTTTACTCACCCATCTAATTAGGATCCTGCATTCGCTCGGCACGGATACCATCCAGGAATTCAACCATCGGTATGTACTCTTCGTCAACTTGTGACAATACTGCACGCTCATGAAATGACAGCTTCCGACAAATCAATCCATTTGGCGCTTCTACGATCCGAAGCTTCAAAGACAACGTTGCGGACATGAAGAAGCTTGCTGCACGGGATTTTGAAGATATTCTACAGGTGAGTCTTGTTCACATGGTTCTGTCCATACACCGTGACACTACTCATTACATTTCAGTGCTGCATTCCTTGCTTCGAAGGGTTACTGCCTGCACCACATGACAACTCGGTTCAGAAGCTGTTGTACCTCGCGTCGTATTGGCACTCCCTTGCCAAGCTGCGAGTTCACACTGAGACGACCCTCAATGTCCTTGATCATGTCACCATGCTATTTGCAAAAGCACTTCGCCACTTCAAGGAGGTGGTCTGCCCGTGTTTCAGCACAGTCGAGACCGACCGTGAGTACCAAGCCAGACGCCGGGCAGCAGAACAGAGGACGTCCCGCCAACGTGCCAACGCTGCACCTTCTACCAGTGAGGGTGGGAAACGGCCCAAGACCTTCAATTTGCTGACGTCTAAGTTCCATGCACTTGGGGACTATGTCAACACGATCAAGATGTTCGGTACAACGGATTCATTCAGCACTCAGATTGTGGGTACAGTATATAAGGAGTTGTGTGTTCGTTAAAAAGCTGACTGTTGGCGCGTGCTTTCAACAGGGCGAACTTGAGCATCGAAACACCAAGGGACAATACATGCATACCAACAAGCAAAACTATATTGACCAGATGGTAAATTTGGACATGGTCGAAAAGGTTCACGAGAGGATGAGCGACGAGGTGGTTGCCACAACCCAGATGGATGATATCGCAGACCCAGCCCTGACTCCTGCTGTCAACCAGGACTTTCCTGCCGGCAGGAACTGGTGTCACATCGCTCAAGATCAGTCCCAGAAGCTCTACCTTCCGCACTTTCTCAGTGAGTCACAGAACGCCTCGGACCCTGCCTATAAGGTAAGTACTGGCATGTGAAGTGTGGATATATACAGACACTGACTGCTCGCCATGTACCAGGACTTTTATAACAACCTTTTATCGCACCTCCTGGCTCGTCATCTCCACCAGGTTACTGTAAGCGATGAGCCCAAATATTCAACAGCCGAGCTCGCAAATGTTAAGATACAAGACAACACAATATTCTCACATGCAACTGCCACCTTGGACTTCACGACATACGATGTTATTCAAGACCATGACTCGATTAACGTCAACAAATTTCGGTGCGACGTCATGCTGCGGACTTGCGATGATGCCAGCCATCAGTTCTGGTATGCTCGAGTGATAGGGATATACCACGCAAATGTATTCTTTGGACCCGATTTCAATGCCCAGCCAGAGCGTGTGGAGTTCTTCTTTGTGCGGTGGTTTGGACGCGATCCTGAGTGGCAGGGGGGACCTGGGACCTGTCAACTGGACCAGATTGGCTGGGTTCCTGAAAACGATCCTTCAGGTGCTTTTGGCTTCTTGGATCCGGCACGCGTGATCCGAGCCTGCCACTTAATTCCAGCTTTCTGTTACGGGAAAACAACTCGCCTCCTCTCTGCATCCCAGGCACGGGACTCTTCGGCAGGAGATTGGGTCAATTACTATGTCTCAAGGTATGTTCAAGTTCTTACAATCAATAATTCGACTTTGCTCACGTATACTCAGATTTGTCGATCGAGACATGATGATGCGATACTTGGGTTGGGGTATCGGTCATCGCAACCCACCCAACTTTGCTCATGAAGCAAATGCGCTCATCGTGTCAAGCCAAGACAGGGAGCTTGTTATGTTCTGATTACGCAGCATCGGTGTATCACATGAGTTGGGACTATCATGTGATTATGATGTCATTAGTTCCGGACTATTCTACCGCATTCCATACGATGAGTCATAGTGACTCATACTATTACAGGGACTAGTAGTATTAGTGGAGTCATAGCGTCATAAGTGACTCATCCTAGTATTATGACTCAGTAGTAGTGACTCATGTACTTAGTATATAAACTGTACCAGTAGCGAACTTAGACCTTAGGTCTGAGTTCTTGTATCAATCAGACATTCTACGACGCCTTCTAGGCTAGGAGCTGCATAAGTCCAGTCGACTTCCCCAGCTGTTCCTCTCACAGACTTTGCTCTGTCACCACCGATTCCGCGAGGGTTAGAGTCCCATGCCGTCACCATAGGGTCATACAAACCTTATCAGAGACCGGGTTATCCGCATCTGTCTGAAGTCACACACAAGCTGCGGACCCAGCTTATCCGAATCCAGCAGAACAACTTTCGCCACAGTACCCTAGCTCACGTCGAGCAGAGCGGTCCGTCTAACCGTAACATTAACTCAGACCTCTGTACCACTGTGGTGGATCCACGACCCAACACGATCACCACCTACGTTGCACGTAGGGGGGAACAGAACGTCCCTAAACGATACCTCAAGGAGGCCGAGTGGCTGGACAAAGAATACGGCTGGGGATACTATACAACCAGCAACGATTCCAACGACGACGATACACTCATCGCAATCGATTTCGATTTCGGATCTCTCCAGTGGGGAGTTACTCGAAAACTTCCTGACAACGGAGGCTTCGCAATTGAACGCCCTGCACCAATCAAATTGGGACTCCGAATCTACGACGAAGAAAGAGTTGACCGTAGCCGGTGGGGACCATTGGACGGAGAAGCAGACGACGAAGAAGAACAACCATGAACTGAGTTCAAATTCGGTAGTGACCACGCAGACACTCCAGACGAAAACATCGATATTCCTGCCACTGACACAGCAGAAGCAACTGAAAACCAACTTGAGCAATTGGCTAGCCACATTCCCACTGACGTCTCTACCAAATTCACACCAACCATTGTCTACAAAGCATTGACACCGGCTAGCACAATGGCCTCAATCGCAGCAACTACCACTGTACCTCCAGCAACTATACTGGGCCGAACTACTAGATTTACAGTACCCTCCATGTTACGGTTAGACGGACCGCTCTGCTCAACTTGAGCTAGGGTACTGTGACGAAAGTTGTTCTGCTGAATCCGGATAAGCTGAGTTCGCAACTTGTGCGTGACTTCGGACGGATGCGGATATCCGGGTCTCTGATACGGTTTGTATGACCCTATGATGACAGCGTGGGACTTTAACCCTCACGGAATCGGTGGTAACAGAGCAAAGTCTGTGAGAGGAACGGCTGGGGAAGTCGACTGGACTTATGCAGCTCCTAGCCTAGAAGGCGTCGTAGAATGTCTGGTTGATACAAGAACTCAGACCTAAGGTCTAAGTTCACTAATGGTACAGTTTATATACTAAGTACATGAGTCATTACTACTGAGTCATAATGCTAGGATGAGTCATGTATGATGCTATGACTCCACTAATACTAATAGTCTCTGTAGTAGGGATGAGTAAGACTGACATCACATAGACGTCATATGGAAGGTGATGGAACTGTCCAGAACTAATGATGTCATAATCACATGATAGTTCTAACTCATGTGATACACCGACGGTCTGTGGAGTGCGAACGTAACAATACTCCCTTTTCAGGTTAATCGCCCACGATTCTGAATAGCAGAAGTGAGATTCCTCACTGCCTCACAGAAAACTGACCTGAGCGACTCTAAGTCTTCTTCCTCCCATCCCTCCCAGCGATCTAGACGCTGCCACTTAGGTTCTTGGTCGTTAGTCATTCCATAGCCCCAGACCCTCTTGTTCTTCAGGGTTGGCTCTTCAATCAGTGTGGCGGACGTCCAGACATCTGGCTTATCAGATGGGGTTGTGAGGTGGTCATGGTGGTGAAGGGTAAGGGCCATGTCCCAACAATGGGCTGTACATGCACCCTCAACTGCTGCAGGGCGTGATGAGGCTGTCGATGATGTGGATGATGATGTAGCAGATGACGAGCCCTTAGGCGACGGTGGGGAAGTAAGGTCATAGTTGTACTCAGGGGTACCAGGAATGGGAGAACCAGGATCTGACCCCATAGATGCTACTGGAATCGCGTCTACTCCCTTTTCAGGGGTCGGTCGGGGTCCTCCGGGCCAGAAGGGTGATGGGGAGCGGCTAGGGACTGTGATGGGTGCCCAGGAAGTGGTACCAGGGGATGGGGAACGACTGGGGACATAGATAGGTGTATGGGTCTCAATACCCATATCGTCAGAAGGAGGCCAGGAAGCTGGTGTCTCAACCCTACTACTGAACAGCAGGGTTGGGGGAGGTGTCGGAGATGGCGGGGTACGGGGTAAGACCATGCCAAACTGGTCTATCAAAGGCCGAGTAGTGACAGTGGTGGCGGTTGCGGGGAGGGGACTCTTGCACTGAGCATAAGGTAGGGCGGCACAGAAAGCATCTTGAGACATCGACTTGTTACTGTAGATCCACGAATGTAGTGCGGGGACTGGTTCTACTATGTCACTTTGAACTCGTCTTATATGGGTGACGGCTCGCGGGTTTTGTCTCTTAAAGTCTTCTAGAGCTTCGTCCGCGTTCATGTCGTCCCAGTTGACCCATTCATTGTCCGAGTCCGGGTATCCTTTCCACTTGACTAGGTATTGCACCTTACGCCCTCGTCCATGACGTCTTGATGACAATACTTGCTCCACTTCATACTCCTCTTCGTCATTGATAAGGTCAGGTGGTGGCCTCGTGTAGTTGGGCCTGTGGAAGTCCGTTTCGACATATGGGGTTAGAAGGTCAACATGAAACACATCATGTATCTTCCATTTCGAAGGTAGTGTCAGTTGATATGTGATCGGAGATAAGACTTTCTTTATTGGGAAAGGTCCGTGGCGTTTTGGCGCTAACTTAGCTGTGGGTTGTTCCGTTCGAAGATTGCGCCCTTCAAGCCAGACCTGGTCTCCTATTTTGAAAGTCCGTCCTAGGTATTTGGAGTGCGCCCATCGCTTTTGGGCGATAAGGATTGCTTCTCGCACTTGTTGTCTTGCTCGTGTCCATTCTTCTATCCGTGTCTCGACTCCTGGTAACGAGTTAGGAAATGGGGTGATGGTCGCTCTTGGGTGATATCCCATAAGCACTTGGAAAGGGGATCGTTTCGTAGTTTCGTTATGCCAAGAGTTGTGAGCAAATTCCGCGAAAGGTAAGTGTTTACACCAGTTGTCCTGATCGAAGTTAGTCCAGGGTCGCAGCCACTGTTCTAGCCACTGATTGGACCTTTCTGATTGTCCATCAGTTCGGGGATGGTAGGCTGTAGATGTGTTGACTTTGATCCCCATTCATTTACAAAGGGTTTGCATAAATCGGGAAATGAAGTGGGGATCTCTATCGCAGATGACCTTTGAGGGTAATCCATAGCGCACAAAGACGTTCTTGAGATATAGGTCGGCTACTCCTTCTGCATCGATGGTTTCGTTGCAAGGGATAAAGATTGCCGCTTTAGAACAGTCATGATCGGTTATGGTTAGGATAGAATCGTAGCCTTCTGATTTGGGAAGTTTGACAATAAAGTCCATTGCTATTGTTTGAAAAGGAAGAGCATCGAGTTCCGGTGTGATAGGGTTCAGGGGTGCTTTCCTTGCTTGTGTATTGACCTTATGTCTTTGGCATTCGGCACATCCTTTGACATAGTCATGTACGTCTTTGGCTATTTGCGGCCACCAATAGTATCTTGTGACCAGTTTCATGGTCCGTGAAATCCCAGGATGTCCATAAGCGGGTAGGTCGTGATGATCGTGAATAATCTGTCGCCTCATATCTTGTCCCTGGGTTATCACCTGTCTGGTCCCTTTCCACCAGCGCCCATTTATCCTTTTGAGGTTATGTGGGTTTACCCACGGTCTTAGGGTGTTGAGATCTTGATCATAGATCAGGGGTGTAGTCAGGGTCGTTAAAGCGCGTGCAAAGAGATGATCCGGTAATACTGTGATGTTTTCATTGTCTCGTTCTCCTTGATCATAATCTGGGCGTCTAGATAGCATATCGGCGCGGCTATTAGTGTTCCCAGGTATATGTCGGAGTTCGATATCGTATTCAGACAGTTCTAGAACTTCTCTAGCAATTCTTCGGCTAATCTTCTGCGGTTGTCGCCAGTATAACAGGTTAGCATGATCAGTGTATACTGTGACCTTGTGAGGTGATCCTGCCAAATAGGCTCGCCAGTGTCTTAGTCCTTTTACGACTGCCAAGAGTTCTAGATCCCAGATATCATAGTTTCGTTCTGCTTCGGTTAGAGTAGTGGAATAGTATCCGATAGGATGTTTCTTCCCGTCGTCTCCTCTTTGAGTTAGCACCGCTCCCAGGGCAAATCCCGATGCATCTACTTCCAGTTCGAAAGGTTTGATCAAATTTGGCTGGATTAGGACTGGTTCTGATGTTATCCTTTGGCGAAGGGTTTCAAAAGCGTCTTGACACCTTGGAGTCCAGTCCCAGGGGGTATCTTTTTTCGTGAGTTCATTCAAAGGCTTTGCAGTGTGTGAAAATTGTCGAATGAAGGGTCTATAGAAGTTGCAAAAGCCGAGAAAAGATCGGACCTGCTTTACCGTCGTGGGAATTGGCCAAGATCCGACCCCTGCGACTTTGGCTGGGTCCATGCGAGTTACTCCCTTTTCAAGGATTAGCCCCAGATAATCGACTCGTGGTGATTCCCACACGCATTTCTCCGGTTTCAGGTACAGGTCCAGTTCTTCTAATCGATCTAGAATCGCATGCACTGCTTCTCGATGATCTTGGAGTTTAGCAGTAGTCGCGATTAGGATGTCGTCCATATAAATTATAATTTCGGTGCCTTTTAACCTAAAGCGCTCTATGATTTCTTCAAATTCATAGTCCATCATTGCTTGAAATGTGGCTGGCGCATTAGTAGGTCCGAAAGGCATGACCGTTGGTTCCCATAACCCATACTTGGTTTTAAAGGCTGCTTTGTGAATATCCTCTTCTTTGATACGGATATTGTTATATCCCCATCTAACGTCAAATTTAGTGAAGATCCACGCGTCCTTTACTTGAGCGATAAGTCCCGGGATAAGTGGTAATGGGTACTTGTTCTTGATAGTGTAATCGTTGAGTTTGCGATAATCGATGACTGGACGGAGTTTTCCATCTTTCTTCCGAATAAAGAAGAATGATGATGCGTAGGGTGATTTGGATTGTCGAATATATCCCTTGGCTTTTTCCTCCTTGATCCATTTGAGGAGTGCTTCATCTTCCGTTTGTGTCATTGGGTAGATTTTGCAATCTAGCGCCTTTGGTGCTCCTTCTTTGAGTTCGATCACATGATCCCATGGTCTGGATGGTGGAAATCAATGAGACTCTTCTTCGCTAAACACCTTGTGATGTCGTTGATATTCTGGTGGGATTGGAACTTCCTTAACGTATTGTTGGACATTTTGCGCCAATTGAGTGGAAATGTTGGCGCTTCTATGTCCTTCTCCTGTCAGTTCCTGGACGATCTGATCTTTTTCCGCATCCGATAAAGGTTCTGTGGCTATTCTGTTTAGAGATGTGTCCAGACAGGAAATGATTGGTTTGATCCGAAGCGATCGCCAATCTAGAGATCGGATAACGATTGGAAGATATTGAGTATCAATAACAGCATCCTTCCATTGGAATTGGGGTTCGAATGCCGCTAGCCAGGGGTATCCTAGTATCAGATCCTCGAGCCCTAGATCTGTGATAAGGAATCGCATTTGCTTTTCCTTATCTCCTGTACGGACTTCTAGATCCACGTAGTCCTGGATAAGGCCAGCCTTATTGTTAGTCCCGTCGATGTTCCAGATCTTCTTTGGTCGTTCTAGTTTCTGAGTACCCAGTCCTAGTCGTTTGATAAGCCTAGGATCGATAAAATTGTCGGTGGCTCCTGAGTCCACTAATATGCTTTTGTCGGCCATTGCTTGTGACGTGCGGAATGAAACGGGGATTTTCATACTTCGATAGCGAGTAAGATATACAGAGTTACATTGCAGTCTACGAATTGCTCGCCCCCAGGCCGATGGGTTAGAGCTTAGGAAAAATCCTGTCGGTTCTTCATGAAGACTTCTTGGATAACTACGTCCTTGTCTTCGTCGTTGAGTTCCTTGATTTGTTCAATGAGCCCTTTGGCATCGAACTTCTTTGGGGTCGTGTTAGCGGCTTGGATTTGCGCTTCTTCTTCCTGATTGCCGCGAGCTTGTGACTGACGAGGCCTTTCAGGGCAGTTTCGGCTCATGTGTCCTTGTTTCCTGCAACGGAAACAGCCTCCTGTTGCCATCAATTTGGTGCGATCTTCTTCTGAGAGGGCACCCCTTGCACGGATATGTCCAGGGGTAAGATCCATGGCATTGGAATTCTTTGCAGAACCGGACCCTTGCCCTTGGCGCCAGTTTTGATTTGGGCCTTGCTTCTTCTGGGGTACCTTGCCATTGAAAAAAGTTTGAAGGTATAGCCATTTCTGTTGTTGCTCGACCGCTCCCTCGGTCCATTCTTGCCATGAGTTTGGGCGTCTTCCTCCCTGGCTGATCATATTGTAATGGAGCATTTTGGGGAGTCCTTCGGCGAACATGGCCCAAGTTCCTTTTGCATTTAGATCGTGCCCAGCGATCCGGGCTAATTGTTCGAATTTGGCTATATAGCCGTCTAGATCCCCATCTTTCATGCGGATCTCTTTGATGGCTCTCTCGGCTTTCTCCACACTCATGGTATCGGTAAAGGCGTCTTTGAACCGATCGATAATAGTGCGCCACAGGTATTCATTGTGGACTTGTGCGCCTCCAGCCATTTGATCTCCGAGCCATTCGATTTGCACTGCTACCCATTCTTGGATATTTGGTCCCTTGATAAAGGATAGGAATAGCATAGCCCGAGTGAAAGGGGTGGTAATAACGTCAGCCCCCCAGTTAAGCCCATAGTAGATGTTCCATTCTTGGAGGAACCCTTCGGTTTTGCTTCTAGTCCCATCTGTTACGGTTAGACGGACCGCTCTGCTTGACGTGAGCTAAGGTACTGTGACGAAAGTTGTTCTGCTGGATACGGATGAGCTGAGTCCGCAACTTGTTCGTGACTTCGGACGGGTGCGGATAACCGGGTCTCTGATAAGGTTTGTAGGACCCTATGATGACGGCATGGGACTCTAACCCTCGCAGAATCGGTGGTAACAGAGCAAAGTCTGTGAGAGGAACAGCTGGGGAAGTCGACTGGACTTATGCAGCTCCTAGCCTAGAAGGCGTCGTATGATGTCTGATTGATACAAGAACTCAGACCTAAGGTCTAAGTTCGCTAATGGTACAGGTTATATACTAAGTACATGAGTCACTACTACTGAGTCATAATACTAGGATGAGTCACTTATGACGCTATGACTCCACTAATACTACTAGTCCCTGTAATAGTATGAGTCACTTATGACTCGTCGTATGGAAGGTGGTAGAATAGTCCGGAACTAATGACATCATAATCACATGATAGTCCCAACTCATGTGATACACCGATGCTGCGTAATCGAAACGTAACAATACTCCCTTTTCAGGTGGAACGCCCACGTTCCATATCCTGGAGGAGCTCAGTAACTCTTCCCCTTGCTTCCGCTACATTCCGCCCGTTAGCCTCTGCCATCCGTTCAAGTGTGTTAGCCTGCTCGAGTCGCCTTACACACTGATCCTTCTCCATCTGCGTTAGTCCCAACCTTTCCTCCAACTACTGGAGGTCGTAAAGGAGGTTCGAGATCCTCGCATCTAGACCTCTGTAACGCCGTACTTCTGCCTTGATAGTTTGATCTTTGAGTGCGTGGAAACCCAAGTCCACCTCATCACGGTATGGATACCGATGACTAAGGAACCATAGGTCTGCCTTTGAGTAACGAGGACGGTGATACAGATCAAAATAGGGCTCAGCGTAAAGATAGTCGGAGTAGGGAGTGGGGCTTCCAGCGCGATAGCCACAGACACGAGGGTTGTCCGTGTATTCGACTTTAGTAAACTTGGCCGGCCAAAGACGGCCATCAGGCCCTTTGATGTGCATTGGCACGTACTGGTCGCCTAGATTGTAGTGGTAGCCCTCAGGGGGTGGCGTCCACGCTTCTCGAACTGGTCGAACATCCGCCTCGTCAGCCTCTTTCCTCCCGTCGGTATCTGTGTTAGTAAATTGATGTCCTCCGTGAACCTCTGCTCCGGTGTGAGTCTGAACCTCCGTGGCTTCTTGACCTTGAAATTGGGGTCTAGCGACCGGAGGTCCTTCGCGTAGCCGCTGTGTTTGATCAAGTACGGCCCCCAGATAGTCGAGCTGCGGAGGGATCGGGAGTGGGGAATTGGAGCGTGCGGAGGAGGGGACGGAAGTGGGGTTAGTGGTGATGGCATGCGTGGGATAGGAGGGGTCGGGTACAAGGTCCTCGAGGAGTCGTGTATGAGGGGTACTTCCTGCTCGTCCAATGAGGGTTTGGGGGATGGAGAACTCCGTATATCTCGGAGCAGTGGGGTCGACAAGGTCGGGTGTACTGGTTGCAGAGCGAGAAGGGGATTCAGTGGGGGTACGCCAGCTAGAGGGTTCGAAACAGTTGATGGCATGCCAAGCTTCATACCAGCCCCTTCCTGGATGATTGTTGGGGGGCGAGTACTCAGATCCAGCATAGTTAACTGTCGTTTTTGGTAAGGGACTCGGGACTCCGGCCTCGGGGAGGGGACTCTCGCACTGAGCATAAGGTAAGGCGGCGCAGATAGCATCTTGGGACATTGACGTGTTACTGTAGATCCACGAATGTAATGTGGGGGTTGGTCCTCCTGTTGCCCTTTGAGCTCGTCTTATATGGGTCACGGCCTGCGGATTTTGTTGTTTAAAGTCTTCTAGAGCTTCGTCCGCGTTCATGTCGTCCCAGTTGACCCATTCATTGTCCGAGTTCGGGTATCCTTTCCACTTGACTAGGTATTGCACCTTACGCCCTCGTCCATGACGTCTTGATGACAATACTTGCTCCACTTCATATTCTTCTTCGTCGTTGATAAGGTCAGGTGGTGGCCTCGTGTAATTGGGGCCGTGGAAGTCCGTTTCGATATATGGGGTTAGAAGATCAACATGAAACACATCATGAATCTTCCATGTCAGAGGTAATGTCAGCTGATAGGTGATGGGAGATAAGACTTTCTGTATGGGGAATGGTCCGTGGCACTTTGGCGCTAACTTGGCAGTAGGTTGTTCCGTCCTCAGATTACGCCCTTCTAGCCACACCTTATCTCCTATCTTGAAAGTCCGTCCTAGGTATTTGGAATACGCCCATCGCTTTTGGGCGATAAGGATTGCGTCTCGCACTTGTTGTCTTGCTTGCGTCCATTCTTCTATCCGTGTCTCGACTCTTGGTAGTGAGTTAGGGAATGGGGTGATAGTCGCTCTCGGGTGATATCCCATGAGCACTTGGAAAGGGGATCGCTTTGTTGTTTTGTTATGCCAGGAGTTGTGAGCGAATTCCGCGAAAGGTAAGTGTTTACACCAGTTGTCCTGATCGAAGTTAGTCCAGGGTCGCAGCCACTGTTCTAGCCACTGATTGGACCTTTCTGATTGTCCGTCGGTTCGGGGATGGTAGGCTGTAGACGCGTTGACTTTGATCCCCATTCGTTTACAAAGGGCTTGCATGAATCGAGAAATAAAGCGGGGATCTCTATCGCAGATGACTTTTGAGGGTAATCCATATCGTACAAAGACGTTCTTGAGATATAGATCAGCTACCCCTTCTGCATTGATGGTTTCGTTGCAAGGGATAAAGATTGCCGCTTTTGAACAGTCATGATCTGTTATGGTTAGGATGGAATCATAGCCTTCTGATTTAGGAAGTTTGACAATAAAGTCCATTGCTATGGTTTGAAACGGAAGAGCGTCGAGTTCCGGTGTGATAGGGTTCAGGGGCGCTTTCCTTGCTTGTGTATTGACCTTATGTCTTTGGCATTCGGCACATCCTTTGACATAGTCATGCACGTCTCTAGCTATTTGTGGCCACCAATAGTATCTTGTGACCAGTTTCATGGTCCGTGAAATCCCAGGATGTCCATAAGCAGGTAGATCGTGATGATCGTGAATGATTTGTCGCTTCGTATCTCGTCCTAGGGTAATCACCTGTCCGGTTCCTTTCCACCAGCGCCCATTTATCCTTTTGAGGTTATGTGGGTTTACCCATGGTCTTAGGGTATTGAGATCTTGATCATAGATCAGGGGTGTGGTCAGGGTAGTTAGAGCGCGTGCAAAGAGATGATCGGGTAGTACTGTGATATTTTTGTTGTCTCGTTCTCCTTGATCATAATCTGGGCGTCTAGATAGCATATCGGCACGGCTATTAGTGTTCCCAGGTATGTGTCGGAGTTCAATGTCGTATTCAGAAAGTTCTAGAACTTCTCTAGCAATTCTTCGGCTAATCTTCTGTGGTTGTCACCAGTATAACAGGTTAGCGTGATCGGTGTATACTGTGGCCTTATGAGGTGATCCTGCCAAATAGGCTCGCCAGTGTCTTAGTCCTTTTACGACTGCCAAGAGTTCTAGATCCCAGATATCATAGTTTCGTTCTGCTTCGGTTAGAGTAGTGGAATAGTATCCGATAGGATGTTTCTTCCCGTCGTCTCCTCTTTGAGTTAGTACCGCTCCCAGGGCGAATCCAGATGCATCTACTTCCAGTTCAAAAGGCTTGGTGAGGTTTGGTTGGATTAGGACTGGTTCTGATGTGATTCTTTGGCGAAGGGTTTCAAAAGCCTCTTGGCATTTCGGCGTCCAGTCCCACGAAACATCCTTTCTTGTGAGTTCGTTTAATGGCTTTGCAGTGTGTGAAAATTGGCGAATGAAGGGTCTGTAGAAATTGCAAAAGCCAAGAAAAGATCGGACCTTTTTTACTGTCGTGGGAATGGGCCACGATCCGACCCCTGCGACTTTGGCCGGATCCATGCGAGTTACTCCCTTTTCAAGGATTAGCCCCAGATAATCGACACGTGGTGATTCCCACACGCATTTCTCAGGCTTCAGGTACAAATCAAGTTCCTCCAGTCGGTCCAAAATTGCATGTATTGCTTCTCGATGATCTTGGAGCTTAGCAGTAGTCGCGATTAGAATATCGTCCATATAGATAATGATTTCGGTGCCTTTTAGCCTAAAATGTTCTATGATTTCTTCGAATTCATAGTCCATCATTGCTTGAAATGTGGCTGGCGCATTAGTAGGTCCGAAAGGCATCACTCTTGGTTCCCATAACCCATACTTGGTTTTAAAGGCCGCTTTATGGATGTCTTCTTCTTTGATGCGGATATTGTTATACCCCCATCTGACGTCAAATTTAGTGAAGATCCATGCGTCCTTTACTTGAGCGATAAGTCCTGGGATAAGTGGTAATGGGTATTTGTTCTTGACCGTGTAATCATTGAGTTTCCGATAATCTATCACCGGACGAAGTTTTCCATCCTTCTTTTTGATAAAGAAGAATGATGATGCATAAGGTGATTTCGACTGCTGGATATATCCTTTGGCCTTTTCCTCCTTAATCCATTTGAGGAGTGCTTCGTCTTCGGCTTGTGTCATAGGATATATCTTACAGTCCAGTGCCTTAGGTGCTCCTTCCTTGAGTTCTATCACATGGTCCCAGGGTCTGGATGGTGGGAATCGACGAGATTCTTCTTCACTAAACACTTTCTGATGGCGTTGATACTCCGGTGGAATGGGAACTTCCTTGACATATTGTTGGACATTCTGCGCTAACTGAGTGGAGATATTGGCGCTTCTGTGTCCTTGTTCTGTGAGTTCCTGAACGATTTGATCTTTTTCCACATCAGATAAAGGTTCGGTGGCTATTCTGTTTAGATGTGTGTCCAGATAGGAAATGATTGGTTTGATCCGGAGTGATCGCCAATCTAGAGATCGGATAACGATTGGAAGGTATTTGATATCGATAACAGCATCCTTCCATTGGAATTGGGGTTCGAACGCTGCCAGCCAGGGGTATCCTAGTATTAGATCTTCGAGCCCTAGATCTGTGATAAGGAATCGCATTTGTTTTTCCTTATCTCCTGTACGGACTTCTAGATCCACATAGTCTTGGATAAGGCCAGCCTTATTGTTAGTTCCGTCGATGTTCCAGATCTTCTTTGGTTGTTCTAATTTCTGAGTTCCAAGTCCTAGTCGTTTGATAAGCCTAGGATCGATGAAATTGTCGGTGGCTCCAGAGTCCACCAGTATACTTTTGTCGGCCATTGCTTGTGACGTGCGGAATGAAACAGGGATTTTCATACTTCGATAGCGAGTAAGATATACAGAGTTACATTGCAGTCTACGAATTGCTCGCCCCCAGGCCGATGGGTTGGAGCTTAGGAAAAATCCTGACGGTTCTTCATGAAGACTTCTTGGATAACTACATCCTTGTCTTCGTCGTTGAGTTCCTTGATTTGTTCAATGAGCCCTTTGGCATCGAACTTCTTTGGAACCGTGTTAGTAGCTTGAATTTGTGCTTCTTCCTCCTGATTACCTCGAGCTTGTGACTGACGAGGTTTCTCAGGGCAGTTTCGGCTCATGTGTCCTTGTTTCCTGCAGCGGAAACAGCCTCCTGTAGCCATCAGTTTGGCGCGGTCTTCTTCTGAAAGGGCACCCCTTGCACGGATATGTCCAGGGGTAAGATCCATGGCATTGGAATTCTTTGCAGAACCGGTCCCTTGCCCTTGGCGCCAGTTTTGATTTGGGCCTTGCTTCTTCTGGGGTACCTTGCCATTGAAAAAAGTTTGAAGGTATAGCCACTTCTGCTGTTGCTCGACCGCTCCTTCGGTCCATTCTTGCCAAGAGTTTGGGCGGCGTCCTCCCTGGCTAATCATATTGTAATGGAGCATTTTGGGGAGTCCTTCGGCAAACATGGTCCAGGTTCCTTTTGCATTTAGATCGTGTCCGGCGATCCGAGCTAGTTGTTCGAATTTGGCTATATAGCCATCTAGATCCCCCTCTTTCATACGGATCTCCTTGATAGCTCGTTCGGCCTTCTCCACGCTCATGGTATCGGTGAAGGCATCTTTGAATCGATCGATAATAGTACACCACAAGTATTCATTGTGGACTTGAGCTCCTCCAGCCATTTGATCTCCGAGCCATTCGATTTGGGCCGCTACCCATTCCTGGATATTTGGACCTTTGATGAAGGACAGGAATAACATAGCCCGAGTAAAAGGAGTAGTGATGACGTCGGCTCCCCAGTTAAGGCCGTAATAGATGTTCCATTCTTGAAGGAATCCTTCGGTTTTGCTTCTAGTCCCATCAAAGACTTCTGGTTCGCGTCCGACTAGTTTACCTCCTCCGGGATTTCCCCCTCCTCCATGTCCTCTGGGATTTCCCCCTCCTCCAGGAGGTCCTCCTCCCATAGGAGGTCCTCGACTTGACCAATGTCCGCCTCCTCCTCCAGGAGGTCCTGACGGTGGCGGTCCACTTCTGAAGGGGTTGGGGGGTACTGTAAATCTAGCAGTTCGGCCCAATATAGTTGCTGGAGGTACTGTGGTAGTTGCTGCGATTGAGGCCATTGTGCTAGCAGGTGTCGATGTTTTGTAGACAATGGTAGGTGTGAATTTGGCAGAGACGTTGGTGGGAATGTTGCTAGCCAATTGCTCAAGTTGTTCTTCAGCTGCTTCTGCTGCGTCGGTGGCAGGAATGTCGATGTTTTCGTCTGGGGTCTCGTCTTTGTCGCTACCGAACTTGAATTCGGTTCGTGGTTGTTCTTCTTCTTCGTCTGCTTCTCCGTCCAGTGGCCCCCAACGGCTTCGGTCAACTCTTTCTTCATCGTAGATGCGAAGTCCCAATTTGACTGGTGCAGGGCGCTCAATCGCGAAGCCTCCGTTATCAGGAAGTTTTCTAGTAACTCCCCACTGGAGAGATCCGAAATCGAAATCGACTGCGATGAGTGTATTGTCGTCGTTGGAATCGTTACTGGTCGTATAGTATCCCCAGCCGTATTCTTTGTCCAGCCACTCGGCCTCCTTGAGGTATCGTTTAGGGACGTTCTGTTCCCCCCTACGTGTAACGTAGGTGGTGATCGTGTTGGGTCGTGAATTCGCCACAGTGGTACAGAGGTCTGAGTTAATGTTACGGTTAGACGGACCGCTCTGCTCGACGTGAGCTAAGGTACTGTGACGAAAGTTGTTCTGCTGGATACGGATGAGCTGAGTCCGCAACTTGTTCGTGACTTCGGACGGGTGCGGATAACCGGGTCTCTGATAAGGTTTGTAGGACCCTATGATGACGGCGTGGGACTCTAACCCTCGCGGAATCGGTGGTAACAGAGCAAAGTCTGTGAGAGGAACAGCTGGGGAAGTCGACTGGACTTATGCAGCTCCTAGCCTAGAAGGCGTCGTATGATGTCTGATTGATACAAGAACTCAGACCTAAGGTCTAAGTTCGCTAATGGTACAGGTTATATACTAAGTACATGAGTCACTACTACTGAGTCATAATACTAGGATGAGTCACCTATGACGCTATGACTCCACTAATACTACTAGTCCCTGTAATAGTATGAGTCACTTATGACTCGTCGTATGGAAGGTGGTAGAATAGTCCGGAACTAATGACATCATAATCACATGATAGTCCCAACTCATGTGATACACCGATGCTGCGTAATCGAAACGTAACACCATCGAAGACTTCTGGTTCTCGTCCTACCAGCTTGCCTCCTCTGGGATTTCCCCCTCCTCCATGTCCTCCGGGATTTCCCCCTCCTCCAGGAGGTCCAGGGGGTCCAGGGGGTCCTCCACCCATAGGAGGTCCTCGACTTGACCAATATCCGCCTCCTCCTCCGCCAGGAGGTCCTGATGGAGGTGGTCCGCTTCCGAAGGGGTTGGAGGGTACTGTAAATCTAGTAGTTCGGCCCAGTATAGTCGCTGGAGGTACGGTGGTAGTGGCTGCGATTGAGGCCATTGTGCTAGCCGGTGTCGATGCTTTGTAGATATGGGTTGGTGTGAATTTGGTAGAGACGTCGGTGGGAATGTTGCTAGCCAATTGCTCAAGTTGGTCTTCAACTATCTCTGCTGCGTCAGTGGCAGGAATGGCAATGTTTTCGTCTGGGGTGTCTGCGTGATCACTACCGAATTTGAATTCGGTTTGTGGTTGCTCTTCTTCGTCGTCTGCTTCTCCGTCCAATGGTCCCCAACGGCTTCGGTCGACTCTTTCTTCGTCGTAGATCCGAAGTCCCAATTTGATTGGTGCTGGGCGTTCAATTGCAAAGCCTCCGTTATCAGGAAGTTTTCGAGTAACTCCCCACTGGAGAGATCCGAAATCGAAGTCGACTGCAATGAGTGTGTTGTTGTCGTTGGTATCGTTGCTGGTCGTATAGTATCCCCAGCCGTATTCTTTGTTCAGCCACTCGGCCTCCTTGAGGTATCGTCTAGGGACGTTCTGTTCCCCCCTACGTGTAACGTAGGTGGTAATCGTGTTGGGTCGTGGATCCGCCACAGTGTTACAGAGGTCTGAGTTAATGTTACGGTTAGACGGACCGCTCTGCTCGACTTGAGCTAGGGTACTGTGACGAAAGTTGTTCTGCTGAATCCGGATAAGCTGAGTTCGCAACTTGTGCGTGACTTCGGACGGATGCGGATATCCGGGTCTCTGATACGGTTTGTATGACCCTATGATGACGGCGTGGGACTTTAACCCTCGCGGAATCGGTGGTAACAGAGCAAAGTCTGTGAGAGGAACGGCTGGGGAAGTCGACTGGACTTATGTAGCTCCTAGCCTAGAAGGCGTCGTAGAATGTCTGGTTGATACAAGAACTCAGACCTAAGGTCTAAGTTCGCTAATGGTACAGTTTATATACTAAGTACATGAGTCATTACTACTGAGTCATAATGCTAGGATGAGTCATGTATGATGCTATGACTCCACTAATACTAATAGTCTCTGTAGTAGGGATGAGTAAGACTGACATCACATAGACGTCATATGGAAGGTGATGGAACTGTCCAGAACTAATGATGTCATAATCACATGATAGTTCTAACTCATGTGATACACCGACAGTCTGTGGAGTGCGAACATAACACTCCAACCCCTTTGGAAGCGGACCGCCTCCATCAGGACCTCCTGGCGGAGGAGGAGGCGGACATTGGTCAAGTCGAGGACCTCCTATGGGAGGAGGACCCCCAGGACCCCCAGGACCACCAGGACCTCCTGGAGGAGGGGGAAATCCCGGAGGACATGGAGGAGGGGGAAATCCCGGAGGAGGCAAGCTGGTAGGACGCGAACCAGAAGTCTTCGACGGAACTCGAAGCAAAACCGAAGGGTTCCTCCAAGAATGGAACATCTATTACAGACTTAACTGGGGAGCTGACGTTATCACCACCCCCTTCACACGAGCGATGTTATTCTTATCCTTCATCAAGGGTCCAAATATCCAGGAATGGGTAGCGGCCCAAATCGAATGGCTCGGAAACCAAATGGCCAGAGGAGCTCAAGTCCACAATGAGTACTTGTGGCATACTATTATTGATCGATTCAAAGATGCCTTCACCGATACCATGAGCGTGGAAAAAGCCGAACGAGCTATCAAGGAGATCCGCATGAAAGATGGAGATCTAGATGGCTACATAGCCAAATTTGAACAACTGGCCCGAATCGCTGGGCACGATCTCAATGCCAAAGGAACCTGGACCATGTTCGCCGAAGGACTCCCCAAAATGCTTCATTACAACATAATTAGCCAGGGAGGAAGACGTCCAAACTCTTGGCAAGAGTGGACCGAAGGAGCGGTCGAGCAACAGCAGAAGTGGCTATATCTCCAAACTTTTTTCAATGGCAAGGTACCCCAGAAGAAGCAAGGCCCAAACCAAAACTGGCGCCAGGGACAAGGGTCCGGATCTGCCAAGAACTCCAATGCCATGGATCTTACCCCTGGACATATCCGTGCAAGGGGTGCCCTTTCAGAAGAAGACCGCGCCAAACTTATGGCTACAGGAGGCTGTTTCCGCTGCAGGAAACAAGGACACATGAGCCGAAACTGCCCTGAAGGACCACGTCAATCGCAAGCTCGAGGCAATCAGGAAGAAGAAGCACAAATTCAAGCCGCTAACACGGCTCCAAAGAAGTTCGATGCCAAAGGGCTTATTGAACAAATCAAGGAACTCAATGACGAAGACAAGGACGTAGTTATCCAAGAAGTCTTCATGAAGAACCGCCAGGATTTTTCCTAAGCTCTAACCCATCGGCCTGGGGGCGAGCAATTCGTAGACTGCAATGTAACTCTGTATATCTTACTCGCTATCGAAGTATGAAAATCCCTGTTTCATTCCGCACGTCACAAGCAATGGCCGACAAAAGCATACTAGTGGACTCAGGAGCCACTGACAATTTCATCGATCCTAGGCTTATCAAACGACTAGGACTGGGTACTCAGAAGATAGAACGACCAAAGAAGATCTGGAACATCGATGGGACTAACAATAAGGCTGGCCTTATTCAGGACTATGTGGATCTAGAAGTCCGTACAGGAGATAAGGAAAAACAAATGCGATTCCTTATCACAGATCTAGGACTCGAAGATCTAATACTAGGATACCCCTGGCTGGCAGCGTTTGAACCCCAATTCCAATGGAAGGAAGCTGTTATCGATACCAAATACCTTCCAATTGTTATCCGATCTCTAGATTGGCGAGCACTCCGGATCAAACCAATTATTTCCTATCTGGATACATCTCTAAACAGAACAGTCACGGAATTCTTATCTGATGCAGAAAAAGATCAGATTGTCCAGGAACTAACGGAACAAGGACATAGAAGCGCCAACATCTCTACTCAGCTAGCGCAGAATGTCCAACAATATGTAAAAGAAGTGCCGGTCCCGCCGGAGTATCAACGCCATCAGAAGGTCTTTAGCGAAGAAGAGTCTCATCGATTCCCACCGTCCAGACCATGGGACCACGCAATCGAACTCAAAGAAGGAGCGCCAAAGGTACTAGACTGCAAAATATATCCTATGACACAGGCCGAAGACGAAGCACTCCTCAAATGGATCAAAGAGGAAAAAGCCAAAGGATATATTCGGCAATCAAAATCACCCTATGCTTCGTCATTCTTCTTTATCAAGAAGAAAGATGGAAAACTTCGTCCAGTAATAGATTATCGCAAACTCAATGACTACACTATCAAGAACAAGTACCCATTACCGCTGATCCCCGGACTTATTGCACAAGTAAAGGACGCGTGGATCTTCACAAAATTCGATGTCAGATGGGGATATAACAATATTCGTATCAAAGAAGCGGATGTGCACAAAGCAGCCTTCAAAACCAAGTACGGATTATGGGAACCAACAGTGATGCCCTTTGGACCTACTAACGCGCCAGCCACATTTCAAGCAATGATGGACTATGAATTCGAAGAAATCATAGAGCGCTTTAGGTTAAAAGGCACTGAAATCATCATTTACATGGACGATATCCTGATTGCAACTACTGCTAAACTCCAAGATCATCGGGAAGCAGTCCACGCAATTCTAGATCGACTGGAAGAACTGGACTTGTACCTGAAGCCGGAAAAATGCGTGTGGGAATCACCACGAGTCGATTATCTGGGGCTAATCCTTGAAAAGGGAGTAACTCGCATGGACCCGGCTAAAGTCGCAGGGGTCGGATCTTGGCCCATTCCCACGACAGTGAAACAAGTCCGATCTTTTCTTGGTTTTTGCAATTTCTACAGACCCTTTATTCGCCAATTTTCGCACACTGCAAAACCATTGAACGAACTCACAAGAAAGGATGTACCATGGGACTGGACGCCGAAATGCCAAGAAGCTTTTGAAACCCTTCGGCAGAGGATAACATCGGAACCAGTCCTAATTCAACCAAATCTGACTAAGCCTTTCGAACTGGAAGTGGACGCATCTGGATTCGCCTTGGGAGCAGTACTAACACAAAGGGGAGACGATGGGAAGAAACATCCCATAGGGTATTACTCCACAACCCTGAATGAAGCAGAACGCAACTATGACATCTGGGATCTAGAGCTATTGGCAGTCGTAAAAGGACTAAGGCACTGGCGAGCTTATCTGGCAGGATCACCCCATAAAGTCACTGTATACACCGACCATGCTAACCTATTGTATTGGCGACAACCCCAAAAGATTAGCCGAAGAATTGCCAGAGAGGTTCTAGAACTATCGGAATACGACATCGAACTCCGCCATATACCTGGAAACACTAATAGCCGCGCAGATATGCTATCTAGACGCCCAGATTATGATCAAGGAGAACAAGACAACGAAAATATCACAGTACTACCAGATCATCTCTTTGCACGTGCTCTAACCACCCTGACCACGCCCCTAATCTATGATCAAGATCTCAATACCCTAAGACCATGGGTAAATCCACATAACCTGAAAAGGATAAATGGGCGCTGGTGGAAGGGACCCGGACAGGTGATTACCTCAGGAAAGGACACAAGGCGACAAATCATTCACGATCATCATGATCTACCCGCTTATGGACATCCTGGGATCTCACGAACTATGAAACTAGTCACAAGATACTATTGGTGGCCGCAAATAGCAAAAGACGTGCATGATTATGTCAAGGGATGCGCCGAATGTCAAAGGAACAAAGTCAATACACAAGCAAGGAAGGCACCCTTGAACCCTATCACACCGGAACTCGATGCCCTTCCATTCCAAACAATAGCAATGGACTTTATTGTCAAGCTTCCTAAATCAGAAGGTTACGATTCCATCCTAACCATAACAGACCATGACTGTTCTAAAGCGGCAATCTTTATCCCTTGCAACGAAACCATCAATGCAGAAGGGGTAGCTGATCTGTATCTCAAGAACGTCTTTGTGCGCTATGGATTACCCTCAAAAATCATCTGCGATAGAGATCCCCGTTTTATTTCCCGATTCATGCAAACCCTTTGTAAACGAATGGGGATCAAAGTCAACGCATCTACAGCCTACCACCCTCGAACTGACGGGCAATCAGAAAGGTCCAATCAGTGGTTAGAACAGTGGCTACGACCCTGGACTAACTTCGATCAGGACAACTGGTGTAAACACTTACCTTTCGCTGAATTCGCTCACAATTCCTGGCATAACGAAACTACAAGACAATCCCCTTTCCAAGTGCTCATGGGATATCATCCAAGAGCGACCATTACCCCATTTTCTAATTCATTACCAGGAGTTGAAACACGTATCGAAGAATGGACACAAGCTAGGAAACAAGTTCGCAATGCGATCCTTATTGCCCAACAGCGATGGGCGCATTCCAAATACCTAGGACGGACTTTCAAGATAGGAGATAAGGTGTGGCTAGAAGGGCGCAATCTGAAGACGGAACAACCCACTGCCAAGTTAGCGCCGAAACGTCACGGACCTTTCCCAATAAAGAAAGTCTTATCACCCATCACATATCAGCTGACATTACCGCCGACATGGAAGATTCACGACGTGTTTCATGTGGATCTTCTAACCCCATATATCGAAACGGACTTCCACGGTCCTAATTACACGAGGCCACCACCTGACCTTATCAACAATGAAGAAGAATACGAAGTGGAGCAAGTATTGTCATCAAGACGTCATGGAAGAGGGCATAAGGTGCAATACCTAGTCAAGTGGAAAGGATATCCGGACTCGGACAATGAGTGGGTCAATTGGGACGACATGAATGCGGACGAAGCTCTAGAAGACTTCAAGAGACAACATCCACGAGCCATTACCCATATAAGAGGAGCTCAAAGTACGACAGTAGGACCAACCCCCACATTACATTCGTGGATCTACAGTAACACATCAATGTCCCAAGATGCTATCTGCGCCGCCTTACCTTACGCTCAGTGCGAGAGTCCCCTCCCCGAGGCTGGAGTCCCGAGTCCCTTACCAAAGACGACAGTTAGCTATGCTGGACCTCAGTACTCGCCCCCCAACACTCATCCAGGAAGGGGATGGTACGAAGCATGGCACGCCATTAACTGCTTCGAACCCTCTAGTTGGCGTACCCCCACAGAGTCCCCTGCTCGCTCCACAACCAGTACCCCTGACATCTGCGACCCCACTGCTCCAAGATACACGGAGTTCTCCATTCCCCAAACGCTCATTGGACGAGCAGGAAGTACCCCTCATGTACGACTCCTTGAGGACCTCGTCTCCGAACCTCCCTCTCCGACAAATGCTATCACCAATAACCCCACTTCCGTCCCCACCTCCACCTGCTCCAGTCCCGCATTACCGATCCCTCCGCAGCTCGACTATCTGGGGGCCATACTTGATCAAACACGGAGGCTACGCGAAGGATCTCAAGTCATTGGACCCAACATGCAAGGTCAAGAAGCTGCACCGGTTTCGGATCACGCCGGAGCAGAGGTTCGAGGAAGAGATCAACCTGCTAACACAGATTCCATCGGGAGGGCGGAGATTGACGAGGAACATGTTCCACCAATTCGAGAAGCGTGGACGCCACCCCCTGAGGGTTACTGCTACAATCTAGGCGACCAGTACGTGCCAATGCACATCAAGGGACCTGATGGCCGTCTGTGGCCAGCCAAGTTTACCAAGGTCGAATATACGGACAACCCTCGTGTTTGTGGTTACCGTGCTGGAAGCCCTACCCCTTACTCCGATTACTTATATGCCGAACCCCACTTTGATTTGTACCATCGCCCTCGCTACTCCAAGGCCGATCTCTGGTTCCTGAGCCATCGTTACCCATACCGTGACGAAGTAGACCTGGGTTTCATGGCTCTCAAAGATCAAACCGTCAAAGCAGAAGTGCGACAGTATAGAGGTTTGGACGCGCGAATCTCTAACCTCCTTTACGACCTCCAACAACTGGAGGAACGATTAGGACTGACGCAGATGGAGAAGGATCAGTGTGTAAGGCGACTTGAGCAGGCTAACACACTTGAGAGGATGGCAGAAGCTAACGGACGAAATATTGCAGAGGCGCGAGGGAGAGTTACTGAACTCCTACAGGATATGGAACGTGGGTGTTCCACCTGAAAAGGGAGTATTGTTACGTTCTGATTACGCAGCATCGGTGTATCACATGAGTTGGGACTATCATGTGATTATGATGTCATTAGTTCCGGACTATTCTACCGCATTCCATACGATGAGTCATAGTGACTCATACTATTACAGGGACTAGTAGTATTAGTGGAGTCATAGCGTCATAAGTGACTCATCCTAGTATTATGACTCAGTAGTAGTGACTCATGTACTTAGTATATAAACTGTACCAGTAGCGAACTTAGACCTTAGGTCTGAGTTCTTGTATCAATCAGACATTCTACGACGCCTTCTAGGCTAGGAGCTGCATAAGTCCAGTCGACTTCCCCAGCTGTTCCTCTCACAGACTTTGCTCTGTCACCACCGATTCCGCGAGGGTTAGAGTCCCACACCGTCACCATAGGGTCATACAAACCTTATCAGAGACCGGGTTATCCGCATCCGTCTGAAGTCACACACAAGCTGCAGACCCAGCTTATCCGAATCCAGCAGAACAACTTTCGCCACAGTACCCTAGCTCACGTCGAGCAGAGCGGTCTGTCTAACCGTAACAGAGCTCGAGCAATATGAGATCCCAGCCGACTCGGCAACGTCCCAAATTGACCTGATTGTGGCCCAGGAGTGGGAGGACGAGATGGAAGGTGGAAACAGATCAAGCGGCGCTGAATCAGACTCAGACTCGGATAGGGAGAGCGTTCACAATGAGGTAGTAGCCATGTACGACTACTGACTTGGAAACCATGGAGTGGCGGGTGTCAATTCAGATGATCCTTTTGGATGCAAGTATGCACTCGACGGGGTCTGAGTTAGTGATGGAAAAGTCCGGTTCCGAACCTCGGTCCGGACCGGAACCGGACCTGGCCGAACTCCAAATTCGGGTTTGGGTTCGGGATATAGACCCAGACCGGACCGTCGGTTCCGTTCGCGGTTTGGCACATTCCCGAACCCTTGCGAACGGGTTCTGAACCGGTTCGAACTGCTGAACCGGAAGGTTTTTGAAAGTGAAGATATGTATTGTTCGAAATGTAGTTATTGAATGTAACTTATTGTGCACTGGTCTGACACAGTCTGCGCCCGAGAATCCTTTTCTGATAGTGTGGGAACATTTGTGGCGTGTGTTCGCGTGGCATGCCTATGTGCCGTGCAAGGTGCCGCATGTACTTTTTTTACATCGATCTTGCCATCGATTCAATTTTCTCTGTCTTTCCGTCGTGTTAGCCATATCCTCCCTGATTGTGCTAACCGGTTCTCTATTCTGATGGCCGCTGCAAGTACTGTGCGATCGCAACGTAGCATGAAGATGCCCGCCCGATTGAACCTTCCAAGTCTTTACAGTAACTTGAGCAACCTCGCCGCTCCGTACTGCCCTCAATCTATCTCTCTCTGGCCCTCCTTTTGTCTCCCAATGTCGTTAGAATTATACCAACCCCCAACGGGCCAACGCTAGCATGAAGATGCCTTCCCCCGGGCCCCGATTGAACCCTCAAGCTCGCCGCGCTCAAGCTCGCTGTGCCGTTTGATATGCTGCCGCCCTCGATTACTCTTTCTCTGGACCTCCCATTGTCTCCCAACTTCGTTAGAGCAGACATCCAAACGGTAAGTAATTCAGAGTTGGTTCCGTTGAGGAACACCACTAATATTGCGCTCCCAAGGTGCATATAAACACGACGACGAAGCGTCTTTCAAGTCCCAACACTACTGGGCTTGACCATGCCCTCGACTTCGTCTCCTCTTGGGGAAGCTCTCAGACCTGATGGCACCTTGAAGGATGCGTCAGAAATCGTGTGGTCTTTCGACGCTGACGATACTCTGCCCTTTCCTCAGACTTCGGGCGATCCCTCTGGAGGCTCTGCACCAGCTGAGGCTGGCCTACGTCGGACGACTCGTATCAGCCGCCCCTCTCGCCGCTATATCGAAGAACTCGACCCGGAATGTGTGTCAAGCTCTGACGCCCCCACACAGCCAGCTGCCAAACGCAAGGCCCCAAGCGATGACCCGGACCCCGATCGACGTGTCTCACGCAAGATTGTGATCCGCTTGGACAGCAATAGCGACGATGATGTTACCTCGGTACCTCCCACAGAGGTTGGCGAGGACGATTATGAGTCCATCCAAGCGATGGCAGATGCTGATAATCTGGTGTGTTTTCCGTCCCCTTCTTGTTCCTACTTCTCTCATCTCCCACAGGCTGCGGTTTCCAGAACCCGAGAAGAGCGTACGGCCGATGTACGCCTCATCTTCTCCCGTGACAAGAAATACATACATCCTGCAACGGGAAAAACCCTGGATGGCCATTGGTGCAAGATATGTCGGTAAGTACATATGTTTTCGTCACCTTTTTCTATTCGCTGATTGCAAATCGAAGGGATGACCCCTCCGTCAAACACACGGCGTTCTTTACCGGAGGGATAAGCACCCTCCGAACGCACATTGCTAGGTAAGGCTCCTGGTTGCTGTTCCCATCTGGCACTAATTTTTAATCTTTCCAGAAATCACGTACACATATACCGCAAGCGTTGCAAGGCATTCGGCATCGAGCCAAATGCCCGTGCGCTTTTCCGTGTGCGAGGCGAAGCGAGTATGGATAAGTAAGCAGAGCTTCTCTCTTCCACCCGCACCCATGCCCGATACTGATCACACTGTAGCCTCACTCAAACCTGCCTTACGGGCGTAGTCACGCGTGAGCCAAAGTGCCCCACGTTTACGAATGCGGGCCTCCTTGATTACATCATTGAGCTCGTCATTTGCGAAGATGAGGTGAGTAAGATCAAGTTTACTGTACTCGCATTGATCTCATGCTCTCACATCTCCAGGCCTTCCGCTTAGTTGATCGTGGCAGCTTTCGCCACCTCCTCAAGTTCTGCCGGCCCTCGCTCTCGGAGAAGGATATCCCGCACCGCCACATCATTCGCAAGGAGATCCTTCGGCGTGCGAATATCGCAGAGGGAAGGGTCCGTGAGAGCATGAACGAGATCCCATCAAAGATCTCGTTTACGTTCGACGCGTGGACTTCTGCACCAGGCGATCCATATCTCTCACTCACGGCTCATTACATAGATGCGCCAGCCGATAACCCGAGTGCTTGGAAGTTGAAGACGGAACAGCTGATCTTCCAACAGATCGAGGGAAGACACACCGGGAAGAACATGGCCGACATTCTTAGCCGCGCACTGGATCGGTACCAACTGCACAGCAAAGTTGGCTGGTTCACCAGCGATGGCGCAGCTGTGAATCGCACCACACTTCGGGTGCTCCAGGACAGCGCTTCAATCGAGACTGGGTGGACGGCTAAAGAACATGACATGTTGTAAGTACTTGTGCGACTTCGACTTCGTATTTCTGTCCAAACACATCTAACTTCACACTTAGGTGCATGGAGCATTCGTTGCATCTCGCTGCCAAGCACTTCGTCGAGAGCATCACACCTCCATCCCGCGACACTTGTGACACCTCAGGAGGTGATCCTGCTTCGGACGATGATTGCAGCGAGGATGACAAAGACATTGAGTCTGGTGATTCGCTTGGGAAAGCGATTTCCTTCGTGAAGCAGGTAAGAATTCCATTACCATATTAGCACATTTTCCGTACTCACGCTGGCGCTACAGATTCGTAAATCCCCACAAGCAAGATCGTTTTTCCGTGCGACCTGCAGCCAAGTTGGGATCTCCCCTCTTGAGCTCCTGCTATGGATCCGCACTCGTTGGGGCTCGCTCTTTGCCTTCCTGGAGCGTTTCCTCCTTCTCAAACTGGTGCGTGATCTCGGATTTATCTCAGTTGCCTTGTTAATTCCTTAATAGGCAATTACCCAATTTATCCTTCTCGCGGACGCAAGTGACACGGTGCCCGCCCTCTCCAACCATCGTAGCTATGCAGACTTCCACATGAGCCGCCGAGACTGGGAGCGCCTCGAGAACATCCGGGATGCTTTAAGGGTGAGATCACTTTATCATTCTGTCGAATTCGTCCGTTACTTATGTTGTCTAGGAGCCGTCTCATGTGCAGCAAACTTTCTCAAGCGAGCGCACGCCGACCGTCTGGCGAATTATTCCAAGCTTCGAGTTCCTCATCCGGCGCTGGGATACGATGGCCAACCATGTGCAACATCAAGCGTTGAATGAAGCACTCAACCAGGGCGTTAGGAGCCTGCAAAAGTGGTATGACCGGGTTGATGGCAGTTCATCCCCTGCATACTTTGTTTGTCTCGGTGCGTCGCCGCATCACTCTTTCATTTCACAACGCGGAGTTGCACTGACCCTTCAACTCTAGTCCTCGATCCAACTGTCAAGGACCGATACTTCCAGCGCAAATGGAGCAGCGAGCGGTATGACACCGGCATGGGGCAGCTTGAAGAAGTGGTAAGTGATTCTATCATATGCGTTCTATATACTGACTCTGTTTAGTTTGACCAGTACCACGTCGCCTCGATGCAAAACGATTCTGGTGTCACCCCAGGTATGTTATATAAGTTGTCCTCCGGAAAGGTATTCCGTGCTGACACCTGTTCTGCTGTACACAGTTGACACTATCACACCAGAGCCGCTGTTTCAGTACGGCGGATCTTATCTTCGCAACGCTGTTCAGTCATTTCAACAGGAGGACACTGTTGCTGGGAGTCCTCGGGATGAGCTCCATCAATACCTTCAAAGCGACATTGAGACCACCACAGACATTCTTGGTTGGTGGGGGGTAAGTCAGTATTTGTTTGAGTGCGGGCATGTAACTAATGGAACCAGTCCTCCACTAGATATCCGACCTTGAAGCGGATTGCACGGGACTACCTTGCCATACAAGGATCAGCAACCCCGTCCGAACGTGCCTTCAGCAGTGGGGGTATCACTGGTAGCCCCAGAAGGAGCAGGTTGAAGCCAATCGTCTTTGAGGCACTTCAGCTCCTGAAGAGTGCTTATCGGAATGGGCACATGTCAGCAACCACCCAGGCGGCACTGCATACAGAGGAGTTCATCAAGTCTTTAGATGGTTGTGATACTGACACCGATTCGGAGTAGTAGCTATCCTATATGTGCTACAAGTAGTTTACTACTAGATACCAGATTCCCGAAATCCAAATCGTTTTTTGATGTATACCCCAAGAGTTCGCTTTTGTGGTACAGAGCGCGGAAAATATGCACCGATTTTTTGATTACATAAGCAAGGCACACTACTTTCCATCCTTTGGGTCCGGTTCGGCGTTCGGGCCCTCCCTGAACCTGAACCGGACCTACTAGAACCTGAACCAACGGTCCAGTTCAGGGTTCGGGAAAATCACCTGAACCGGACCGATGGTCCGGTTAGCGGTTCTGCCCAAAATGGCAAAGAACCGGACCGAACCGAACTTTTACAACACTAGTCTGAGTCCGTGTGGATTAGAAGGTTGGATAGAGGCATGGGGCTTACGCCGTAGCCCCTCCAATCGCATTTCTATTGTAAACTTGATACTACGCCCACTAGAAGGTTGGATAGAGGCACAGGGCTTACACCATAGTCCCTGCTATATTCCTATTGTAACTCTGATACAACACCTACTAGAAGGTTGGATAGAGGCACAGGGCTTACGCCATGGCCCCTCCAATTATATTCCTATCGTAACTCTGATACAACATCTACTAGAAGGTTGGATAGAGGCACAGGGCTTACACCATAGCCCCTCCAATTATATATTCATTGTAACACTGATACAACGCCATACACGACGATACCATAACCACATCATATTCGCCACCACCCGACCATGTATATTACAAACTAAGTACAACTCGTGTCACACAGACGCGGCGGTTGATCAGCGATTATGATGACACCATTGCACAAATTCAGAGATTGTAACCGGCTTACAGATATTGTATAGCTGCCATCAAGGCATCATGACTAGTGTGACATGTCCCAAGTATTACAACGGGGACGCAATACATATAATAGAACACAGTCATTCTATCCCTGTTGCGATGGGAACTCAAGCATCGCCTGGGCACTAAAATCATCATGATCGATGTGATTTGTCACGTCACGCTATAACTTTCGCGAGAAAATGGCGATGTTGGTACAGTACAGTGCCAAAAGTTTAGCAGAGAAATACAGCCTTTGGGGGTTTACCGGTTTACCCGAGACCGGGAAGAGTCGCCATGTGCTTTCTAGACCACCCATATGATGAGGCACATCAAAACGCACTCGGGTGTCCTGCTTCTAGCCTGCTACTTCTTCGCTTCAGCTTACGCTGCGGCTGCTTCTCCGCATCATGATGCTCGCATTGTGCTTCCAAATTCACACACGGTTTGTCTTTATATACGTATCCTCATCGTAGTCATGTCCGTTTGAAGCCCAGCCTCGAGATGCGAATTCTCAGCTTTGCCAGCGTTTTTGGTCTGCTGGGTAGTGCTGTTTCTCCGTCCGCCGACACATACCTCAACGCAGAGTTGCCTGTTGCCAAGGCTGGCCTTCTTGCAAATATTGGGCCGAGCGGCTCCAAGTCATCTGGTGCCGAGGTACGTTTCTTTCTGATCGTCGTATAAACGTGCACGCGTTTAGCTTGGTTTCAGTCCGGAATCGTGATTGCCAGCCCAAGTACCGTCAACCCCGACTACCTGTACACTTGGGTTCGCGACTCTTCACTTGTGTTCAAAGTAATTGTCGATCAGTTCACTCTGGGAGAAGATACCTCGTTACGCGGTCAGATCGACGACTTCTTCACTGCCGAGGCTGCGTTGCAGCAGGTGTCCAATCCGAGTGGGACAATCACCACAGGCGGTCTCGGAGAGCCGAAATTCAATATCAATGGTACCGCTTTCACAGGCGCGTGGGGCCGCCCACAGCGAGGTTTGTCCTAAATTGAGGATGACGAGGTCGGGTCTGACCGTCTGAGTGCGGATATTCTTCCCCCAGATGGCCCTGCCCTACGTTCGACAACATTGATTACCTACGCAAACTGGCTCCTGAGCAACGGCAATATTACCTTCTTGACAGATACTTTGTGGCCAGTCATTAAACTCGATCTTGACTATGTTGCGGAGAACTGGAATCAGTCGACGTTTGTCCACTTTCCTAGGTGCCAGGCGTCTTTTTTTGTTGCTCACATTCAAGTTTTTTTCAGATTTGATCTCTGGGAAGAAGTGAACTCCTCTTCCTTCTTCACCACGGCTGTACAACACAGAGCTCTCCGTGAAGGTTCAGCGCTAGCAGCGAGCATTGGGGAGTCTGCTTCATTTGAAACATACAACACGCAAGCTGCGAATCTCTTGTGCTTCCTCCAGGTATCCGACTCTTCTCAATCTTTCCCAGATTAAGTCTAACCTGTCCACCTAGACATACTGGAATCCGACAGCGGGTTATATCACTGCCAACACTGGTGGTGGCCGATCCGGAAAGGACGCAAACACCGTTCTCGCATCCATCCACACGTGGGATATCGAGGCCGGCTGTGATGCTACCACCTTTCAGCCGTGCTCAGACAAGGCACTATCTAACCTTAAGGTTTACGTTGACTCTTTCAGGTCGATATATCCCCTCAATTCGGGAATCGGCGCTACCTCTGCAGTCGCGGTCGGACGGTACCCTGAGGACGTCTACTACAATGGAAATGTACCTCTTCTTTCGTTGTCCGTCTTCTTGTACTTATGCGAATTTGCAGCCCTGGTACCTAACAACCTTTGCCGTCGTAGAGCAATTATACGACGCCCTCCTCACGTGGCAGTCCGTCGGTTCGATAGAGGTGACCACGACTTCCCTGGATTTCTTCCAACAGTTTTCTACCAGCATCGCTACCGGCACATATTCCTCGACCGATCCTCAGTACACGCAGCTCACGAGCGCAATAAAGACGTTCGCAGATGGATTCGTCGAAATTGCCGCTAATTACACGCCGTCGAATGGCGGACTTTCGGAACAGTATGACAAGAGTACTGGAGCACCCGTCAGCGCCGTCGACCTTACGTGGAGTTACGCGTCAGTTTTGACGGCCGGTGCCTCTCGCGCGGGTGTTGAGCCAGCGCATCGGGAAAACCCCTCCCCGTAAATCCCGTTTTAATTAGCACTAACGCATTAAAAGCGCTAAAAAATTGTAAATAGCTGAGAGCGCCCGTTTAATGGACGGCGCTTCAAGGATCTATTAAGTTTATGCTAAGCTTTCGTCGATCGCATTCAAATTTTGGTACATGTGTCTATCGAGGAATGGATTGATGTAGAAGGTCCGGCATTTCTCTAGCACGGTTGAGCTCCGCCACTCCTGGGGAATGACAGGTCCGAAAGCTGGGAACAGCTGCACGCTCCTGCATACCTCTGCTAGAGGTATGACGCTTGCTACTCGACGATCGTTGCGATAACTCCTGGATATCCGGTACATCCCGTGGCTTTCATCAGTCATAGAGGGGGGTGAAAACCACTCTACGTATGCCAAGTGTACGGGAGGAGCTGGACGCGAGCTGAGAAATATCGAGGAGAGCGCCGAATTCGGAAGTTGGAACACGACCCGGATTTGAACCACACGAATTGTGCTTCCATTCTTCACCAATGCCGTGTCGAATCGTCCTGGATTAGTGTGCCCCCGACGGCTGTGAACCTCTGGTCGGATGTGTATGGCATCAACGATTTTCGCGTCTGGATCTTCGGGATTTGAGAACTTGATCTTATGAAACACAGAAACCTTTCGGAATGGAAGCAGAGTGTTGTTAGCGCGCCGTCGAGCCACACCAGTAGATAATCCAGGGTAGTTGTGTTGAACAATAAAGTCTGCAAGCGCATCTTGAAAGTCGATAGCACCATATCTGTGGAAAAGGTGTTCAAAGCTTACTCCCTTTTCCGATGGGTGGATTGTCAAAATGGGTCGTAGCATCAGATCCGGACGGGGATATGCCAACGGAGATCTCGGTAATACAGAGTGTCCGCTTTCGCACCAGTTGAGAAATTCCGCGTGGTGGTTGATCGTCTCTTGGCGCTCCATCCATGTAGTCATTTGCTTGGTCTCGTCTTTGAAATTGGAGGCACGGAAACCCTTCTTGGCGCACTCGATGTGAAGGCGTTCTGACTGCTCAGTATTGTAGTTGTCTGCAGCACCGAAAAGTGCGATGGATCTGGTGTAATGGATGAGGCTATGGAGTTTGGGAATGATGAAGCCTCGTCGGACTTCAAGCTCGATAAGAATGTCTTTGTTCTCATGAAATCGGCACAGGGCAGCGTCCATTGCTTTGAGACTTTCTGTGGTCTGCACTGGGTACTGGGAAATGTAGATAAAATCGAGGAGTGCCCGCACAACGCGGGCCAAGCGTGCTGAGGACTGACCACCTGGAAGAGTTAGATCCACGACAACCCCAAGTAAGACACGACACATGTGTTTGTGCTCTTGACCCGTGACCCTTGACAGCCATGTGAAACCACTATGGAAGTGCCGGGCGTTGTGATTCGGCGGTAGGCGGCTGCATCGTGTGTCGATCTGGTCAGAATCAATGTCAGCTAGACACTCGACCATGTGCTTCAGGATGCCTTGGTGAAGTTGATGTAAGATATCTGGGGTGATTGAAACGAATATATTGGTGAACGGAAGACGGTCCCAGAAGGGATGGTAAGTAGGCTTGAGACTAGCGTTGCGACATGCCGCGTGAAAGGCTGTTGGATCGCCATCTGACAAAGCAAAGACCTTGACTGCTTCCCCGAAGTCGCGTAAAGGAAATCTTGTATTGTTTCCAAGTTCATCCGTCGGGACCAAGCACTTGGGGCACCTCCAATTTGAAGTGCATGTGACAAGTGATTGTTCTGGGTAGTCGCCGACAAACGTTGCGAAGACAGGATGGCAGCGGTACCAAATCCCATCACCGGTGGCCATCGCGATACCTGTCTCGCCATAAGATTCAATGGGGGAGAGAACTTTTCGCATGCATGAATGAAAAATGTTCGCAAGCGCTCGGCGCCGCGCCGCCTTATTTTTGATCTGCTTGAGCCGTGCAGTTGGAATGTACCCCATCAGCATTTGTGCCTGCTGAGTTGGTTTGTTGCGAATAGCTTTGGGAATGTTGCCTATCGTCATGTAGATAGGATAGGCACTCTTGGATCGAAACAGAGTGAGCTGGGTCTTGTCTGAGGAGATGACGATTGGAATTACTGTCGCGCCCGGCTTGCGAGACTCCAGGGATTGCTGAGGTTAATGTGAGTATCTTGGGAGTGCGCAGGTCGCTATTGTACGTACCTGCACCGACCACCACCATTTTCCGGTGTACATTTCACTGAACACCTGTACCGTATGACCTGCATCGTGATAATGACGTTCCGGCGCAAATATGAGGTCCTTCGAAAATCTTGGATCCCCAAAGAGCGTGCGGAGGCAGGGAACGACTTCTCGAAAGTGGAAGTCATAGGACTCCCCACCGATACAGACCTCCTCGCACTTGAACTTTGGTCGGCCGGGCATCTCTTCATCGATGATGCGGTTGAGCTCCTTGCTGTTGCGGTATGAGAGTCCTAAGCTCTCAACCACCTATCACAACCCACTATTAGCCATCAAATCAGTCCGCGTGGTCAGCTACTTACACCATTGATTCCGAGCAGTTCAGTTACTGCAGTTGAAGATGGCCCCCGGTTCTTTGCCCATCGGGCAAATTCCCAATCGCGCTGCGACTGAAATGGGTACCAAATGTGCCCTTGTCCTAGATTGTCATGCAACGCCTCGTATCCTGGCACGCTCTCACCCATGTTGGGAATGGGGGTTCCAGCCGCTCCTGAGGGAAATCGCTCGACAAAGGGCATCCCGCCTTGTTGGGCGCGATTGGGCGCTTCAGCACACATCGCCGTGCCGGCATCGAATTCCCTGTCATTGGGGTTCGGGTCAATGACCATGTGGTCACCATCACCTCCGTCTATGTCAAATGCATGATCAAATTCACCCCCGTCTAAAAAATAGTGTCAATTTACTAGCATGGCCGAGCTGGCAGAGACACTCACTTGGATTGCCATCCTCTGGGTCAGGGACGCCTGGGCGGTGATATGATACAGAGCGATCCAGACGGCGATCGTAGATCCTGCGACAGAGAGGGCGTTTTGTCATGCTAAGGTGGCGCGCGTATCCGGCATGAGTGAAACGGCGATTGCAGCCAGCACATGTAAGAGAGCTCATAGGAAATGAAAAATAGTGTGATTTGGAATGTTATGGAAAGTGATAATGACAGAGCGGCTACGTCGTGGTTGGGGTACAAGTCAATGACCCTGTAAACAAAACTAAGCGTGCTAATATATATATAAGACGTGGAACACACCTGGATAAATTCCCCATTCAACTCATCGTCCCTCATTTTATCTTCCCACTTCTCTCTTCCCAACATACTCTCTGGTCGTCGTCTTGCCAAACAAGCATGGCACCTCGCACGCGGAGGCAGCGCGCTACAGACACAGGTCCGGTGGCCACGATTCCTGATAGCTCAACACACACAGTGAGGTCAAAAAAGAAGGGAAAGAGTACCAAGACGCACCGTACATTGCCTAAGATAGTGATCAAGAAGCCGCGTACGCCAGTGCTAGCAGACTCAGAGGGTAAGTTTGTTACCATTGCGAACTCAACGTGATATGACCACTTACACATATTTTAGTCTCCGGAAAGCACCCTTTGTCTCCTGAAGAGGGCCCGACCATCAGAACGGAGAGGGGCGCGAAGTCAGGCTTCCCAAAACCTACAAAGCGCATTAAATCAGGTCGTGAGTTTTTTTTTTTCATATGGGTGGAATTACTTACATCTAACAATGTTGAGTTCTAGGTTTTGAAGAAACCCATCCTCCGGGTCTTGAGCTTCTGCCGACGGATGATGAAGCGGAAACCACTAGCCAGGTCGTGAGTGGCTTTGTTGCGCCAGGCAATGTCCCACCAAACCGTGGGAGAAAGCTGAAGCGAAGTGCGTGACATGTTTGGCTCAATCAACTCCGACTCTGATGCAAAGTTCAACTTCGACTTTTTTCGCAGCAGAGACACTTATCCAGGAGGACGACGACGACAACTCTTCCTTAGACAACCACTGTTCTCATTCCAGTGGATCAGATGGCTCAGATGACTCGCATCCCGAGGTTTCCGAAGACGATGAACTGGATGCTATAGCTGAGTTCATACCGACGTCCAAAATGGCTGAGAAGATGGCGCTAGAGGTGAGTATTTCTCGACTTCCCGGTATAAGTCGTGACTTAAGGGTGTCATTTAGAGACCTTCTTGGCCGACAACTACCACAGAAGACAGCGTGCAGCATCAAACCGCTCCCAGCAGCGTGCCACTGCCGTCCACGCTCTCAAGCGGAGAAGATATTGATGTAGAATTCGAGCATGATCAAGAAGCAAACCTGGAGTTCACAGGTAAGTCTGGGTGTAATTTTGTGCATGCTATATACGTGCGTTAATGTGTTCATGTAGGTGCTGCGTTTGAGGGTCGACAAATGACCCACGTGCATGCCAAGCATCCTCAAGACGATATCTCGGATTTCTCAGGTACCACTCAATTACTTATTCTATGCACAATATTTACCATACGGGTTGATGTGTTGATGTAGACACCATTTCCGAGGGTCTACAAGTGGCACGTGTTTGCCCCAAGGGCTATGTCAAGGGTCAACGAGCTGCACATGCCGCGGCACGTTCAGAGCGCCAGCCAGTTTCTACACTGGTCTCTACAGGTACGTTTCCTGTATCTATTGGCTCAATAGTACTCACATTGTACATTGAGATTCAGATACAGGCGACACTCTCGGAAATCAGCAAAGCGCATACCGTGCCTCTTCCCAGGGTTATCGAGGCGCACATGCACCTTCCAGCCGTCAGCAAAGTGCATGCGTCCCTTCCAGCCGTCAGCAAGGTGCACGCATCCCTTCCAGCCGTCAGCAAGGTGCACGCGTCCCTTCCAGCCATCAGCAAGGTGCACGCGTCCCTTCCAAAGGTCAACGAAGCGCAAATATACCTTCCGAGGATTCTCAAGTTTCTGCCTCGGGATTCACGTGTGCGCAGGGTTCTCAAGCCACCTCCTCAGGATTCAAAAGTGAGCCAGCATACTAGTATGCCACCGCGCCTACATTCTATGCTAACATAACAAAACAGCTACTACGCCAGCAATATCTGATGACCGTGTTCGCCCAAGAAACACCAAAGTCCCGCAATTATGGCCCAAGGATACTGACCTATGTCTCAACGCTTCGGGGAACATCAAGCTCACAGACCAGACGTCAATTGTCCGAGCAACGATTACGAAGGCGTTTGGCTTTTTGCATGCCTCAATCGTGTTGGAAAACTCATACCCGGACGCCTTACTCACAAGCAAGTTTATTCAGGACGCACTTAGTACAGCAGCCCTCCATGTTCCTGATGCAGAGGATGTACATGTCCGCATCCTCAAAGACCATCCTTACTTCGTGAAGATGTCCATCCTTGTAAGTTGTCTCTGTTCGCCCTTGAAATCAACTAAGATAAATTTAGCCCCGTGCACGGATCAGTATCTTTCGCTCAGAGGTCAAGGAGCGCTGCGTGGCAGCCATTGCACTCTTACTTGGTGCCCATGAGTCAGCGACAGTGATTTCGGAACTCGTACTGAAGCTACGAACAGATTTTAATTACATTTTTCCGAGGCGTTTGAATAATGCAAACGTGAGTCAACAACATGCCCAAAGCTGGGTTTACTAATGATCCACTTATAGAACAATGTTCTTATCGGTGTACCAAATATCAGTCGGCCATACCGTAGCTCTATCATCATCTCAGTCATCCGAGATCTTTTCTTTTCGGGAAATACTCCCTTTGTTGTACAGCACCAAGCTCTGTTCCCATCTCGTGAGGGAACCAGTGGGGATGTAATTTGGGAGGTTCCAAAGGCAATGGTCGCCTTAGTATCAACGGCGGTAGGTTTTTCCCTCTGCTTGACATTTATTTTCTAATTATATTCGGAATTACCCTAGTTCTATGCTGCCCTCCATGAATGGGAATCGGGCGAGCGAAAGCCACACGACTTCACAGCAAATGCCTTCATGGAGGCCTACGGTACACATATCTCCTCATTGGACAGTATCGAAACCAAGCGCAATACATCCTACCATAGCATGATGGCGGAAATATACCAGCTTGCAGTGTAAGTTCCCATTTTCAGACTCTCACCTAATTTCGCTGATTATTCTCAGCAATGGCAAATTGAGGATGGACCAAACCTCTTCCGTCCCTTCACTTGATCTTAGTGTGCTAGAGGATTGAGTACACACAACAACAACCGTTTGTAATTGCTCTTTTGCTTTTACTTGTCATGATGTGGATATTGATTACTGTGCAGACTGATACCCAAGAAATTGGCTGCCGGTGTCTTATCTACATTCGTTTAGTCACTTCTTACCGCTCGTTTAACATACATTAGCTATGATTTTGGACCAAATGACCAGAAAATTTAATGTTTCTGAATGATCAATTACTCAAAATTTAAGGTGTTTGCGGATTAGCAAGAACTGAAGTGAAATTTATTCTTAATTATCGGGGGGGATAGTTAAAACCGAAAATGGGCGCTTAGGTGATAATTCGAGTTAATTTCTATTCATCTGCGCTAATTTACAGTGGGGGTTTTTCCCGATGCGAGTTGGGGTGCAAGCGGCTTGACTGTACCCACACAGTGCCTCCCGAACCCTGGGCCTCAGGTCTCAGTTGCGTTCAACGTGAATGCGACGACACAATTTGGAGGTACGTGTGCAAGCCTCTGATTAGTCTTCTAGCATTGTATTGACAGGTAACGTGGGACCCCAGAAAACATATTCGTCACTGGTTCCGTCGACGCGCTGCAAAATTGGTCACCAGACACTGCGCTCGCCATGTCATCTGCAAACTACCCGATATGGGGCAGTACGTCCCATATTTGAAACATCGCATGCCCCATTGACCTTACGCGGACGCGTAGTTACCGTGAACCTCCCCGCAAACACAAATATTGAGTACAAATATATTCGCAAGTTCAACGGTCAGGTGACGTGGGAGTCGGACCCGAATAACGCGTTCACCACCCCGGCTGACGGAAGCTATACTCTCAACGACTCGTGGCGGTGAAACTGTGATCGCGCGGGTCTTTATTGTGATCGTGAAATGTGCTATTCGATAGATGGAACTCTAGTAGTGATTTCCCCGCGATCTTTGTCGATCACAGCCTGGTCCTCAGGAACGTTGACAAAAGCTTTTCACCCGTCTGGAACAAAAACGCCCCTGATCTGATACCAAAGTGTCTAATCTCCGCATCGGATAGTAGAGATCAAGCCCACCAACTACACGGAAGAAAAGAGTTCTCAGAAAGGAGAAATGAGCAAATATTCCAGTGGTGTACGCCCAGCGCTTCGATGACAAATAGCCGGCCAACGATGAAAATGAGTATGGGCTGTCGTGTCGCAGGAACGTGTTGCGTGTATACTACTGTGCAGATACCCAGGAAATGGCCACCTTTAAAAGTATGACATCGGAATCGGGTAGGGGCTGAGGAAATCGGAGTAGAGTGCGTAGCATTGAGCATCACTTCGTCTACCGTCGATGGGACACATGTGCTCAGGCCCGTCTTTCCCGACTATGAGGTCCCCAAGTAATCTCAGTGTACATTCTACTCGCAACCCAAAGTCGCAGCAACGTTGCCAAGAGCACAAGTAAGACCGACGACTAGACTGCAAGTCAACTTGAGAAACCTGAGCGCACTGGGATCGACCCAAGATTGCATATCTAGGTGGATAATATGATAAAATAAACAGAAGGAAAGGGAAGTAGAAGTTGTGCTAGTCCCTAGGGTCCTACGGCCAGCGTAGATGTGGAAATAGAGAACGCGGAAAGACCTTGTAGATCAGGACGGATACCTTGAAAGATATACCGCAAAAGATGTGGAGATAATGAGCGTCACGACTTTAGTAGAAAATAAAGCAGGTCCAGTCGACCGAGATTCAGGCCTTCAGGGTATGGAAAACGTAGAGTGACCGGAGTAATGGTACGAGTGTTGTGTGATGCCCGGGCCACTGGCACTGACTCGGACTCGGACGGGACACCACGGCGGTCGCCGCCGCGCTGTTGTCCGGTGACATGGTGACATGCCACTCGATGACCCGATGCATGATGCGGCCACCGAACCACTGGCGTATTAAATGACTGAGGAAGGAATGAAGGCTATCAATGTCTACTCCCACCGTGATCAACGACGAATACGATATCGTTATCGCAGGCGGTGAGCCGTCTCCAACCTCACCCCCGGGCCTGGGCCTCACCCCAGCCGTCCTCCTTCTGCAAATACAGTAACGCTGACTCTAACACGACAGGCGGTACTGCGGCGTGCGTCGTAGCCGGTCGCCTCGCTTCTGCTGACGCAAACCTGCGCGTCCTCTTACTCGAAGCAGGTCCCACGACGTACAACAACCCCGCGCACACCCAGCCTCTGAACTTCTTGAGTCACCTCGCACCCGACTCGCGGACCGTGCGCCAGCACATCTCTCAGCCTAGCGCCGCACTTGGCGGTCGCACTACTGTTGTTCCGAGCCCCCAATGTCTTGGCGGCGGGGGCAGCATCAACTGTGTGTCCTGTATCGTTCACGAGATTTGACTGTCTGATCTCAACCCACGCACGCCCGCGTGGACCGTTTCGATTACTGATAGTTATGGGGTACGCGCGCCCGTCTGCCTCAGACTATGACGACTGGGAGGCGATGTACCAGAATCCCGGATGGGGATCGAAAGACCTCATTCCGCTGCTGAGAAAGGTGTGTGAGTGAGAGGGTCGGTGGTCCGCTGAGTGGGTCTGATAACCGAAGAATCGTAGATCGAGACGAACCAGGTTCCTGGTGGGGGGCCTACTCACGGCACGGACGGCCCTCTTGCAGTCTCGCCAGGTGGGCTTTTGACGGACCTCGCTAAACAGTTCCTTCAAGTTGCACGCACACTCGATCCCTACCGTGCGCAGAAACCGGATGATGCGGACACGCATGATTTAGAAACGATCAACGTGTACACCGTGGGTGTCTCGCGCTGGACTGTGATGCTTAATCGATGGCTGAGGAGCGTACTGGAGGTAGAGGTGGCCCAAGTGCGTTCATGATCTCCCGCATGCACATCGGAGGCAACTGACGATTGTACTTTTTGTGGAGCAGATGGATTAACGCCGAGACGGGCACCCGCTCAGATGTGCCGCACAACATGATCTACCCACTCAAGGATACCCGCCCGAACCTGCACTTCTTGACTGGGGTACTTGTGAATCACGTCACGCTCGACGAGTGCGTCTGGAATTTGAAATATTTCTCTGGAGAGGCTACAACTTACTATTGCAGAGAGAATCGCGCGACAGGCGTCGCATATACTCTCAACCCGCTATTCCATCCTGATTGTCCGAAAGACACTCGTACTGTACGAGGGACGAGGCTGGTCCTCGTTTCAGCGGGGGCGCTTGGTTCTCCTGGTATTCTGGAGCGTTCTGGAATCGGTGCCAAGGACGTGCTCGAGCGTATTGGGGTTAAGCAGCGCGTCGACCTGCCTGGAGTTGGCGAGAATTACCAAGGTATTCCATGCAACAGTCATTTCTGACCTTTCATTTCTGAAGCTTGAGAATGCATACGCAGACCACAATTCCTTGTTCATCAGATACATTGCTGCAGATGAGGCGCAATCGCTTGATGCAATATTCCGCAACGAGGACGGAGCAATTGAATGTGTGCCCGCCCTCTTACATGCTTGTGTTAACGACTGACCATCATACCGCAGCTACGGCCGCCGAGTTTGGAATAACTAGGAAGGAGCTCTCGATGCACAAGTGCGGCGACACTCAACTTTTGCCTTTCTGCTAATTCATGTGACTAGCTCTGTCGATGCAGGAATCAAGTGGCGCCCAAAGCTGTCCGAGGTGGCCGAGCTCGGCCCTGAGTTCCAGGAGTACTGGGACTCCTACTTCGCCGATGCCCCGGACAAGCCTGTCTTGTCGGTGCTTATCTGCTCTGCGTGCGTGCTCGGGCCGCACGATTTTAAAAGCGCTCACCATAAATTACGGTCGTACAGTTTCATCGGGAATTCTGTTATGGTGCCTCCACGCAAGTACTTTACGTTTTGTACATTCACTGTAAGCCCACCCATCTCGGATCTTCCCATTTTCTACACATTTCATCGCAACCACACGCAGACATACCCCCTCGCGCGAGGCCACGTGCATATCACGCACGCCGACGACGTCTCTGCGCCAGTAGACTTTGCCCCGGGCTACTTCGAGTCGTCCGTCCTCCTCCTCGCTCCTCCTCTCACATAAATCATTTCATGTTTACTAGGAAGGCGGACGTGCGACCCCTGACGTGGGCCTACAAATTCACGCGCGAGGTCGCGCGTCGCATGCCGCACTTCCGCGGCGAGCCGCATATGCTACACCCCGCATTCGCGCCGGGCGGGCCCGCGTCCATCATCGAGCACGCCGACGGGCCCATCGCTTTCGATACGCCGCAAATCGTGTATTCGGAGGACGACGAGCGTGCGCTTGAGGCATTCGCATATGCCAAAGGTGCGTTGTGGAAATATCTCCCCCATATCTCGCTTTTTTGCTCAATCGGTTTGTTGTGACGGGCTAGCTGACGTGATGTGGCACTCAGTGAGCTCCTCCTTCCAAGGCATTGTGCGTGCGTTATTATCATTGATGAACGTGCATTAGCTCGGCACGTGCGCTATGAAACCGCGCGAGCAGGGCGGTGTCGTCGATGCGAGGCTGAACGTGTATGGCGTGCGCGGGCTCAAAGTTGCTGACCTGTCTATCGCGCCAGGTAACGTTAGCGCGACCACGTACGGGACCGCGCTTGTCATCGGGGAGAAGGCCGCCGTAATTATTGCGGAAGAGCTCGGCATCAAAGGCGTCGTCTAGGCGGTGGAACTGCTTTTATCTCGCGCTGCGGTATTGTGTTGGGCATGGTGACATAATGATAATCAAATCCAGGACGACGAGTTGTATGACGCAGAAAATCATAGAGCCGAGAGTGTGAAGTGAAGCGCGCAGCTCAGGGAGGGGCAGGCAATAGATCTATCCAATATGATGAAAGGTTGTATACATGTGAAAAGAAAGACGGAAGGAAACAAAGGGAAAAAAGAAGGAAACATTGTATGGTGTGCATGCATGTTGTGTTGTTCTTGTTCGTTGTTGAGTGTTGCGTCATCCATATACTATCAATATTCTTAGCCCCCGCTCCTCTTCCTCCCATCCACTTCTACGCAATTTCACTTTTCCATTTCCAATGCCTTGGTTTTGTCCTATTCACCAGGTGCGGGAGACGGCGCACTAACCGCCATCGGCGCGCCGCCCTCTAAGCCGAGTGGCTCAGGGGACTCGGTGCGCAGCATCGCCACGTGCTGCCGTGGCACGGGCAACAGCGACTCAGGCGGACGCACACCACCCCTGCGCAGTCGAGGCCCTGCACGCGGGTTACTGCGCGCGTCTGTAGGCGGCGGCGGTGGGAGCGAGAGAAGCGCGCTGCTGGGTAGCCAGGAGAGGAACGTGCGCTGGTCGCGCGGAGCATCCATCTGTTGCCGCGAGAACGCTAATGAGGTAGGTATCGGTACGGGCGGTGGGCTCGACCGCGTGCTCGGCATCGCGCCCGCGCCCGTAGTTGTAGCCATACTCGTATTCGCTCCTGTCGCAAGAATGGGACTCGAGTCTGTGCTCGTGCTCGTGCTATCTGGAAGTGAACTCCAGGGCAGCTCCGGGCGGCGGGAGGGGAAGAAGCGACGCGGCGGCATGCCCATTGCACTTAAGGGCGGGAACGGCGAAGCTGATGTATGCGTCGTAGCAGAGTCGTCGATCTCGGTGTCACCTGCGGTTACGCTGCTGCTGTTGCCTTCGCGCCCTGTCGACCGTCGTCGTGATGTGAAGTCTGTGAAGTCGACGGTCCGCGACCGGGCCGGGACACGACGGATGGACGGTTGGCGCGTCAGGGGAGGCGCGGACGGTGCTGCTGATGGTAGAGGTGGAGGACCCCAGGCTTCGGGAGAGGCGTCACGTAGGGTACCCCAGCTCTCGCGACGTGTGGAACGGAGCACGTGACGGAGGTGGGGCGGGGGTGGGGAGAAGTGTGGCTCGGTGGCTAATGTGTGGAAGTTCAGGGCCACTTGCAAGGGAGGGACAAGGAAAGACGTACACAAGCCCGTCCGATTTGTGTACGCGTCGTATAGATCGTAGTTTATTCGGGCACCTTCGACGGCGCTCTCTAGGCTATCGTTGTCGTCATCAAGCTCCATCTCTTCAGGCGGGACGACGAGGTAGTCGGTGAGGTTTAGTGAGCGACGAGAAGCAAGACCGCGCATGCCACGGTCGCGGTAGACGCGCTGTGGTGCGGCGAGGGTGCGCAGGCTCTTCGCTGTTCGGTCGGATATGAGCCGACGATCAGCGGCTACTTGTCGGTGACGGCGCTCGGCCATTTCCTGCGACAAGAGCGGGCCTTCGATATAAAAAAACGAAAATTGGACGCATACAAGACGCACCCTGACAAGCAGCTCTGTCAACATGGTGGTAAAGGAGTCCCCCGGATCAAGGTCGTCGACGAACGCTTCGTATGATATTGATGGCTCGCATTTTTCGAGTTTGGATCTGTTCACGGCACCGGAGCTGTATTTTGGAGTGCACGAAGGGGCCAGGGAGCAACGTGGTTAGCACAGAGGGTGGTAAGCCACTGCAAAATGGGAAGCGTACACCAGGCTTTTAATCTTAGCGCCGAGCACGTCGTCATAGTATTCTGAAGTCCTGCACCGGGGTCAGGTCGATACTTATGCGCCCAGGGAAGACCTAGCACACCATTTACCCATTTCCGAGAGAATTCGAGGGCTGTAGCCAAGAGAATGGGCAGGTCGACGAGGGAGGTGGTGGGACTTTGGGTGGAAACGCTCGGCCCTTCGAGGATTATTTGCACGTGTTTACTTGTCTGGGAACAAAAATGTGGCGTTCATCAAAGACTCGCTCGGTCGCTGTTGCTAGTGGTGAACTCGTTGGCATGGCGCAGAACATCAGTCTGGCTATGTCGCGGGGGAGTAGTTGGACCCCGGTAGGTGTAATTGCCCCTTATGGTAAAGGCGATGGGGTAACCCTGCGCTCCAACCTGAATCTTGAAAAATATTCGTGGCTGTGTACCGCCAGGCTCTTTGTAGAGATCGGGTCTCAGCTACAGCTATCCGCAGCTGTGGTACTTGGTTGACTTGTGTGTGGGACGGAAGGCGTTCACTAGGACCATCTAACTGCTGAACGGAGTCTGCTCACCAGTTCTTGTTCTCGTTTGGACTGGACTCCCTGGAAGAGGGGATCAAGGAATGAAGAGACGAAAGCAACGTGGCTCATAACCCTCCTTTTCGATTACATCCTAACATGACATGACGGCGATTTCCCTCGACGGGGGCGTATCATTCGTTGCCAAACGACACACCACGAACCACCGCGAGGCACGGCGGGCACCCTACAGATCTGTCTTCTGAAAGAACCCCGGCAGTAAGCAATCCCCGGATTCTGACTTGCGCGCCTGCTAACTTAGGGCGGGATAGGGAAAAGCCGTCCCCGTTTATGTCGGGGATAGCGGCGGACACTTGGACTCGCAGACGTGCCATCTCCATTTGTGTGCTCTGAGCTTGGCGTGATGAGGCTTCTTCGAAGACCGGCCTACCAATTTGGTCTACCTCTGCTAGATTTACCCCCGCCCTCCGAGACATCATTCCGTGGAGATCGCGAGATCGCTGTATAGGAATCGGCACGACGTCCTGCTGGCTGGCTTCACGGCGTCTGTAAGACTGCAAGCTGCTCCTGGGCTGATGGATGTCCTCCTGAGAAACGCTTTGATCTTCTCCTGCTCGGCACTTGTCATGCACTTTGACATCGCGATTTCATAAAGTGTTTCGCTTTCAGTGTCCTGAATCAAGGGACCGCTGATTGCGCGGGGACTGTCATAAATATTCCTTCCACGCCTGAACGCCTGAAGAAGAATCATTGTATTCCATACACATGGGTCATTTATAACTCTGCTATCATTCAGTTTGCGGATATGTGGGGTGTCGCATACTATGGGGTCGTAGAGTAAGTACGTCTGGGGATGACATGGTCGTGGATATGGACATAACGTGAAAAATGATACGGATATGAACTTTCTCGCTCGTAATACACGTCGAACAGCGAGAGATCCAAAAAGATAATGAGGATAGATCTGGAGAACAAGAAAAAAGGCGCTGTGACAGAGTAGTACGTAGAATGCGTGATGGATACAGCAACGAACCTGTCGGAGCCAAGGGACCTGATAGAAGTACAACTGAAACAATTTCGACCTCCAACACAACAAGAAAAAAAAAGAAGAATTTTGAAGCGCGTTCTATGTTTTGTCTTTTTTGGCGCGATAGCGGAGGCAGTTTACATGCCAGACTGAGCACGGAGTTGTTCTCGCACGCGCGTGAGCGACTTGCCAAGCTCGTTCATGCCAGCACCAGCACCATCTCCCCAGAACGCGTCGCCCGACTCGACGTAGATGAGATCGGCGGGGAATGTGCCAAGGAGCAGAGCGCGCAGTTCGCTATGCTGGCGGAACTTCAGGTACAGCACCTCGTCCATCTGTCCCCTCACCCTATCAATACTGCTCGCGCATATGGCGAACAAAAAAGACGCACCGTGGAAAGCGCAACGTTTCCCCAGTCGCGCCGAGTGTTCTCCGCGAACGACGCGCTGATCGCGGTGACTTCCTCGACGTGCTCACAAAGCCTGATCTGGTCCGCGAGGTCCGGGCGGTGCGGGAGGAACTTGAGCGCCTCGAACAGATGCAGCGCCGTCGGGTACAGTTCGTCCTCATACATGACCCTATGCGGCGAGTGGTACAGTAATCCCGAATACTCCCCATACCCATTAAATCGCAACGTCGGCACGACGCCCCCGATACCGACGCCTCCCGGGCCACCAGACGGCATGCCCATGTCACCAGGCGAAGGCATGCCCATGCCCATCGGCCCCATAGACACCGAAGGCATCGACATGGCTCCGACTGCAGGACTAGTCCCAATCGAGACAGGCATCGCCTGCACTGAGCCCATACCTGGCATTGGCATACCAGGACCAGGACCGCCAGCAGAGGGCATGGCGCCAGGTACGACTGCGGGCGTCATGAGTCCTCCAGCACCAACGAACGGCGTCGAGCCTGCCTGCGCGGGACTCGGCATCGACATCATGTTCGGCGAGCCTGGGCCCATGCCATGCGGGATCACGGGCGGCTGTTGTTGTTGCTGTTGCTGTTGCTGCTGATGCTGATGCTCTGCTTCCGGCATGCGCATAGGCATCTGCGCGCTCCCGGGCACCACGGGCGGAAGGACTGGCGTCGCCGCGGGTCCGGGGGTACGTCCGGGCGCATTTTGCATGTCAGGTGTGGGCATGTGCATAGCAGACATCGCGGGATTGTACGATTGTGCAGCGGCGTTCAACGACGGCATAGCGAAGCGCGGTTCGCGTCTACGGCGGAATAGCCCAATACCGCGCTCTCTGCGTGGCTCCTGCTGCGGTGGCGGCGCGGGCTGGGGCTGAGGCATAGGCACCGTCGCGGGCGGAGGCTGGGGTCCGCCGTTCGCGGGTCCCCAAGTCGAATATTGCGTGCTCGGGAGCTGGGAGAGTAAGGGGCGGAAGGGTGTCGACGCTAGAATGTCCTTCGGCGGACGCGGAAGCGGGTTGCGCGTGCTGCCGGAGCGATGGTGGTATGGATCGCGCTCGCGCTGAGGGGCGCTGCGATGGCGCCGATAGTTGTTGTTCCGCGGATATTCGGCAGAGTCGTAGGACGATGGGCTCCCGTAGGACGTCGACATCGATTCTGTCACGCTCGACTCTTCGGACGGGCTTGGGCTCCGCCGTCGGCTGCGGTGGTGGCCCCGGGCGCGGTCACGGTGTCGCTGGGACCGGTGCGAGCGTCGCGGAAAGAAGGAGGCCATCGCGCTGCGTAGGTCGGGGTAGGCGGAGTAGTCCGTTGCGCCTGGATAAGCCATCGGCGCCATCTGCGGCGGGATGACCGCGGTGTTGGCCGTGGTAATGGCGGGTGCGGGCGCTGCCGAGGGATCACTGGCGACTGGGGCCCCCATCGGAGCTCCAAAGGGGGCACCTACTTGTGCGACAAATCCATTGGTGGCTACTGGCATAGCACTTTGAATCTGAGGCATCCCGGGCTGCACAAGATTGTGTCCAGGTTGGGTGACTGTGTGCGACATATGTGTGAATGGCTCTTATTCGGCGATAACACTGATGAATCAACGTACCTGTGAATGCATTCGGATATTGCAGGATCATAGGTGTTGTGTAGAGATACTCTCTCAGCGCCTTTTCCCTTTTCTTCATTTTGTTCCGTTTGAAAGGGTTCCATGTTGATGATTTCGTAGGTTGCGGGTATCCCGAATAGTTTGGGGGCATAAAACCAGGCGGTATTGGCAAGTGATCATTTCTAGATGAAGAGTTGCCCATAGAATAGGCTGTTCAACAAAGGCGGTGAAGCGAAGCAGCACGGCGAACGCGTGTTTCTGACCCGCGTCGAGTCCGTGCGGAGAGCGGATCGTTGCTTAATTTGTACAATGTTCAACTGTCCGGTCCGGCACATCCGGGCTCAAATTCAAATTCTAATACACTCTCGACACAAATTATCGACGACGACGCGGTGGTGAACGCGAACGAGACAGAGATAGTGATCGTCTATCCCTCTGCGCCCCACGTTCTCGGTCACCCCGGGGGGCTCGCGGAGGTGGTGACTCTCTTCTGGGTGGCGGTGGACGCCTCTCCCTTTCCCTGTCGTCCCTGAACCGTCCCTCTCGCTCGCCGCGAGCACTTCCTCCAGCTCCACGTTCTCCACGACCACGCGCAGGCTGCGGCGGAGCGTCAGACCCCCCACGCCAATGGCCCCCTCCGCGCCCCGCACCAGGCGCCGAACCCGGCCCCGACGAGCCAATCGCACCTCGCCCAACACCACCAGTACCACCAGCGGTTTTCCATCCATTCGCAGGCGAGGGGCCCTTCTGCAGCGAGGGCGAGGTGGCGGAGGCCTCGCCGGGGAGGCCCGCCGTTACGTTCTTCGGGAGCATCACGCAAATGCAGAGGTAGTCGCCTGGCACGAAGCGCAGCTCGTCGAGCGTGCGCGCGTCCTTCTGTCGCGCTAACGTGCTGCTCTGCACGGGGTCTGCACCATCGCTTTTGTTATCGTCGTCGGCATCGGCGCTAGCGTCGGCGAGTGGGAGTAGCTCGACGGTGCCAAGGTCACCGAGTGTGTCACGCGAGTACACGACTCCGAGCTCCTTCTGTGCGAATTGTCCGCGGTTACCTGCGTCGGCGTAGATCGTGCGGAAGGAGTAGCGGGCGAGAGGGTGGCGGTACTCGAGCGTGTTCGGCGCCGAATTACGAATCGTTGTGAGAAGCTCATAGAGCGTCGCGTCTCTCCTTTTGTTTCCGCAGTCGTTAATACCACGTGTCAGAAATGAGAAAAAGGAAACGTACCAAGTGAATATCTGAAGCTCGTCTGCCAGTGGTAGAGGCCCATCCTCAAATTGGGATAACCGATGGAACGAGCCAATTTTGACAAAGGCGCGTATAAGAAAGGGAGCTGTCTTTTTTTTTGGCCCGTCAGGTGAGGGTGATTCCAGCTACGTACAAGCCAGCGTACCTTTTCGCGGTCGACAATTGGTTGACCTGAGGGTGTTTTGTCCTCCATTGCGTGTGCGGACTCAAAGTCCTGGGCTGTAAGGCGTACGTGTGACGCGCGTGACGTCTGATGGCAGGACAAAGATAGCCAAATAACTCAGGGACGCGAATTTGGCGCGCAAAGTCGAACGGTTCAAGTCAGCTGAGCTCAAGTAATGAAAAAAAAAAAATTATTCCTGAGATCTCACCGCCCTCACACAGAGCGACAACGTCTTTTCTAGAGCGAACGCGAACACGGAACTAAAAGTTGCGGGGTAATAGCGCGCCAAATTATTCTTCGAGATTTATTTTTTCTTTGGTTCTTCACACAATGAGTGCGCTGCGTCAAGAACCAAGTTGAGAAGAATGATAGCATGGCATTGATTAAAATTCTTATAAGAACTCAGATATGAATGATTCGCTCATGCGACACCTCACGTTATTGAACAACTTTACTTTCCTTAGGGTTTTAAGTTAAATATCTCTATACAACATCGATGTCCATCTCGAGAAAATAATTAGAGCACTGAGCTGGGAACCTGCAGGACGGATTAGTTACAACGGTCACAGGAAGGTACACTGTTTCTGGTTTGTTTCCCGTTGATGGATTCAGACTGCGGTCCAAGAAAACACAAACCCGTGCGATATTTTATTCCAATCAGAAAGATGTGAGGAGAACATCAGCATCAAAATCAGAACTCGATCATAATAACTAATAAATAGTACAGGTTGACACCCTGGACTCACACACGTGCGAGTCACCGTCGGGTCAGCAATGGCAACGAATGGAAGTGGGCATGACAGCGAGGTACATCAAGACCGCGCGCCCGAGAAAGCGTAAAGCAAAACTAGTGAGCGTCTCCGACGAATCATGCATGCATATACGACTAGATGAAGAAAAAGTGAGGTCTCAGACTGGAGAGGTATATAGGAGAAGAGAGAGAGATCAGACTCTGGCAAAGGCGAGAGAGTAAACGATCGTGAGATAAAATTGGAGAAATCAGTGACGCATGTGAGTGTCGTGCCCCGCGCGCCGCGCGTGGTGGCGGCGCCGCGAAGACCTGCTAACCGCCCTGGAAGTCTTATTCGAACCCGAAGTGCGTCCAGCGCAGGTGTCATCATCGTCCGAGCCATCATCCTGCTGACCCTGCTGGTTGTGGCTGCTGCTGTTGTGGTTGCCAGATCCAGACGACTTAGGCTTCGACGACGACGAAGTATGAGTGGGGTTATGGGATGACATGCTGGATGGTTTGGTCATGGACGTTGTCGGCAAGACGGATGCTGGGTCCATGCTTGCTGGGCCACCGGAAGCTGGGCTGAAACTCGGGCTTGGACTCAGGCTGGGACTCGGGTTCCCATTCCCGTTGTTCGCGTCGTTGTTGCCGCTGGAAGGGTTGGCAGGTGCCGGACTGTTCAGCAACATGGGGTTCGGGGAAGTAACGGACGGCGGGGCAGGAGTGGTGCTGGAGGCAGGAGGATCTGCAGGCATCTGAGTGGGCAAGACGGTGGATAAGGAGCTGCTCGGAACAGAGTCATCACCGGAGGCTGGCATGGTGCTAGGCGGGGGGCTGGCGGGGGAGCTGCTCGGAAGAACAGAGTCGTCACCAGAAGCAGGCGTGGTGCTCGGCAGGGGGCTGGTAGGGGAGCTGTTTGGAAGAACGGCGTCATCGCCAGGGGCAGGCGTAGTGCTTGGCAGGGGGGTGGCGAGGGAGCTGCTTGGAATGGAGTCATTACCAGAAGTAGGCATGGTGGTCGGCATGGGGCTAGCGAGCGAACTAGAAGCAGGAATCGAGCTCGAGCTCGTGTTCTGCAGAAGGGTTTGGTTTCCATTAGCGGCCAAGCACTTCGGGTCGAGGTCAGCAGACGTGGCCGGCCCGGGTCCATCAGTAATTGCGACGCAGCCTGGAAGGTATGGCATGGGGCCGGTGACGTCCTCATTGGGCAGCGGGTTGGGCGCCGCACATGAGTTCATCTCGTCATCTGAGTTGAAGAGGTTTCCTTCTTGGAACACGGCACAGTTCTGGATTACTCCCGAAGGATCGGTGCAATTATCGATCGCGCGCTGAAGCGTGGTCTTGTTCCAAGCGACCTGTACGTCAGCATGCAGCCCGTAGCCGGTCGGGTCCCCGTCAGCGAGTACGAACCGGCTGCCGGGGTCGTTCAGCTTGTTGAACGCGTCCACGGCGAACCACACTTCAAGGAAGATGGAAATGAACTGGATTTGATGCGTATCTGGACATTCCCCGTGATCGATGCCACTCAGGTACGCCATATGGGACTTGTGATCCGCAGAGTCGAGGTTCTTACCATCCCAGCAGGATTGGAAGAATATCTGTGCTCTAAGACCATCCGGGCAATTTGTGTTGTTGAATCCTGGCGTTTGCGGCTCGGCCGGGCCGTTGAAGTCGATGCTTTATTTGGTTTTGTATCAGCTTAGAAAGCGGCACCCGAAGAAGGAAGCAGCTGACCAATTCCAAGTTATGGCTTGCGATTCAACGCTTCCTGTGTTGTTTCGGACATATGGGTCTCCTGTGAACATATGAAGCCCATCCGGGAAGGCTTCTAATTCCACGCCCGGATCACCGCGCTGTATATAGTACCTGGTGCACTAATCAGGGAAACATCGTTGGCTGAGTCGCCTTGAAGACCCACGCTAGCACTCCTCCATGGGGGACCACTGTGAGTGATCCGTTCGAAGACTGATAGAACTACATTTGGGAATAATGTTATTCACTTCGACATCTTACGTTCAAAACCGACTGCTACGTACCAACCCTGGAATCCAGTAAACAGATTTGTCGTGTTTGACCATGCACGTCGTACAATTGGCGTTAAACAGGTCATCGTACGTAGAATTGTACGAAATGCCTAACATGCGAGGTCAGATAAACGCTGACAACTTAAATTTAATCGTATGCGTACCGCTAGAGCCCATCATGGTGTGCATATGGCCGCTTGGCCTGCCGGGGCTAATGATAGGGTCCACGCGAGCGTTGAGAACCGGCTTGGAGCAACCCAGACGGAAGAAAGCGTGAGAGGAAGGCACAAACAGAAGCCCTAGGGCCAAAAGAGTGACTATCATCTTGTCCAAAAGAAAGTGAGAAAAAGAGCGACAAAAGGAGAGGAGGGATGGGCGACTGTGTATTGAATAACACAGAACTCATCAGAGGAGATTTTATATGCACTGGGTTCGCTTAAAATTTGGAATATTTGATGGGTGATCGTTGGATGATAAATGTTTTAGCAGGTGCCAGGTAGTGAATATAGTGAATACCCATGTCATCCTTGGTCTTCCTGGCAACGATCTTCGTATCGTGAAGGGAAAGAAAATCATATATACAAGAAAGTCGATCGCCGCCGCCTCTTCACCATCATCCCCCCTAAATAATTGGAGCATAGAATCAGTCGTTTATCGCATTCACATCGTTGTGTCAAACTACAGCAGTTACCAACTTTTGAACGCCAAGCAGCAAACTACCTTCTCTGAGTCAGGGCTTGGGTTTGACACTAGGTAGTAATGTTCAGTCACGCAAGATTCCAGGCCGCACCGTATATGCGCCAACAACCGAACTGCGGTAATATCCTGAACATGCTGATGCTGATAGACGCCGTTCTCTTCTGCAATGCCACTGTCAGAACATCAACAAAGTACCTCAGTTGCACCTCAATTGCAAGGACGTCCTGACCTCGGGCGGCGTCCCACTGTTGAGAAGATTCGGGTCGAGGGTCGAGGCAGAATTGTTGTTTTTATGAAATTTTATAAAAGAAGGTAACCGTTTTTCGTGAAGTGCCCATGCTAGTGCCGTAACCGAGGCCCCGCAACAAGCACAACAGAGTACCAGAGTTCACTACAGTACTGTAATTAGCTTTTTCTGGTTCAGGGAGGCACCGCATGCCCCCAACTCTCATGACTTCCAGATACTGCACTGTATTCTCCTTCGCGTAGTCGGCTTTTGCCTCAATTCCAAGTCTGCGCCTTGAGCGCTTGAGCGCTCACGGAAACTGAGGCAAGGGCTGAGGTAACGTGACAGTCTTTTGATAGGCACCGTAAAAAGGTCCGTAGTTGACCTTACAGTAATTGATCGCCTATACTGTGTGCTGCACGCTGTACAACGCATGCAACGATATGGCAAGGCGTTTGGCAAAAAAGTTCAGTAATCTTCTTGGTAAAACGTTCAACTCACGCAAATGTCCCTGTTCCTTTCCTCCAGAGTCCAGTGCTCCTTAGACCATCGGTCTGTCACCTCCAGAAAGCAGGTTCAAAAAACGAACGGTCCAAATTCCATACTCAGTTCCTCTAACAACGAACTATTTCATTTATCTCTCCGAGTCGGCATGTTCGGCTCAGAATCATCTGTTATAAGCTTAATGTTAATGAACAACTCCTGATATCTTTTTTTCTTTCCTTAGGGTTTTAAGTTAATGTATCTACACAACACCCATTTCGAGAATATGGTGATTAGAGCGCTGAGCTGGGAACCTGCAGGTTGGTTGGATCAGTCTTCAGTTATCACGGTCACGGGAAGGTATACGGTTCAGGTTTGTTTCCTGTAGATGGATTCAGACAGGCTGCGTCGGTCCAAGAAAACACAAACCCGTGCGATATTTTTTATTCCCATCAGAAAAAAGTAAAAGACGGCGATCAGCATCAACATCAAAAATCGATCATAATAAGTAATAAATAGAACAGTTTGACGCCCTGGACACACACATGTGCGAGTCACCGTCGGGTCAGCAATGGCAACGAATGGAAGTGGGCATGACAGCGAGGTACATCAAGACCGCGCGCCCGAGAAAGCGTAAAGCAAAACCAGTGAGCGTCTCCGACGCATGCATGCATATACGACTAGATGAAGAGAAAGTGAGGTCTCAGACTGGGGAGGTATATAGGAGAAAGGGATATCAGACTCTGGCAAAGGCTAGAGAGCAAATGATCGTGAGATAAAATTGGAGAAATCAGTGGCGCATGTGAGTGCCGTGCCCAGCACGCCGCGCGTGGTGCCGGCGCCGCGAAGACCTGCTAACCGCCCTGGAAGTCTTATTCGAACCCGAAGTGCGTCCAGCGCAGGTGTCATCATCGTCCGAGCCATCATCCTGCTGACCCTGCTGGTTGTGGCTGCTGTTGTTGTGGTTGCCAGATCCAGACGACTTAGGCTTCGACGACGACGAAGTATGAGTGGGGTTATGGGATGACATGCTGGATGGTTTGGTCATGGATGTCGTCGGCAGAATGGATGCTGGGTTCATGCTTGATGGGCCGCCGGAAGCTGGGCTGAAACTCGGGCTTGGACTCAGGCTGGGACTCGAGTTACCATTCCCGTTGTTCGCGTCATTGTTGTCGCTGGAAGGGTTGGCAGGTGCCGGACTGTTCGACAGCATGGGGTTCAGAGAAGTAACGGTCGGCGGGGTAGGAGTAGTGCTGGAGGCAGGAGGATCCGCAGGCATCTGAGTGGGCAAGACAGCGGACAAGGAGCTGCTCGGAACAGAGTCATCCCCGGAGGCTGGCATGGTGCTAGGCGGGGGGCTGGCGGGGGAGCTGCTCGGAAGAACGGAGTCATCACCAGAAGCAGGCGTGGTGCTTGGCAGAGGGCTAGTAGGGGAACTGTTCGGAAGAACGGCGTCATTACCAGAAGCAGGCGTAGTGCTTGGCAGAGGGCTGGCGAGGGAATTAGAAACAGGAATCGAGCTCGAGCTCGTGTTCTGTAGAAGAGTGTTCTGCAGAAGGGTCTGGTTCCCATTAGCGGCCAAGCACTTCGGGTCGAGGTCAGCAGACGTGGCCGGCGCGGGACCTTCAGTAATTGCGACGCAGCCCGGGAGGTACGGTATGGGGCCAATGACGTCCTCATTAGGCAGCGGGTTGGGCGCCGAGCAAGAGTTCATCTCGTCATCTGAGTTGAAGCGGTTTTCGTTCTGGAACACGGGACAGTCCTGGATTACTCCCGAATCAGCGGTGCAATTATCCACAGCGCGCTGAAGCGTGGTCTTGTTCCACCCGTTGTAGAAGTCGGCATGCAACCCGTGGCCAGTCGGGTCCCCGTTAGCGAGTACGAACCGGCTGCCGGGGTCGTTCAGCTGGTTGAATGGGGCCACGCTGAACCACACTTCAAAGAAGAGGGACATGAGGTGGAATGGATGCGTATGGGGGCAAATGCCGTTATCGATACCATCAGGGTACGCCATATGGGATTTGTGATCCGGCGAGTCAATGTTCTTCCCATCCCAGCAGCCAGGGAAAAATATCTGTGCTCTGAAACCATCCGGACAATTCGTGTTCCCGAATCCTGGTGTCTGCGGCACAGCTGGTCCGTTGAAATCGATGCTTAAATTTGTTTTCGCATCAGCTTAGATAGTCTCACACGAAGAAAGGAAGAAGCTGACCAAAGCCAAGATATGGCTTGCGATTCGGGGGTGCCTGTGTAGTTTCGGACATATGGGTCTCCTGCGATCATACGAAGCCCATCTGGGAAGGCATATATGGTCTCGTTAGGACCACCGCGCTGTAAATAGTACCTGGAGCACAAATCAAGGAAAATTCGTAGGCTGAGTCGCTTTGAAGACCCACGCTAGCATTCCTCCATGGGGGACCGCTGTGAATGATCCGTTTGAAGACTGATAGTACTACGTTTGGGGATAGTGTTATTCACTTTGACATTTTACGTTCAAAACCGACTGCTACGCACCAACCCTGGAACCCAGTAAGCAGATTTGTCATCTTTGACCATGCACGTCGTGCAATTGGAATTAATCAGGTCATCGAACGTAGTATCGATCCCAATGGCTAACATGCGAGATCAGATACACACTGCCTGCCCATTTAAATTTAATCGTATGCGTACCGCCAGAGCCCATAATGGAGTGCATATGGCCGCTTGGCTTGCCGGGACTAACGATAGGGTCCACGCGAGCGTTGAGAACCGGCTGGGCGCAAGGCAGACGGAAGAAAGCGTGAGAGGAGGGCACAAACAGAAGCCCTAGGGCCAAAAGAGTGACTATCATCGAGTTCAAAAGAAAGTGAAACAAAGAGCGACAAAAGGAGAGGAGGGAAGGGCGACTGTGTATTGAACAACGTAGAACTCACGAGAGGGGATTTTATATGAATTGGGTCCGCGTTAAATTTGGAATAGTTGATTTTGGGTAATCGTTGGATATTACTGTAAAAGCTTTAGCAAATGCCAGATGGTGGATACCGAATGTCACCCTTGGCCTTCCTAGCATCGATCTTCGTGTCGTGAGGGGAAAGAAATCATACACTCAACAAGATCGACTGATTGGCATTGCGTCCGAGTCTATCGCCGCCGCTAAGTAATTTGGGCATAGAATCAGTAATTTAACGCATTCACATTCTCGTGTCAAGCTACAACAGTTACCAACGCCGAGCGGCAGACCAATTTCTCTGAATCGGGGCTTGGGCTCGACACTAGGTGGTAACGTACAGTCACACGAGATTCCTGTATATGTCCTCGGTATATGCGCCAACAATGGAACTGCGGAAATAGCTGAATTATTTGAGGGGCTTTGGGGTCGAGGCAGTATTGTTGTGTTAATGAAATTTAATAAAAGAGGGTATGATATTTGGTGAAGTGCCAATGGTGGCATTGGTGGTCGTGAATTTCTGTACAGCAGCTGACTTACAACCGAGTAGATCATTCAATATTGCATTCCTTTTTCGGATTACCATGTGCCCCCAACTCTCATGACTTCCGGATACGGTATTTCAGCTTTTGGCTCAATTCCGAGTCTGTGCCTCGAGCGCTCATGGAAGCTGAGGCAAGGGCTGAGGTTGCGTGACCCTCTTTTGATAGGCACCGTAAAAAAGTCCGTAGTTGACCTATATTGTGTGCTGATGCAACGATATGGCAAGGCGCTTTGAAAAAGGTGCTGTGACTCAGATCTTCTTCAAGTTGGTGAAACGTCCCAACTCACGCAAATATCTCGTTTCTTTTCAATACTCCTTAGACGACTGGTCTGTCACATCCAAAAAGCAGGTTCAAAAAAACGCAGAGTCCAAATTCCATACTCAGTTCCTCTTACAACGAACCATTTTCACTTATCACTCCGAGTCAGCTTTTTCGGTTCAGGATCATCTGTTCTAAGCGGCAACGAACGGAGCACGAATCAGGAACGTGCAGGAACACACTTGGACACGTCATCGAGAAACGGGCCACAGTGACGCAGTTTGCAGCCAATAGTACCAAGATCCGAGCCCAGGTCACTGCAGTAACTCCGATTCAGATGACAACGACTGCCAGGGCTTCTGCAGTGTCTAAGGAGCTACCGCCTCATTAGTTTCTCCAATACAGTAACCGCGATCACTGTAACTACAATCAGAAGCAAGCCAACTACCTACCATTTAAGGCAAGATTCAAAGAAGCTAAATCACTTTGAAGCGCCTCGATTGACCAGGTTGGTGAGCAGCTGAGAATCAGATTTGAAATTCATATACTGTAGCTGATGGACCTGAATGCCAATTTCTAATCTGAGTTTTCGTCTACGTACCGTATCAACCAGCCGGAGGAACGTGGTTTCGAGATATCCCATTTGCGGATGGCCTGCTGTACTGATAGGCGTACCGTAGCTCGGCGGACTATTCTTGCATCATCTATACGAGCAAGGAGATTCCCTTATTGTACTAGAGATGTGTGGTGTGGGAGTCCACAGCGGATGTTTGCCAGTGCAGAAGCCGTCTCAGCTTGGAGAAATCGTTTCCTAGGCCAGAACGGAAAGGTGCACAATCTGGCTATGCTTTCGTGTACGGTGCCGCTGCTGCGCACCGGCCGCCGGGGTGGCAACCACATCTGTCCGAGATTGATCTCGAGCCGGAACCGGCGTTCCAACAACAAACCCAAGGTACTCGGGCCTCCCAACGCTATCCCAGGGCCATCATCGTGCCTAACATCACCATGCTCGGGAGTGTACCGACGTTCTGCAAAATCCTTGTTCCAAGTTGTTGTCTTGCGAAGGATATGGGTTCTCTGAAATATGGTCTAGCTCAGGCGTGAAAATTCGATCAATCAGGTTTCAGCCTTTCAGGATATTGAGGATCGACTTGTAAAATAGTCCTGCTCGCTACCCCCGTGCTGGACCGCCTGAACTCTCTTCATCCGGTCTTTCAATAGTTTCCTCTCATGAACCACTTCGAAGTGTTCGAGGCATTCAGCTTATTTTCTATTTTTAGGGGCTCTACGTGTTCGGATGCTCTTGCCTGTGCTCACTTGGTCCTTTAATTCCCCAGACCAAGCTCAATGAACCACCCTATTTGGCCTGACAGATACCGACTTATTCCCGCCTCTTCACATACAGTAACTTATATCCATAATATATGGCGTGATGAACTTTTGTTTCTCCGCCAACGGGCATTTGATCACTCCGAAGCGACTTATAGACGTTATCGTGATCCCCAACTTATGTCAGTCTCCTCACGGCAACCTAGATGGACCGTAAAGTCTCGCATTTGGCTTCGTCTCTTGATCATATGGGCGCATATTAGGGCAAGCTATCAGAACAACCCTTTGAGGCTTGGGACCGAGGTGATGAGCGTTGATGCGTTAATATTTAATATTCACATCTTATCACCAGGGTCATTTCAAAAGTTGTCGAGTCCTTGGTTGAGTCCCGAAGCATACTCTTCCGAGGGCATCAAAGCACAGCAGGATTTCAGGTCGTAAAGCGATTGATAACTGATCAAAAAAATCGCAATTGATAGTCCCCGAGTATGTTTGCTAGTAAGAGCTTGGATAAGGTCATGACTCGGAGTCAAGCATGATTGGTGCTTCCGGATGCTAGGAGAATGCGAGGATGGGAATCTTGTTCTGTGATCAACAACAGTAATTATATCCATATATCTGTCAGGACTACACGCTGCGCCGACACGAACGCCACACATACAGCAGGTTACAGATTTGTTTATTTCTTACGTCGATGTTAATACCATATATACCCGAAAGAGAAGAGACCAAAAACCGGTACTAGCCGAAAGGGAAGTGAAAGGAACTGAATCGGTAGGTGCCATCAAACAGGGATTTCGCGCGTTGTTAAGATGTGCGAGAGAAAAAGGGAAGTCTACGTGGGAGAAAAACTCTCAGACTGCGACTGAAAGGGAGGTTTGAACAAGGGAAGAACGGGAGGGTGGAAGGAACCGAAATGAAAATGAAATGAGAGGCAGGATTAGATGGTGAGCAGCTAGTCTTGGCTGCGCATAGCGCGGTGGCGACGGCGCCTATTCAAGTTCGGCCCGAATTCCGCGTCCGGCGACCTGCGCCTACTCGCAGGGGTGCAACCGGGGGCGAGAGCGCCGGGAGTGGCCGCGGTGGGACCGTTGGTCACTGGCACGCAGCCCGGGAGGTACTGCATGGGGCCGGATATGTTCTCTGAAGGCAGTGGATTAGGCGCGCTTGGGCACTCATTCATCTGATCGTTCGTCTGGATGCGGCCCTCGTTCTGGAACACTGGGCAGTTCTGGAGCACCCCCGAGCCATCCGTGCACTCTTGTACCGCGCGCGAAAGCACGCTCTGGTCCCACCCATTGAGGAAGTCGCCGTGCAGCCCGTAGCCTGTCGAGTCTCCGTTTGCGAGTACAAACCGCCCGCCGTCGTTCAGCTGGTTGAATGGGCCCACATTGAACCACACTTCATAGAAGATGGAGATGAGGTGAACTGGATGCGAAATGGGGCATTCGCCGTTATCGATGCCACTCGGGTACGCCATATGGGACTTGTGATCCGACGAGTCGAGGTTCACACCATCCCAGCAGCCAGGGAAAAATATCTGTGCTCTGAGCCCATTCGGGCAATTTGTGCTTCCGAATCCTGGCGTCTGCGGCTGAGCCGGCCCGTTGAAGTTAATGCTAAGTTAATTTATTTCTTATCAGTTAGCAGCAGACATGCCGCACGAAGAAAGGAAGAAGCAGACCAATTCCAAGATATGGCTTGCGATTCGGGGGTGCCTGTGTAACTTCGGGCATATGGGTCTCCTGTGAGCACACGAAGCCCATCTGGAAAAGCTTGCACGGTCTCGTTCGGACCGTTGCGTTGGATGTAGTATCTGCAATACTAATAAGAGAACCTTCGCAGTTCAAGACGTCCTGGAGACCCACACCTCCATTCCTCCATGGCCGACCAACTGGAATGTTCCGTTCGTGTACTGATAGTACTAAAGGTGGTGATTCAGTTCGCTATTTCCGCGTGGGTATACACATGCCATTCTGCTACGCACCATCTCGGGAACCCAATACGCAGACTTGTCATCCCTGACACCACAAGTCGTGCACTCGGAATTGCGCAGGTCTTGGAACTGGGTATTGTACCCAATAGCTAGGGCAGGGGGTTAGGTTGAACGGTCGTAGTTGTTTCACGAGTGAACGCACCGTTAGAGCCCATGATCGTATGAGCATGACTGTTTGCCTTGCCAGGACTCACGATCGGGTCAACGCGAGCGTCAAGGACTGGCTTAGAGCATGGCAAAATCCAGAAAGCGTTGGCAGAAGGAAAAAGGAGCCCCACGGCGAAGAAAATGAAATGCATCTTGTCGTAGAGCACGAAGAGTAACCAGAACGAAGGACTGGAAGGCACCTGACGCTGGCATTCTGGTAAAATTTCAAGTACCTTTATACTACGCGGCGAGGGTAGTAGATTCTAATCTGAGGCCCCTTTTCATACCGGCGGTTAGCAAGCCACCCCAAGTTTTATGATACTAGATTAGAACATACCTCCTTGGTACGCCGCAACAATCAACAACTATTTCTCGTGAGTAGGAAGGAAAAAAGTACGAAAGTGACGTACGTACTTGCCGCACGCTCTCTCTATCGCCGTCTTTTCGCCTACTCCCCTGAAAAATTGGCACGCACGAACCCCTCGACGCTTCGCAGCGTCACCATGCTGACGACTCGAGAGGCGCTCAAGCTCGTCCATGGGAATGCAGCCAGCCTTCCTGCTCTTAGGAAGTAATGAAGATGCGATGGGTCGAAAGTTCCATGAGATTCAAGCCGTATGTATTCAGCGGTATTTCCTTGATGGGATATCTAAGGTCGCACGATCTAAACTTCTGTCAGCTTGTGCAATTCCAAGGGAGCGACGTAACACCGCTTACAATTAAGTTGGTCGTGGGGCGTGGTAACCTGCAACCAACTCGTTTCCCATGACCCATGATGATATTGACCATTTGGCAAGTTGAAGTTGGTACTCCGCAGAATGATAACGTCTTTACACTTCTGTGATTCCAATTGACACTTCAGGTGTTCATTCCGTTCTCTTGTTCTTCTTTTCTCGGAGATCAGCGCAATGCAATAGCTCCACATCCAGGACCTCTACCTTGGATATTGACACAACCAGTTACGTTGGTGCCTCTGTTTCGTTTGATCAGCTATGCAATGGAAAAAAAAAAAAGAGCTGACCAAGCAATCATTGAAGAAGCTCTGAGTACCTCTTCCAGATCAAGACACCCCATTTCGCCATCAGTCCTACTTGAGGGACTTGACAATTCGTAAAATATTATGGTTGTGATGGTGCCGTACTCTATTGGAAGGAACCTGTGGCGTGCGTTTCTTATGTTCGCCCCATCATGATGCGTCGTTGATATCATGTGATTCACGGATCTCGTTCCGCGGATGGCCGCGCCGGAAGCTCAGCCATGCACAACTCCGTGTTCGACTTGCATTTCGCTATTTTTTTTTCGTTCAACACACTGCTCCCCGACGACTCGGGATACGTGAGGAACACTCTAAACGTCTAAAGCCCCTTAAAGCGCGTCCCGTTACACAGTGCACCTAGCTTTTGGCTGACGGTGGCAATTGAACCTGCGGCGAACAATGCCCAGTGACTCTTTCATTCACTCGGTAGCTGGCGCTGCTGGTGGAATTCTCGCAATGACAGTGACGTAGTAAGTGTTTTTTTTGCTATGTCCGCGGTGTTCAGGCACCCACCTATGTGTCTTATAGCCCGCTAGTCTTCCTCTCGACGCGTGCCGCAAATGAGACTAAAGAAAACAAGGTGAGCTTCGATTTATGATGAGCGATGTCGCGCTTCCTCAGTGAGCCTTTCTCGTCTTCTGATTACGACGTACAGTCAACGTATGGGGCGGTGATGGATGTTTTGAAGCGCGAGGGCTTCTTTGGTCTGTACAGTGGACTGAACTCGAGCCTTCTCGGCATCGCTATAACCAACGGGTGCGTTACCGCACTTTTGATCTGCATCCATGTGTTCACACGCCGCTGCATTTACCAAGCGTGTATTATTACTTTTACGAGAGCTCCAAAGGGGCCATCATAAGATCTCGGAGTGGATCTCAAGCCCTCTCAACCCTCGAATCTATGCTCGCAGGGCTTATCGCTGGTTTGTCCTTCTTGTCATGTGCTATCTTTTCTTGACAAACAAAATGCAGGTTCCGCGACGTCTGTCATCTCTAACCCCGTCTGGGTGATTCAAACAGCGCAAACAGTCCGTGGAATGGATGCAAGCACTTCGGAAGGCGTTCCACCTTCACCACAGAAGCGCCCCGGTGTCCTTGCGACTGCTGCACGACTCATACAAACCGGCGGGCCTGCCGTGTTCTTCCGTGGTCTTGGTCCTGCACTGGTGCTCGTGGTGAACCCAGTTCTTCAGTACACCACTTTTGAGCAGCTCAAGAATGCGCTCGTGCGCCATCGTCGCAAGACCGGGCGCGTAAACCCGCTGCTTACCGACTGGGACTTTTTCATGCTTGGCGCTATATCGAAGCTCAGTAAGCCGTCTAGTTAAACCAAGTGTCTGATGCAGTGATGACGTCCCACGTGATTGAACAGTCGCAACTGGTGTGACGTACCCGTATATGTAAGTTGGTGCTTCTGTGCCATGGTGGCTTGGGACTCATGGAAGTTCTGATTGTTACCCTCTTCTATAGCGTAGTGAAGTCTCGCCTACAGGCTGGCCATGCAGCAGCTGCGCGCTATCGATCTGCGCTGCATGGTCTCCGCACAATAGTCGCTGAGGAGGGTGTGAGTGGGATGTACAAGGGAGCAGGGTCCAAACTCCTCCAAAGCATGCTGACTGCCGCCATCTTGTTTGCAAGCCAGAGACGTATCTACGAACTGACAAAGGTAGCTTTCCTGTTCCCGTGCCACGTCCTATCAGTTTACTTACTCTGGAAAAAGGCAATCGTGCCAGTGACAGCCAAATGATATGTTTCAGCTCCGCAATTGGGCTTTATTCGAGGGTAGACATCGGCTATCAACAAGCATAGAATCGTTACTGGCGGCGCAGGGGTTTTGTCTTTGTACGAGAAATAAATTCTAATGCCTCCATTCCCCGAATGCGGGCCTTTCAAGTCACCGTAGAGCGCCCGCCCAACGTTCAACGTTTAACCTGCGAGATCCGCTGCCCCGACTTGATTCCTTGGAGCAATTCTCACCGAAGTACCAACCTTACCTGCGAACGGTAATGCGCTATGGTAAGTATCTAAATTCATGGCTGACTTTGACCATTATGACTCTCGAACCATTAAGCACTGCTGCCTTTATCTTGACATGCTATCGGCTTACAACCAACGCAACCCTTGAGTGCGACGTACAATGATGGCTCGGTGCAGAATGCACAGAGCAAATTTTCCGAAGGCTGGAAAAAAAGGAGGATTACGGACCTGTCAAAAACGTTATCGTCCCCCCGAAATTAACTTAACAGCACGAGTTTCCGAGATCCGCGGTCGCGAACTGGTGTAGTTAACGTTCACAAAGAAGGTTGACATCGACATAACAAACTACCGTGATATCTGCCCCTCGCGAGAATCGTTACCCAATTTCGGTGCCTTCCAATTACGGTATACCATTCATGATTTTCTGTCGAAATTCTCTAGAACATCTGTGAGTCCTGTCCATACAGTACTCTCAAGTTTGTTGGTGAATATCTCCGGACGTGGCTACTTTGTACTGTCAGTGACGTATCGGGGCTAAATGCATCCACTGCGTTAGGAACTTTAGGAAATTCTCCGATCCTGCCGCCATTTCAGTCGTCTACCCAGAAGCTGTCTCTCGTGCGACGTCGGACGCCAGCTCCCCAGAAATGTGCTAATGATGCCATCGTATTCTATCCAGCGCTCCGGCAAGTGCGAGGACATCTCAGCAGTCCCTACCATAAATGATGCGCAACATAGCCAACGCTAATTTCCCCGCTCTCCATTCATAGCCTTTTCATGTGAGTGTAGTCCTCCTATCATTCTCCCCCGTGGTGCCTGATTCGAAGGACGGCCGCTCATACGCCACCTCGACCTTAACTCCGACGTTTTTACATCGTCACACCATGTCTGCTCATGCGCTCATGCGCGGCGTCGCACATTCTGTACGTTAGGCCGATACTCTCGTGGTTCTCTTACTGTAGATACCCGCGCTCAAAAAATTCGTGCCTAATGAATATTATGAATGCTAACTTAGGACGTGCCGCAGGGAGACGCGGAGCGCCGCGCCGCGCCAGCCGCGGACGCAGCTCGCTGTCCCGCAAACTCAGTAGCGAAGGCGGTATCACCCCGCTTCATCCCAACTGCCTACCAGGAGGTGATGTTCTTGCGTCGGTGCTTTCGGTGATTCGCGAACCTTGCACCCCAGCGGAATGAACAACATCGTGTTTCGATTTGCTGCGCAGCAAAAGAGAACGTAGCTTGCGTCGCCTAGACCAGAGACCAACGAATGTAAGAAGAAGTCAGTGACGCGGCTCGTCGCTTCAGGATTACCACGTCCACTAATCTTTTGGTTGCATCAGCCCTAACAGGCGACCTCCTCGCTTGCCTGCCTGAAATCGAGGCCAGAGCCGCACACCCATGCAATGGAAGTCCTGCAGGAGGGATACCGCGCGCTGAAGGACTTTCTTGCGTTGTGAGAATTGCACATCTTGCAGCCAATTGTCTGCGAGGTGATGGCCGAGATGGTGGCAGGAACAAATGATCGCGCGTGGTACCAGACAGGCCCGGTAAATGTGACTGAATGGCTCATTCCCTCGAAATGCCAAGATTGAAGCTTCAAGTCTCGTAATAGTAAGTACGATGGTTAACTTGTCAGGCGCAGTCGATATACGTGCACAGTTCACCTTTAAGTGCAGTGAGGGTGTGTCCGTTCCCCCATTCATTGCGCCGTCGCACATCTATCAAACAACACCGACGGAGCACTACCTCGTTTTGTTTTGTCTTGTTGTGTACTTTTTCATGCACGCCGCTATAGGAGGTGAGGTAGGCCTGTCCAATTGTCACCCTTTTCGAGAGCCGCGCTGCATTACTCTCTGTTTTAGGTCCGGAGAGCGCCGGGAGGGAGGGGATCTGCGCGTGGTATAGTATGAAGACATTGTTGAAGAGTGTTGGTGCTAGCGACAACCAAAGAACAGGAGCCTGCATAGGGAATGAGCAGAAGCATCAGCGTGTGGGGTGAGGCCGGTGAGGATTGTTCGACGCGATGCAAAGTAGGCTCTTCTGAGCTAGAGCGAGCCAATGGAGGGTCTCCACTGGGCGTGGCGGCCGGTGGGGAGAAAATGTTTCTTGTAAGCGGGCGGAAAGACTTGAACTGTCGAACACATGCTGCCAGTTATTTTACTGCTCTGTCCGCGGCGCTTCACCGGTTCACAACGTCCACCAACATTCAATGTTCACCATTCACGTATAGACCAGCCAGCCATTTTCTCTGACCATACTCGAGCAACTTTTAAAATTTATTCGTTGATCAGCAGCCAAGTCATCAGCCTCAGGCTGACGACATTTGAAAGAGGGTCTTAGGGGCACCCCTGGCACCAACTAACTCGACCGTCATCACAAACCACTCTACAGTACGCTTATCGACCTTTAGAGATTCGACAACTCTCTGAAGTCGTTTCATAGACAACTACCAATGAACCAGAGTCAAGACTCTCAGAATTTGTCATCCTTATGGCACACGTCCTGCGCCGCTGCTAACATAAACGCGCTTCCCGTAGAAATCCTCGCTCACGTCTTTGCCTTCTGCACTGACCAGCCTAACAAATCATTTCCCCTCCATCAGAGTCCTGCCTGGTTACCTATCACCCATGTCTGTCGCCATTGGCGCATAGTTGCGCTTAGCCATCCCCCATTATGGACGTCGATCACACCTGAGTTGTCATTGCGTTGGGTCAAGATTTTCATGGAGCGCTCCCGAACAATGCTGATGGACTTTGACATCTGCATTTCCCTTTATAGGGAGACAGACTACTTTAAGGATATAATCCTACTTCTATCAGATTTCACGCGAATCCGCTCCCTCCGCTTTACAGGAACTCACCGTACCGTCTGCCCCATCATTGATTCCCTCTGCACCTCGCTACCTGTTCAGAGCCTTTCCCTATTCCTTGATGAGTATGGAGAGAAGTTCGAACATGTCTTTTCTGATAACCTGTTTGGGGGAATGGCGCCGATTCGCCGTCTACATTTCGTTGTAAATGGCCGCGTCGTCGTTCCTCACTGGCTCCTCCGTGGTCTCACCCATTTCACAAGCACAGAGTCGATCTCACCCACAGAACTTCTGAATATTCTCCCTCAGATGCCTGCCCTTACGTATCTTGAGCTCCATCCTCTTTCCTACCTGTGGAGCGAGTACAAACCGCAGCCCTCGCCGATTCAAATTCCACAGCTTAAGAACTTGATATCTCACGCAACTCACGATCCCGAAACCTTTGTACTGCTTAATCGGCTCCTCCTCTTGAATGATGGTGCAAAGAGGCGACTGGAGCTACACTTGTCAGAGTTTTGTGGCTGGTTCCCCTTCGAAGGCCTTTTACCAGTCATTGAAGCTGCAGGCGGATTCCAGCACGTCCATTTCTCAGGAGATCTGAAGAAGGGCTGGTTTCGCATCTGGACTGGTTGCGCGGCTACGGCGTGGGAGGACGCTGCGTTCTGTCTCTTTGCGGAATGGAAAACTCGTGTAGGCTCATATCCGGAAAGAAGTAAATTGCGCTCCCACTTCTACGGGCTAGGTATGGCACAGGCACGGAGACTCGTGATTGATTTTCCTCATGTCGACGTGTGGAAGTTCAAACTCAAAGACTTATCGATGTCATATTGGTGGGGGCTATTAAAGATGCTTCCCGGAATTGAAGAGCTGGAACTGTATCTCACCGGTGCGGGTGTACCAGGCGATGTATGGAAGGTAAGCAAGGCCCCTGCTGTGCTGCCAGCGCTTCGAAGAGTACGGATTGTGGCCGACGGCACGTATGCGTCTCCTCGGTACTACGCAATAGTTGGGGACCTCCCCACACGCGAAATAGTGCAGGTCCCGAATATCACTGAGGTCGATACCACATCGGTCTCGGAGCTGTCTGCAGAGAACGAGCTCGAGAACATGTCCGGTGGATTGCTAAGATTTTTGCAAGGTTTAGCTGGGACTCATTTGTTTGACGATTCCTCATGACCTCGCTTCGTTATGTATCTAGGGACCTCAAGTTCTTTACTCTCTCCAATGTAGTAGTAGTTTGTAGCCACGACCAGTCTTTGGCTTGTATTTCAGAATACAAATGGGTTTTTATTCGAAGGGTCACATGGGGGAATGGGGCGGATGTAGCCACGCCAGTAGCTATACTGTGACGCTGAACGCCGAGCACGCGAATCGGGCCAGTGGCCACGTTCCCTGAGGCCTGATACTCACATTACAGAGAGACGATTGAGCTGTTTTGGAGTCGCTACGGGCAACACCCCTTCGCATTGTACGGAGGTGAATCCGTGTGAGTTCAAAGCGGAGACGGATCCCACTTGAAGAGGGAAGAGAAACGAAGATAGGCGTCCTCGTTAAGAATGGAGTCGCGACGCTGATTACAAAGCGGAATCGGCGAGGGAGCGGAGAGAGTAAGAGCGAGTGAGGAGCGGGAGGATTGACAGATACGAGGTTGGGCGAAAGTGGATAGGACAGGCTACGGCAGCGAAACGGCGAGGAGGGGGGCTAGACACGACCCGAGGTCAGCGGCTCGAGGTAGCCAAGTAACGATGGCGGCGGAGGGCGAAGCTACGATGGCAAAAGTGATGGTGATGGCGATGGCGAAGGCGAGAGTGACGGTGAAGGCAGGAGCTAGGCGGCAAGGCAGGCTGAGAGTAGTTCACGCGGGATTTAGAGGGGAAACAGAAGATGCATTTTGAGTCAGAAAACGTCAACCTTTTATACATGCGAGCCGTATCGAAGGAAACCACGACCAAGTCGAATCTATAGTGGAGAATGAGGGAGGGGAAGGAAGAAGGAGAACGCGTAGGTACGAGGGACTACGAAAAAGCCACAGTGGCACAACGAGATGATGATCGCGAACACGAGTGAGACTAACAAAAATCTAAGTAAAAGGAAGCGGTAAAGTGAAGCATACGAGAATAGAAAACAAGGAAGGCCGAGACAGTATGACGTACGACAATAAGAATCCTCCTCCGAGTCTGACGATGGGCGCCGCGATCCGCGCTGGCAAAGCGACGAGCAGTGGGTGGCATAGATTCTAACTGGTGGATGGTTGAGGAGAGGTGGCGGAATCCTGTCCACGGGCGCAGCGATCGATGCTAGCGAGGACAATGGCTTGAAGGTGGCATAGAATCCGACTGGTGGATGGTGAATGGCGAGGAGTGAGACTGACAGGGTGAAAGAGAAGGTGAAACAATGAACGACGCGATGGTGAAAGACGATTCAAGCTAGGCCTCGTTTGGGTCGATGTATGGGCCGACGACCACGGAGGAGAAGGGCAGAGACGAGAGACAAAGCAAAGACGTGGGTCGAGTGGCGATGATTAGCAGATAGTAGCGTATGAGGAGGGAGAAACGAGGCGCGAGAGATACACGAAGGACGGAAAATGAAATTACAAGGCGGCAATGACGGGCCGGGTGGCTGAGAGAAGGGTAAATCCGAACTCGGCCGGAACGAGCGAAATAGGCGATTTCGGGCCCAGCGCCTGAGCTGACCTTACAGCATTCCGTGCTATTTCTGGAGCAAGGACCTCCGACATCCTCCAGAGCGATCCGATTTCCGGACAGGAGCTGATCGGAAAGATAGGGAATACCTTCTCCCTTGCCTCCTTCATCACAGCACTGGTCTAAGTTGGAGCGAGGTCGGAACGGTTGGATTGTGACGAGCTATGACACTGGCGAGCAGGCTCGTACCCTATGCCAGTCACTGCCTGCCGAGGTTGCATTCGTGGGAGATATTGGAGAAGCGTCTAGGACTGGGGCTGTCACGAACGTGTACCGCCATTCTAACGCGTTCAAATTAGGCGACGCGTGAGATGTCAAGACCTCCAGAACCAATGCTGCAGCGTTGCAAGCACTCAGGCTGCGGATTGTCACGGTGCACGTGGCTCCGTACTCCGAGTCGAACAACCATAGGCTCAGTGCGGGACATTCCCGAACGAACGCCTGTGCGGCCCAGTGCGGGTCCCAAACTCCACCGAGGTGCCAGTGATGTCACATCCTTCCCGGAGGGGTCTCTGGAGCGACGAAGCTCGAGAACGTCACCCACACATATCATCCATAACGCGGTGACGAAATATTGGTCATCCATAGTCTCAACGAATGATTGCAGTTTCGGGTTGGCACAACCGGTACGGCGGTACGCACAACCAGGGTAGGTTATGGGTTAAGGCACGAAGATTCGAACAGTCCAATGGGGATATTTCCTATAAAAGGCTAGACCAGACTAGTCATGCAACGAGGACGGACCTCATTTCGTCCGTCTACATTGTCCTCTATCCCCCTTGTATGGGCCGCTATCTCACTCGATAATTCCTCACTACTAACACACGAGCCGAGTGTAGAGATCGTGCACCAAGCCGTGCACATCCCTACGGTGTAGAGGGCCGATTACGCCATGCGTAGCAATGCAGGAAGTTTTGGCTCCGAGAAAGCTGCGTGGAAAAGCCTTGTCCTTCCTCGCTGGCGAGCGAGCATATCTCCGAAACCGTACGCATGTCGGTCCTAGAAATATTTTGGTGTGGCCGAATGATCTCCCTTTTCACAGACACCTAGCTGCAGATGAAGCCCAGGCATGTTCGACTGAACCTGGCGTCTGCAACTCAATTAATGACCTCCCCGTCGAGATTCTCCAGCATATCTTTACGTGTTGTGCCGAGCCACGTCAACCCAACGATACCCCCTTCCTTCAAGTGTATCCCGAGTGGATCATAATCACCTATGTTAATCGTTATTGGCGTGCAGTTGCCCTCAACCACCGCTCTCTTTGGGGCTCAGTCACTCCGAACCTATCGCCAGACTGGCTCAGGGCGTTGATCATGCGATCCGAACCAGCACCCGTGGATGCTGAGCTCCGAGTCGGACAAGTGACCGTCAAGAGGATTTGTTTGTGTATCGATGAGGTCATCGGAGCTCTGGCAGGTTGCACGAGGTTGCGCTCCTTGAGACTCGTGGGCCCGCGAAGAGACGTTGGCGCTGTTTTGGATGCGCTTCGTACCCCTACCCCCCTTCGTAGCCTCACTCTATCCCTTTGGGAACCTGGTCCCCCCGTCATGCTCCCTGAGGGTCTGTTTGGTGGAGATGCGCCTATCCGCTATCTTCACTTCACCGCGGACCGCTGCATCGTTGCTCCCCCCCATCTCCTGCGTGGTGTCACTCATTTCACCTCAGGCGAGCAGATACCACTCTCATATCTCCTCGATGCCCTTCGCCAAATGCCGACACTCACACATTTCACGCTACAACACTGCAGCGCTCAGTGGCTAGAAACCGACGTACCCCGCGACCTGATGGTCGACATTCCGCACCTCACGAATCTTGTTGTGCGTGCTGATTCACCCCGCTTCTTTGTGTTGCTCCACGAGCACCTCTCATTACCGAGAGGCGCAAAGAGGCGATTCATGCTCCACACATACGCCGTTGCCGGGTGGGATCGCTGGGTGCGTTGGTTTACCACCTTCCCCTCAATTATCGAAGCCGCGAATGGGCTACAATACGCTTACCTCTCTGGCGGGGCGAAGGAAGGTTCTTTCCGTGTATGGACCGGCATGGACCCAGATGGTGAAGATGCGGAGTTCTACTTCGACATGTACTGGTATGGGAGCCCCACGACCCCACCGGACTCATATCCCCCGAGCCTCTCAAGTCCAATTTTTCACTTGCCAGCTCTATGTGACATGCTAGGTGCCTCGACGCGGGTGCGTAACCTGGAACTCGAAGGATACCCCGAGCTGCCGAGTTCATTCTGGTGGGAGCTACTTCAGAGGCTACAAGCCGTCGAGAAATTGGAGATACACTTGGATGCTATGAGAGCGCTGAACGCTGCCTGGGACGACGCTAATGCACCCGCTGTTCTACCGTCATTGCAGAGGGTTCGGCTCGTGCGGGCCGAGATAGCGACAACGACGGCAAACCGCATCATCGTGGGGCCGCAACCCCGTGGGCCCGGGGTCGCACGAGGGAGTTTTATCTCTCGTATCATGCCTTCCAGGTCGCCAAAGCCGAAACCTCCTGCACACGTACTCTCTATCACCCATCAACACGCAAACGGGCATTCCTTCGACTCTGAACCTCTGACGATACGCTCCGAAAATGCGTTGTGGTTAATAAAATTGTTGCACAGGGACGTTGGTCAGTATGGGGTTTGATCTCAATACTCTACTATAGCCACAGGACATCATTCTGTTGGGACACTTTCGGTTTAACTTGGACACTGGACTTGACGCGGAATTTGGGCCTTGATCTCTATATATTACCATTTCGTGGTCGCATGTAGCACTCTAACAACACACTTTCTTTACCTGCGGACAGTAGTATATCATGATGTTTCGTGGTGTATAATGTTCCTTCGTGGAACCACTTTGATTTACTGATATCCAGGTATAACGGCTATCCTTCTACTTCATCCCAACTCACGTCCAAACTAACTACATCGGAAATCCGCCCATTTGAGGGCGAACCCGTGCCCGCTCCATTGCGCACAAATATCCGGCACCTCCTGTTGTCACGATGCGCAAAGAGTCGTACGTCGATGGTCGCTCGCTCGATCGGGTGACTGAGAAGACATTTTCGGCGTCCCACTTGGCTTCCCAGAATCCCAGAACGAGCGGGAGTAGCCAATTCGCTAGTACATGACCTCCTGGAAGGAGACAAGGACGCATACTGGCGTCCTCGGGAGCCCTCCACTTCTAACGTCATATTGGTGGAAATTATTGGAGTACGTCACTCGAGTTGGTGTCACGTGTTTGCATCTTGACGCCACAGACTCTTGGACTTGATGACGTGAGGTGTATGACCACTTCCTCCGATTTACCGGGGTAAATCGGGGTATACATAGCGTGGGTTGTGTAGCGTGGTGTAGTATGTTATGCTTAGCTGAAGGTGAAATAGGATAATAAGGATCTGACCGTACTGTGATTATGATCCTTGTATGTGATACGGACGCTCGAATCATGAGATCTGAGAGGTTGAATTGAGAAGAACTGGCGCAGGCGTGTTGGATCAGACCGTGACGGATGGCTTCCTACCATAGGCCACTTGGCTGCAGGGTAGCGGCATAGTTCTAATGAATCCTTGAACGAACCATGGCTGGTTCAGTTTTCACCTCTGGTTGCGCCAAAGTCCTGTTTGATAACCGTTTCCACAGGCATTTGTTGCCACGTTGTGATCACGAGCCACATTCGTATCATGAAAACCCCCGGCCTGCACAGGCTAACCCCACACCCATCCTCCACTCTTTCGCTCCAAAAGTCGCACAAAACCAAGTTACTCCCACATATCTACCCCCGTGAAGGAGCGCATGGCTGAAGAGAGCGTGAAACAGAAGGTATTAAGGGTTGCGAGAAAGGTGTTGGCTGCAGATCCTCATCGCAGGGGTGAGCTTGAGAATTCATAGTACGTTCTGATCAACCAGCCCGAGTCTTTTAATAATCCCGACGCAGCTATCTTCCCAGCAGCCATGCTACAAGACCACACAGGGGAAATTCTGTACGATTCCCGCTATCAAAGCCTAATAAGCAGAAGCATTCCTCGACGCGGCCACTCGTAGATACCGACAGCCTTGGCGTTTTCCCGTTCCGTTTCCCGGACCTTCCACTCGAAGTTCTTCAGCACATCTTTCTGTTTTGCACCGAGCCACACATCGATGGCTCTCCTTCATATCACAAGGTCTGCCCAGAATGGCTTCCCATCACACAAGTCTGTCGCTCATGGCGCGCAGTCACGCATCAACACCCGCCGCTCTGGTCCTTGATAACACCAAACCTAAACGTATTCTGGGCAGACGTGCAGCAGCAGCGTTCCCGGCCTCTTCCACTTGATGTCCACCTGCGGGTCGGTAGACGTGACATAGACGACCGCGAGGCATCCATGTCGACGTATCCCGCAATGGTCATCCTCCGCTTTATTTCTGCTCGTGTGCGCACCCTTCGTCTCGACGGACCCCGCGAAGATATACAAAGCTTGCTTTCGACTCTCCTCCGTACACCGTCACCCATACACGCCCTTTCCATTAACATTCCGCTCTGGGACCTCGGAGCGCCCTTCTCAATACCCGAAAGCCTCTTCGCCTCCTGTGCGCCTATACGCACCCTGTCTTTCTCCGCAGATCGTGCCCTTCACGCCCCCAAGTGGCTGCTCCACGGGTTGACGAGCTTCACCACCGGCGGCAGAGTGTCGTTTCCTGATCTATTAGACGCGCTGCGACAAATTCCCGCCCTCGAACGTTTCACGCTGCTCCACTGTAGCCCCACATGGAACGAAAGCGACGTGCCGCTTGGCGTGCCGATCCCGATGGACAAACTGGAGGAGTTTGTCGTGTGCGCAGAGTCTCCGCGACAGTTCGTGTTGCTCGCGATGCAGCTCTCGATACCCGAGACAGCGCGGAAAAAACTCGCGATCCGCACGCTGGCCGCTCCCGGATGGGGTTTCTGGGCACGCTGGCTAGAGGCGCTGCCCCCACTCTACTCTGCACATGGAGGGCTGCAGAACATCCTCATCTCCGGCGGGCCGACACGTGGGTGCTTCCGCGCGTGGACGGACGGGCCGCATGACGACATGGCGCGTTTCTGCTTCGAGATGGAGTGGTATGGGAGTCCTCCCGCACCGGACGGTGTGCGCGCGATCGAGCTGACGAGCCCGTTTTATCGTCTGCATACGCTATGCGACGAACTCAAGGCTGCGCGCGTGTCGAGAATCGTTATCGAAGGCGATCCGGGACGCGTCCTTGTCCCGGATGATTACTGGTACCATCTCTTGGCGCGATTGCCGGCCGTAGAGGAGCTCTGGCTGTATTCAGGCACAGCGGATGTTCTCCGGTCCGCCTTTGCGCCGCGGGGAAGCTTTGAGCCGATTCTTCAGTCATTGAAGAGGGTGTATGTCGTGGAAGGGAGGATAACCGCACTGAAACTGGAGAACCCTGGCACAGCTTCTGCGCCGTACAGTGGACCGTCTGATGAGGAATCGGAGGGGAGTTCATCGTTGGAGATTTTGGATTTTCTGACCTGGCAACGGCCGTTGCCAGATGCTGCTATCGAAGTCAGGAACGAGGCGAAGAAGAAAGCGGAAACGCTCTGCTTGGACGTGACACCTGGCTTAATGGCGTTTCTGAAAAGCGGCGCTTCGCAGCCCGGGGAACACAGAGAAGTTCATCTACGGAATTGCGAAGTGGAGGATGGCGCCCTCAGCCCACTTTGCGCTCTAGCGAGCGTACGAAATAACAGCGATTGGATCCTTACAGACCTCACATAGGTATACCGCATTTGCTTTGATTTTAGGAAAGTAATTCATCCATCTCTTGTGCGCGAGTTATCGATTTTCCTGGGCTTGTAATTGCGACGTATCTCTTATATAAGTAGGTGACCGGTGACTAGGTGACTCGGTGTACAGTACTCGAGTACTGTATCTGGGATGCCCATGAACAAGCGAGTAGTAACTCATCCTGGGAAAATGGATCGGTCTCGAAGAAGTGTGATTCCCTCATATCTCATGTCCTTCCAGTTTATCGATTTTATGGGGCTGTGAACCGGAGGGAGGGGGTGAGAGAGACATTGGTATCCCGTAGGCGCGCCGAGTGGACCTAAGGCCGTGATGCTACACTCAAGCCAGGTTTTCTAAATAATGTATCCAGCCCGAAGCTGTTCGCGAGACAGTGGAACAAACAGCTCTGACTAACTTGTTCAACGTCGCGGCTGTTCAGGACACGCACTCAGAAACGTAGAGAAATGCAAGTAACTTTGCTATTCGAAACAATATCTCCATGTTGTATAACTATGAAGTGACTCGTAATCGACGGTTGAAAAAAGAAATGTCCAAAGCCGTACAAAAACCCATTTTCGAAATCTCAGCCATCTCAATACAACAGAACGACCACACCAGATCCTAACACCACCAACGCTATGTCTTTCTAGTATTCTCGCCATGCAGGAAGTGTGGAAGTTGATTTCCTCGTTGCTCGGGTTGTCGGGACGACAATGAAGGACTCGGGAAAGCAACGTCTGAAGACGATCGTGGCGGTGGTGGCGGTGGCGGCTGCTGTGGAGACTGTGCCGCCGGGCCGGTCACAGTAGTTCCGGGATTCGCCGAAAGGGGGTCCGAAGCGTCGTCATCGCGCAAGGCAACCGCAACACGCGCACTACCCTCACCAGCAGCAGTCGGACCTCGATCCTCAGCGACGATCGGCTGTGGGAAAGCGACGGGAAAAGTGCTCAGTGACGTCGAAGAGTCGGTTTCTGGGTCTTCGGCCGAACCCGTCCGAGGCGCGAGTGAAGACTGCATGGTATTGTTGTGGAGAACCGCCGGGACCGGGATTGGAAAGGCAGGTGGGGTGTCTTGCGTTATGGGTTGAGGGGTGGCGGCCACGTTCACGTAAAAAGCGGGAGCGCCGCCAGTCTGGGCGGTTGGAGGTGCAGGCATTGCCGCAGCCGAGGTCAAATTAAGAACCAGCTGCACTGGTTGTGGTGTGGGTAATAACGGAACACCGGGGGTAAAGTGAGGATGAGCAGTAGGTGACGCAGGGTGTGGGTGATGACTAGAGACATTGCACGTCGGGTAAGAGGATAATAGAATGAGAGCATGGTCGTCGTCAGCGGTGGAGGAAGAGAACGCCGTCGGGGCGGAATCGGTGCCATGATGCAAAGCGATATAAGCGCTGCGGACATTCCTGAGGATTGCGATAGAAATAGATCGACGACGGGGATCGCCGCTCTTTGCCATGTGGACAAGCTCGTTCCATAGGTCGCAAAAGTCATGCTGAAGCGTGGGAAGAGTGCCTTGGACGTCGAACTTTGTAACCAGTTCAAGAACCTTCCAGCGGGTGGCGGCTTCCCCGAGCCAAAAGGGGTCGAAATGGGTATGAATAATGTTTCGGAGAATGCGGATGGAAGTTGCGAATGACATGCTGTCGCCTTGGTCAAGATAATGCGCCAAGACGGGCCTTGGAAAATCTAAGTGGCGAGTAGCAAGTTGGAACCAACGTTCGTCGCGGTCCCGATCTGGTACCTTTGGGAGAATGATGGAGAGTATGGCTTGTGAGTGATAAGCGGTTACTGGGTCGCTGTTATCAGCGCTCCCGAGAAAGAGACCAAAGTCGAAGGAACCAAGTAGATCTTCCCATTCTCCGTCGATGATACGACGAAAGATCTGGGGGCTTGTGCGAAGGGATGCTGCCTTCATCGCTTCCCTGCAAATGACAAGCCGTCGGGACTTGTTCTTCGGGGTGATCAAGTTCGATGTTATTGTGCGGTGCGCCAAACCAATAAGAGCTTCTGCTATCCTCTCCATATTCGGTCTGATGCAGGTGCCAATAGGATCGAGGAGAACTTTGGAGTTGCAGAAACCGGGTAGGCCCTCAAAAAACCGCAACAATTCATGTTCTTCGTCAGAACACCCGAGTGTCCACATCAAAGCACGCCCGTCGATTGCAGGTGATAGTTTACGAGCAACTTCTTCCGCCGTCTTTGAGAGGCCACGAACGAACCACGAACGATAGTGTCTTCTCCGTTCATCGAAGTGATCCCACGCGCTATCGCTGAAGCATTCTGGCCAGAGCCAGTAGAGGAGTTGGAACGTTAGAGTTAGCGTGCCGGTAGCGACGAACCATACTGAGGACGAGAGGGGAGCGTAGTAAGGACTGTCCAGTCGAAAGAGTGGCATGAACGTGATGGATATATATGCGAATGTGCAGAGCCCGATCCACCAGGCGACGGCAGCGAAGACGTTGTGATGGGTATTGAATAAGAAGACAAGAAGGCCGGTGAAGAAGAGGAATAGGGAAAGATGGAGGAGCGCAGGCAGCGCTTCAACCGCCCAGGGAAGGTGAAGGTTCTCGACACCCTCGGCGAAAAAAGCTCGAATCTGACCTCGTTTATGAGGGTTGTACCGTGGCTGTGTGGCCCTAATATATCGGCGAGCCCACTGTTGTAACAATGTCGCCAGTAAGGCACAGGTGAGACTGATGGTCAGACTCAAGAACCAGAGCGCATTGACCCAAATGGCGTATTTCGGTGGAGTGAACGAAGCCGCCGGATTGGACAAAGAGGAAGGGATGGAAACTTGGGTCCCGTTAGCCTCAGCGAGTAACTGATAAATATTCGCCATATAGAACGTCAATGTGTCTTGCGGGTTAGGTTGGAGGGCTTGGATCGATATCGCAATTAATGTCGCAACGGCGGCAGAAAATAGACCGGTCTATGACGAGTGAGCTGTAGGAACTGTATACATGAGGGCTGATTAGGACTCACGAAGACAAGAATCCCATCAGCATCTGCTTGCCATCTTTCCGCCAATTTCTTGTCGTCTTCTCCCGCCATCTCATTATACATGGTGAAGAAATGATCCGAACCATCTACAAAGCTGGATTCGCGCTCATTTTTGCTGCCATTTGGGGCGTGTTGAGGAGGGTAGCCCCTGCCCTCTGTTCAATTCCGTTGAGTGTCGAGGAATGGAAAAGAAAAGTATGGATTGGACAGTACCCGTGTCGTCGTTCCTCCCAGCTTCTAAGTTCACCTCAGCTTCTGCGGTGGCTTCGGGAGTTGTTTGAGCTTGAGACATTGAGTGTCACCGTATAGTAGACTCGAAGGATGTTGAAGCGGACCTGAAGAAGGACGACGACCGCGTTGAAGAGGGGAGGCAAACGATGAGCCGCGCGGCAGCACTGCTCTGGTGTGCAGGCACCCGGAACAACTTGGAATACAATATTCATGTTACAGTCTGCGGGGGCTCAGTACATAGCCCGAAGACTCCGCCGGCCCAGCCACCCCAATAGGTCGAAGTGGCTATGGGCAGTCCGGATGCCTCCGGTTCAAATCACGTGACCGTTCCAGGAGGGTGTCCCAATCACCGCCGGCACCTCATAGAGCGAACGGTCACCGGACACTGGCACTAGTATACGCTTAAATTCCCGAACTGGCCGCCCTCGAAATTAAATTTGCTTTGCTGAATGACCATGTCTTAGGCTCTTGCTCGACGATTTTCTAGAAGGAGGAGCGCGCTTATCCCAAGTCTTTTCCGCTCACCTCTTTCACTCAACCTTTCTCAACAGTTGCCTATACTATGCCCGGACAATCTTGGTTAGCCGCAAAACCTGTGACTTTGTTAGTCGAGCTGACACTGCTAGTGGGCATTACGCATACGTACTGCAAGTCAACATTACCTATTGCCGTACTAGTCGCACACTCGCACTTCCGAAATGCTCATCAATAGTCAAGGCAATAGTGCTACCCTGGTGCGGGATATTCTTGACTTGCGACGAGGACAGTGGCGCGAGGTGAACGCGTTTAGTTTTCAGTCCAATACTTAACTTGAAGGCCCTTGTATCATCCGTCATTCCTAGTAAGCAGGGAGTGCTGAGGTTCGCTCGCTGCGTCAGAGTAATTGATTCCTCACAGGCTAGGTGTCGCGACCTCGCCTCGGACACGCAAATCCTCTCAGATAGTGAAGCACTTGGTGCTTCCGCCCAGTCTTTATGCAGTCAAATTTCTAAGTATGCACAGGAACCCGGCAGGGCACCTCAATTTCAATATCGCCGCTTCACTATACTACGCGCGGCTGGCCCTTTCTTTCATGCGCTGGACCGAACCGTGAGAGTGAAGTAATAATCCTCAAAGATTCGTTCTCCCCATCACTACCAGCCATTCACGCTCCTAAGTGCCTCGATCGGAGAAAGGGAAATGGCGTGATGGACTCGTGGACAGCCTTCGGTTGCTGATCATTCTATGGGATAGGTGACCAAACGTCCATTCCGGCAGTATCGACGCTACATGACCTATAGCAGATATGTGAGAGCCATCCCATCATCCCTGTCGTCGTTTCTATTTTTTATGTATGTTCAACCCGAATGTAGATTTCTACCTAAACCTCGCAACAACTTCAACAAGCCCTTTGACAGGTTCTTGAGCTCCTTCTCTGCAAACACCATCTCCGAGGATGTCGCTCGATTATCCTTGGTGGTGCCTGGGGGTCGCACTATCTTTCGTGATGGGGGGTCCCCAATTATTGTGTACTGCAGAGGCGATGCGAGTTTGGGGTCTAGGATTTGTACTCTTCGAAGTGTTGGCAATACAGCAGGCGCCAACTTTACCTTCCATGCGGCACCTAATGTATGCAGACTGACAGGATACAGCTCCAGCTCTTCGATCCCCGGAAGGATCCCTAGAAGCTTCCACCAATACGACGTCGGCAGGCTGGGATGAGGCGAATCGATAACCAGTCTGCGCACCCGTGCCACGCCAAGAGTGCAACACATTGTGATGAAGCGATGCATGCTATCTTCTTGAAAGCCAATCCATTTAAAAGAGAGACCGAACTTGGCATCCTCCCAGGTCGTAAGCGTGGTCCCAGTCCACAGGCGACACCACCCTTCCGTCTGGGTTCCTGAGATTTGGATGTGCCTGAATCCGTTTGCAGCTTCGGCGATCTGTGAAAGGCAACCGATCTGATACGTATTAACGAAGCAGAGGAACGGCGAGCGGTGTTCATGATCATCTGATACAATCAGCTCTAGACGCCTCTTCGCATCGATATGCAACAAAAGCAGCTGATTTAGCCGTATAAACACATTGGGAGAATGTGCGCGAACAACCAGGTTCATCAGTTGTGGCATTGGAATCGGCGAGGTGCCGGGATTGACCATAAGATTCCTCCACCATGTGTAAGACTGAATTTCAACATGTGTAAGTGCAGACATCTGGCGGAGGAGGTTCTTAAGTTCAGAGGGTGAGTATGATATTGCTTCTGTGCTCGTGAAATGGGTGACACTGTGGAAAAGCCAGGCAGGTGCGCTAATGTGGCAGCCATAACTTGGAATGAACTGTAGGCGGCGAATCGGTGCCTTTCCCCCAAACAGATCGTCAGGTAGTATCAGTTTCCATCCACCATCTTCAATACACAAGGAAAGGATCTGAACGGGTAACGGGTGGGAGAGTGAATTCATGATAGGGCTGATGACACTGGTGGTTCCTGTAAGGCAGAGAGAGCGGACTCGCGTGAATCCCTCGAGAAGTAGAATAATATCATTATGAAGGATACGGGGCCTAGTATCCGACGATGTTTCTACTTGAGGATGAACGAGGAAGCTGAAGTCCATCAGCATTGTTCGGGATCGCTCCATGAAGGCCTTGATCCAAGGTAATGATAACCCAGGGGTGATTGAAGCCCATAGTTGGGCATGGCTAAGCGCAACTGTGCGCCAATAATGACAGACATGGGCAATAGGCAACCAGGAAGGGCATGGGAGAGATCCATTGTCGGGTGCCCCTAAGGAGAGCAAGACAAAGATATGCTCCAGGAGTTCTACTGGGAGCATGCTCACGCTCAAGTGGGAAACACGAGAAGGTTTACGCAAGAGCCTTCTTAGACTTTTCATTAGCATGACGTCTGCTGGTCAACTGTATAGATTGATAGAGCCTGAGGAGGTGTCTTAGGGGTGTCTGCGGTCACGGCAATGTAGTCAGCCACTACGGTGTATATTTGTCACGGTTGTGGGTCTATTTTGGAGGAATTGATCTACAATCGGCTTCAGTGACGGTCATAGATAGTGTGCTAGTGCTTGTGCCGTATCTCCGAGTCGACAAAATATACTCTCATCTCGTTCCCTTGATCGTCGTGGCCGCACCAGCACGCGCTCTTCCTCACTCAGGCACGGATTGAATTGGAGGTTACGGCCATGCGGCATCGTCGCGTGTCCCTGTCTCGGTCACAGTGCAGAAGGTAAAGATAAAGTTCTACGGGAGCGCTGCAAGTCAGCAATGGTAATCTCATCGAGCTGCGTCACTTTCAAGAGTCAGTGAGCCGTAATAGTGACGTTTCCTCTTACAATTACAATTACAGTAAGAATCATTGTTCTAGGTTACACGTACACCCATTCATCTCCGATGTCCACTTGAGCTCGCTTCCGTAGTGCTTCCAGCGCCTCATCGTCAACCTCACACCCAACCAACACTACCTCGAGCCCATACCGCCCCTTCACAACCGCGACCAACTCTGCGCCCACATTCGGGTGTGCCAACTCGTGTATGCGTTGCCCAGCGACGCCAGTACCGGCCATGCGCTTGATGTTCCACAAGACAGCTCCGTCCGTGCGTGCCGCCGCGTATCGGACCGTATGCTGGACGACAAAGACCTTCTGGAGCAGTGGGAAGAGGGTATCTGCGGATGAAGCGAGCGAGCGAAGGACCGAGACGCATGCCGGGCCGCCGCGTTGCAGGCGCAAGGTCCGTATCGAGGGAAGCGCGGCGAGTAGGGCCTGCCAGTGAGCCATGACGTTCGTCGTTTCCGGCGCGATGTCCTCAGACGCGTTTATCCCACGACCATCCGCGTCGGAGGTCGCGCTCTCGAATGCGACGGTGAGATCCTCGACGAGAGCAGTGCGGAGGTGTCTGCACAGGCCCGCGAGGTGGAAGAACGGGCTCGAATGGTCGCCCATACTGCCCCCACCGTGCGGGTCGATCGGACTCCGTTGCCAGTCGATGTGGAAAAGGAACAGGGCTTCCTCGCGGGCAGCCGCGCTCGTGTCGGCGGGCCCAGAGCCCGTCCGCGACCATACCTCGAACGAGCCGCACGCTGGACCGCCCTTCACGTGCGCGACCCGTAGGTCACCATCGCCTGCGCTTGGTGCAGAGTCACGTGGTATGATGACGGCTCCGGTGGGGGTGGGAGCGCGCAGGCCCGCGAGCATCGTCGCCCAGCGGTCCCAGCTCGGAACGGCCCATAAGCGCCAGAAGAAGCGTCTACGGAGCGTAGGGGGCGCATCGATGCGGGCTGAAAGGATCATGAAGCGGCGTGGGGTGGTGTCGCGGAAGGAGAGGAGCGAGAGACGCGGCAGCATGACGCGCGGTGGGGGCGGCATCTCCGCGTCCTCTTCATCCCATACCGCACGACAGTGGGCTACGTGTAATGCCTCGAGCTGAGGCATCGCCCGTAGCGCGTCGAGTAGCTCAGATAGGGAGAACTCTGCGCTAGTTGTGAAGGATGTGATGCTGGCGAGGAGCCAGTGCGGCGCGTGGATGCATGCGTCACTTGCGAAGGTGAGGCGGCGGAAATGGGGAGCCTTGCCTCCGAACAGCGCCTCCGGGAGGTCAACGGACTGGCCGCTGTCGACGATGCAGAGTTCTAGGGACTCCAAAGAAGATGGACTACGGAGGCGATCGAGGACGCGGAGGATGTCTGCGCGGAGGCCGACGAGGCGGAGAGTGCGTATCCTGGATGCGGCGAAGAGTAACTCCGAAGCGGCGAGCGGGTGCAGGCCATCAGTGGATGTGGTGCTGATGCGGATGTCGATGCGAACCGGAACCGGGGCAGAGCGCTCCATCATGGCCTGCGACCAGGAAATGGAGAGACCCGGTGTAATGGACGACCACAGTTCGCGTAGGCCGAGCGCGGCCGAGCGCCAGTAGCGACAGACATGCGTTATCGCGATCCAGTCCGGTCGAGCAGTCGGGTTGAGATTAGGATCTCTTTCTGACACGTATAATAGAAAGATGTTTTGAAGAATTTCAACAGGAAGATGGAAAGCTACGTGTCTGCGCATCCCGACTTAGGAGTGTTAGAAGGACGAGCTAAGTGTCCGACGTACGATGAAGGGGTAGGATTCTTCCACAACGAGAAGGCATCCAGGGCAATCTTCAGGCTACCAGTCCCAAGTACGACTCCTTGAGCTAGCATCATGACGATGAATGTGAGGGAGATGGATTGGAGGCGATCCCACTGAAGGATGCCTCGTTTTTGAAGGTGCTCGAGTCAGGTACTCGCCACGATTGCTGTCCCTCGGAGGTGACGTGTACGACGAATATGATAAACAACTAGCTGGCTGTGTCCACAAAACGGTACCTCATCAACGTATCGACTGCGGTGGACAGCTGCGGGAACGAGGCAGCGCTAAGGGCCAGGGACATAATTGTTGTATATACCATGACGTGGCTGCTTTGAGCCGCGCTAAAAGACACGAAGAATAAGACTAGAATAAGGCGCGGCAAAACCGGGCCGGCTTCAGCGTCCGGTTCCAAACAAACTCTGATCGGACTCGATGAGGGCTTTCTGTTGCGACTTTCTGGAAAAGTTGTTTCGTTGGGGATTTGCTAATCAGCTGGAACATGAATCCGTTGTAAAAAAAAAACAATCATTGAGCCTAGCATCGTCGCAATCAGCCGGTGCTCGAGGCATTCTCCGAAACAGAAGAAGAAAGCTACTCAAACAAAGTCACATATACTCTTGCATATACACCCATTTGTCCCCAATTTCTACCCGAGCTCGTTTCCTCAATGCCTCAAGTGCCTCTTCATCAACCTCACACCCAGTCAGTACCACCCCCAGCCCAGACCCCCCTTTCAGAGCGCCCACCAGCTCCGCGCCTACATTTTCCTTAACGGACTCGAGGCCTACCATAGCGGAACCAGCGACAGCACCAGCAACATCGACATTGCCAAGACCCACGAAAGAGGCAGCGGCGTATCGCTCTGGACTACGAAAACTCTCTGGAGGGGTGGGAGGAGGCTCGCAGACGCAGAGAGCATGCGGAGGAGTGAGAAGCACGCGAGACCACCACGATGCAGACGCAAGGTCTTCACCGCGCGCAGCTCGGTAAGCAGTACTGCCATTGTGCCACGTCATCGATCATCCGGCGCGTCGGGCACGTCGGGCCCACCCTTGATGGTAATTTCCGGGCCTGCAGTGAGGTCCTAGATATGAGCAGTGCAAGGTGCGCGCATAACTTCGCAAGGAAGAAGAAACAACTATGCTCGTTGGATGTGAGGCCATGGAGGCCGCTTCGTCCATTCGATGCAGACAGAGCAGGAAGAGCGCGTCCTCGCGGGCGAATGCGCCAGAGTGAGCGTGAGCGCTCTCGGAGAGCGTCCGGGACCTCACTTCAAATGACCCGCTCTCGAGCTGCCGTACATGCCTGCTCGTCACCAGAGGAGGCTGGATAGTTACGAGCCTGTATGCAGAATATTGTCACAACTGGACGGAAAAGACTCCGAGTCGGTGATACTAAACATACGAGCGCAGCGAAGCATTCCTCCTTAGCGAGGCTTCCAAAGTAACCTCCAAGCTGCCGCTCTTAAAAGCGTCTTCTTGAGCCGACATCGCCTCAGTTACTGTAATGTGGGGGGAAAAAAAATGAAATCGTTGTTGGAGGATCCCTTGTGAAATCAAGTACCGGAAAAGGAAACACACTTTCCGAAAGTAATTGTTAGATTACTAACTACTAATTGTCGTAAATGGAACAAAATTATCTTGTACGACCAACGAACCTTACTGGGATTTCCTGCTGTAGAAACGAACGATTAGTTAACAAGGTCTACAAGGCGAACTACGCCACAATAAATGCGGGGACAACGAAAGTAGAGCATGTAAATGTAGTGGGGCGGCGACATCACATGGGGGACTGGCCAATGTACACTGGACACGAGAGTCGCGCAACATCCCCACTGGGACTCTGCGGCATGTCAAAACGACGAAGACCTAATAGGACCCCTAGGTTACACATACACCCGTTCATATCCAATGTATACCTGAGCTCGCTTCCGCAATGCGTCCAGCATCTCCTCATCCACCTCGCATCCAGCCAGCACCACCTCCAATCCAGATCGCCCATTCACAACTTCCATCAGCTCAGGACCCATATTCGCCTGCACAAAATCGCGACTAGCCACAGAACGGCCGTCCATGCCATCAGGGCGTGCAGGGGCACCGGAATGGATGGAGAAATTGGTAACAATTACTCGCTGGAGGTGCGGGAGGATTGATCCTTCAGACGCGGAGAGTGCACGGAGGACTGAGACACCTGCGCAACTACCACGGTGAAGACGCAGGGTCTTCACAGATGGCATGTCGGTTAACAGTTCTGTCCATCGTTCTACGATAATCAGTGTGTCGACATCGCTTTCGCTGGAACATGCAGTGCCTTCGATCCCAGTCTCTGGGGCGACGGTGAGATCTTCGATATGGGCGGCGTTGGAGAAACGCAAGGACGGAGTGGGGAAGCAGGAGTCGACAGGGTCTCTACCAGACCATTCGACGCGCAACCGAAACAGCGCTTCCTCGCGGGCTGCCATGCTGGGCCTGGCACATTCAGAGTATGTCCGAGACCACATCTCAAATGAGTCGCACTCGTGTCCGCAGGTCTGTGCTACCCGCAGGCCACCATCATTGGCGCCCGGTGTAGAATCCCCAGGGACGAAGGGCTCCAGGGTTGTGAGTGACCATGCCCAACTGGGCCACGTATCGTAATCGTCCTGCCAGAAGAAGTGTCTGCGCAAGGTAGGGGGTCCCTCGATATGCGAGGAGAGCATCAAGAAACTGTTTGGGATACGGTCACGGATGGAGAGGAGCGAAAGGCTTGGCAACTTGGTGCGCGGCGGCAGCGGTAAATCTTCGTGTGGGTCGGCTAAATCTCGATAGCTGAAAATTCTGACAATGCACAGCACTTCGAGCTGCGGCATCGCCTCCAGCATTTCAAGAAGATGATCCAGTGAGACGCATATGTTGTTCGTGAAATGTGTGATGTTGGCGAGGAGCCAGAGTGGCACGCGAATATTTGCGCCTGAATCGAAGGTCAGGCGGCGCAAGTGCTGAGCATCTCCACCGTACAAGGACTCCGGGATCTCTACGGGATCTCCCGGGTCGGGTAACCTGAGGCAGAGAGACTCGAGCATGGACGGGTTGCAGAGGCACCTGAGGACATTGAGGATGTTGACGGGGCGGCCTGAGATGCTGAGAGTGCGGATCCTGGATGTGGAGAGTAGTTCCGATGCAGCGAGTGGATTGAACCCGTAGCGCGTCTCCTCTTGGGGATCACTAATGTATATGAAAATATGCATTGGAAGCGGGGAAGAGCGCTCGATCATGACACGCGACCAAGCGATAGAGAGATCCGGGGTTATCGACGACCAGAGTTCGCACAGGTCGAGTGCAGCTGAGCGCCAGTAGCGACAGACATACGTTATGTTGATCCAGCTCGGATGACCCCACGAGCGAATGGGTTTTCCGTGATAAATTTCCACTAAGGAAAGAAAGGTCCTTTGAAGAATCTCGAGAGGAAGCTGGGGAGCTACATGCCTGATGCGACACATTATCTGAGTCAGAACAGAACATAAACACTCCACATCGATGAAAAATAGCATACGAGAGTAGCGAAGAACTGGCGTTCAAGGTAACATTTAGACTGCTGGTGTTGTATTGAGCCAACATCGCCTCGGTCAATGTGACGAAAAAAATGTGATTGTTGGAGGAATCGTTCAGTTTGCACCGGGAAAGGAAACACTCAAAAGTAATTGTCAGATAACTAACCACACTTTGTTCGTCTTGTTGTTCGTACTTGATAAAATTATCTTATCTTGTACGACAAACGAAACCCACTGGCATTTCAAGGCGTAACCGCCGGGGTCCATAAAGCCACAATAAATGCAGGGGGACAATGGAAGTAGAGAATCTGAGAAATGGTATAAATTGATTCCAAAAAAAAAAAAAAAATCTGAGAAATGGGGTGCCATAAAGAGATATAGTATGAAGGTCTTTTTTCGTGGTTTTTTGTTCTTTGTAATAAAACTCAAGTTTGCCCTTTCTCGTAGTGATGCAGAACGTGCAATGATTGTTGGCGTGGAGACTCGGATGCAGTCGCCTCCGTCCTTCCATTGACATTGACGCATCGAGAGCGTGTGATTACTGTGCTCGCGACGGACGTAGCACAAAGGAAAGTGCATGCGCCCGTAAACCCGAAGGAGTATGGAAGCACAGACATCCGAGACATCCGTACAACGTCGACGATTTTCACATTTTTTGTCGGAGTCGGGTATACTGCAACGCTATGTGAGAGCCAAGAGCAGTCAGCCTCGCTCGGCTCGAAAGAAAGGAAGGGCGGGCGCACCAAGGTGATGAGAAAACCCGTATGGCTCCACCTGCTCGGTTGCCTCTGCAGCAAAGACGCCCTGGGCTCTCCTGCGAAACGTTCATAGGCATTCCGTAGACCGGTTCTGGTAGCAACGAAGGTAGTGATGACAATGCTCTCGCGGTCGTTGCCTCTACGCTGGCACTGTTCCAGCGACCAACCCGCCTGGGTGACAAAGCCCGCTTGCGCGAACGTGGTCCAGTTCTTTTTTTTCTTTTTTTTTGGAAATGTTTATTCCGGGACAGCACAGCGCACAAGACCGGTCACGACACATCGCCATATTTGTAAGGTAGAGGTAGGTACTCATTCAACATGAATAAGTACTATGCAGGCGCGGTAGATAGTTGGCTCCCTCCCAGAGGGGACGTCGTAAGCACAGGAGGCATGTTAGGATAGCGCGTGTCCATGAACAGTGAAGATAGGCAGAGGGGGGGTAGGGACCCTTTGCTCCGCAGGAGAGGATGCGTTAGGCCAGGCGATTGCAATTATCCTGGGTCGAAAGGAACTGCTGCCCCGCTTGGGGGCCGGCCCGAAGGTCGTGAAATCTGTACGAAGGTTAGAAATTGTCCCGAGCTGGAGGAGTTTCGGAAGTAATAGACGGGGGAGTTGCCGTCCCACTGGCAATGGCTGCCTGCAGTTGGACGAGCTTGAGTGTGGTTGGGGCAGTCGTAAAGGAGGTGGTAGAACGAGTGGTCACACAGGCAGTGGTTCTCCTCTCCGGGAATGTGGGGTCCGAACCGCCTCATATGCCGCTGAAACGTGGTCCGGTTCAGAGACACTGACTTCTACTTTCCTTCGAAAATGATTCCATACGTACATTGCACCAGATGAATGAGTCCATTGTACTGCCTCTTCCAAGGTCCTCCCTTTCTCTCATTTTCGGCTAATCGACTAAATGCACATTGGCGTGAGTGTGTTCCTTCCATTCGTGTAGTAGCTTGGCGTTCCGCGGTTCCGAGCATCCCAGAGTGGGAGGCGTCGTAGTGCGCTGTGGAGGGCTGGCCAGGCTTCAGAACCAAGTTCGACACATTCTTGAATACAGTTGGTGCGAAGAGCCATCTAATTGATATGGTACGGACGTAAGTGCTGTATCATATTAACACTGGCAATCACCGAATCACCGCATCTCTATCACCCTTTCCTTCATTCTCGTATGACTTCTCGGCTGCTTTGTCTGTGTTTCAATTGACGAAGGCGAAGAGATATAAATGCTCTCTCTACGTGAGTTTCTTTGCTAGGCACAATCATGTCTTCCTTTGGTTTCTCCCTACTTGGCATGTCGGTCGCTTTCCAATTTAGCCAAAGAGTGAAAGAGGACAAAGTACTATCGCTTGGCATCCTTCTCAGCCTCATCGTGCTCTTCGTGGCTCAGTATGTTATTGGTCCCTACCGAAAGCTACCTCCAGGGCCGCGGGGTTACTCAATTATTGGAAACGCCCTCGAGCTTCGAACTCACCAATGGCTCAAGTTCACAGAGTGGCGAAAACAGTACGGTCCGTGGCTCTTTTCTGTTGTCATTCTCCTTAGCTTTGATTTTTTATCGGTCTAGGCGATATTATCTATCTCAACGCTTTCGGGCAGCCCATGGTTATCCTCAACTCTCAGAAAGTCGCTGCCGATCTTCTTGATCGACGCGCCGGGATATACTCGGATAGACCTCGTAACATTGTTGCGTCAGACATCATGACAGGCGGTTTCGTTGTTTTCTTTTCCAGATACAACGACACGTACGCGCATCTGCCAGTCTTTGGATCTGGGTCCAAGCTTCATATTGATCTTCATCACTAGCTGGCGCCGAATGCGTAAGGCTGCCCATGAGGGACTCAACAAGGGTGTCATTAAGGTTTTCCATAGGACTCAAATCAAAGAGGCTCTCATTCTCGCTTCTGATGGGCTGAACAACCCTACGGAATGGGATAAGCACGTTCGCCGTGCGACCGCATCGACGGTTTTAACTGTTGTTTATGATCAACCTACCATAAAACCCGGGCAAAATCACACCGCAGAGCTTGTTAATGACTACGTCCGGCGTCTTGGTCGTGCTGCTTACCCAGGAGCTCACCTTGTCGAGTTCTTCCCTTGGATGCTATATATTCCTAGCAGGTTCGTCTTCTCTGCGTGTTGAATTCCCCATTCGGTACCTGACCAGATCAAGATTTGCGGCGTGGAAGCGAAATGCCGAGGCTTGGTATAAGAAAGACTCTGCGATGTTCGAAGATCTTTTCAATTCCGTTCGTGTTAACTGCGTACGATGCGCTCCACGTCTAAATCATGTCACGCTTTAACATGTTCCTGATCAGGCGAGGGGAGATGACCGCCCTAGTCTGTGTGCTACGTTAATTCGCAACGCAGATCGACACCAGCTGTCCGATCAGGAAAACTGGTGGCTGGCAGGAACTATGTAGTACGTATCTGCTCGGTGCAGGCGCAATCGACTTGGAAAGTTTATCCTACCCATCCGTGCCGGCGGTGTAGACATTACTTCTACTTTCGTAGCTTGGTGGACCCTCGCGATGCTTGCGAACCCCGAGACACAGGCCAGAGCACAGGCAGAACTCGACGAAGTCGTGGGCCGTTCACGTTTACCGACTTTTGCAGACTACCCGAACCTCCATTACATCCGTGCCATGGTCAAGGAGACCTTGCGCTGGCGCCCTTCTGATCCACTTGGGATGGCCCACCGGTCCACTGAGGAAGATTGGTACGAAGGCATATTCATCCCTAAAGGCACGGTCTGCATCGCCAACGTTTGGCAACTGAACCGCGACCCGGATATCTACGGGGAAGATGCGGCACACTTCAACCCCGCGAGATATCTCGACGCCAATGGGAACATTGCTCCAGGTCCACCAGACACAAAGGAAGAGAGCCACTTCACGTTTGGCTTTGGTCGCAGAGTTTGTGTGGGTCGCCATGTAGCGAACAACTCGCTATTCATCAACATTGCAACCGTACTTTGGGCGCTCAAGGTCGAGCGAAAGAAGGACGCCACAGGAAAACTCATTCCCTTGGATGTAGACGGCTTCGTGGAAGATGGCCTCGTCGTGTAAGTCTCACTAGCGTCCCAGAAATCAGTGAGGATAACAGGATTGTGTTTATCAGTGCCCCAGTCCCCTATGAGTGTAACATGACACCGCGTTTCCCAGAAGCTCCCTCACTTCTTGCACACGAGCTTGAGCTCCACGGTGACGGTTCGTGGGCGTAGTTTGTTAAGTGGAAATCATTGTATATATAGAGTCAAGGTAATAGTATTACATTGCTGGACGTTCCCAGCATATTTGAAGGTTCAACTCAGCTCGAGTGGCCAATCAGCGCTCAGCGCTAGCGTTCCTAGATTTTAGTTGGGCTACTCGGTTTGGACTCAAGTAAATTGACTGTAAGTGAATGAATTCCTGCGGGAAATACATTCGCTACGTGGGCTAAATCGTTCCGTTTGCCTGCCATTGCCGTCACGGTTCTTCCATAATTCCATTCAACTTGAACAACTTCCGTTTCTACTGCAGCTTGCCAGGCAGTCAACTGATTTTTGTCCTTGACATCATGCTCTGGAGTCATGGGTGTATCCAAAAAGGATCTGAATCCGACTGCCAATACAGTTCAAGTTGCACTACCACTGTACCCGTGCCCGTACTTTGAGGCACACTTCTGGGACTCCTCCGTTTGATCCGATCGATCGACCCATTGCTGGCACATGCCGGGCTGAGCCACCGACGCGACTTGTTTTTTACACTGGGACTGACTCAGACCCTAGTGAGAAACCCGTCATTCAACTGTTCTCTGCTGTTCTCTGCCATTGGGGACGGTATAAAATCTGTCACTTTCTATGCCTCTCCATCTACGCTACTACTGGAGCGTCTAGGCTAAGGTCCAACCCAAAGCTCCAAGCAAGCCAAATGTGGTTACTATGATCCGAAAAATTCTCTGGTTTCGCGGACGAGCACCATAACAATTTACTGTAAAACAAGTCCTTTTCAAATCCACAGTAATTTGGTGGCGTGTCGGATACAAATGAACCACTGACAGTATTTGAATTTGAAGCTTGACGTTTGATTCAGACGACAATCACTTGTGATTGATCGGCGCCAATAGTATCACATTTGAAAAAGACGATGTTCCTCAGACTTTCCCTATACATTCCCACCGACCCTGGGGAACCGATCCCTTCATTTACGGTATCTGGACGTTGCGATCGGCCCTTATTTGTGCGGGCCTTATATATCCCAACGAAGACAGAGTTGCGGAACGTACAGTAACTTGTCTACGTCCCCCGGCCATGCCCGGCCCTCCTATCGTTGACCTCCGGAATACCTACGGGGCGGTTTTTGTCGGGTTGCTTTTCAATACTTTGTAAGTTATCTCTTGGTCTACCAATATTTTCTCCTGATCCAGCGAACTTGTAGGCTTACTGGTTTGGAGATCGTGCAAGCGTAAGCTTGACTGCACGCCTTCTCCTTTCTCGCACTGATTTCATAAATTTGCTACTACTGTAGATGGATATACTTCAAGTAAGTATTTCTTGCTTACAGACGCAACAAACTGACCAGTTCCAGTAACTATTGGGATAAGGATAAAAAGGCATTCAAATCCTTCGTCGGGTTCTTAACGTGCGTAACGTTATTACTCCCAGCTTGACCGCATTACATTGTTTTTTCAGATTCGTAGACATCTTGAGCACAATTATCGGCGCTTATTCAATATACTGGTGAGACGGCAAAACGACAAATTCTCCATGGGTTCATTATAGTACTAGGTACCTGGTACTGAACTTCGGCAATGCTGAAAGCTTGGGGTACCGTTTATGGTGAGTCAACCCGCTTTGGGGCAGCTGGGTCGTTTATGATCTCTACCTCAGGGCTACAAATGTACGTATCCGTGAACAAACTTGCTTCCACAGCACTCACGCTACGTGCTCCTGATGTAGCTCCAGTCTGCCTTGAATGTACATTTTTCATTCTGTAATCTGCCACGTACTGACTGGGAATCACTCCAGATTTTCCCCGGCTGTGCCGTGCAGTTGTTCGTCGTTTGCACTCTGCCTCCAATTTGCGATTGTCCTCATCCAGCATAGGTATTACTTAAGAAGAGTTTACCTTGGTAAGTTATTTCTCATGTCAGTTACACGTCGAAGCCACAATTCGATATTCTATCAGTCAGCCAAAATATTATTTTCCCGATCATGATGGTAAGTTATCGTAGTTGACTGACAGAAGCACCTCTGAATGTGGACTCGCAGGTTCCATTAGTCCTTGGCGGTGCCCGTACGTGCTCTGGTTATCCCCTGGTTGATATACCAACAATATTCTCCCTTTGCATCCTTCCTAGTCTTCGGAATTGGTGAGTTTCTTGTTTTGCCTTCACCGTCTCTCGAAATACGATTAAAACTTTGCATGCTAGTTATAGCCGCAAAATCGTATGTGTATACTTCCTGAGGTATTTATCAAATAATTGAAACCCATCGCTAGGGATACTATCAAGTCGGACGCCGACATTCACCTCATACTTGTATGTTTCAACTTACACACCACAGTCGCGCACCCTAACGGCTTAATAGTTGTTGACGCGCCTATGGATGAGCGTTCTCGTTGTGGTGGACATCTCGATCACTGTAATGATGAGTTGGAGTCTCCACCGCAAGAGGACGGGGTTCGCGAGGTGAGCGCGTACTTTCGACATTTACGCCATAGACCTTGCTGACGCCCAATCACACAGAACTGATTCCATGATCAAGACCTTGATGGCTTACACCATCAATTCGGGTTTCGTGTTGACGTGGGTTCCTCGTCTACGTTGATCAATGATCTAAAGCTAACTTAACCAGCGTACTTGGGGTCGCTGTAGTTATCAGCGTAAGAGATTTCTGTTGCAATATTTCCTATCTGAGGCTGTCTTATGCTATGACCAGTTCTCCGTCTCACCTTCCACTTTGATTTACGTGCCATTTGTGTGGGTGTCCAGTAAATGTGCGCATAAAATAGTGTCGGGCAGTGACGGTCAACTGACCTTTGTCCCACAGGCTACATGAACTCTTTGTATGCTATGTAAGGGGTCCCGCCACTGCGGTGTGTTATCTTGGGTTCGACTTCTCACCAAATCCACTTTCAGGCTGAACACTCGGAACTACGTCCGTGACCGGTCGACCACGGGCAACTCTGATAGAGCATACAATGTGTCTTCGATCCGAATTGGGCCACAGAGTGAGGCTTCCGGGTCAAAATCCAGACAGCCTGCCGTCACTGTCACCGTGCACCGTTCCACTACATCGGATTTTGCGCGGAGCAAATCTGACCAAAGTATAGCACCTAACTTTGAAGATTCAAAACCGGTATGATACTTGCGCCTTCTTGCAACTCCCAGCTTGATGCTTTTTCCAAGGGGGATGCGGAACTGTAGCGAGCTACTGGGTATACTTTTCACCCTAGGTGTCGACTTCGTCGGTTGATACCTTGTTCTTTTTTGGGGGGGATAAGTGGAAATTAAAACGAAAGATAGGATGCGCTCTTAAATCGTAGCATATCCAGTGGAAGATTTTATTTTTAATATAGTGCGGGAGGCGAAATGGAGACAGCAAAGTGCAAACTAGAAAATTTGCGCATATTGTCATTGTGATTTTACGTTTATCCCGGTTTCGTGCACTCACGTACTTTCTTTACTGTTCCCTCCGTCGTTCAACACAGGGAAAGAGACACACTGAGCGGGTGTCGAACACTGACTAGTACTGACTGACAGAACGAATTTGTCAGATACAGTACACTGGCGGGCAGAGCGACAGTAAGTTAACGTGCACGACTGGCGAAGGACAACGTCTCCCTGATCAAGAACAATAAAATAGGACAACAAAGACAAAGGTCGACAAAGAACGACAAAGAACGACAAAGAACGACAAAGAAAGGCCGACGGTGATCACGGTGATCACATTCACTGCAGACACGAGCTTGGACACGAGGACGAACCAGCGATGTCTAAGTTGTGTCTATCTGGAGCCCCTGCACAAGTGTATCCGTGATACACTCTGTGAGTGCTTTATGCCATGCCATCAAGCATGCCATGAGATCAAACGACGTTGTCTTCAGGCTCGCCTCGATTCAGCAATATCGTACGCCTTGTCATGCGTGTCATGGGACTCATTCTCGTTCTATCACAATCGCCCATCAGACCCTGCCCTGAGTGGCATGTCGCCCATAAATTGTGGGCAGTCTCGACGCCGCAATCAAGAACTTGAACTCAATCATTCTTCTCTTCGCTCACCCGCATACTCAGATGGCGTCTCCCGTCCCAAAGCTATTCCAGCCCATCCGCGTTGGAAACACCTATCTGCAGCACCGAGTCGTCTTGTCTCCCGTGAGGCGCGCCCGCGCGGACGACCGACACGTACACGGTGCGCTTGGCCTCGAATACTATAAACAGCGCACTAGCGTCCCTGGCACCCTTGCCGTCACCGAGGGGACGATCCTCGCCCCGCACGCAGGCGGAAAAGCGCACGTTCCTGGCATCTGGAACGACGACCAGAGCCAGTGGCCCCATGCTCCCAAGCATGCTAGTTAGTGACTGATGTGCCATGAGAGCGACAAAATAACCATGAATTGGCCCATTTCACTTCCCATTTGTCCTCTGACATTAAAACGACAATGACCCACGAGTCCACCGTAGGAACTGTAGGTTACACATACACCCGTTCGTGCCCAACATATACCCGGGCCCACTTCCGCAATGCGTCCAGCATCTCCTCCTCCACCTCGCACCCGGCTAGCACCACCTCTAGTAGTCCAGACCGCTCCTTCACAACTTCCATCAGCTCTGGGCCCACATTCATCAGCACAAATTTGCGACCAGCCACAGAACGGCCAGCACCAGCCTCGCCTCCTCCGTTTGGGCGCGTGGGGGCGGCAGAGTGAACGGCGGAATTGGTAATAATTACCCTCTGGAGGTGCGGGAGGATCTTGAGGCCTGAGACCATTGGTCCTTGAGACATGGAGAGCGCACGGAGGACCGAGACACTTGAGTAGGTACCAAGGTGAAGACGCAGGGTCTTCACAGATGGCATGTTGATGAGCACTTCCACCCATCGCATTACGACGTTCAGCGCATCGGTCTCATCTATGCGGGCGCCGTCGATATAAGTCTCCTTGGCGATGGTGAGGTCCTCGATATAGGGGGCGCTGGAAACACACAAGGACGGATGGGGGAACCAGGCGTCGAAGGAGTTTCTGCCAGTGCATGTGGTCTTGAACAGAAACAGTGCGTCCTCGCGCGCTGCCGTGCTGGCACTTTCGGAGTATGTCCGGGACCACGTCTCAAAAGACTCGGGCCGTGACATGGACTTGTATCCGCAGATCTGTGCGATCGGCAGGCTACCATCGTTGGCACCCGCTGTAGAATCGCTTGGGATGAAGTGCAGCAGGGTTCTGAGCGACCAGGTCACTCTGTTCATCAGATAGAAATCGTCCTCCCAGAAGAAGTGCCTGCGCAGGGTAGGGGGTCCGTCGATCCACGAGGAGAGTATCAAGAAGCTGTTCGGGATGCGGTCACAGATGGAGAGGAGTGAAAGGCGTGGTAACTTCATCGGGAAAAACCTACTTCAGTAATTAGCCGATAAAACAGCTTCATTATCAATAATTTAGCCCTGAGTTGATTATCATTATATTAGCGTTACCCCCTCATAATTTATTGGTAAATTATCACACAGATCAAATAATGATCGCTAACGAGTGATAATGGTTTTCTGCTAATTATCCGGTAAGCTACAAATAACCATGTGCTACCGATTGCTATAGATTATCAAACATGAGTCAAAAAAGAAATAGCCCAAAATGAGCGTCAACAACACGGTTCGAGAGTGGGTATTGGGTATAAACCAACCCCTGTTGACTACTCAAAATGCGTCAGCCAGAATAATTAGGATTAAACAAAACCTTACAGGGGTTGGAACTGGCATATGGCTTGCCAAGTGAATGATCACCGATCGGTGTTCAGTCCTCGAGTTCTTCAAAGTTAAGTTCCGCAGTTTGTACTCCAGAGGAAGATCCAGTTGAAGCGGGCATGGTGCTGGTATCAACTAGTTAATACCACACATGTATTGCGATTACGAGCTCACCTTGCTTTTGAATATATGTCAGCCATCATCGAATGGAATGCCCCACTCCGCTGGGTCAGAATTTCACGCAAGGTCTCGATGTGGCCTAGATAAACATCCAAGTATGAGTTGGCAGAAAAATCTTCAACATCCTGTTTGCCAGAACGCCACTCAAAGATAACGGCATAGAGCTACACATTCAGGTTAGAATACTGCTTAAGTATAGGGCAAAAACTGACCGCCGTTGCTACTAACGCAACCATTGGAACTGGCACCTCACGCCTTGTCACGTTGTCACAGTGATCACAACTAGGAAAATGAGAGCTACAACGGGATGCGAAGGACATGTGGCCACCACTGAAGTACAGATCACGGATAGCATTGATGATCCGATCATTGCGATATGGACGCGACCGCATGACAAGTGAGCCAGTACTCTAAATATGATTAGCTGGGGAAATTATCGGGAAAGTACCACTCACCCTTGCCGGCCCCGGAGGGAATGTATAATTATAGTTCGAAAGTTGATATACAACGCTTTCGGCCACTTTCATGGGTGATGACATAGACTGGAATGTCCCAGAGGTGATGGCGTTGACACACTCTTTAACTTTGGCCCTGAAGATTGAGATACGGGCCTGTGGCTTCGAAGAATGTCAGAACTGTCATCCGTGAGAGGACAGCGCTTACCAGTGGACTGATCGTAGAAAAATATTCTTCGTCTTCCTGGAGTCGCTTGAGAACAGCAGCCGTAGCTGGACCCCGCCTTGCAGCAGCCGAAAGTAATCCTTCTCGAACGAACTCGGTCATGCAAGCAGCATCTGGGAAGGCATCGATGAACAGCAGTGACACACGTACATTGTCAATGGCATCGCCAATGACCATGCGCACGGTCGGTTGTTGGCCCGTGAGTGTGATTCGAGTCGAACCCGGAATGAAGTGGAGGTCAGTTTCAGTGGGCCAAGGACGCGACCTCAGCGTCTCCGCAACTGGTGCCTCACGAATGGTTGGGGGCAATACGGCTAGTCACATCAGTATCAGGATTGTTAGCACGAACAAGGTACTCACCTGATGCCTGAGCTGGCATAGCTGCCTCTGTGGCTGGTGGCTGCCTTGACCTTGACACTGTCGGAGCGCGGGCAGTACCCTGTGCAAGTGACGTGTCAGCGCAACGGGGCCCTTTACCCCCACCAGGGGTGGTGGAAGTAAGTTCCTGTGGTCCACTCATGGGACGGGAGCTCGTCCAGGTTGGTCTCTGTGGGAGTGGCAGTATTAAAAAAAGGTGCAGTGAGGTATCGAGAAACACACCTCAGTCGCTAACGACTTGGAAAATTTGCTGGGCTGCCCTTGAGAAACCTCAGCTGTAGATGGGGCTTCGATCCAGTCGTCCTCACGTTCGAAGTGGGCTTCGTCGGGAATAGTATCTGCAAGGTTATCGTTTTCAACGTCGAGGATAGAATCGATGCCATTGAGGCCGGGGTAGAAAGATGCCTCTGGAAAAAAAAAATTTGGTCGTAAACAAACAGCATTTGTAAGCATTCAGCGAAGTCAGCTGACTTCGTTGCAACGTGCAGGGTATTGCACATCGTTGTATCCCATCGTCCCTCTGCTCACTGGACTGCTGCCTCGTTATATCTTCACCATCCGTCATAAGACGCACTAGGCGGCTAGGGGCTGGGCCATTGGATCATTGTTCAGTAGGTGGTTTTACAGCTTAGTGATCATGACGACTTACTCTCAACAGTGGCGACTCGTGGCTTTGGACGGGCTCTTTTGACGGGAGTAAGACTATCGGAGAAGGTGGTAGAGGTCGCAGGACTATCTTCATGGGTGGGGAAGGTACATTTTCCTTGGTTTAATCAGGCTATGATTTATATCTGATGTGATCGTATTATTAGACATACTGTTGGGATTGTTTTGAGGATGGGTCGGGTTGATGACGACTTGTGCCTCAACATGTACTTGGTCAACGATACTTGCATGTGTAGATTCTTCCAATGAAGCGTTGTTCGACCCGTTCAAAGCCTGATTAGGAGTGCGAGCTTGACGAACTTTGCGCGTGCGAGGGGGCATGGTAACTGACAGAGCGATGAACAGAAATGAGTGGACTGGGTATAGAAGCGCAACCAGAAATGACAGGGATGGGTATGCAGATCAGCACAAAGGTATGCTGTACTTTTATACTGAAGACTCAGGCCGCTGATTTAAAAACAGCCTTAGTGCAACTTGGTGTGAACGCTCTCCTTCAAGTTTACTCCCACCATGCCCACCTCATGGGTCCGATGCCTTGGCTGTGAGAAGGTTTTCACGCCAAGTGGTCATACTCGACACGTCCGTCGGACTCATCGTGCGAGCTGTCGCACTAACGGCCAATCTGCACATCCACAGATGGCCTCCCGATCACTGGTTCAAACGCCCACTCCGTCCGATGCTCATTCAATAATATCTGAAGACCGTAACCTAAACCAAAGTTCTGCACTACTTCCAGAACACGAGGCAACTAGCCCGTCCTATGACAGAGACGCTGGTAAGTTCTTGGTGCCATCCCAAGAATCTTCCATTGATTCACAGATAACAGATGACCACGATGCAGTGGACGGTGAGGATGATTTGGCTGACCAACTAGATGCCGAAGCACTAGAGCTTTTACAGCAAGACGCCAACCATTCCCCAACGAACCATTCCCCGACGAACCATTCCCCGACGAGCCATTCCGAACCTGACACATCTGATAGCACTCAGAGTTCCGCCCCACCTCTGCAGTACGGTTTCACTGTCAACTCAGCGACTACAAACCATTCAGCCGGGTCCAATGCCATTATCGACCTTTTCCCTTTCGGACAGCCTGGGGAACCAGTTCCAGGGATGCAGCAAAGTTCGACTCTGTATGAGGCCACCCGCGACAGTCTCGGAGACTTTGTATGGGCACCCTTCCGGTCACAATGTGATTGGGAGTTTGCACGTTGGGCCAAGATGCGTGGGCCAACATCTACTGCAGTGACGGAACTGCTCGCAATTCCTGGGGTATGTCAACATCGGCTCGTACTAATTGTATTGCTGACACGTTTGTAAGATCGTAGATAAACTCGGACTATCATACCGTAATAGTGGCGAGTTGAACAAGATTATTGACACATTACCTGGCACCCCACCCTTTGAATGCCACGACTTCGTGTTAGGAGGGGAGAACCTCCAATTTCACTCCCGCAATATTCTTCTATGTGTCAAGGCTCTCTTCGGCAACCCAGCATTTGCCAATCGCCTCATTTTTGCGCCAGAGCGACACTACACTGATGAAGAGCGGACATGCCGGATCTATAATGAATTGCACACCGGAGACTGGTGGTGGTCCATGCAGGTGCGTATCTCGATCTTCTATTGAGTTCAAGCACTAACTATTGGTACTAGTCAACTCTCGAAAGGTCCCAACCTGGCGCGACAATTATCCCGATCATTCTTTCCACCGACAAGACACAGCTCACACTATTTCGTGGCAAGTCCGCATATCCGATCTACATGGGAATTGGAAACATTCCCAAAGATATCCGCCGCAAGCCCTCATGTAATGCCCAAATGGTTGTTGGGTATATCCCGACGACTAAACTGGAAGGTATTGCAAATAAGGCAGCGCGCCGTCGCAGCCTCGCTAATTTATTTCATTCCTGCATGGAACATCTTTTGGGTCCAATACACGGATGTGGTGAGCGGGGTCTGGTGATGATGAGTGGCGATGGGACATGGCGTCGTTGCCACCCCATTTTCGCCTCCTTTGTCGGCGACTACCCTGAACAGGGATTGGTGACATGCACATACAATGGCCGCTGTCCCAAATGTCTGGTGCCATCAAACCAACTAGGCGACTTCCAGCTTTTCCCAGCCCGAGACCTCACGCAAGCGACCAACACATTCCGATTAGCAGATGAAGACTCCCGCGCATTTCATGCAGCATGTCGCAATGCTGGGCTCAAGCCCATATACCACCCCTTCTGGCGAGGACTCCCACTTACGAACATTTTTATATCAATCACGCCAGATGTGCTCCATCAACTACTTCAAGGCGTTATGAAGCATCTTTTGGCATGGCTAACAAACTCGGCAGTATTTGGTGCTGCAGAGATCAACGCGCGGTGTAAAGCCTTGCCACCAAGTCATCACATCACGCTTTTCCCCAAAGGGATAACTTCACTGTCACGCATTTCGGGGAAAGAGCACAAAGCTATGTGCCGATTTCTCCTTGGTCTCATCACTGATACTCCTCTTCCCGGTGGGCAAGTGCCATCGCGTGTGGTTAGAGCCACACGTGCCCTCCTCGACTTTATCTTCTTGGCACAGTTCCCATTGCATACGACCTCCACCCTCCGCCGCCTCGACAATTCCCTCACGCGGTTCCACAGCAACAAGGACGTGTTTCTCGATGTCGGCGTGCGAAAGCATTTCGATTTGCCGAAGATCCACAGCCTCCTTCACTATATTCCATCCATCCACCTGTTCGGCACTACTGACAATTATAACACAGAACAGATGGAGCGCCTGCACATCGAGTTGACCAAGAACGCGTACGGTGCATCCAATCGAAAGGATGAGTATTATCAAATGACGACGTGGAATGAGCGCCGTGAGAAGACCCAGAACCACTCGGCGTACATCAAATGGCGGCAGGAGAACCATCAAGCAAGCCCACAGACATCAACTCCTGATGAACGCCTACACTGTCCCCACTTTCTCAAGATGGTGCGGAATCCAACTATCAAAGCAGTATCGTTTGAAGACCTTTCAGTAAAATACGGCGCTATCGACTTTCAGGATTGCCTCGCCGACTTCATCGCGCAGGTCAACAATCCTGGGGCCTCGGCAGCAGTCCTACGCGCCCGTGCAGCTGACACACTATTGCCATTTCGATCAGTTCCAGTCTTCCATAGGATCAAGTTTGCAAATAGCAATGCCCACGACTCTGAGATCGTTGATAGCGTGGTTGTTCGGCCTGAGCACCTTGACACACATGGGCGCACTGTCCCTTCACGATTCGATACTGTGGTTGTTCAAGATGGACACAACACTGAGGCCCTTGTACACGGGAATAATGGTGAGTTTCGATCTTCGTTCTCGATGCCACATACTAATTAATCTTCAGGCCACAGGATTGCACAGGTCCGTGTCGTCTTCCAAATACCAAGCAAAATCCTCCCAAAGGTGTTCCCATCTTCGACCACCATTCCGTCTCATCTCGCATATGTGGAATGGTTTTCCCCCTTATCAGCCACCCCGGACGACAACAGCTCTATGTACAAGGTATCAAGATTAGTACACCGTGGTCGCCGGTGCACCGCGATCATTCCCGTTGAGAGGATCAGGTGCAGTGTTCATCTACTTCCCCGTTTTGGTCCCGCCGCACCCCAGGAATGGAAGTCGTTCTTAGTACTAGATCAATGTAATACATTTTATGTCAACCCATTTAGTGATCGACACAATTATCTACTATTTTCGGGACACTAGTTACATTAGTGGGATTAATGACATATTTCCCGAAGTTATTTTGATTAGCTCTAATTTAGCTCAAATTAGCGTGGGGAGGTTTTCCCAGAGTTGGTGCGTGGCAGCCGTGGTAAATTATCTAGGTCTGCTGAATCCGGACAGTCCCAAAGTCTCACAATACACAGCACTTCGAGCTGCGGCATCGCCTGCAGTGCCTCAAGAAGATGATCCAGTGAGACGCATCTGTTGTTCGTGAAGTGTGTAATGTTGGAGAGTAACCAGAGCGGCATGCGAATACACGCATCTGAATCAATTGTGAGGCGGCGCAAATGCGGTGCATCTCCGCCATACAAAGACTCTGGGATGTCTACGGGACCTCCCCGGTTGAGCAGGCTGAGTCTGAGTAACCCGAGTGGGGATGGACGACAAAGGCGATTGAGGACATTAAGGACATCGGCGGGGCGGCCTTGTAGGCCGAGAGTGCGGATCCTGGGCTCGGATGTGGAGAGTAGCTCTAAGGCAGCCAGTGAATTGACCCCGTACGGCTGCACTGGCACGCGGACATCGTTTACGATGATGATAATGGTCATTGGAAGCGGAGCAGAGCGCTTTACCATGGCCTGCGACCAAGTGATAGAGAGGTCCGGGGTGATGGATGACCAGAGTTCGCGAAGATACAGCGCGGCTGAGCGCCAGTAACGACAGACATACGTTATTTCTATCCAGATCGGACGACCGAACGAGGGATTGTATTCTCCATAGTAAAGATCCGCTAAGGCAAGAAAGGCCCTTTGAAGAAGCTCAAGAGGAAGCTGAGGTGTTACATGCCTGCATACAGCATGTTATCAGAACAGAACGAAACACTCAGGCTCCCATAAATGAGATACAACATACGAGGGTAGCGAAACATTGGTGTCCGACTCCAAGGTAGCCTCCAGGCGGCAAGTACTTGCCGTCTCTCCTAAAGTCAACATTGCTGTGATAATTGAGGGGGGGTAAAACGAAACGATTTTTTTTCACCCCAGTTTGTGATAGTAATTGTCAGAGTAGAGACGATTGCGGGAGAACGGGGGTCCCGATTTCTTGTGACTATGGCAACTTACTGCGAAGCAATGGCAAGTTGACTGAGCCCACTGCACAAAGGGCCTCGCTATATAAGTAGTTACTTCGGTGGGAAAATGCAAGCGAAGTATGCAACGAAGCGGCGCCCATGTTGCTAACTTAGGGACAATGTCGTGTCCATGGTCCATACTGAGTTATGAGCGATGCTTTCCAACGCGTACGTAAACCAAGCACACAACGTTAACCATGCTCCCTCGGGCTGATCCGGTGACGTCATTCAGAAGAGACAAATGTACCAGGGGAGCACCGAAATGCATCGCCATGAATCGGCCGTCCTCCAAGAGTCCAAGGAATGTGAAAACGACAAAGGCCCACGAAACCTACAGTAGGGCCCGCAGGTCACACGTACACCCGTTCGTGCCCAACATATACCCGGGCCCACTTCCGCAAATCGTCCAGCATCTCCTCCTCCACCTCGCACCCAGCTAGCACCACCTCTAGTAGTCCAGACCGCTCCTTCACAAGTTCCAACAGCTTGGGGCCCACATTCATCAGCACAAATTTGCGACCAGCCACAGAAGAACGAGCACCAGCTCCGCGTCCGCTGTCTGGGCTCGTGAGGGCATCAGAATGGATGGCGGAATTGGTAACAATTACCCTCTGGAGGTGCGGGAGGATCTTGAGGACCATTGGACCTAGATTCGTGGAGAGAACACGGAGGACTGAGACACATACGTAGGTACCACGGTGAAGACGCAGGGTCTTCACAGATGACATTTCGTCGAGTAGTTGTGCCCATTCTGCTAGGATGTCCCGCACGGCGGCCTGATGTACGTAGGCGGCGACCGGGCCGTCGACACCAGTCTCTTGGGCAATGGTGAGGTCCTCGATATCCTTGATATAGGGGACGCCGGAAATACACAAGGACGGATGGGGGTAGCAGGAGTCGAGGATTTTTCTCATAGGCCATTTGGTCTGAAACAGAAACAGCGCGTCTTCGCGCGCTGCCGTGCTGGCACTTTCAGAGTATGTCCGGGACCACATCTCAAACGAGTTGAACTCGTGTTCGCAGAGCTGTGCGATCGGCAGGCCACCATCGTTGGCGCCCAGTGTAGAATCACTAGGGATGAAAGGCAGCAGAGTTGTAAGCGACCAGATCTCTTCCAACAGATCGCAATCGTCCTGCAAGTAGAAGTGTCTGCGCAGAGTAGGGGGTCCGTCGATCCACGAGGAGAGTATTAAGAAGCTGCTTGGAATAATATCACGGATGGAGAGAAGAGAAAGGCGTGGCAACTTGGTGCGCGGCAGCAGCGGTAAATCCTTATCTAAGTATAAGTCCGTTGAATCCGGACGTTCGAAAATTCTGACGACGCACAGCACTTCGAGCTGCGGCATCGCCTCCAGTGTCTCAACAAGATCATCCAATGAGACGCATATGTTGTTCGTGAAGTGTGTGATGTTGGCGAGGAGCCAGAGCGGCGCGCGAATGTACGGATCTGAAGTGAAAGTCAGGCTGCGCAAGTGCGGAGCATCTCCGCCATACAAGGACTCTGGGAGGTCGACAGAATCTCCAAAGCCGAGTAAAGTGAGGCTGAGTGACTCGACTACGGACGGACGACAGAGGCGGTTGAGGGTATTGAGGACATCAGCGTTGCGGCCTTCAAGGGCGAGGGTGCGGATCCTGGACCCGGATGTGGAGAGTAACTCTGAGGCAGCGAGCGGATTCACCCCTTGCGGCTCCAGTGGTGCGGGGGCGTCGTTAATGAGGGTGATAATGGTCATTGGAAGCGGAGCAGAGCGCTCGATCATGGTCTGCATCCAAGCGATAGGGACGTCCGGGGTGATGCGTGACCAGAGTTCGCGCAGGTCGAGCGCGGCTGAGCGCCAGTAGCGGCAGACATGCGTTATGTCAATCCAGCTGGGACGACCCCACGAGCTAATGGGTTGTCCATAGTAAAGGTCCGCTAAGGCAAGAAATGTCCTTTGAAGAAGCTCAAGAGGAAGCTGGGGAGTTACGTGCCTGTATAGCGCATATAATCAGAACAGAACGTAAACGCTCAGGTTCCGCATCAACGAAACACAACATACGAAGGTAGCGAAGCATTGGTGTCCGACTCCAAGGTAACCTCCGGGCTGCAAGTCCTTGCCGATTCTCCTGAAGTCACGATCAACATGGCTGTGATAATTGAGGGGGGTATGGTTAGAGTGCTGGACACGATTGCTGGAGAACGGGGAGCCCGATTTCTTGTGACTATGGCAGCTTGCTACGAAGCGATGGCGACTTGACTGAGCCCACAAAAGGCATCGATATAGAGTAAGTGCGTGGGAAAATGCAATGCAACGAGGGGCGCCCAAGTTGCTAACTTAGGGACAATATCGTGTCCATGGTGTCCATCATACAGTACTGTAACTTATGAGCGATGCTTTCCAACCCATACGTAAATTCGGGTATCCCGACGCTCCCTTAATTCTACACGCTCGGTCTATGGTCGCACTGTCGCTCTTGCTAGTTCTTGCGATACAAGCGTCGACAAACGATGGTCACCCGAAACACAAAAGAGTGATGAAAATCGAGTATAAATTCCATCGGTGCTACACAGGATCAGCGCGGGGTTAGTACAGTACAGAAGCTACATTAATTGCAAAAAAATCAACGAAAAATCAGACATCATGTGGTGTTGAACCAATCACATCTTGTCGGTTGTCGGCTCCGCTCGCACTTCTACGACAGGAAAATCGAGTCTCCCGTAAGAACCGGGATGAAAAGGCGAATGAAACGCACACATACCATCTGGCTGCATTTCTGCCGACCACAGTATAATGTCGTCGCGCAGCAAGTGGAGAATCATGAGCGAATCCCGGAATGTGTGCTCCGGCGTGGCATGCATGGCAGCGACGGCCTCGTCAAACGCGTGCTTAGCAAGGTGGCAAGCGCGATCAGGGCTGCCGCGCACGTCATGGAAAAAGACGGAAAAGTTGAGCGCGACGCCGAGGCGCGTCGGGTGCCACGGCGGGAGCGTGCCAAACGCATGCTTATACGAGGCCTTATACGCCTCGAGCGCGAGATGCGCCGAGCGCTCGCGTTGCTGGCGACGTGCGAATTCCGCGAGGTACCGGTGGTAGTCGCCCTGCCTGTAAAAAAACAGCGCGCATAAGATGAGATAGGCTTTTTCAAGGTGGAATGGGTGCACGTGCATCTTGTGATAAAAGACACGCTCCTCGCCCGCCTCGGCGGCGGGGACGAGGTGCCGGTCGAGTAAGTCGAGCAGGTCCTGGCACGCGTCTGCGAGCTCGAGCTCGATCTTCTCGCGCTGGCGGCGGATGAGTGCGATCTCGTGCGGAGTTGCGCAGCCGCTGGCACCCTCTTGTTTCTCGATGTTCTCGACGGTGCGCCAGCTCGTACGGAGCGTTCCTGTGACGTGTTTGTACGCGATCGACAGCAGGTTGCGCTCTTCCATCGTCAGGCGTGCGTCCGAGTACGAGATGACTGATTTGAGCTGCTTGATGACGTCTTTTCGCCTTCGTTGAGCGATCGTGTGACCCAGAAGAGAGGACGGGAACAAGAGGGACGATACATAAAAGGACGGGAAAACGTACCGTCCCACCGTTCAGCCTGCTCTGCGAGTTTGGCGAGCGCCATACACTCCACACGGCTTGTTCTTGTATTTACCTACTGCAGGTGAGAGGCGGCTGGAGGCGCAGAGGGGGGGCGGAATTGGCGCACAGGAGACATGGCACCGACTCGGCGTCAAAAGAACAGGACAGTGAGAGTGAGAGAGGACGGGGGAGGCAAGAATAGGGGAGGAAGGCGGCGTTGGGCATAAGCGCAAATTTTACATTTTATGAAGGCCCGAGGAGGGTGATGCTGAGTGGGTGGTACCAGGGTTGGGGCAACGGGCATGTGAACAAATGGGGGGCGAAGGCGGTCGAGCTCTTGTGACGACGCAGTCCCAGCACTCAGCCGGCGGCAACACAGCCGGGAATTCCTAACTTTGGGTGAATCGGTCCGACGAACGGCCTTGGATAGTAGGCAAAGGCCCGGGCCAGGGGTCGCTCTCGACCCACCACATCACATCCCACCATCACATCGCCGCTCCACTACACATTCTTGCTGTAATCGCCCATTTCAAGTCGCCACTGCCGTTGAGACACAGGCGTGCAAGGTTCTCCTGTCTGATCCCCTATCTGCTATTGGGCACGCGGTCACAGCACCCAATTAGCATGTCACCGTAAACTCTACTGAACCGGGTCTGAACCGTACCGATGACCCGGACCTCATCCGCATGGCAAAGCCCTTTCCTGAGCGCTAGGGCGGCCTCTACCCAACAATTGAATGCGGAAGCGGCAACACCAGTCGGACATGACGAAGAAACCCGGTTCTCGCCCTCATCCTTCATCCCTATGGCAAACGAAATGAGATCATATACTGTAACTTAGAGAAGAGGGGTAGGCCATGTGCCGCAAATCTATCCATTACGCCTTTGCAAACCACCTGGTCAACAAACCCTAAACATGACAGAATTCTCTGAGCGTCTGCGCGAAAATCTTCATGCCCTGGCGTGTCGACTCAATCTGGGTTGTCCCCATCAATCCACATTGCCGGCACAACCGAAAAAGATTAACACTCACGTCCGACGGCGTGTAGCTCAGCCGCACGTGCCCAATCTGCCGGTCCGCCTCCGACGGTGGCTCAGCCCCTCGCAACGTGTGCGTCTCTGGCGCAAAGATCCATCCGGGCGCCACCAGGACGTCCGCCTCAGAGAGGCGCTGCCAAAACTGATGTTCAGGTGTGAGTACCGAGCCATCGCTCTCGTCCATCTTATTTGGGACGTCCCCGAAGTACATCGTCACCCAGACGAACATGCCTGACGACGGTGGCACGAACGAGAGCAACGGCCGCACAATTCTCTTCTCATCCAGCGAGACGCCTCCACCGCTCCCGCGCGGGTACGCGCACAGCAACACTGGGTTGCTCGAGGAAGTACCGGGCGCTGGGAGCAGCTCGAATTCCTCCGCAAGACAGTCCACGAAAAAGTCACGCCGGAGCTTGTACTGCATGCGCAAGCCACGCAGCCAGCGGATATACCCATCAAATGTCCATTGAGTCAACAGCGCCATCACAAGCGCCTGGCTAAGTCCGCACGGGTTCTGCGTCGACATCTCCCCGATGCGTTCCAGTCGTTCTGCGAACAGCGGGCTGCAAGTAAACCATCCAAGCCGCACCCCAGGCGCGATTGTCTACAGGTAGAAGTAGTGTGTGGCGATTAGTCTGGCGTAAAGAAGAGGGACAAACCTTGGAGAATGTATCAAGACGGATGACGCGCCCTTGCGTATCAATTTTGAGGAAGCTAGGCACGAGGTTGTTGATAAAGTGCGAGACCTCTTCTCCCGCAGGTGGTTCGCGCTCGTCTGCCTCACGCTGCGCCTTTGGCACAAACTCGCCGAGCTGGAGGAAGTAGTACGGGTCATCCTCCGCAATAACGATATCTTTTCACCAGTCACTGGCAGCCTCAGCGTAGAGAAAGCGACCGTAGGCTATCGAGCGCACCATATTCAACGCAAATGTCGTATATGGCCCTTTTACGTTCCAATCCCATCATCTTGTGCCAGTATTAGATCAAAATCGATAAATGCGTTTAGATGGTTACATACGGTTCCGCACGGGTTCTGTCCCACGGGCACGGTGTAGAGAACGCGTGGCCTTCGAATCGACATGCCGTTTAACAATGCGAACTGGGACAAGAAATATAGGACGGCGCCTACCTCCGGCCATTCTTCTCGACGTCCCACCCTGCCAGGATCTCGCTCAGAGCATCTGCGCGCATGCCTTGGCTGTCCATAGGCACGGCATGCCAGCGCAGGTCGATAGGGCGGGCAGTTGCCATCGCAGAGACATATGCCCACTCCTCGACGAGATGGGTGTCTCCCGGGTTCAATAGCAATCTGACGATGCGGTCCCACCTGAAACACCGATACCCCAACACCGATCGGCCACCGAACGTGACAATGATAAGCACCGCCTTACCCGTCAGTGTTACCTGTGTGGACGAGCGTGGTCCAGTCGTTGTATGTGGGCGCATGCATGCGCTCCGTGAACTCGCGGATGAACTCCTGGGTACGCGTGAGGCCCGTCGCGGGAGCGTACTGGAGCGCCCTGGCGAGGTTGACATCACCGTCATCGGGGTGTGGTTCATGCGGCACCTCTATGCGCATCGTGTCTCTAGCACCGGCTCCCCCACCAAAAATGCGCCATAACCAATGGAAGGGCGACGAAGAAGAGGCAGCACGTGACACGGTGAGCGGGAACGCGTCGGCAGGGAGGACATTGGCTGAAATAGATGTGAAGGGGAAGTAGTCCGGGCTTGGCATACCTGTGGGCCGAATCTATGGTCAATATTGCTCTGGAGGAAGGTCAGACAACTCACCGCCAGACAGGACAATTTTGGTCCCATGGTGTTTTTGGAGGCCCTTGAGAGGCGAGGGCGCATACCGGCGGGCATAGTCAGAGACGTGGTGGGAAAGGTCGACAGCCTTGGTGCGCTTCTCCGAGGACATGGCAGTCGGGAAGCAAGATGGATACAGTGCGGTACCTTCACACGAGGAGATCCGGTAGGAAATACGGAGGTATTCACTATATATTGCGATGCCAGCGGCGTCTGACCAAACAGAAGATCTTCTTTCCAGCTTTGGCATCTGCACCACCTCCATTATCCTTTTTCAGAAAACGCACGTAATGAAGCGAAATAGACGGTCGTGACAGATTTCATACGATGGCCGTTGTGATATAATCATAGGCCCCAAAGAGCTTAGGTCGAAGAAAAAGTCGTAGTTGTGAGAAGTCGTAGTGCTGACCCAAAGCAACCAAGCCAGTTTAAACCGAAACATAGCAGAAGAGTTGCCCAAATATAAAGCTAGTAGTGCCAATTTCCCGATCGCATTCAAGTTAGCCTTAGCCAGGCCAGTGGGAGGCTGGCCGCTGGCGCTCAGGTGGTGATGCGACATGTCGGGCTTGGCTCTCCACTAATTGTATATAACCAGTATCGGCCATCTTCCGTCTCGGAGAATGAACGAGTCACCGTCGACCGTGAAACAGAGAATTTTAGGCCGACGTCATGTCCATTGGGCAGAGGAGAAGGGTCATTTTAGAGGCCGCGTGAAAGTACCCGCCGTAACTTACCAACCACTTATCTGGCAAAAACAATATTCCGTAAATGCGCATCTTCTCACCAACTTCTCTCTTTAGTTTGCCTGCCTGTGCACCAGTGGCAGGAACCGCCTAAAGAGACATCTTGGAAATTCTGTGCCGTACAAGTTGATGGGATTTCCATCAGCGTTTGCACCCGCCGTCATCAGTTGCGGTCGCGGCGGCAGCAACAATGGTCAGCCTCCGTCGCTCTTCCCAAAGGGAGTCCTCCGCAGCCGCCTTTACCCTAACCGCATGTCCTTGTGCCGCAGAACACATGATGGCTGATAGAGACCCGCCAGCGTTTCTGTCGTTCCCTAAGCAAGCGCTCCAGCTCCCTCCTGGTCCATGAGCGACGATGCGTAAGAGCGCTCCGTAGCCTGCCAACCTCGCTCCCCGGATCCCTGCGCGCGCGTAATACTGAACCACTGGGAAGCTCGTTCACTTACAGTAGGAGCCACAGCGCTACCACTCACACTCTTCAATGGCACCCATTTTTGGATCGCTTCCGATTCTGAGAGACGTGGGCGCGCGTGTTCTTCGTTCACTGTGGCACTTTCCTGGCGACCCTTTCTGGCTCGGCGACGCCATCGACATCGCGATCCCTTGTGCTTTGATCAAATGATGATACAGAGAAAAAAATTAACCATCACGTCTCGACGACCCTAGCCTGTTTACTGCCCAACTAGGTCAGGACTATGCTGTAGACCTGATCGCACGACAGAATTTCCCGAGCTTGAGCGTCTGTGAGAAAATCATTCTCCGCCGTCGGAACTCGTCAGACCTGTAGATAAGATGAAAGGGTGATATCTTGCTTATGTGCAGTAATGGAGGATAACACAGGCGCCGCTAGCAAAGAAAATCTGCTCTTCGTCCAACTTAAGTACATTGGAGGCCCTTAATATTTGTGGCTTAGTCGGAAACGTGGAGGAATGGGTCTACAGCCTTGTTACCTGCACAGTCCAGCCTTCCAAATGGCTATCTTTGGTGATTTGGGTTTGTCGCCTTACTAGTTGCATCAACCAGTTCATGACATTCCTCGCTCGACATCTTTCTCGAGCTACTAACTGTTTACTGATTTTGCGCCAACACACATAGCAGCGACTTGATATACCTAGTTGTCTCAAGTACAAGCCCCCCCGTGCCGAGAAAAACAGAAGCACGAGGCTTCATAAACGATGCCATAGCCATGCGGACGTCGGTGGCGCTCTCGAAGATTGGTCATGGCATTCGGCACGCGCGACCGCATTTACACTCCCTGTGGCAATTACTTAGCGCGACCCATCCGGATTGACTTGGGCACATGCGGCGTGCCTCAGATAGCCTTAGCAAGCACAAGTACACCAGTGACAGGACCTGCGCCGCACAGATATCAGCAACTTGTGAAATCGTTCGTTCGGATTCATTCCAGGTGTCGGGAGTACGCAACACTCGCAAATACGTTGCGCGCACCTAGGGGAATATCATCTGCAAAGCACATCGAGTGCAAGCATATCCCATGCCATGTGCGGCAATCCCACAGGCTCTGGCAACATAAGTGACGAGGACGTACTTCATGTGTCAGCAACGCACTTCCGAGTGCTGCAACAGCCTCTTGGAACACACAAGAAATAGAGTCGGGAAATGCTATCTTTTAGAGAGGAAGGACGAAGTTTTTATATACATGATAATGTGCCAGAGTCCGGTATTTAAATATGTACAGAGAACCTGGAGGACCTATAGCTCGCCTTGAGGCCTGTCGTGGGTGAAGCACTGTCGCCGTGGGCACGGGGTGAGGCCTGTGAGGGATCGTGGTCAAATAGCGGGTGTGGTGATAGTGGTGTCCGAGCATGTGCAAGTGCAACCCTTATTAGTACAATGGGCCGAAATCGGACATCATTGAGGGCAGCATGTCATCAATGGCTTGTCCGGATTGGAGAAATACGAGCGAAAGGAGGATCGCCTCGAGTAGGCCAGGCTCGACAAATACCTCTTGGAATATCTGGAGACGGAGCCCATCGTTTCGCGAGTCGGTGCGCCATTTCGCCACTGCCAGACCCGGTCGGTTGGCCGGAATGAGCTGTGACGGGTTTATTGATCTTCAAAGGGGAGTAATCGTAGGGAGTAATGGACTTACATAGCCACGATCGTATTTCTGCATCCACGTGAGCTGATAAGTGAAAATGCGTCACAATTTGTGCCGGTTGTGGTCTGGGATCTTCTGTATCGAGTTGATTTTTTTTTTTTGCTTCAGTGTCTTTGGCCGTGATAGCGTTGAGCTGAGGTAGGTCGAGAATGCATCGGGTCGACTCGATGGCTAACATCGTTGTTTCGGACGACACATATATATCCTATAGACCTAGTGCCATAGATTCTCTAACTTTGAATATCAGGCCAGTCTATACCCCTGGTAGGTGAGTCGTCGACCCAATCACTGATGTTCCTCTATACTTGCTCACAACATCTCTGCCAAATGGCACTCGACGGCGGACGGGATATGCTCTCTTGTACAACCTTGTTTTTCAAGCCGATACTCGGACCAAAACCGCTGTCGGGTTCACGATGTGAGCATGGGTTGTGCTTTGATGTCTGACAACTAATGATGTTCTCCAAAATGAGTTGAGATCAAGGAAGACGCATTGATGCACACATTGTCCGCGTGCGACGTCTCTGAGGACGTGATGGGGGTACTAGTAGTAGATGCGCAGATTCGTGCCACATACTAGACTCGTGACCAGCCTTTGAAATGAGAGGATTCTTGAAGGGTGTTGCCACATTCCTCGACCGACGTCTTTGTCGGGTTACTGACTGTTTACCGATTTTGGGGCAACACACATAGCAGCGACTTGATACACCTATTTATCTCAAGTAAAAGCCCCCCCATTCCAAGCAAAACAAGTGCAAGGCTTCAGAAACGGTGCCACAGCCGTGCGGACGTCGGTTGCGCTCTCGAAGATTGGTCATGGTATTCGGCGGCCGTGACCGCGTTTACAGTCCCGGCGGCAATTTGCGCGACCCATCTCGGACATATGCGATGTGCCTCAGATGGTAATGGCCAAACCGGTGACAAGACCTGCGCTGCACACAAAATCAGTAGCTACTGAAAGCGTCCATCCGGATCCGTCCCATGTCGAGAGTAGTGTTTTTAACCCTCGTAAATACGTTGTGCGCACCTAGGGGGAGTATTATCGGCAAAGTACATCGAGTGCAAGCGTATCCGAGTCCATTGAAGACACCGCAATAGGCCAGCGTACCCCGATCTGAGCCAAGAAGTGACAAACAAAAACTCAGGGCAGTTAGGATTTCAACGTCAGGAGATGTATCAGCGGCATGTCCTCGCATTTCTGGGTAATTAATGATTTTACACAGCTGTAGAAATAAATAGCTACATTCTGTCTTATACACCACTGCACATCTTTGTGGTACTGTACACTAACTTGTGAGTAACTTTGGTAGGATTTCATAGGTGGAGCCTCTCATTAGCGTTCGATCTGGCGTTCGAACCATTGGGGAACCAAAAAGAACCAGAAGCGATGTTCTGGTTCAGGCTTGGGCCAATGGCCGTAACTGGGCTTTCCCATCGCTGTCCAGAAGAACAATGAACCGAGGGCGCTGCCGTGGGCCCAAAATAAGACATTGGGGGTAGTGTAAGGACCATGTCTTCACTGAGCTCGCAACTATGTATTACACAATTACGAAGCTAAACGTGCACAATTCCCTTTGGTCTTGTGTTAATTTGTCCGTCTGCATCCGCCCTCCCGTGTTTGTGTTTCCGTTTGATATCCCTCCTCTGCTATCTCTACTCGTCTACCACACTCCTCGGGACGGCGACGAAGTCTACGGCTCCCCACGGTAGCAGCGTGTCACCGAAGGGCTGTCCACATTGGAGCAATACGAGCGAAAGGAGGATCGCCTCGAGTAGGCCAGGCTCGACAAGTACCGCTTGGAATATCTGGAGACGGAGCCCATCATTTTGCGAATCGGTGCGCCACTTGGCCACCGCCAGACCCGGTTGGTTGGCCGGAATGAGCTGTGACGGGTCTATTAGTTTCCGAAGGGAGCAATAGTAGTCGGAGGGGGTATCGGACTCACATAGCCACGATCGGATTGCTGCATCCACGTGAATTGCGAATCGCCGTGCACAAACACGCGAGACCTGATTCGTATCCCGTCCAAACTCAGACTGGCGAAAGTGCGAAATGAGCATGAGCACCTACTCGGTGTCAGGTCTAGCACGCGGCAGCCACTCTTTACATTTGACCTTCTTCCCACGAAAAACCATGCGCGGACTGGAGCGGTCCCAGTCGATGGTGGCGACGTTGGTGGTGTCCCTCTGAGAGATCAGTTTCGTATGGCTCTCGTCGCTTGAGATGGAGTAGAGGGGCCGGCCAGTCGAGTCGACCACGACGGCATTGAGGATCCTAGCGCCGCGGCTGGAGATTTTGAGCTCGATAGAGGGCCGTTCATTGGAGCGGGGTGCTTCGACCAATGCTACATTTGAAGGGGTAGGAGGGTGAGATGACCTGATAGGGTTGCGTGCGTGTGGGTATCCGCCTGCGGATACCTGCGTGGCGTGGTTTGGAGCAGCCATACTGGAAGGACTCGAGGTTGGGAAAAAGATAGGCAGGGGGCTCGTGGTGAGAGAGCAGCGGCGCCCGAATATTGAGGAGAAGGAGTTATAAGTCCAGCCCTCTTTATTTTCCAGTAGCGATGTGTTGGGCTTACTACTGAGCGCCTGGTTGGCCAGAGAGAGTGAACAAAACGCAAGGGCCCCATTCAGAAATCCACATGGGCTAGGGCAATCAACTATTCCGTAGAATCCGTGGTCACCGGTCACCGGTCACCCGGTCGCGCAATACAGAGCACCAGTTAAGTCCAGAGGGCGACGAGATGCAGATGGACTCGATGGAAGCCGTTAACTGTTACCTTATTGGTTGGCTTGCCGTGTCCGCGTCTTTGGATGGAGTCAACCTAATCGAGTCATAAGCCGAGCCCAATTGCTTACTTTTATTGTCTCACTCTCACAGGCCGCACAACTGTCCTAAAATCCCAAACGACCTCAGGCACCTGCCATTTTCATCTTGATGTCTCCCAAGGATTATCGAACCGCAAACATGTGGTGTATCACATGTCGCCTGTCGCCATTTCATCAAGTATGCACTGCATCATTTCCTTGGCAACGAGTCTTCCCAGTCTCTTTTCGCCAGCTCTACACATTCACTGTATCGGACTACCGAGGCTTATCATAGATCGTACCTGGTCTAGCAATCGGAATATCTTATGCTCTGAGGCGATAAGTAAGGGAATCCATTGGGAACGGAGGGTCGACACCCAGCCTACATGTAGTAAGGACTCCTTCTGACTTAGTCGTCGCTGGCATATTCTGGACACGACCATCGCCTGCAGCGGTCGACTGGCACAACACTCGGATATCAACGATCACCGCCGATCCAACTGCTACCATCAATCGATCCAACCAATATACAGGCGCTGGAGTCCCTTTTGTTCGCTCAAGCACCAGTCCGGTGCGGCGCAGTGTTGGGACCCGCGCGCCCAAGTCGTGTCGACAAAAGGAGACATCTTATGGGCTCTGCTTTAAGCTGTATTTGTTGCCTTATTCCGAGCTTTTCTAGCGAATAAGTGACCATGCGTTACATTTGGTTGCCAGTTGTGCTCTGGGACCATCCGTATCGAGTTGATTTCCATTACTTCAGCATGTGAAAGCATTGGTCTAGATCCTTCTCAGGTATCGGGAGTGGCGTTGACAGCCCCCGCAAATACGTTTTGCGCACCTAGGGGAGTATCATCGGAAAAGCACATTGAGTGCTAGCGTGTCCCATGCCATGTGCCGCAATCCTACAGGCTCTGGCAGCCAACCTAGGCGATGAAGACGTACCTCATGTGTCAAAAGCGCATTGCCGACTGCCGCAGAAGGGTGCACATCAAATCTAATGCAACCAGAGATGTCAGTACACCACGCAAGAGAGCCAAGAGCTTGAGAGATACCATTCGCAGACAGCACCCGCAGTACAGACCACACAGCACCCACCGCTGAAATACGAAAGCATGGGCCGCCAGCTTGAGCCCGAAGGACAACTACGGCTCTCAGAAGTTGCAAGAGTGTTCAGGACTCGGAGAGCAGTGCGGATAGCAACTTCGCGCCCCTCTACTAACAGCACGCGGGGCCACCCTTTGAAGAATGTGGCACAGCGGCCATCGTCGCGTGAGCCCGTGACCCAACAACAGCTAGATCCTGTCGAAGACACCGCAATAGATCAGCGTACCACGACCTGAGCAGGGAAGTGGCATACACAAACTCAGGGCAGTTATGATTTCAACGTCTGGGAGGAGAAGTATCAGCGGCATATCATCGCATTTCTGGGTAATTGATGATTGTACATGGTTTTAGAAGCATATGGCTACATTCTATCTTATACATCACTGCACGTCTTTGTGGTACTGCACACTAAATTATGGGTAACATCGGTAAGATCACATAGGTAGAAACCTCTCATTAGCGTTCGGTCAAGCATTTTAACCATTTTGGAACCAAAAAGAATCTGAACCGAGGTTCTGGTTCTGGGTTTGGGCCAATGTCCGTAACTGGACGTTCCCCTCGCCATCCAGAAGAAGATGGGACCGAGGGCGCCATAGGCCCCAAATAGCACGTTGGGGGTAGCGTGTCACCAAAGGGGAGTCCGGATTGGAGCAATATGAGAGAAAGGAGGATCGCCTCGAGTAGGCCAGGCTCGACAAATGCCTCTTGGAATATCTGTAGAAGGAGCCCATCGTTTCGCGAATCGGTACGCCACTTGGCTACGGCCAGACCTGGTCTGTTGGCCGGAATGAGCTGTGACGCGTGACGAGTTTATTAGTCTGCGAAGGGGGGCAGTAATGGTAGGGAGTAATAGTAGACTCACATAGCCACGATCGGATTGCTGTATCCACGTGAACTGCGAATCGCCGTGCACGAACATACGAGACCTGATTCGTATCCCGAACTCAATGGCGAACGTGCGAAAGGAGCATGAGCACCTACTCTGTGTCGGGCCTAGCACGCGGCAGCCACTCTTTACACTTGACCGTCTTCCCACGAAAAACCATGCGCGGACTGGAACGGTCCCAGTCGATGGTGGCAACATTGGCGTTGTCCCTCTGCGAGAGCAGTGTAGTGTGGCTCTCGTCGCTCGAAATGGTGTAGAGAGGCCGACCAGCCGGGTAGAGCACGACAGCATTGAGGATTTTGGCGCCGCTGCTCGAAATTTTGAGCACGATCGAGGGCCGTTCGTAGGAGCTGGGTGCCTTGACCAATTTTTCACTCAAGGGGGTAAGAGGGGGAGACGACCTGACATGGTGGTGGGCGTAAGGGTATCCGCCTGCAGATACCTCAGGCTGCCTAGGAGCAGCCATCAAGGCAGCCGTACTGGGAGGAGTGGGGGAAAGAGAAGCGGGGGGCAGTAGTTTGTGGTGCTTGAGCGGCTACGCTTGAGTTTTGTGGAGAATAAGTTCTGGGTACAGCCTGTTTCTTTTTTGTGTTGGACTTTCTACTTAGCGCCTGATTTGACAGAGAGCGAAGAAAAGGCAAGAGCAGGCTATAAACCAGAATCCCCTATTCAGAAATCCACATGGGACGATCAACTATTCTGTACAGCATCTGTCGCCAGTCGCGCGATAGCACCAGATGGGTCCAGAGAGCCACGAGACGCAAATGCGAGACGTTATTGTAACACATTAATTGTAACCTTATTAGTAGGCTCGCCGTGTCCTCGCATTTGGTTGGTCTTGATATCTTCCAAACCGCAAACATGGGGTGTGGCAAATGTCACCCGTTCAATAAGCACTGCAGTGCATCACCTTGGCGATGAGTCCTTCCGCCAGCTCTACACTTATCTTATCATGGACTGTACCTGGTCCAGCAGTAGAAATATCTCCTAGATTTTTATGCCCTGGTGCAACAAGGGAATCCATTGGAAACGGAGGGCCGACTTGGGGTCGACACCTAGCTTACCGTAAGGACTCCTTCGGGGGTATGAAGTATATCGGATGCCCGGCTTACGTCTCGACGGTCTGCTCGGAGTTTGAGTTTCTGAATCACTCAAGCGCTCAAGTCAAATACAGTAATTACGTCACTTCGAATTTCACTTCCCTCAAGCTGAGGCGATGGATATCAAAGATAACTGGTAACCACCGACCCAACTGCTACCATCAGTTCTAACCTATATACCAGCGTTAGAGTCCTTTTTGTTCGTTCAAGCACCAGTCCGGTGCGGCGCAGTGTTGGGACCCGCGCGCCCAAGTAGTAGTGTCGACCTCTTCAATTGTGGGCTCCAATTTAAGCGCTGCATTGGCCTTCTCTTTCTACTTCTCTTTCTACTAGTAACTAATAGCTTGAAAATGCGTCACAATTGGTTGCCAGTTGTACTCTGAGATCATCCGTATCGAGTTTGATTTTTATTGCTTCAGTGTCTGTCTCTGGCCATACTTATTACTTGCATTGAGCTGAAGTAGGTCGACTCGGGGAACGCACATCGGGACGACTCGACGGCTACTGACATGATCGTTGGGTTGGAAGATACTACATACATATCCCATAGACCTAGACTCACCTATTGGCAAGTGCTCGCTAACTTTGAATCACAGACCAGTCTGTATCTAGCAAGTGAGTCGACTCAACCACTGATGCCCCTCTATTCTTGTTCACGACATCTCTGCTTGCTGAGTGGCACTCGACGGACAAGATACACCCACTCGCACAACCTTGTTTCTCTAGCTGATCCTCGGACTCGGACCAAAACCGATGTCGCGTCTGCATGGTGTGAGTATAGGTTAGGCTTCGAGGTCTGAAACCTGGTGATGTTCTTCCAAATGAGCCAGCCGAGTACAAGGAAGCTCAATTCGACACACGCCTATCTCATTTGTGTGCACTCCTCTGAGGATATGATGGGTAATAGTAGTAGATGCGCAGATGGGTGCCTACACACATCTTGACAAAAAAGGCCTCTCTGTAAATGGCACCTCAATTAAACATAGGAGGCGTGGGGTTAGCGCATTCTTGCTCAAAAAGGTTACCCAATACCCCCGCCGGGACTCGAACCCGGAACCTCCAGATGCCCGTTGAATAGAAGTCTGACGTCATGACCATTAGACAACGAGGGCTACCTTAGAGTTCCTCACATTGGGTTTCACAAACCGCGTAGAGTTTCATGCTGTAAAATCTTAATCTTATCGTTTATTTCAAAAACGTTGAGAACTGTGAAATTTTATCGACGAACCCTGCGACGAACGACGAGACGAACGACGGCGACGGCGATGGCAGAGACAAACGCAGACCCAGCTCCAGCACCCGTGCCCAAAGGCATCCTCCTCAAAGCCGACACCATCGCGGAGCCCTTCCTCGCCGAAGTGAAAGCGAATCTTGCTGCCGTTCTGTCCGCTTCGTCCTCACGCGGGCCACCAAAACTCGTTGGCATACTCGCTACTGCGAGCGCTGCACCGAGCCGATCCTATGCTGAGTTTACGCGCAAGCAGTGTACGGCGCTGAGTATCGCGTTTGAGTTGCGTGAGGTGGACCAGGACGATGGTGTTGAGGAGGCGATCATCGAGGCAAACGCGGACAGCTCTGTCGACGGGATCATGGTGCGCCTCTCTCTCTCTCGATCGTCCATCTCATCTCACAAAACACTATTACCTCAGGTGTACTACCCGATTTTCGGGAAGGAGCAGGTACGCCTGGTGTCCTGTTCTTGCTATGATACCTACGATGTATCCGATGCACGTAACAGGATCACTACTTGCAGCAGATCGTCTCGCCCTTCAAGGACGTCGAAGGCCTCAACTATAAATTCCACTACAACCTCTACCACAAGTTACGTCCCCCACGCTCTTCACACTCACACCTACCCTTCGCTCTGACCAACACCCAGCATCCGCTACCTCGAACCAAAGTCTCTCCTCGCATCCTCGCCCTCTCTCGCGGCAGCAGCACCTGCACCGCCAACCAACGACGCTGTCCCACCAGCAGGAACCGTCAAGTCGATCTTACCATGCACGCCTCTGGGCGTCGTAAAAGCACTCGAGCGTGTCGGTGTATACAACGCGCTGTTGCCGTACGGCGACCGGGCCTACGGCCGCACCGTAACCGTCATCAACCGGTAATTCCCCGCTCATTCCCCATCCTTACATTAACTAACTCCGCGCAAAAGGTCGGAAGTGGTAGGCCGCCCGCTGGCGGCGCTCCTCGCAAACGACGGCGCACGTGTCTTCTCCGTCGACATCGACTCGATACAGGAGTACAATAAACGCCCCGTTGCGGGAGCGGGGCCGGGAGCTGGTGCTCCGCGGCGCGCGTATCACCCGCATCACGTGGTCCGGCCTGCACCGCCTGAGATGGACCTTGAGCGGTGTCTCGCAATCTCGGACGTGGTAGTGTCGGCCGTGCCCAGCGCGACGTACAAGGTCCCTACTGCGGCGCTCAAGGACGGATGCGTGTGCGTGAACGTGGCAGCAGACAAGAATTTTGAGACGGACGTGCGGGAGAAGGTGCGTGTGATCGTGCCAATTATCCGAGGGTCATCAATGATACGTGTTATTTTTTGGTTGGACAGGCTTCGTTGTACATTCCTGCTGTGGGCAAGGTGACAATTCTGATGTTGCTGCGGAATCTGTGAGTAAAGAAAGGCCCACTGTTCCAAGTGACCTCGGCCCTGACCCTCTTTGGTTTCTCAACAGGTTGCGACTGCTGCAGTATCAAGAGTTACTCAGAGTGTCCTCATAATAAACTAAAAAAAGAGTATAGAGACGCCCCTAAAAGGGTATGGAAAGAAGTCGGCATAGAGAGAGAGCTCGTACAGACCTAGAAAAAGGATAACAGGAGAAGCTAACGTATTATGTATCTTTAAAAAGTCCAATCGTGGATGTGCGGGATGGATGTCATATGTTGAGACAGTGCGACAATTACTTGGTGAAAGATCTCGACTAATCTAGGGTGCCCTTCCGCCACAATTCCTTCCATTTCGCTTCGTCATCGGATCACCGGAACTGAGCGTCTGTTATGCGCAACTCGGGTGCAGGAGGAAAGCAATCTGTTGGGGTGTTGGCACCGGAGTTGCTTATGGGCGTACTGATTCCTGAGGGTTCATCCGGGAGTATTCGGAGGCGTTGTCGGTGCGCCTGTGTAGTAAGGCAACGTCAGCGGAGGTGACAGAGCAGGTAAGGCGGGACGTACCATGGGTAACTTCGGTACGAGCACAAAGAGAAGTGCAGAAAGATTGATCGCGAAGAGCCACGGATTGTAATTATTGTAGTGCGTCGAGAGGAGAAACCTTTTTGCCGGAGGGGCACGTCACGCGAGCAAGGTCGCATCAGCAACTGCGGAGAAGGGCAAAAAAGAGTGACTCCTCACAGGCCGACGGGAACCGAGAAGAGCCACTTGCGCGAGGGGGTGTTCTGTGCACCGCCATCGATCTGCTCCCAGAGTGTGAGGTCGTCGTATGCGCCGCCATGTAACGAGCTGCCGAACGGGATGCCAGTCACCCAGTGGAACATCAAGTATGAGCACTGTGGCAGAATAAGATTTTTTTAGCCTTGGTGTAGGGCATGCGGGGAGAGCCACGTACGGCGAGGTATGACAAGTTCACCGCGGTCCAGGAGATGTTCGGTGTTACGCCGGGGAGGGTGTCGATGATGACTTTGCCGGTCGCAATGAGCACGACGTGGATCATCCATGCGCCTGAAGAGAGAGGGCGATATTATGACACGGGCCTCGACGACTGTTGCAGCGCCACGCACCTTTCCCATTGACCCACTCGGCATTGATGTTTGCGTACGTTGCTTGGTCGAGTGCTTCTTCGTTTGAGCTGTCGACGTGTTCGACTTTGAGGACGCTGCGACTGCGTGCACGGCCCACATTCCCGTTTCCATTGTTGGCTACGTTCCCCTCCGGGTGCAGCGAGAGGCCAGGGAGTTTGATACTTGGTGGATTGAGACCAGCCATAGTAGTGTTGTGCTGTGTTGTGGCCGCCGACGAAGTGACCAAGGCAGTTCTCCCACGTGACTCGCAGGATGCTGCTTCACTGGTCCACGCTAGAGCCAACGGGTCCCTCTAATCTCGCTGCACTCAGGTTCTCCTCCCTTGTACGCGTGCGCTCGCTCAGGATATTTCCAAAGGATGCAGTGCCATTTGCAGAGCAGCCACAGATAGTCTCGTAGGTTGCGATGCTGACTTTCATGGCGATACGCTGACAACGCGGAAGGGTGACAGAGCCAGAGGCTTTTGTCCTTGACATTTATTTCAATGCCCACCCTATCGCCAGCGACTCCAAGCAGAAGCAGAAGGCAACAAATGCACTCGTGCCCACGTCGCTGGCTTATACTGGTGGCTTTGCTGAGTTCCCAGTGGACATGGGGGCCGAGGTCAGTCTCTCTGCTCCTTTCCGAGAACACAATCTGAATCATGGCGTCTATAGTTTGCTTCTCGTCTCATGATAGTCAAGGGTAACTTTACGAAACTCTCCATGGCTATATACGGCGACGTGGCCTCCGAACTCCCCTCAGCTCCATCATCCTATGTCCCCAGTACACTTCCGTCGCTAAACCCAATACCATTGTCTCCTCCCCTTGACCCTGCGAACTCGGCCGATCCAACGACGCTAACCCGCAACCTTCTCTCCCTTATCCCCGATGCACCACCTCTACCCCTTGTCATCCGACTCATGTTCTGCCTCAAACCGGCCAACGACGACTGGGATCTCCCCGAGTTTCCATATCTCCACTCGGATCTAGATGTAGACCCGATGGAGTTTGACCTGGACTATGTATATCAGTTGACGAGTCAGCCTGTAGCAGATGATGTCCCGCTTGATTTGTTGCAGCGTTTCGCCGACAGGGTTGCAGACGCGATTGGTCCCAGGGTACGCAGCCATTTTCATACATGCGTGTATGCTAACACACAACGCAGAGTGAAAACCAAGCCTATCTAGTAGCAGGCATCCTCTCCCGCGTTTCCTGCCAACATCGCGAGTTCGCTCGCTTCCTCCTCGTATGGGCTTCACTTATTATCATGCCCCACCCACTCATTCGAATCTCCTCTCAGGAACGCATCGATATACATGATATCTTCGACGCTTCCATCATGGAAGAGGACACGCTCGAGCACCTCCTAGTCGCAGCCGCAAACCCTGACATCGCCAAGAAACTTTCTGCAGCCGATCTCCCTAAAGAACTCGAGGATCTCGGGCACAGCCCAGGGCTAGACCCCCACGTGAAACGCGCAGCACAGCGCGTAATCGACCGTCTGCGTGGCTGGGACGAACTTCTGGCTGCGATTTGGGAGCCGAATGCTTCGTTTGCACCTGCGAGAGCAGTCTTGCGCGACCTTGGTGGAGACGAGCCGTCCTTCGGCGTGGCTCTGCACGCGTTTGTCACGCACCCTGATCTAGTCGCGCGCATTTCCGAGGCTGAGGAACTCGTTGAGCTCCGGGCTTGGGTTGGGGTCGCGTGCGTGCTCGCCGCGTACGCGTGGGCGGACAGCGTACCCAACGAACTGTGCCGCTCACGTGCATTTGGCGTCATGCGTGTATGGCAGAGTGCCCCGCACTATCGAGAGGTGCGCCTGGCCGTTCACCTTGTCCTGTCATAGGTACTGACGCAACTGCTGCAGGTCCTGAATTTCCTCCTGCTCCTCCGCCAGATGATTTTCCGCCTTGAATGCATGATGGACGACGACACGCCGACGCGCTCAGGAATTCATGCTGAGCATATCCTATACGACCTCTCACGCGACCCGCGTGCCTTTTTGTCCCCTCACCTCGTCAAGTGTCTCCTCCAACTTCAACCTGGATTTTCTGCGATCAACGAAGCAGAGTGTACCAGCCTTCGTGCCCTAGCACGTCTCGCCGACGATGGGCTTACCGCCGCGATCCATGAGCTCTCAACCCCCCCTACGCAACCCGTCTCCGCCGACGATCTGCTCAAACTCCGCATCGCGACAGTAGTCCTCGCGCACGAGCTCGCAACTGGCGATTCAGACGAGGGCGAGTGGGCCACTCTCAACGCACTGTGGTCTCAGAATTCCCACGGATTACCTCTCCACTTACTCGCCGCCCTCGAGATCCTCACCGCCGACGCCCAGGCACATTTCTCACTCACCATCCCACCGCCACTCGTGGGTACTTCCTCCCTCGCAGACCTCCTAGCCGCGGCAAACGAGCTCCTGTTGGTCCTCGCACACCTCATACCTACCCATCCACTCCCAGGACGCGCGGCGCATGGCCTCATCAACGTCGTCGCAGACCTTTTCGCGTCGGCAGACGCGGCGGACATGCTTGCTTCTGTGGACAGCACGCGCGTAGCACTGAGCCTGCGAAATACGTGCGTCGGCGTTGTGCGCGCTCTCGAGCCCGAACTCGTCCTGCGCGCCTTGCTCCGGCGCGGCGCAGATATCGCCGGCTCTAGCGCAGCATCTCAAGACCCCGCCCGACGCGCCCAGCACGCACTAAGCCTCGTAGACCTCGTCCTACCTCTGGAGCCGGACGCCCCAGGCGCAGACGTATCTCGACGGGCCTTACCGCGCATCCTACCGGAGCTAGCGGCGTTCTTCCGCGTGCTGGACGTAGACGGACGTGCGCATCTCGTACGTCGGCTCGCAGAATTCGACGGTGGCGTGCTGGGCCTCGCGGAGTGGCTCGTCCTCGAAGAACTCCGCGCACTCGGTGATGCGCTGCGTGTCCTCGCTGCGCATGATACCGCGCATGACCCGACGCCAGCGTTATGTGCGCTCAAGGCGCACCAGGCGGTATCGGCGCTTCGCTTGCTACATGACCTCGTGCGCGGTACCGCGCCTACCGCACAGCGTCTCCTTCTGTTCATAGGCGCCGAACCGGAACCTGCGGGATTGCTTGCCGCTGCGATGAATTTGCTCCTGGTGACGCGCGCTGCATCGCATGAGCAAGTCGAGCTCGCACAGGCGCTCGTACAGTCCGGCACGCTCGACCGCAGCTTATGTTTTGTCCTCGCACTCATATTCCTACGCGCCGTACAACACGCCTCGTTACCAGCATCTACACCTACATCTACGCCCCTCGCGCTGGCTCTCACCGCGCTACGACAAGTGCCGATCCGCACTATCGAGCCAGACCGTCTCTCAGCCGAGCTAGGCGACACGGTGATCGTCATAGCCTCGACGCCCACAACGATGGCCGCCGAGGCTCCGGCAGTCCTAGCACTCCTCGAGTGGCTGGTCGAGCAGTCCCATGCGGGCTTACCGCAGCTCGCGGCGCTGCACGGTATATCCACCGATACGTTCGCACAGCTCTGCGACGAGCTCGTTACCGCACTGCCTAGTCCTCGACGTGGCGCACTCGAACATGTGCGTATGCACCTGCAGACACCACATGCCGAAGACGCCGTCCCACGCCCGCTCGTCGAGCTCCCAGCACCCGGCGCGCCCGTCCGTCTAGCGCTCGACACGCTATTCCGTCCACTCGTGCAACAGCAACAGCAGCAAGACCAAGAGCAGGACGACGCGGACATCGTGGAGATACAGACACAGCAGCCCCAGCGCGCTACTACGCCCGTACATGCCCGTGGTGTACTTAACATGGTCACGGTATCGCCCCCGACGGCGCTTCTAAGAAGTCCGGCGGTTACGGGACTCACGAGGACTTATACGGCGAATGATTTTCGTGCGTTGAGGCAGACGCCGAGTGCGCGGCAGAATACGAGCAGGTTGCCTAGCACCCACGTCGACGTGCGTTTCTTTCTCCCCTTGTTTATTTTTTGCGTGCGTTTGCTGAGATTTTTTGCGGGCTTGTAGGAGTTCCAGTCGGCGATGGCGTCGTCGTCGTCGCCGGTTATGATGCCTATGCCCATTCAGGTACTGCCGCAGAATCCGTATGGGATGGGGTTGGGGCCGCCGTTTGGGTCGTGATGCTGTGGTTTTTGGCTAAACTTTATCGTTTTTTGGGATATAAAGGTATCACACATGTGCATTTAAACGATTCGGATACTCTGTATTGATTATTTGGATATCTCGACAACACAAATACAACGAAGAAACAGAAAGCCACCCTCCTGGCTACTTCAATGATTTTAAACGGGTAATAGTGAAAGAAAAACGAGCAAAGCAGGATAGCAATCATAGCAAGGCGATGTGAGACAGCGATCAGTAGATGTAAAAAAAAAAGAAAAAAACGCATGCGTTTTCGTTCCAATGTACTTGGGCGATGGGGGTGTGCACTTCACGCAGCCGTGCCTCCAGCGCCACCGGGACCGGGACCGGCACTGCCATCCCGATTCCCAACACGGTAATCCTTCGCCTTGATATACGCCGGGGTGCGCTCGCCCCTCGCCCCGCGTCTTCTAGCCGTCGCGATCGCAGCGGCAGTAGCACCAGCGCCCGGCCGATTCCTAAACAGCTTATGACGCGTAGCATTAATATCCGCAATCGTCGCCGTAGTGGCCCCACCACCACCACTTCCGCCTCCGCCTCCATCGCTATCCTCGTCCTCCTCGTCCTCAGTACCGCGGTTCAAACGCCGGTTGATGGCGCGCTGGTTCTGGCCGGGCATGCAGTACTTGCATTGGCAGGGCGTCTCGGCCTCAGACCCGCCTTTCATGAGCCAGATGGCGTGCTCGACGAATTCCATTGGAGAACGGAAGATCTTGTGCGGCGAGCCGTAGAGATAGGCGTCGGTGCGTGGGTTGGCGGGGTCGTTGCGGTCGCCGGTCAGGTGGACCCAAAGCGTGTAGCCCTTTGGGAAATCGATGAGTCTCCAGGGTATAGTCAACGCCGTAGCTGTTAAAAAAAGACGCGTCGCGTCGCGTCAGTTACCTTTGAAAGAAAGACAGGAAAAAGAGACAAAAAAAGCCACGCACGATCGTTACTGAGCCGCTTGTCGAGCACCCAGTCCGCGAGATAAGGCCCAATCTTGTTCATCCACAGCTGGAAGACAGGGTCCCCTCGGGCCTGCTGCACGTGCTGCGAGTAATTCCCCGAATCATCGTACATTTTGCGGCGTTGTTGCCTGGATGGCAAGATGCTGGAGTCCGCATCCGAGTTCTTGATCTTGACCACGTTGGTGACGACTCGAAAACGCCGGTTCCCGCCTACCCACCCGCCTGGTGACAGCCTCAAATCGAAGTCTTCGGGAGATACGTCGGTCGGGGTATCTGGGTGTGATTGGTCCATGGTGGAGTGGTGGCCGTTTATGGTAACAATGGGTGGTGACAAATGGAGTGTCCGAATGGGGTATGATGGCCGGGAATATGGCTGGTAGGCCCTGTGGGCTCTATGCTGTTTGGTCTCTAAAAGAAAAATTGTCAATGTTGACTCTCTATTGCAGTCAATGCTTTCAACTCACTAGTTGGTGAAATGGTGAAAATCTGCTGGTTGGTGTTGGATGTTGGGGTTGTTGACTGGTTGACCACAGTCAAGCTTGATGTCAATGAGTTGAGTTGTCACAGGAATTGAGAGGTGGTATTGGGAAAACTCTACTTATGACAGACCCTTGGAAGAAAATGGGAATAATTGCAAAAAAAAAATATCTTTGGGCCCTGGTGATGGTGGTTCAAGGTTAAGGAAAAAAGTGGGGGGGTGAGGAAGAGGCAGAGACTTTATACCCTGGATGCAATTTCAAATTGTCCTAAATGAGTCACAAACAAGTCCTGCTATTGGCTGAAAAAAGCACCCCCAAAGCTATTCTAGAACCTTCTCCACCACCCTAGTTCCCACATGAGTCACAAGAACCCTCAACCATTGGCTGGTCAAGGGCACCCTTGTTCTATTATTGTGGCAGTGATCATTCACATTACTAATCGTGTACGGTCGTTACGGATGCGTGAGAATGGCAATTACTGATCCCTAAGCAAAAATGGTAATAGAATTGTCATCATGACTCCTCATGAGCCCTCCCCTGCTTGTCGACCCATCAGGTCTTCCTCCCCAGCATGTTCAGTCCAATCCTCCTCGCGGTCCCACGCTTGCCAATCCTCCTTCATCCGAGCACCCGCACTCTCGCTAGCCCTTGCACTGTGCAAATTGAGTCCAGGCACCACGGTCGAAAGTGAGTGTCGTGGCGCAGAAGGTGAGCGCCGGCGTTGGACTAGCGGAAGGCTCCGCGAGAGTGGAGGAGGCGACACACTCGAGTAGCTGATAGTAGCTGGTGTAGCCGTCGGCGAGCCGGGCAGACTAGGCGGGTACGTGTGCGTGGAGTCTGCGGAATGGCGCAGTCGCTGCGTTGCCGTCGTCGCCTGCGCCTCAACATCGTGCTTAGCCGCCTCTCCGCTGCCGTCGTCGTCGTCGTCGTCGCCGTCCTCCTCCTCCTCATCGCTATCGTGATCGTTGAAGAGCGGTTCGTGGTCCGCCGCTTCGTCCGGTTCTTCGGATGGTGTGCTGAGCCCTCCGACTCCGCCGACTTTGATGATCGAGTCGATGACCCAGAATTGGATGATGTTCATGAAGATCGGGAAGAGGCCCATCGTGCTGTGAGCAGTCCGGATTAGTAAGACACGCCAAAGGATCATACGTTAGGCGCTACTGTACGCACAATATGACCTGGACGGTGTCGCCGTTGCCGAGCCAGCTTAGCAACCACGCAGCGATGTCCGATAGAACGTGCCAAAAGGAGACGAGGGCGACGACCAACATTTTCATGGAGGTGAGGGAGACGACGTAGATGGCTAATTGGCGGACCCAGTAGTTGAGGGAGGGCGGTGTGCCGTATTGGCCTGACCGGAGCCCTTTGAGTTTTAGCTTCTCGGTGAGGTACCACGTCAGGAAGAAGAGGGTAATGTAGATGGCGTAGACACCTGTAGAAGTATGAGGCACTGCGAGACAGGCAGGGCAAATATCGGAACGTACCCAATGTGGTATCAAGTAGGATGTTGAGAAAGTAATACACACATGCGTTCCTAGATGTCCGTGTAGAGCCCACATCCGATACAACCACATTCACACCGTGCACGAACATCTGACCGACTATCTGCTTGGACACGTCGAACAACCTGCAACGGGGATGTACCCGAGTAGCGTTGTAAGAAACGCATATACGCACCATATACGCCAAGGCCGCTTTGGCTTTTCTCTCTGTCTTTTGAAGAGAAGGGAAGAAATGACAAGCACGCCCATGAGGGCCTGCACGACCTAAAGACGCCATGTTGGGGTGATCCGTCACGGAGGACGACAGGGAGATGAACCGTACCAGCGCAGTGGGGCCAAGGAGTTGACATGACTTGCGATCAACTGGATAGTCATCGAACACACCACCCGGGTCATCTGGTGCGTGTGGGAGTGACGGCGGTACTGGTGAAGTCGACATGGCAGCGTTCCGTGTTCCGTTCCAGTGAGTTCGCGTCGCTTGGCGTAAATGGCCTAGTATTATGTAATAAACGTGTAGCAGTGCTGCACAGCAATCGAGGTCGGACTCGTAGTAGGACACGTCTGGTCTCTGGTTTCTCCCACTCATGAGTTTCTTCAATAGAGGATCCCCTAGTGGTCCACCGCCACGCGCACCACCTTCGCCGTACTCGAGGTTACCAGATGGATCGCAGTCATCTTTACCGCCTAGACCACGCCCAGTACCACCTCGATTTGACGACCCCTCTGGTTACGAAAAACGATCAATTGACCAGCGTAGACCCCCATCTCTCGGAGGAAATGGAGTGTACGTTGTCAGGTTCAGATCTTTCCACACACTGCTGAACCCCATCACAGCTTCTCTGTACAACCCGCTCCAAGCGATACCCTCGCACTAAGCAACCGCCTCATCGTGAATCCTTCCGATTTCAGAGACGGAGAGCACGTCCTCGTCAAGGGCGAATTCCCACTAACAGTCAAGTACGTCCACGTCCATTCCTCACTCCCGGCGTGAACCATTAACGCACCCTCCAGATACGACGACACTCGCCGTCTTCCTCCAGGTGCCATAGGCGCAAGCGCCGTACAGCGCCAATGGATCGGCCTATCCGCCTCAGGCGACACAGTAACCGTTACAGCCCTCCCCGCACCTCCACACCCGTCCGCACCCCAATTCCTCGAGACCCTCACGCTTGAAGTCGGGTTTTTGCAGCGGAACCTCGACGCCGGTGTGGACTTTTCCGCGGACGATATGGGCGCCACGTTCGTGCGCGGCTTCGGCGGCGTCGTATTCACCATCGGACAGATCCTCGTATTCGAGTATCACGGACATAACCTGCGCTGTGGCGTCAAGAGCGTCGGCCTCCTCGAGCTCGCTGCGGAACAGCGCCGTGGAGGCGGCGCCCCGGGCTCCACCGCCCTCATGGACTCCGGCATCGTGATGGAGAAGACGGACGTGACGTTTATGAAAGAGACGAATTCGAAGATCAGGATCAAGTCGAGTGCGAGGAAGGCGGCACCGAATGCCGTCATTGCGCCGAATTTCAAGTTTGAGGATATGGGTATTGGCGGTCTTGACCAGGAGTTTAGTGCCATTTTCCGTCGTGCGTTTGCGTCGCGCGTGTTCCCTCCCGGGCTCGTGGAGAAACTCGGCATTCAGCACGTCAAAGGTGCGTGCGACCTCACTCCGCGACGATATTTTCTCACGGCACTGCAGGTATACTCCTACATGGGCCTCCGGGAACCGGGAAAACCCTCTTGGCGCGCCAGATTGGCAAAATGCTCAATGCGCGCGAGCCAAAGATCGTCAACGGTCCCGAAATCCTGAACAAATACGTCGGACAGTCCGAAGAGAACATCCGCAAGCTGTTCGCAGATGCAGAAAAGGAGGTATATATGCTCCCCTTCCCGCCTGTACTGGTAGCGTCTAACGCGGAATACAGTACAAGGACAAAGGAGACGAAAGTGGTCTGCACATCATCATTTTCGACGAGCTGGACGCTATCTTCAAGCAGCGTGGGTCGTCCAATAGCGGTACTGGCGTCGGGGACACGGTTGTCAACCAAGTACTGTCCAAAATGGACGGCGTGGACCAGCTGAACAACATCCTCATCATCGGCATGACCAACCGCATAGACATGATCGACGAGGCGCTATTGCGTCCAGGGCGTCTCGAGGTACTTATGGAGATATCCCTACCAGACGAGCACGGGCGCTACCAGATCCTGAACATCCACACGGCCAAGATGCGCAATAACGGCGTGATGGACCACGATGTCGACATCAAGGAACTCGCCAGGCTCACCAAGAACTTCTCGGGTGCCGAGATCGGCGGTCTCGTGAAGAGCGCTACTAGTTTTGCGTTTAATCGACATGTCAAGGTCGGCACGATGGCGGGCATCTCGGACGACATCGAGGATCTGCGTGTGAACGCGGACGACTTTGCGAATGCGCTCGAGGAAGTGCACCCTGCTTTCGGTGTTTCGGAGGAGGAGCTTGCACAGGTCGTGCAGAACGGGATCATACACTACGACGTCGTGGTCGACGTGCGTTTTCTGTCACCCCCACATAGCCCGTTTCTTATCTTGTTTTCAGGAATTACTGCGCTCAGGAAAGCTCTTTGTTGAACAAGTACGCACATCAACACGCACACCCCTCGTCAGTCTCCTGCTCCACGGCCCACCGGGGACCGGCAAGACCGCTCTCGCAGCGACGATCGCGCAAGCGTCCGAGTTCCCATTCATCAAGCTCATCACGCCTGACAACATGGTCGGCTTTTCCGAAGCCCAGAAAGTCCAAGCTATCTCCAAGGTATTCGCCGACAGCTCGAAAAGCCCAATGAGCGTCGTAGTAGTAGACAACATCGAGCGTCTTTTAGGTGCGTCGAATCCCGAGGTGCGGCCTCCTGAACGTGCTGACGTTATCCTTACGCAGATTGGACGCCTGTGGGACCACGGTTCTCCAATGCGGTGCTGCAGACTCTCATGGTGCTCATGGCCAAACGTCCTCCAAAGGTACGCACGCGCATACACAGGGGTCTAACTGAATGCATCTAATCATACACTCGCAGGACCGCCGTCTCCTCGTCATCGCAACATCCTCACTCCGCCCAATGCTCACCGACGTCGGCCTCGCCTCTTTCGACGCCGAACTCCGGGTCCCGCCCATCACGGACCTCAACGCGCTCGACCACGTCCTAGAAGCCGTCGAGCTCTTCCGCAGCTCGCGCGATCGCGCACGTGCGGTAGCCATGCTGCGCGAGGCTGGACTCGGACCTGAGCACGACAAGCTCAGTATTGGCGTTAAGCGCTTGCTGAGCGTTATTGAGATGGCGAGGCAGGAGCCGGAGGCTGTTGCGGAGCGGTTGACGAGCTCGTTGATGGGTCTTGGGTTCGTTGATGGGTATGGGGATGTAGATTGAGACATATACATGTGCACGGTATAACTGCACTACTGTAATAGATACACGAGTTGAGGTTGGATCGCGGGAAATGTTTTGCTTGAGGGCCGGCGCGCGGCCTTCGGCTACGGTTACGGTGTGCGTGTTTGTCGTGGTTGTTGCGTGCGCTTTTTATCATTGTTACCCAATCTTTACCCAGTCACTGTGAACGAACGGTGGCGCTCGCTCGAAGAAGGGAGGGACCGCTAGAAGAAGGACAGTTGGCAGAGCAGAGAGGGCTGTGAGGGCGATTGATCAGCTGCAGAGGTCCGTCCGTCCGTCCGCTCATTCTCCCCCTTCGCCACCCCCCTTCATTGATGAACGGCGCTTATCATCGGCACTACCTTCCCTTCTTTCTTGCATGGCTATTAAAAATTACCATTTTGGACAGGTTTTTACACGAACGAGCGAAGCAGTGGCAGAAAGAAGTCCCTGCTGTATATAGTTTTTTTCCCCCTTCTTTTTTTCATTTTCTTTTGATTATACTGTATGGCGTACAACGCCGCCAAGAAGGGCTGCTTCAAATGCGGTGATCGTGCGTCTCTTCCCTTATCACTCCCTCACCCTCCTCTTACTGTACTCCTCCTCCCCCGCACGACTAGTCGGCCATATTGCCGAGAACTGTACGTCACAAGAACGGCTATGCTACAACTGCCGCAAACCAGGCCACGAATCCTCGACCTGTCCCGAACCGCGGAGCGTCTCCGCCAAGCAATGTTACTCCTGCGGCGGCATCGGACACATCCAAGCCGAATGCCCAACCCTACGCCTACAAGGCTCCAATCAAAAATGCTACGTGCGTTCCTCCCCTCTTTCCCATTTCCCCTCCCACCCACTAAACCCAAAAACGGGGGTTTTTTTTTTGCAGAACTGCGGCCACTTTGGACATATTGCGCGCGTGTGTCCGAATGACGCTATAGAATACGCTGGCGGTGCTGGTGCTGGTGGTGCTGGTGGTGCTGGTGGTGCTGGTGTTGGTGGCTTTGCGACGCGCGCGCCGCCGCCTGGACGCGGTCTTAACGTCGCTTCGCTTCCGCCCGTCAAATGCTACCGCTGCGGCGGGCCGAACCATATGGCGCGGTACGCATATGCCTCCCTCGGTGTGCTGCTTTTAATTGATTCGTCGTACCAGGGACTGTTTGGCTCCGCCGTATGCGGTCACGGAGGATATGAACGGCGCAAAGGCGCCTGTCAAGACGTGCTACAGATGCAAGAAAGACGGCCACGTGCGTAATGTCCATCCGCGATGACGACCTTTTCCGCTGAATTTTTTTTTTTTTGCTCTTGTTGTAGATTGCGAAGGACTGTATGGAGGGCCGCGAGCCGGTCGTCGAGGAGGAGGAGGATACGGCGTGGGCCGAGGTCCAGGATGATCCCTGGGCCAATCCCGCGATGCCTGCGGACGGGACCTAGGACATAGGCCGCCTCTTTAACGAAGAACACCAAAGTTAATTTCCTTATTGTACAGCGCTGAAATTTTTTTATGTATCCGTATCGCAGTTTCGCTCGCTCGCGTGCGTTTGATGTTTCCTTTCTGTTTAATTATTTTGAATGAGCATGCGCGGGCGTTGTCTAGGTCGGTCCGTCATGATGCACCCTTAGTGTTGGACACGCTGTGTGATGGAGTCCGTGATACCATCAACATTTCCAGATACGACACGCTTCAGACTATCTCCCTGCGTTACAGGTGTTACAATAGCTAAGAGGCATAACGAAAAGAAGAATGGGAATGTATAGTCAGAAATTGTATTGTACAGTGCCACATAGGGTCATGCACCCCAAGGCGCACTCTAATGGATTCGAAAAAAAAAAAAAGTGTTACAGTACTATGCTACAGTAGGCCGCAATCGTAAATATGTCCCGATCTTTACAGTATTGTAGCACTTTTTGTAGTCGAGAAGCGCAATTCACGATGGCCCCAAGAATGACCCGGGCCCATCACGGAGGACAGTAACTACAGGGTAACTTGAATCGCCCGCTGGAGTCGCTGCAGCTGCAAACTGTGACTTCGAGACTCGGTTCTTGTACTGAACCTGTTACCTGTAACATTTTTCCTTACAGAGTTTTCTCAAGAGTTTTCTCATTTACACAACGCGAAGAAACCAAGAAAAAGGAACCTCGCAATGCGTTGTCAGTGAGTCAGGGTCGTCGAACTGTAAACCTGCGCCCCTCCCACCTGTCCACATTCTCTTCAATCCTCTTACGTCCTCTTTCCTTTCTTCGTTTCTGCTTCTTTCTATTTGTCCACGCCGCTCAACCAATTGCAAGTCTGAGCAAGTTAAACCCTGTCCTCTGCCGGAAGCGAAGCGGAATACCAGAGGAAATTAAGGCTCAAACGGTCAAACCCGATTTTTCCTTACTCGACGCCCACGAGCAGAGGAATCAGCCCGAAAACTCGAAGAGGCTGCTCTGAGAGGAAGTCTTCTGAGTGGATGCGGAACTCGGAAATGACCCTCCGTGACTTCGGACATGCGAAAACCTAATAACTCCACAGGGGTAAGTTAGAAGCGAAGGACAAAGATAAAGGGCGCCTGCGCTCCGAAGAATGGGGCATCTCCGGGCCCTCTAAATCACGCGGAGGGGCGGAAGAACGGACCCGTTCGCATTGAAAGTAGAATGTGTGTGAGTCTGTATACAACTCTGCGAACAACCCCGTGAAGCTTGCCGTGAAGTATTGAAACAAACTCGATTCCACAAACCTTGCTAGTGGCATCGCCTTGATACAACAACTACAACGTTCTAGAAAGGATAAACATCCCCCTACACGTTCAAGCCCACACGTTCAAGCCCACACGTTCAAGCAAGGTTTCTGGTGGTGTTGCCCAGTTGTGATATGCATCTGACTAAATTTGGCAAAATTGCGGAATGGAATACCGAAGCGGGTCAATTGAGGTTGCTCTGTTGCGGTCACTGTTATGCATGTATATTTAAACGACTCGGACTGCTACTAGGTAAGAGTATTCAACTTACGTTCGTCGTGTTGTCGAGTGTTCAACCTTCAACCTTCAAGTCTCTCTCTGCGATCCTCTTCCTTACATTCCTCGACACTCAGCTTTGCCAAGGGTAGATATGGATATCGACACCCAGGTCTCAGACTGGCAGCCACAAATTCTCACATACCCTCAGTCCCCAACCTGCATAGATATGGATGATCTTGAGGCGAAGGGCTCAGACCGACAGCCAGAAATTTACTCAGTCCCCCCGACTCCACCCCTTCTGGATAGGGATCCAGAGGCTGTAGAACCGCCAAATATCAGGAGCTGGAACGCTCCTGCCTCACAACCCGCCGCTAATTACGGAGACCCTTCTGACGGATTTTGGTCGTTGTACCTCGATTTGTCCGACAAGATGGGCGATAAGGTATTTGAGAGTTGGAAGGCAGATGCAGAAGGAATCCTCATATTTGTGGGTCTTTCTCCAGCGCATTTTGTATTCATCAATCTAAACCGCATGTCGAAGACTGGTCTATTTTCCACCGTCGTCGCCGCCTTTATTCTTGAAAGCTACAAGATGTTGTCACCAGATTCTGGCGATACGACCAATGCGATCCTCACTCAGATACTAGTATCTGGACAACTTGCCAACATCTCTAATGCCACACCTCTCACGAGCGTCGATGCGTCGGGCACTCATCCATTCAAACCAACAGCTTCCGCCGTCAGGGTCAACCTGCTATGGTTCCTCAGTTTGGTGCTCAGTCTGAATTGTGCGCTTTCTGCGACGTTGATGCAACAATGGGCGCGACGGTATCGGGAACTCACTGGGAGCGGTGGTGCGCCTCACAAACGCGGGCATATCCAAGCATATATATTTGACGGCATGACTAGATTCGGATTTCTAGCACGAGTCATCGTGCCAATTTCCACGCTCCTGCACATCGCCGTCTTCCTCTTTTTTGTCGGTCTTGTCGAGTTCCTTTTCCCGATCTACACGGCCATCGCGTATACCACCCTCGTCTCCATCGGAATCTTCGCTTTCCCGTACGCAATATTGACGATTTTGCCAAGCTTTTTTTTCAATTGCCCGTTTGGCACACCCCTGTCCGGGATTACATGGCGTCTATCCCAGCTTTCCCAGCTCGGATTTCTTTGGGCCCGACTCAAAATTGGGGGCCTATTTCATACCCTCTCGTTTAATCAGACCGACCGACGCGCGGTTGGACGTCGTGAGTGGAGGGAGACGATCGAAAACCGGCTCGAGAAACGTCGACTGTGGCTCTCGCAAGGCCAACGGAAACTGGTTGAGCACAGCGCCTATAAAGCCTATTCAACGGTCGCCACGAATGCCCTTTTGTGGACACTCCGGGCTGTCGACGAAGACAAGGAGATCGAAGACTTTGTCTCACGGATCCCTGGAATCTTTGAGTCTCGTGTTATCTCAAATCCGATCTGGGCAATTCTTCCTCTCATGTCCGATCGCTTTGATCGCAACTTGGGATCCCGTCTATGCGATCTCCTCAAGACGTGTATACCAGAAACTTCGGATCTCGACGAAAAAATGCGCATATGCCGTCTGCGGGTTTGCGTGAAGTGCCTGTGGTATTTTGGAAATGCGTACAATACAGATGAGTACAAGTCTCTGTCATTTTCGCTCCTGGTCACACTCGCCAGTCCAGAGATCATTCGTTGTGTTCAGGTCGAACAGGACTCAAGTATCCGTGTATTAGGACGTTGTTTCGGAGCGTTGGTTGCAAATAGGCTCACATCCGGCGACGTCAGGTCACCCATTCGTCCCTCCGTTGTCCCATCCGCTACCACTCTGGCTTGCCTCTCTGCTATCCTCGCTATCGAAGAACATGACGTAGAGCTTTTGCTTAGGAAGCCTGGTTCGGCCGCAATTGCGAACATGATTTCACTCACCTTTGGCGAGGTCGGCACCGCGCTTGCCAGCGCGGCTCCATCAAAGGTGCGGGATATGGTCCAACAGACTCTTGCCACCCTTTCTCGGGCTCTTCCGTCTGAAGACCATGAAGACGACGCCAGTTCGCAGCTATCTCAGCCACTCGCTCTACTCGCCGGATCTGACAGGAAGTTTGAACGTGCCCTCGTATCCTACTTCCATGGCCTCGGGATGGCCATACAGGGCGCCTCACCCCTCTCCGAAGAAGTTCGCACAAGCTGCCTGCGGATGTGTCTCAAGGGCCTCTGGCTTTGTGGAAAAGCGTACCATGATCCCTCCAACCAGCTTCTTCCCAATTCCCCCCTCGTGCTTGCCAGCCCGGCGATTACTCACCTCTCTCAGACCGAACATCCAGTCGCTCGTATCACAGGGCGCTGCTTTGGAGCCTTGATAGTAAGCAAGCTGGTGGGCGCGTTTATGTCTCCCAATCCCCTTAGTGACCGCGACCGTGCCGACAACGTGGAACTGGCTTGCCGCATATTGTCGATCTCTGTCTCTCAGTACCGTGAGGATTCACTTTTACCTCTCCCGTGCCAGCTTCTCGTCATCAATTTCCGGAGTGTCGCTTCCCTCATGTCGGGCGAGATCGACACCTTATTCACTGCCGAAGGGGTGCGGGCGGACATCCTGACCACAGCCTACGACACGCTCCATATCCTCAAGAAACATCTTAATGAAGTTGTGCTTCGTCCCTTGGACCGGCACACACACCAGTTACTGGATACGATACATGCGATAGTCACAATGTATGCCGAGCGCTCAGGCTTACAACAGAGCCAACTCAAGGAGCAAGCGGTGCAGACATTAGACCAAATGCGGCAGGTATTGGCAGTCCTACTTCCCGATGTGAGTAATCAACAGCCACCATGATGCCACACAGCGATCGTTAATGGTTGGTCATTAGGAGTAATAAGATGGAAACCCTGCGTGAATGCAAATCGATCAGGAGGCGCCTTTGATTCCCTTGCTTTGATTAGTTTTACCCTGGAAGTTGAATAGAAGTTCTTGTTCTATATGTATATGTTATCCAGATGTCTTTGACACGAGTCATTCCGCCGCTTCTTGCTACCTACCTATTCTGTCAAGTGTTTGTACTGTATGGAGTCTCGCATCCATGTCCCTCATCTGTTGCGCTTGTGCTCTAGTCTCTCTCACAATTCGACTCTGGTCTGCTGCCTGCTCGTCAGGCGTAGGAGGAAAAAAAATTCGCCTGATAAATTCAATCAAGTATCGGCTCTTCCGTCGTCTATCTTCAAGTTGGGTCGGCACAGTTGTAGTGACGTTCCGTCCAAGCGGGTGCGCTTTCTGCGAGTCACAAAGTCAATCCTATTGTACAGCGCCTCAATTCCTGTATCCGTGTAATAGTTCTCGCGCGCGCTTGTCGTTTTTCTGTTTATAATTGAATGAACATGATGATGCGCCGGCGGGTGCTTTGCCAAGGATCGTGCCGTGTAGCTTACGGATATCTATGACATTGGCATCGCGTCTACGATCGGAGCCCGTTCGCCGCATGAATTCCAATCGAAAGGGGCGTACTTAAGGTCGACCTCGTCGTCAAACCACCTTTTGCCTTTATTCCTTCCATCCCCACTTTATTCCAGAGCTCTCGATACCGTAATATACCCGAGTTTTCGTTCGCTTGACGTCGACGACTGCTGTTGGTCTCTCAAGAATCCGGCGGATCAATCGCTTGTCTCTTGCAAGCGGAACGAAACGAACGCTTTGCGAGGTTATCTTATCCCATCTCATGGTAGCTCTCTTCCTGATTCTGCACCAGAGGTTTTCACTCACACGCGCAAATTCTGTCACTTGAAAAATTGGCTTACGCCCAAGCTCACGCCAGGCACCTGACAACCTTATCATGTGCCAATTTTTTTCACTTGCCAAGCGGCCAAGTGAATCGATGGAGCTTCCACATGCCAATCGCATGGGCGCACGTCACCAAAACTATGGATTGACGCACTGATGCACATCCTTGCACATGACATACCAATAGTAAGCATGCCGATCTTTATAACTTGTTTGGGAGGGGAGAAGGCATCATTCCAATAGACAAAGATGTTCAATCACGTGATGCGGAGATTTCGACGACTTTGAACAGGAACAAGATGAACAGGACGTCGTACAGAGTATCTCTTTGTTTTTCACTGCTACGCACCTCACATTCTCCCTTATGATCAGCTCAGCTCTTCCGCTGTCTCCCTACCTTATTAGTGCGGAATTTACGTGACCCCTCCTGTCGTGCCGCTTCCGACTCGGACTGTCCTTGCGTTCCACGGCCATGTAAAGAGTAGGCCATCCCCTCATTCCTATCTTCACTTACATTACAGGACTAGTGGGAACGTACATTCTTAAATGGTTTGATTGATGCGCCGCCCGCCTAGGTTTAAGCTCAAGAACCATGATGATCGCCCATCGTATCCCACACGTCACGGTGATATCCTTCAAACAGCTCGGTACAGGGTCGCATCAATACAGTACGTAAAATTTGACTATGAGATAAATAGATTACCCTGTGCAGCGGTACCACATGCGCCAGCGGAGCGTCTTTGCTCCACTTGTCTCCGTCTCTCCAACACTCCCAAGGTGCTAGGTGACCCTCTATGATGGCGGCAAGTTCCAGGAATCAACGTCCCTGTTTCCCACTTATGCTATTAGTACTGAATGGAGGTCAAGGATCTTTGCACGTGGAGACTGGAGCCACTCGGCACTGCGCGGCCTTACGAGTAAGGCATTCTTCGTTCCGTCCACGGTACTGCATTGTTCCGCCTCATCTATACCCGAAGTGAATCGTTACTCCACCAGCTCAAACGTATTTGTATGCTGTCTGTTCATCTTTCTTTCTGCTCGGATAGTCGCTAAGCAGGCAGGCTCATATATGTACCGGCGGGCCCTATCTCTCGGTCTCTTGCGGCAAATCTCTCTATGGCTTAGACTTCATTTCGTACACAGTCGGAGTTGCAGAGCGGGGCAGGCGCAAGACGATGTGAAAGGTAAAAAGAAAGATCGCACGATGTCACGGTGGGCATGAAGTCCAACTAGGCATCTACCCAATCCCCTCCCAGCCAAACGATCCGAGTACCCCCTTTTCTTACCCCATTCTTAGCAACAATTTCCCCGAGGATGCCGGGTGCGGGTACCTCGACTGCAACTTCAGAAGACAGGCTTTCGGTGACTGAGATTGTCGCCATATCTGGGAGGCCGCCACATCGCCCATCTGTGAGAGATTTGCCCTTCTTAGCGCCCCCGCTTCTGGGATGCGTATCGGATGGGGGGATGATTTTTTAAGCGATCACCTCTCTCAAGGACAGTTGTAAAGCTCAAATAACACGCGGTCTAAACTTTGACTCTTTACCAGACTTTCGCGATTTTGGCCTGATCATGTGCAATGGAAAGCCTGGGTTGGCATCGATCCCCGTTGCAGGGGTAAGTGAGCTATGCTGAGATTGGAATGGCCTATAACTCCGTCCCACTAGTGGCTGCTGTCCTAGGACGCGTACAGCTGGCGTTGGGGCTTCTGATAGCTCTGGGCGTAGCTAGACCCTTGAGCGTTGCGGGAAGAAACAGAACAGAAAAAGTCTTGAACCACGTCAATGACGAGAGATCCACTGCCATACATGGCCACGGCGACTTAGCGTTCTCCTTCTTCTCCCAACAGACCCGATAAGGCTGCTTCCTTGGAAGCACTTTTTCTGGAATGCGCACACACTCTCCACTCCCCTGGACCCTGGTAAAGCCGTGATTCACGCCCCTTCGTGCGTGGCCCTTACCCCAACCGGGGCCGTCAGTCCAAATTTGCTCCACTGATTTCGATCAAATTTACTGTCACGCCCTGTGTCGTGTCGCCCCTCTTCAAACGAGGGTGCAACAACAAACTTTATTGAAGGTCGACGATGAAATCTGTCAACAACAGACGTCTGATCGATGATCGCCGACACATGCACGTGCAGCTCTAGCCAAGCAAGTATCGTCGAGTCTAATCGACTGTGCGGGAGCAGACGGAGATCCCGGATTTGTGTAGTAGCCGGCGGGAAGTGTAGCTAAAAATCCCACGTTGTGCGTAATTCTTTTTGTGCGCGTTCCGCCATTCCATGAGCGAGTCACCCTCCTGTATGTCACACAAAGATCAGCGTCGTGTTTTCGTTGTCTTTTCTACTGCTGCGGGGAAGCAGAGGAGGACTGCGGCGGCTGGCAGAGGAGGGCTTCTTGACGAACACACGCAAAGTGCGTGTGCGCGCGCCTAAATACACCCATACACAAACAGTACACATCAGATACAGTTACACGTCAGTTGAGGCCGCAGAGACATCGTTAGTACATGTACACGAAACGAGGCGATCTAACTCATTCACCCTCCTTCGCCACACGTGTCTTTCTCCGAAATTAACGTGTTTCTCCGGCACTCACCTTGCCACTCCGACATGGTTAGTTTAGCTTCTTCGCTCTTTGATTGATGTTTTTTTTTTCGGGTCCTCTCAATTAGTCCCCTTTGGCTCATCTAAGGGATTTTTTCCTTGTACGAAAGACCGCCCAGACTCAATTGGAATTACAGTCGCCTGCCCTGGGCAGAGGCGCTGCGCTGCGTAGCCGATGCAAGGGTAGGGTAGCAGGGTCCGCCACCACATCAACAGGGTCATCACCTATGCGACTCGGATTCCGGCGGGCCGTGCTATCTTTCGCTCAGATCAAGTGGCGTCTGGAAGGTATAAAAGGGTTCCCATTTGTGCTAAGCTTGCTCATCGGTGTGCCGACATACTTTCTTTTCGACAACTTGCCTTTTCACTCACCCTGTGAGTGTCTTCGCCTCCTTCTCCCTCCCGTCTGTCGCGCTGACACGCTGTCCCCTCTATAGCTGTCGTCAACTCCTCCTTCAGGGGCGAGAGATCATCTTCGCTTGATCGCATTCCATCCGCTTCTTGTAAGGTCGTTTGGCGGTCTCGCGCGAGGTGCGTATTCGTGTTTTCCTGTTCTGTCGTCGCGCGTTAATGATTTCCCCAGGGTCTCCCTTTTTCGAGCTCTCCTAGCGGCCTTGTCAAGAAGTGGCATGCGGGCAGCCGCAGATGAGCTCTTGGCTTGGGAGGCCTTGATGGACTCTTTAGTGGTGCGTTATTGGCTCAATCACTGCTTCCTTGATGTTTACTGAGACGCTATCGTTATCTTAGGGATGTGTGCGGGGGTTGGTTCGGTGCCCACGCCCTTCTTAGCTCTCAACATTTGCTTATGTTTCGCATACATGGAAAATCCTATGCCCCCTCCGTTTTTTCTTAAACCTCGACGCGTATTTGAGTTGTGTGCCGGACAGACCGAGTAAGGGTCATGATATCGCGAGTCGCCGTCCGTCCCATCCCGTTTCACCTGCGCCCCCTTGCGCCGCCATTTGGTTTTCCGGAAACATTGTTTCCGTGCGGACGAGCGCGCCGAGCTCGCTGTCCTTGAAGTTTTGCGCAGTTTGAATCGCCCATTTCCCTCTTTTTTTGTCGACAGACACCTGGGACCTGAGAACGTAAAAGTGTTGAGATCATGTGATTGCCCCGTCACCACACTTGCTTGTACTGTACATGCACATTGTTCACTCTGCGGTTCCCACCGCAGCTCGTAGTATCTGGCACGCACACACGCATCATGTGCAACGACGGCACCTATTCAAACTCCCAGACTTGAATTCGCTCCCCTACCCGTTTGCAGACCCGGCCGGCGTCAAGCCCCAGACCTACCACGAGCACAAGGTTCTCCCGTACGTGCGTACGGGCAACCCTTATCCCACGTTGGCGAACTCAATGTCCGTTCACCTAGGTATACGCGCCGCCAGTTGTATGCGGTCGTCTCTGATGTTGGCTCGTATGCTTCCTTCGTCCCCTTCTGCACGCGCTCGCACGTCCTGCGCCCACTCGCGCCCATCGATCCCAACAACAACACCCAGACCTCACAGAGCGGCGTCGCACTGCAGATGGAGGCTGAACTGACCGTCGCCTTCCTCGGGTTCACGGAGCGCTACACGAGCCGCGTGACGTGCGTGCCCTACGAGTCCGTCCGGGTACGTTCCTCCTAGCATACAATTAAAAAGAGACTTTTCTTTTGTTAACGAGTTCATTGTGTTTTTATTTTTGTTCGACGTACAGGCGGTTGCTGCGTCGTCAACCCCGCTTTTCAAGACGCTCGAGACAACGTGGCGTTTCCAGCCGGCGGCCGCCGGAGCCGTGACCTCGCCAGGCAGTGCAAGTGTTGACGACACCGGGCCGACGATCCTCTCGCTTGACCTTGCGTATGAGTTTGCGAATCCCCTGCACGCCGCCGTGTCTGGTGCATTCTTTGGTAAAGTGTCGACGTTGATGGTCAAGGCATTCGAGGAACGCTGCGTGAGGGTTTACGGCCCTGGGTAGAGTAGATACAAGGATCATAATTTGAGACAAAAACGCGTTGTGGTGATTGATTTAACCTGATCTCAAATGTCCCAAAAATGGCGACAGAAATTGATTCCGGTTGTTTGAATGGAGTTATGTAGGGAGAGTTGCTCTTCGATACCGTATACCCTCCGCTGTCCTGTACTTTTACGTTTTTTCTCTCTCCCGTCGTTGCCATTCCACGACACGATCAAAAATACCCTCCTCCAACTGCAGCTGCTAGCCTGTTGCTGTTGGCACGATGAATGGCGTCCGTCGCTTCCTCGGTAACCCCACCTCTGCGATCACCACCAAGGACCTCCCGGGCACCTCACGCTCACCGAGCCCAACAAAAGAACTACCCCCGCCGCCCCCTACAGGCTTCACAACCCGGGGTCTCTTCATTCGTAAAGATCGCAAACCCCCACCGCCCGTTGCCGGGCCCTCATCGACAAATACCTCGCCGACGACGACACCTCCCCCACTACGTCGTAAGATACCCCCACCCGAATGGGACGAGCTCCCAGATCTACCCCCGGACCTACCACCACATCCACCGACGAACGGCGTGAAGCAAGTGAACACGCGTGATGCGCTGTTACTCAGTTTGATGTCGTCCGAGGCGATGGTGGACAGCCGAGGTTATGAGATTCTGAATGCAGAAGAAGTCGAGGAACTAAAGAAGGTACGTGTCCTGTTTCAATATCCAACGATGTCCGGAGGGCGACGATGGCGCGCCGCTGTTCCAGGGAGCTCGTCTTGCTCACGTTGGTCGGGGTGAATTTTGTGCCTGCCGAGGGGGAGGCGTGGTTTGCGCTGCTCGAGCGTGGAGAGCCCTGTTACTGTACTCGCCCGTGCCCACTAACATCTTCCTTCACAGGAGCACACAATCCTATCATCACGCGTCGGGGCTCTCCAAAGAAAACTCGCAACCGAGACCAAAATCCGCGACGCCGCACAAAACCTCGCCCGTCTTAACTCCTCATCATCATCGACACCCTCGTCCTCCTCGCGCATATCGCGCCAATCAACGACCGCGCTCGAGACATCAGAGCGTAAAGTAGACGCCGCGCAGACGGAGCTCTGGCGTGTCCAAGAGCGCACTGCGAACGTCACCCAGCGACTGCTCGAGCACCGCGCAGGCGTACTAGCGACTGTGCTCGAAGTCGCCGAGCGTACGCAGGCGAGCGAGCAACACGACAACGGCGATGGCACGCTGAGCCCAGTATCCAGCGTTTCTGGCACCCTGGCGCCCAAATTCGACGGCGCGCATCTCTACGCGGGCCACGAGGGCGCCCTATTTCCCGCGAAGCAGCAACCGCGCGGGGCCCAGCGGAAAGAACTCGAGGATCTCCAAGCCCGACTGGACGCGTCCGAAGCCCTCACAAGACAACGAGAAGCCGAGCTCGAGGGCGCACGCGCGGCGGCTGAGGCCGAGCTAGAGGAAGGGCGCGCCGCAGCCGACGCACGCGCGGCCCTAGAGTTCGATCTAGAGCAAGAGCACGCTGCACTCGAGGAAGAACGCAAACGCACGGAGGAGCTCGAAGGTCGTCTAGCGTTCCTCGAGCTGGAAGTCGAGTCTTCCTCCGCGCGCGGGAGCGATACTGCTGTGCGGCTGGAGGAGCGCGTGCGAGCGCTCGAGCGGGAGTTGTCGAATGTGGCGGCTGAGGCGGAGCGCGTGCGGGCGGAGGCGGAGGCGGAAGCTGAGGCGTGGGCAGCGGAACGTGCGCGCTTTGAGCAGGAGGAGACTCGATGGACGCAAGTCGCGGATGGCATCGAGGGGGAACGCGCACGGTGGGAGCAGGAGCGCGAGGAGCTCTCCGCGCAGGCGAAGGACCAGGTCACAGCTGCGGCGGACGGCCTGCGCGCGCTCGTGCAGCGCTTCGACGTCCCGCTCTTCTCGCGCGAGTCCGGTCTGGCCGTGCTCGTCGACGCCCTACGACGGCACCTCGAGAAGCAGACACAACGCGCCGAGGAATCCGAGCTCCTACTCGCAGCGGAGGTAGAGAAGCGAGCAGCCCTGTCGAACGAGCTGGAGACCGCCAAAGGGGAGATCCAAGCTCTGCAGGCGCGCACTCCCATAAGTGTGAGTGTGCTCCACTCGCTGCTGCGGAGTCAACGCAATGTTCAGACCCCACGCAGAGCAGCCGTCCTTCCTCGACTCACACCGCCGTGGAACCGCGGCCCACCTCCGCGCTCGCCTTCGCCAAAGACGCCACAGGCTTCGTGGCGATCCTCCAGCCTCTCTGGGCGACGCTCCCGTCTCCCGAAGCGCGCGCCGCACGGCTCAGCGGCGCCACGCGGCCTTTCCGCGCCGGCAGCGGGCGTACGTCGCCCAGTATGCGTGCGGGCGCACCAGGCAGCCACAGTCCGAACGCGGTGTCAATCAGCGATATGGACGTACGTGCGCTCAAGAGCCTCTACAGCACCAACACCAACACCAACACCAACGGCGCGACGTCCAGCCCCGGCCCAGGCACACCGGGCTCATTACCGCACTCGCCTTTGCCCGACGGAACGGGCACGTTCAGCGTCGAGGCGTTCGCGCTGCGCGTGCAGGCGCTCGTTGCGGATGATCGGGCGCTGATGGAGAGGCTTATTCGGTTCGCGCAGGCGCATGATTTGCTCAAGAAGAATGCGGAGCGCGCGCAGAAGCTTGCGCAGGACAGTAATGCTGCGCTGGAGACGTACCAGCGCCAGGTGCGCACGCTTGAGGAGCAGCTCGCTCGCTCGGACGGCATGTATGCGCTTCACTCCGTTTCTTCCTACATACTGCGTGGATTGTTGATACCCTTTTTTTTTTAGTCAGGAACAGCTTGATCAGCTTGCTGCGGATAAGCTTGCGGTCGAGGAGCGCGCCGCCGAGCAGGCTGAGACACTCCGCCAACTCACAGAGGCGAACGCAACGCTGTCCTCGCGCGCGCTACAGCTTGCAGAAGACGCAGCGGCGGCGCAAGAAGATCTGCGCGCGGTGAAGACAGTATCGGAGCGCGAGCAGGCACAGCGGCTCGCGTTGCTCGAGGAGATCAACCTCGTGCAAACGGAAAACGGGACTCTGCGTCAGCAGCTGCGCACGCTTGGGAAGCTATAGCTCTAACGATTCGGGTGCATGTTTTCGGTTTTCTTTTTCTTTTTGGCAAGTGGGGGACGCTGCCCGTGCTGTGCTTATTTCTTGTTTTTTGCTTCACGCATTTTTTCTATCTACTTATTGTATTGTTTTTTCTTCGGGGTTTTTTCATGTGGTCGAGTTGAAACACAGTGCACATAATTCTTTGACGATCACTAAGAACCGGACAACTTGAATGAGTTTAGCGCTGTGTAGGCACGCATTGTACGCATCCTTCATGTCTGCAACCATATCTCGATGTCGGATTCCATGTACGCACGGCACTCATCGTACTCATCAACCATCTGGCGAGGAGGATATTAGCGCCGGAAAGGCGTTGATACAGTGTCGTTACGTTTTACGTCTGCACTTATCCGTAAGTTAGCACAGCCTGAGCACTGCAGCCTTTCGCACGCTATCAGACCTGTTTCCCCCGCATCGCTCTATCCCCTCCGTTCTCACCTACCCTGCCCGCCCAAATGGGTGATAATCAGCACCCATCCCAGTGGACGCAGCGTGGAGCTGCGCATGAACTCCGGACCTATTCTCTCAATATATTTAGAAATGGCGACGGAAGATGACAAGAAGATGGTTGAGGGCTGGAAAGCGGATGCAGATGGCATCCTTATCTTTGTACGTCTCTCCTCTAGCCCGTCATCGACTCACTGGTCGAAGCCTAGTTTATTCTCCCCCCGCTGTGGCATCGATGATCTCAGTGTCCATTCAGGACCTTCAACAAAACCCACAGAACACCCCCAATTTCTACTTGCCCAATATTCATCAGGCTACAATGGGTCCATTTGGGTTAATCGTAGCTTACGATTAACCCAAATGGACCCAACCACCTGAGTTCCTCACTTTTTCTCCACCCACGTGTGCTGTCTGGGTCAGCTCGCTTTTGTTTTATCAGCTGGGTCATCAGCCTCACCTGTGCCCTCCTTGCGACGTTCCTACAGCAATGGGCTCGAAGATATCGGTATCTCAGGCTCACATATTCTCGTTACAGTCCACACAAGCGGACACGCATTCGTTCGTTCTTTGCGGAAGGTATACCTCCGTGGACAGTCGAAATATTACCCACGCCTCTTCACATCTCCCCTTTCCCGTTCTTCACCGGCCTCGTTGTGTTCCTACCCAACGTTAATCTTACAATTCTAAAGTTGGTGTTGTCGTGGATCGGCGTCTGCATGGCTCTGTACGGACGCATCACATTCATCGTCATGACAGTCCATATTACACACTGTTCGAAGATACGGGAGATCGTCCTCCATGCCCTTTGCATGGCTGGTAGAATACATATTCTTGTTGCTGAATATCACCATCACTTTCTGGATCTTCTGATCCTTCTTCACGTTTCCAGTGTGGCGAAAAATGAGTAATAGCGAGTTAGAGTAAGAGGAAACAAGAGGCGTGCATTCCAGGACGCGGGAGCGGGGGCGGGCTGCAATAGGCGCTCGTCCGTTCATTTTATCCTTTTCTTGTTGCCTCAGTCCCAGCCGACGCTCCTCATTGCGCGGCAGAGGCACTTTTAACATGACAGTGAACCATCCGCCAAGTCTCTTCGTACGATATCCGGTACTCTCCAAGGCACATATTCTGCTTTTACAGGCAGCCCCGGAACGTTTATAACCAACATTATTGCCGTACCCACCATCATTGCATGTGAAAGCGTGTCTAAGTGGCGACAATGCCGACCTTGTCGGCACGGGCGTCTTAGGAAGGAGGAGAATGAGAGGAGACCCCAGCGGCCGGGGGGTCATGCAGATACTGCCCTTGGTTTGCTAATAAGGTGCGCGTTGCTTCACTTCTTCACCTTCTCGTATTCTCATGGCATGGAGGGTTACAAATAGTGCCAAGCCTTTTTACATGACATCGCAGCTGACGACACTCAAGGCTCTGCGCCAATTCATGCTCTATGTCCGATTTGTTTTGTTGGGCTTTGCTCCCTCCCTCCGCACCACGCTCGTTGGTATCGCGTCTCCAATGCGAAACCTACTTCCATCCATCCAAAGCACGACAACACTCCACCGCGGCTGCGTGGTTATGCCCGCGGGGTGGGATAGTTGGGGGAAGTTTTCGGGGGCGAGCCTGGCACTCGAAACGGTCTACGTCTCTCATGTACTGTATCGCAGCACTAGGACCTCAAAGTATGCACTCCTGAACTCATCATTCTAGAACACTTCAATCCTGATGAACGCAGCCGACCTTGCTCCCGCTCAACAACCTGACACTCGAACAAGCCCTTCTTGCCAAGGATAACGACGAGAACTCGTGACGCCTGGCTCACGACTGTGTGGGATTTTCCGTCCTCCGCCTTTCCACCGACGCGTGCGCCGCTGGCTGTCAAGCGTGCGCTGGCAGATACACCCTTGGCAGCCTACGCCTCCCTCGGAAGTTGCATGGGCGCGCTGACGTGGCCTATCCCCCGAAGGGGGAAGCCGAGTCTCAACACCATAGCGGTGACCCCTGGTGCTACCACAGTGCTGCGACAGGGAAGCCGGCGGCCAGAGGGCCGAGGACGTCGGGTGGTAACGCTGGTGGTGGTGGTGCGAGTGGGAGTAGAGTTTCGTAGACGGACGCAAATGCAGGCAGTGGGATGGAGGATGCGTAGAAGGATTCGCGGCGCTTGCTCAGCTATAATCAACGAGTCCTCATCCGTATCGTTGTTGTTAGTGCTTATTAATGACACTCGAAGCCACTGCAGTGGCGACCGTGCTTCTAGATGATGTCCACCGTGTCACGAATAGGGCTGTGCACTGTATGCACTTTTCCTGAACTCTAGTACGAGGCCGGGTCGTCATCCGGGTTCTCTCGTGTTGATGATGTAAGCGGCTGGGAGCGTGGTCAGTCCAAGTTCGCCGCGGGCCGTGCAGCACTAAGTTACTGTACTTACACCCACTGCCCGGCACGGCATGTCCCATCCAAACCAGAATTTCAATGCACCTAATCCCGAAATCGGTACGGATTGCTTACTTCGACACTGCTCTATTACCACCGTTCTGACCTCAGGCTGATCGAGAAGGTATCGACCATTACCCACCCGGGCCACCCCAGTCGGCACAAAATCAAGCATCGCATAATGTATCTGATTTTGTTGATGGCTCCGGACATATCTTCTCCATGTACTTGGAAATGGCGACAGAAGAGGATAAGAAGATGGTAGAGAACTGGAAAGCTGACGCCGACGGAATCCTCATATTTGTGCGCCTCCATCGTCTAATGTAGTGCTTAACGCCGAGTCGATGGTCATAGACTGGTCTATTCTCCGCTGCTGTCGCGTCGTTGATCTCAGTGTCCATTCAGGATATTCAAGAGAATCCGCAAGACACCTCCAATTTCTACCTCGCTAACATTTACCAGACTCTTACCGACCCAAATAGCTCCAACATCTCCAGTTCGCCTCCTGCTTCCCCACCCCCATTCTCTCCACCAAACTCCGCAGTGTGGGTGAACGCACTCTGGTTCTTGAGCTTGGTGATCAGCCTCACCTGTGCTCTGCTTGCGACGTTGCTGCAGCAATGGGCACGACGATATCTCAAGACCACTCAGTCACGTTACAGTCCACACAAGCGAGCACGGATCCGTACATTCTTTTCCGAAGGCGTCGAGAAGTGCCTCCTACCGTGGGCAGTCGAAGCTTTGCCAACACTTCTACATATTTCCCTATTCCTCTTCTTCGCTGGCCTCGTTGTATTCCTATGCAACGTCAATCTCACGATCTTCAAGTTAGTATTGTCGTGGGTCGGCCTTTGCACGGCGCTCTACGGTTGCATCACATGCATGCCAATAATCCGTCATGACAGTCCATATAATACACCACTCTCATTGCCGGTGTGGCACATTGTTACTGGGTCATTGTTTCTCGTCTATAGGTTTCTTCTGTGGTTTAACTGGATCGTTCGGTATCGTTACAATACTTTTCTTCGTTTTCTCAAGCTGGAGCAAAGTCGTCGCAAATCACTTTTGCAGGGCATGCGGAAGACAGCCGAGGAAACTGCTCTGAGCTCACCATCGGGGGTCGACACTCGTGCCTTCATGTGGACATTCGACTGTTTGGATGAAGACCACGAACTAGAGAACTTCTTTGCTGGCTTACCCGGCTTTCGCAGGTCCACTGTTGTCGATGACCCCCTACCCAGTATCACTGAAGAGCAAAAGCAGAGGCTGTATGAAGGATTACGTGGGTTGTTGTACCGCACTTTCTCATCCGACTTACTGCCTGCGCCTTCCAAGAACCGGAGAACCATGATATGCGCGAAGGCTGTCGACCCAGAACACATGCCCGACGCATGTAGTATCATCGACGCAATACTGTTCAAATGTCGATATAGTGGCTTTCTGGCCACCGGCATTGCGAAGGTTTTGAGAGGCTGGAGAAATAATGTGGACGAAGATAAGATTTTGTACGCACAGGTCACCATCGCCGAGATTATCGCAAGAATGCAACCACGCGACGACTCTTGGTTTACTCTCGCATCCAATGAACTGAACGTCCCGGAAGTTGTTCTCAGAGACTACGCTGCTCATGGCGACAGTCTGTCACTTGCCATCTTGATTCACGTCGTTCGCCAGCAACTTACCCTTTTCAGGAAATCGCCCTGGCCGCGATACGACTTCTCGTTCGTTCTGGCCACAGTTTCGAACTTCAACGTAAAAAATACGTCGCCGAAATTGCAGCACGACTTCTGCGCACTCTGGAACGAAATCGTTCGCAAAGTGCAGGATGGCCACAATCAGCGGATGGTGTGCCGAATCTTGGGACCTATTCGCAACGTATACCTTACTCTACACCAAGACACCGAGACCGATTTTGTCCCAACACTTTTCACCACCTCCACTGATGACCGGGGCGTCATTCAGTGGGACCCCTCCTCGTATCCAGTGTGCAAAGTCCCGGACCATTGTTCCGACTCGACACCTCACGTCCACGAAGACGATGCCTTGATGACTATGGCGCGTGCTATCCCACATGACCATAACAACACTGCATTCGTCCCTTCCCTGGCTAGCCCAGATCCACCTTCTTCGTCTACATACGCCCCACTTCCTGTCGATGAAAGCCTCACAGGTGCGCCACCTCTCGACAACCAAATATCTGTCCCAGCTTCCGCACGACCCATCAGTCAGACGATGACTGAAAGTCACCCCATTCCCACCAGTTCACCGAGTCTGGTCACAACTTGTACGATGCACGGAAGCATAGATCACTCAAGAGCGGTGCACCCTTCCGGATCTGAACCTCCGATATCTAGCCCTCCTACCAAGTCGAACACATCGGGCTCCTCACGAGGTGACGTTGCCGTTGGGCATACTGGACTCAGCTGTACTTCTTCGGGTGATATAAAAGTACTATCATCTTCTCTCACGCCAGCCATCGACGACATGCTCCCCACAGGTTTGTTGTTGTTTTCAAGCTGTGGCTGGATCTGACCTCGCATTTTGTTTTCCAGAATCTCATCCCTCTATCCTAGCACTTGCCACTGAGGGAGAAGGTAGCGCGAAGGCTGTTTCGAGCATAGAATTGGACGCCATTTACTCCACTTTGGCGATTCGGGAAGACATTACCGGCACGGCAGATATCCCACCCCAGCCGCTGTCACCAACGCCAGTTACTGATGTAGCCATCGACGGTCCTTTAACGCGCTCTCTTGGCACAGATCATATAGAACGTCGTCCTCTGGACCCTGCCCATTGTCAGTATGATATTGTGTAAAGCATTGCTCTAGTATAATGGAATGCGTATTCCTGTTGTGTCCTCAATATCACTCTTGACTCACAGTTCTCTCATCTAAGTAACTTCATACTCACTAGATACGAATAGTGCAGAAAGGTATATGTGTGCACATACATTCGCGAACAAGCTACAACTTCCTTTGGGTCTCGGGAAACTACTGTTAAGCGAACTATTTCGAGCCCCCCCGAAGCAATCGGACACTACATCATCATACTACCTCCACAGTGGAAGTTCTACCGGCGCCGAATGTCAAAGCAGCAGGACGTGGTGACTTCTACAGTCAGCGTGAAAAGGCGCGGGAACCGGCGGGATGAAGTCTTGGGCGTGCAGTAGATGCCTGACCACTGACCAGACAAGTGAAGTGCAATGCATTGGTGCTAAGACTTAGGGAGAAGAGGTCCACGCTAAAGCGGCATACTACGACGTTGTCGGGACATTTGGAGAAACGAGGACAAGAGCACAGCCAGTAGTTGTCCAGTGCCAGGGCTCCAAAGTAATGGTTTCCTTTCCGACTTCTTCCTTCAAATTGTCCGAGAACGGTAACATTCTGATCAACGCAGCCGGCCTCGCGGCCCTCGCCCCATCTCTCTACAACCCGACATCCGAACAGGACTTTCTTAACTCTCCTAAGGAACTACGTCGAGAAGGCATCGCGCGCTGATCAGACCCCGTGACATCGCCCACACTCCCACAGACGAATCCGCGCGGTCCGCAGCTGGCATAATCGGGCTCTTGCGACTCTTTACTCTGACTTTCTTGCTCGGACCATAGCGCATCAACGACTCCGAGTGACGACCAACGTCTGCGCGACCCTGCAGGTGACGGCATCCAACGTCCTGCCCTCATACGCGATCTTGACTTTTCTCTGCGCAGGCAGTGCCCCTGACAGTTCGCTCAACGGCCCTCCGGCGCCAGCAAATATTTCATTTCCATTCGTGCACTGCAACAGCATTTTCCTGGGGTGTTCCACGCTGGACTCGACTTGGCGCTGGAGGCCGGTGCACGAAACGGTACGCGTCCCTTATGCAACACCAGGGACCTAAAGTACGTCTGCCCTTCCCCTCGACTTCTCCCTCACTCAGAACACTATTATAGTCTTCTGATGTTGAACGTAGCCGACTCACTCTCACCCCTCAACAACCCGACGCTCGAACAAGCGTTTCTCACCATGGACCGCACGGATGGCTTGCAGATCACAACCCGTGTGAGATCTCCCACACTCCCACGGACAGGTCCGCACCGTGGGCTGCTGGCCCTTGGGATAGTCGTCCTTATCGTCACCGACAGCCGGGTGCGTCCTATGAGCGAAACACGACGGCACCAGTACGGGTGCCAGCTGGTGGCCTCAGCCACGGCAGGGCTCGGGGGCGCGGATGTCGCTTTCCTCGGGATCATGCCAAGCTCGATGGTGCACAAAGTGCTGCAAACTTCTGCAAGATCCTGCTAGACACAACAGACCGTCTCGCGAGTCTCACCATCTTGCGGTAAGACCTGGTGCTATAGCTGAGAAGCCGCCGAAGGCAGTGCCGAGGAGGTCCGAGTCGAGTGGTGGCGCTGGTGGCCGTGGTGCGGGTGGGAGTGAGGGTTAGCAGGCGGATGTATGTATACGCAGGCATTCACGTGGGAGGGAGGAGGGGTTGAGCCAATCAGTGACAGAAGAGATGTGTTGGACGACCGCGCTTGGTTTTTTTTTGAACCATTCGCATAACCGGGTTGCGGGCCCTAGGCCCAGACCGGTTGCAGGACCAGCCACAGTGAGGCTACGTATGCTAAGGTTGTCCTACTAAATACCAGTAATAGTAGGGTAAGGGTGTAATACAGTTGAGTGACCTCGCGGGGATCTATAGTTTCGCAATCGCGCAGGGAGTTACTAACTGGTTAAGGGGGTTGTCGTCTGACGCCAAGAGTTTTGTATAGTAGGACAGTCCGGGTGGCAGCCGTCCTCTTCGGTTGTTGCTTCAAGTTGCCGTGTCACGGTTGTTTTAAACTCTGGGTAGACAGGCCAGTGTGATGACGTAAACTGTTCAATCGAACAGATAGGACGTCGCTGTACGGCATGACCGACGCGCACCGTCCTATCACGCCATGTCTGAGTCCCAAGTCCTTCAAGAGACCATCAATGTACCTAATGCAGGAATAGGTACGGACAGTTTACTTCAACACTGCCCTAGTACCACCGTCCTGACCTGCTCCGTCCGTCCGTCCGAGTAGGTGTCGATCAGTACCCACCACAGTCGGCCCAGAATCAAGCATCGCCCGGTGTATCTAATTTTGTTGACGGCTCCGGGCATATTTTTTCCATGTACTTGGAAATGGCGACCGAAGAGGATAAGAAGATAGTAGAGAACTGGAAAGCGGATGCCGACGGTATCTTGATATTTGTGCGTCTCTATCCTCTAATCTTGTGGTTCATGCCGACCCCATAGTCATAGACTGGTCTATTTTCCGCTGCTGTTGCATTGTTTATCTCTGTGTCAATTCAGGACCTTCAACAGAACCGACAGGATACCTCCAATTTCTACCTCGCCAATATCTATCAGGTTATTGCCGACCCAAATAGCCCCAACATCTCGAGTCCATCTCCTCTTTCCCCACCTCCCTTCTCTCCACCGAACCACGCGGTTTGGGTTAATGCACTTTGGTTTTTAAGTTTGGTGATAAGCCTCACCTGTGCCCTGCTCGCGACGTTGCTGCAGCAATGGGCACGACGATATCTCAAGATCACCCAGTCACGTTACCGTCCACACAAGCGAGCACGGATCCGTACATTCTTTTCCGAAGGCGTCGAGAAGTGCCTCCTACCGTGGGCAGTCGAAGCTTTGCCAACACTTCTACATATTTCCCTATTCCTCTTCTTCGCTGGCCTCGTTGTATTCCTATGCAACGTCAATCTCACGGTCTTCAAGTTAGTGTTGTCCTGGGTCAGCCTTTGCACGGTTCTCTACGGTTGCATCACATGCATGCCAATAATCCGTCATGACAGTCCATATAACACGCCACTCTCATTGCCGGTGTGGCACATGGTTACCGGCACACTATTTCTCGTCTATAGGTTTCTTCGGTGGTTTAACTGGACTGTCCGGTATCGTCACAATACCTTTCTTCAGTTTCACAACCTGGTGCAAAGTCGTCGGAAATCACTTTTGCAGGGCATGCAGAAGACAGCCGAGGAAACTGCTCTGAGCTCACCATCGGAGATCGACACTCGCGCCTTCATGTGGACATTCGACTGTTTGGACGAAGATCACGAACTGGAGAGCTTCTTCTCCGGCTTACCCGGCTTCCGTAGCTCCTCTCTCGTCTGTGACCCCCTGCGCAGTCTCACTGAAGAGGAAAAGTGGAAGCTGTCTGAAGGATTACGTGGGCTATTGGACCGCACTTTCTTATCCGATTTGCTTCCTCCACCTGTCAAAAACCGGCGAGCCATGATATGCGCGAAGGCCGTCGACCCAGAACACATTCCCTACGCATTTAGTACTCTCTATACAATTCTGGTCCAATACCAATATAGCGGCCCGCTGGCAACCGCAATTGCGAAGGTTTTGAGAGGCTGGAGAAATAACACGAACGAAGATAATAGGTTGCATGCACAGGTCATCATCCACGAGATTATCGCAAGAATGCAACCACGCGACGACTCTTGGTATATCATCGTCTCCAATGAACTGGGCTTCTCAGAAGCTGTCCTCCGAGCTTACGCGGCTCACGGTGACAGCTTGAAACTTGCCATCTTGATCCACGTTGTTCGCCAGTATTTTATCCATTTCAAGAAAATGTGTCCTTATTGGCAACATGGCCGGTACACCGCCCTTCTGCAGGAAGCTTCGAAATTCAATGTACAAGATACGTCACCGGAACTGCAGCACGAGTTCTGTGCTCTCTGGAATCACATCATTGGCAAAGCACAGGATGACAACAATTGGCGGATGTCACTCCGAATCTTGGGACCAATTCGCGACGTGTACCTGGCCCTGCATCAGGACACCGATTCTGGCCCAGTACACTTCTCCGCTTCTACTGGTGATTGGGATGACATTCTGTCTGACCCAACCTCGTATCCAGCGTGCAAAGTCCCTGGCCATCATCCAGACTCAACATCTCACATCCGCAATGACCATGCTCCAACAACCTTCGCACCCGCTGTCCCCGATGACCATGACAATATTGCACTTCTCCCTTCGCTTACCAGCCCCGATCCGCCTCGCTCGCCCACCCATGCTCTACTTCCTGTTGATAAAACCCTCACAGATGCACTGTTACTCGACAACCGAATATCTGTCCCAGTTTCCGTACAACCCATAGGTCAGACTACGACTGAAAATTACCTCATTCCCACCACTTCACGGAGTCCGGTCACCGCTTGTATGAAGCAAGGAATCGTAGACCCTTCCTCAAGAACGATGCGCCTTACCGCTTCGATACCTTTGACGTCTAGCCCCCCTCCTAAGTCAAACGAGTCGGCCTCCCCGCCAGATAAAGTTGCCGTCGGACACACAGAGCTTAGCTACGCTCCTTCGGACGAAATATACGTTCTATCTTCACCTTCCCATCCGCCGGGTCTCGACCGCATGCTGCCTACAGGTTTGTTGTTACTTTCAAGCTGTGACTGATTCTGATCTCGTATTACCTTCGCCAGAATCTCATTCATCTATTATAGCACCTGCCGCTGGGGGCGAAGGTAGCGCAAATGCTGGATTGAGCATGGAAATGGATGCCTCTCATTCCACTTCGGCGATTCGCAAAGACATTACGGCCACGGCAGATCTTCCACTCCAGCTGCCATCACCGTTTCCAGTTACTGACATAGGCACCGACGGTCCTCCAGAGCGCTCTCTTGGTACCGAGCATTTAGAGCATCAACGTCTTGACCCGGCGCATAGTCCGTATGATATCGTGTAAAGTATCCCTCTATGATGAAAGTTGGAATGCGCGTTCCTGTTGTGCGCTCGATATCACCATTATATTAACTAGCATCGCAGGAGGGCCCTTCGGGCCCTCTCAGCTAGTGCGTTGCGCCCTGAATCGCTTCCCCCCCTTTTAAAAAAAATCCAATTGCGTGCGCCTGAGGGTACAGAACACTATGTAGCACGTACACCTTAACGACTCCTTCTACTACTGCTTCCCGCGTGTGTAAGTTCTCTGCAAGATCATCGCTTCCCCTTATGTCAGCCCGCCTTCCTGTTCTGCGTCTGCTACTGTTTTTCTACCTCATTTTGTCATGGACATGGACACGTGGACAGCTCACCACGCTCACCACTGGCCCGGCACTGGCATGGTGCGGACCGACACTGAGTCTTACACAACTAGTTTCCTCTGCTACTGAATATCGAGTGTGTCGGAAAATCGGGGTGCGGTTTATAATATTTCGGCTGAGTGAGACCATTGTTCAAGTTGTGAGACATCTGTCCGATGTTTGGTCTGATGTTTGGTCCTACTTTCAACCTCTCAAAGATCTCAACGATCTCAACTGCCTTTTCTCAACCGCAATTCGATCATGCCATCCCTTCTCTTCCTCTTACCACCACCTTCCCCTTGTCTGGAGGGTTCCAACGCCGTGGAAAACGGAGCTTAGGCCTGAGGACAACGTCCTTCGGGGCAGTTCCAGCAGGGTACGGCTTGTCGTCTGGCGGGTGCTTGGGGTTCAGTTAACTACTGTGGGCCTTGAAGGGTGTCTCTAGGCTCACTCTGGTCGCCATCACTGGTGGCCTCTACCCTCTCTCTCTGTCGCCTCACAGCGGCATTACTCTCTCTCCAGGGGGCCTGAAAACCCCCTTTACCCTACTTCCCGGCTCGGCTCCACAGCTGGCCGTTACCCACACTCTTTGGGGCTACGCAGCCCTTATCACCTACCTTGCAGCATGCACGAGGCCCCAGGAAAGGGGGGCCGCAGTCAGCCTGCCGTTAATCTCCGCACCTCATGTGCACATCTGGGCCTCGCCCATCACCACACCCCCCCCCAGCGGCTTGCCGTTCCAACACCATCATTTTTACCAGGGGCACCACCAAAACGGACGCCCACACTTCTTACCCCCACTTTCCTTTCCCGGGCAATTGCCCACACCGTTGTTTAACCCATCCATCCCCCTCCCTATCCAACACAACTCTATCTCTTCCCTCTTATTAACCTTCCTCTAATCCCTCTTCCCCACATAATGGGAACACCGCCGTGCTCGAACCGCAACGTTACGGGAACACATCCCCAAGGACCGACAAACCCTATCCCGATGAGCACCTCTGCATGGGTATAGGCTGCCGCGCTGCCCTTACAAGTGCACTAGTAGTTGAATGGGTCCCTGAGCTCTCATTAAGGATCCCGGCGGGGCATAAGTAGAAGCGTAGTAGTTAGTACTTGGTGGAGGCCGCATCAGCGGGTGATTGAGAGGGGAAGTGGTCGGGGGCCAATGGAGTCACGAGGTCCGGGAAAACGGCGTTTAGGCCTGAGGATACCCCTTTGGGGTCCAGCAGGGTACGGCGTGAATGTCCGGTGCTTATAGAGCGTAGTTAGTAGATAGGTGATACTGTACTTAGCCTAGGGCTTGTCACACAGTATAAATCTGATTTCAAAAAAAAAAAAAAAAAAAAAAAAAAATTCGATCATGCCTACTGCTTTACCTTCTGATGCTGCCGAACGCCATCATCTCGATCCAAATGCGACTAGTGCCTACAATGTTTGCCGAGAGTTTGAAAGGTTCGCAACGGAGAAGAACAATGTCCGCGATATTATGCACGCGCGCATTTTGGGTTATCTGATCATATATTCACCGTCCATCACTGCTCAGCACGAAGTTGTCAAGGTCATCCACTCTTGTTGCAACAACTATGCGATTCTTTCTGCACTCGGGTTGACCTTTCTTGACTGTTACATCTGTCCCTGTGAGCGATCTGCGCAAAATCTGCGCCTCATGCTGACCACAGATCAGTTAAGAAGTACAAAGGAAGAACCCCCAAGGGAAGTTCACATCCAAGTCGACCATCTTTCGATAAGACCAAGGACGAGATGCTGGCTGCGATCAAAGAGGCGCCTAAGAATCACCCCGCTGCGAAGGAACAGGTCAGTTGGTGACGAAGTTCTTCCATGGTTCCTCTGCAAATGCCGTTCACGCTCTCATCAGAGACGGTTATCGTTGTGTTGTCTCTGGTATATACGATTCAATAGCTGACTCAGAGGACTCGGAGGAGAACCTGAGCATCACCAAGGCAGAAATAAAGGCGGCTGGAGGTAAGGTGTTCACAGAATGTGCCCGCATTGTGCCAGCATCTGCAAAACCCTAAAAGTTGAATTTTGCTAATCTATGCAGAGTTTACCGATGGTTTAGCATAATTTGGCAAAATTGGTAAAATTTTGTCATTTCTGAGAATTTATCCAGATGATCACTTGGGGTGTTTAAGTGGAATTTTTTTGGATCATTTTCCTAAATTTTGCAATGTATACTGTATATTTACGGTCAACTATCACCGCTTTTTTCAAAATAATTTGATTTAAATATGCAAGGCATATCAAATATCTTCAACTTATAATCAATAATAATAAGTATATTTCATACTATATAATAAACTAAGTACAAAGACGGCCACTGTCACGTGACCTACTGCACTTAGCACAGTTTTACATGCAAGTCTTAGCTAAGGTAACTATGGCAACAATCATTCAACACATGGGTGAGGAACAGACGAGTTTGAACTTACAGGTCCAATAACATGACCACAGCTGGAGTGGAACCAGACATGGTGGTGGTGTGGGAAGTGGACGTGCAGCAAATAATGGCCACAGTTGTCCTGCTACACTCTGAGGTGAGTAAGAAAGAAAAGGCCCAAAAAAAAAAACTCGAAGTGGCAAATGAGTTGGGTAGGAAAGAAAGCTAGTTGTGGGTGTGGGGTTGCAGCAGCAGAAGCCAGCGTGATGGATGTGTGCATGGTGGACAGGGTTGGAATGTTGGATAGCTTGGTGAACATGGTGGCAAAGGGGGAAAAGGAGCAGAGAGGTTAGCGTTGACCGGACACCATTTCATACCGTCAATAAATGGGGTGCTTCCCACACTTAGACCAGCCACTTCAAAAAAAATTCCGAAGACTTGATTGTCATTGTGGCTGGCCCAGGTGCTGTTCCATCAATCACGCTAAGCTGAGTCAACCACAAGCTTGACTGCAACATGATGACAGAAACACGGGAACGACCATGACAATAACAGTTACCATTATTCTGAGTTGCCAATTTTCCCCAGGCTGTCAAAATCTCAAAAAGGAAGGTTCGTCACGTGATCTTTTGAACTTGTCAAAACACTCGGGCCTTCCCGCTTTAAGTTATAACTCAGAAAGTAGATACTCTAGTAACCCATGAGTCTGGCATGAGATATACATGTTTTCTATAAACGGAAATTTCCTTAATCGGTGCCGACAACTTTCCAAAACCGGAAAGCGAAGTTATCATTAGTTAAATAAATGTTCTAAGCATCTAAAACATATGAATGCGTTTTCTAAGTCATTATAAAACAGTCAAATAGCTATATTAAAACCGCTTTATCAAACATTCTGGCCCTCTGAGGTAGCCAGGGAGCGGAAGTGTGCATTTGCAGAGGCAGAGAGGGCATCTGCTTTGGCATGCTTACCTGGCTTCTCCCCTCCACTGTAGGGATCTGTAAATAGAAATTTCTGCTTCCCAATTGGGCCTATGCGTTGAGTTGTTGAACTAGGTACAGGGGGCTGACGTCGCTTAGGGGATTTCCGGGTGGCATGCATATTCTGGGCTGTTTCCTTCCAAAGGTTGCAATTTGGAATTAGTCGTTCCCTATTTGGAAGTGCTTGTAATTGAGTGCCTGGTGCCCGAAATTTGGTCCCCTCTCCAGCAACAGAGAGTTGGCTTGCTTCCCCAGAGGAGAAACTATCTGGTGCCCTTGTGGAGGGGATCTGGGTCGCATTTTGAGGCTGAATAGAGACCCCTTGCATTTCTTGAGCTGAAGGGAGGGACTTGCTCTGCACAGCAGCAAGGTGCTTGCAGAACCGGATCCTCGGGAAGTCAGGACAATCACAGATTGCTTCCTGGGTATCCACGACATATTTCCGGCCTGGTTGAGTTTGTGAAGCAACATGAAACCTGTTGCTGTCAAGGGGAGTAATAGAATTGCCGGAAATGTGTTGGGAATTTGTCAAAATGGAGTGGCGGTGCCTGCCAGCAAGATCCTCCCCTTGAAAGCCAATTTGCTGGGAGTTGTGCCGAGCCTTGTAAAGTTCTGGCTCCATTTCCTGTGTCAAGACATAAATGACATGATCGATCCGCCAATTACGCTTGCCATCAAGCCAATAAGATTTCAAGATATGGTGATATCTAATCATAATCAGTCTGCTTTCAATGAAATGACCAAAAATGGACATACGCTTCAAGGAGCATGTTAGTGTCCCCTTCACTATAGATATCTCGCGATCTCCGGCTAATTCCGGACCACATATGGACCACAGGGGCCCATTTTTGTGTAAAATAGTCAACAAATGATTGAGGGAAGTTTGGATCAGTATAGATCTTATCCCAGATCATCATAAACTCGGCCAGATCTGATGTTTTGACCAATTTTTTCACTAGAGCCCATAACTCCAGAAATTGATCAGTCCGGAAGTGTGATTGTATTGCATGGAGCACGTGCCACCGGTGTCATGATTCTACCAAGCGACTATGATCCGGACGCTATTCTTCTCTTTTTCTTTCTTCCATTTACCCGACCCCCTTTACACTTGACCACGAACTATTGATACCTATCCCCTTTTCCGGCTACTAGTTCCTTGAGGCTGCGCTATCCTTTGTTCTCGTCTCGTATCCTTGTCCCTTGGGGCTGTCCCCTGTACTATACATGACTCATTCCTAGGACTGTTCTACTAGGTTACGAGGCTATGTACGACTCATGCTGTGGGGTTGTCTAAGTATATAAGGACTGGGTGATGTACCCTGAAGTCCCATCTTGTCCTTCGTCTATTACCTGCGAATCTACAAGTTCCATTGACCACTCCTCTCATCTCTTTCTAAGTTGGCTGTGAAGCCTCATCGAACCTCGAACCTCTGCATCACTGAACCATTGCCCACACAGAAACCTTGACGCACGTCGCGTGCCCTCAGGATCCCGCAGGATCTTGACATAAGGACAAGATCTACCCTTGTCTACTGCACCCTGTACCACCGAACCCATTGTCTCTAAAAACATCGTGGCTTCCCTCACAGTAACTCTCGACCCTGCCGATCGCTTCACTCCCATCCAACGCCGTCTCGTCGACGATCTACCTGCTCACGTAAAAGGCCCTGCTCAGTGGCTGACCCAACCCGGAAAAGCTCCTGGATACTATGCTACCTCTGAATCCAATAAACTCGAACCTGTTGAATTCATAAACAACAAGTGGTACCTTCTCGCTTACTCTCGAAGCTCTTTCGGCACCAGAACCGGTCTAATCCTTGAAAGAGGACATTGGAACCTCGGATACTGGCACCTCACCGACCCACAACACCCCGATTACGCCAACCCCTCACGCACCGCCTCCCGCACCGGATATCGTTACGATCCCAGCGGATTCACGTCAGACTCATCTGGATCCAGCACCGCGTCTGCCCACTCCGCAGTTAGCATTTAGAGTATCCACGATCCAAATTCACCTGCAGTCCCAAACCCGACCCCATCCCTCAGCACAGCCGCTGCCTCTTTTGGCCCCACAGCTCCACCAAACCTCGCTCCCATCCGCCAACCCAGCCCCGTCGACGTCACCATGTCCGTAAACGCGACTACCACAACGGGAACCACCCCCTCAAATGGCATGAAAGGAGTCGCTCCTGCCATCTTTAACGGCGACCGATCCAAGTCAGACTCGTTCTGGAACGAGTTCCGAAGGTACTGCCTATTGAACCGAAAGAACGAGTCTGTTAGCACACCATTTTATCGAGTACTCACCGTTCTATCATACATTCGTGGACCCCTTGTCGAAGACTGGGTAAATGCTCAAGCAGGATTGCTCGAGCGCCGTGTCGATACAACCCAAACCCCTCACGTCGCCGAAACAGACGAAATCCTCTGGGACGAATTCGAAGCCGCGTTCCAATCGGCTTGGAAGGACACTGCTAAGACGCAAAGTGCATATGATCAGCTTATGAAGCTACAGATGAAAGAGCTAGAGATCGACACTTACAACGCGACCTTCGAGCGACTCGCCTCAGCCGCCGAATGGGAACCCGACGTGAAAGGAACCATCGCTCGTTACCGAGCCGGTCTCCAAGAAAACGTCCATCATCGCATCGTAAACCGAGAAAACCTCCCTACCACAATGGCACAGTGGAAAGACGCCGCCCGCAAAGAGGTCGGCCGGATCAAAGAGCTGCAGAGCGCTGGACTTATCGGCCCACGCCGAAACCAACCACGTGACCAGCACGCGTACCAAACGGGAAATCAGCGCGCGTCCCACTCCTCGTCAAACAATCAACACGTCCCAATGGACGTCGACTCTACAAATATAACAATCCCTTTCTGTAAACTCACTGACGAGGAACGAGTCAAGTTCCGCGCCGAAGGATGCTGTTTTCGATGCAGAACCCAGGGCCACATGGTGTAGCGGATGACTATCGGCTACGTCAAGCAAGCTGAAAATATAACGGGCTCGTCAAGGACCACTCAAGCTTGACGCGGAGATAAATCACGCGCCGAACTGACCGATGTGGAGCGTGCTGAACTTGATACCTTTATGCAAGGTAATGACAGCGGTGTCTCACTAAGAATCAGTCTGAGTAGAAACCAAGAGGACAAGTTAGATTGGTTACTATAGAAGACAAGAGGAATGCGCACCTGAGTAGAAACCAAGAGGACAAGTTGGTTCTACTCAGGACGCTACAGGGTGTCTTATATACTACTAGGGATGAGTCACTTACTAATCTACTGAGTAAGTATGAATGACTACAAGCTGACGCGTCGTGTATCTATATTTAGCACTTCTATTGTGATTACTGATCACTGTGTCATAAGTGCTTACTTGCGCTGACGCGTCGCCCTAATAATAGAACAATGCTGACTGAAACCTAATACAGCATGTCATCTACATTACCCTATTGTTCTACGACATTCTATGTCCTTCTAACCAATCGTAACGTATACGTGTCTTAAGAGTGATAAGGCAGGTCCTTCCCAGGATCACATGCCTTTGATGACGAATATAATGCACATGTTGGCATCATGTGACTAACCATCTTATCATATCTAATGATAAGGACTTCAAAACAGAAAAAGATATACGCGTCCATGACATTACCCCCCTCCTTAGGGATTAACGTCTGCGTTAACTTCTGTAAACTGATTTAGCGACTGCCAAGGCAAGGACGCGTATAAGAGTGCTGCTATTTTTCTAGGTGCTCCCGGGTTTCTGGAGTGGAACTCCGTGACTTTTTCCGGTGCATGTGCTAGATTCTTAGCTGGCTCCCATGTATCCTCGCCCTCCCCGTAACCCTTCCAGCGGACAAGATATTTGAGAGTACGACCGAAGAGCTTTGAATCTCTGATATGGTCGACTTCGTATTCTTCTTCGCCTTCTACTGTGATTGGTTCTGGCGGGGGTGGCACTTGCCCATTGACTTCGTTCCCTTTATAAGGGCTAAGGCGATCTACATGAAATACATCATGTACCCTAAGTGCAGGGGGAAGTGCAAGCTTATAGTCGACATCACTTCTGACTTCAGTGACTTCGAAAGGGCCCAACTGTTTCGGTCCAAGCTTGGACGACTGTTGGTGAACCTTTATCTGCTTTGCTTGCAACCAAACTTTGTCCCTGACGTTGAACTTGTATGGCTTCATACGTTGTTCGACGTCTGTCTGCATTCGCTTTTTACTTAAGCGAAGGGCTGCCTCTGCATCTTTCCTTACAACTTGTAGGTGCTGAAGACGCTTGTCTAGAACTGGGATACCCGTAATACGGCCTATAGGAATTGTGAAATCAGGCGTATAGCCATATAGCATCTCAAAAGGCGTATGCCCTGTGGCTGAATTGAGCCTGCTATTGATCACAAATTCCGCCGTAGGTAATAGGTCTGCCCAATCATCCTGACGCTTGCCAACAAAGAGACGTATATAACCTTCAACTTCTTGGTTTTTACGCTCTACTTGGCCATTTGCTTGTGGGTGATAGGCTGTAATAAGACCTGAGTCTATCCCTAGTCGCTTGTAAAGGGCACGCATGCTTCTTGCCGCAAATTGGGGTCCCCTATCACTAATGATTTTCTTAGGGATTCCATGGAGCGGGAAGACTTGCTCAAAGTAGATGGATGCGACTCCATCAGCCGTAAGTTGTGTTGTTACAGGGAATAGATGGATCTGTTTCGTATAATGATCCACTATATTAAGGATAGCATCCTTCCCTCGTGACACTGGAAGAGGCCCAATCATGTCTATACCAATGATTTGCCATGGGCCTCCCGGTACTTCTTGAGGCTGAATTTGCGCTTTAGGGTGCATATCTTTCCTATAGCGTTGACATTTGTCGCAACCTTCTACGTATGCAGAAATGAATCCTGCCATGCGTGGCCACCAATAATAGCGGCTAACTAGTTCTATGGTTCCGTTTTTACCAGGGTGACCAGTGGTCAGCGAATCATGACATGATCGTACCACATCTTTTCGTAATGGCCTATCGTTTGGCACATATAGTCGCCCTTTGTAATAAACGAAACCATCGTCTTCTTCCCACATCGCAACGCCATCTGTGAGAGCTTTTGGAGCGGTCTTATCTATACTTTTAAGACCCTCTATAACTTCTGCTTCTCTCAGACTTGCCCAGCGTATGCGATCACCAAGGGAGTCTACTTCAGGACGGAAGTGAACTTGTGCAGCGTTTAGGAAATGCTGTGGTCCTAAGACCTGGACTTGGCGATTATCATCTCTATCAGAAACATGGTCTTTTGAAAATCGACTTAATGCGTCTGCTTGCATTGATTCCCCTTTGCGATAAATTACTTTAAAATCGAAACGACTTAGGTAGAGTGACCACCGTGCTTGTCGTCGATTTAGATCTCGCATTGTTGCCCACCATTCTATATTCTTGTGGTCGGTAACAAGTTCAAAGGGAATTCCTTCGAGGAAGTGTCTCCAATCCTCGAAAGCTCTAATGCAGCCTAGCATTTCTCTGTCGTAGATTTCGTAGTTACGCTCTTCCTTACTCATAGAGTCAGAGCGATACGCTACTGGGTGCCAAAGGCCATCTTCATGTTTCTGGGATAATATGCCTCCTGTCGCAAATCCTGAAGCATCGACTTCAACTCGCGTAGGCAGTTCTGGATCATAAACCTTGAGAATAGGTTCACAACAGAACTTCTCCTTGAGCCAGTTGAATGCTTTTTGCTGCTCTGCATGCCATTGCCAAGGCATGTCTTTCTTAGTGAGGTCATGGAGAGGACGCGCTACAGTAGCAAAGTCCTTGATGAACCTCCTATAAAAGTTGGCGAACCCTATAAACGCTCTTACTTCCTTCAGAGTCGTGGGTGTAGGCCAATTTTTTACTGCGGCGACCTTGCCAGGGTCCATCCGCACTTCTCCGGGTCGAATAATCATCCCTAAGTACTCCATTTCCTGTTTCTCAAATTCGCACTTCTCCGGCTTCAGATAGAGGTCATACTCTTGCAGTCTCTTTAGCACCTCGCGTACAATCTTGCGATGGTGTTCAAGATTACGGCTATAGATGAGGATATCATCCATATAGACTGCAACTTCAGCCTGTGCGATTAGATCAACTAGGATCGAATTCATGAGGGCTTGGAAAGTAGCTGGGGCGTTGTGGAATCTGAAACCCATAACTGTAGGTTCGACAAGTCCCCTATTGGTTACTATTGCTGCTTTCCATTCGTCTCCTTTACGGATTCGAATATTGTGATACCCCCATCGAACGTCGAATTTAGTGAAGTATTGTGCTCCCGTAAGTCTATTGATAATATCTGAGGCTAGCGGTAATGGATATCGGTTCTTAATAGTGATTTTATTAAGCCGCCTATAATCCTGGATGAGTCGCAAACTTCCGTCTTTCTTTTTAATAAAGAATACGGGTGAGGCCATTGGTGACTTTGATGGTCTCAAATATCCTTTTGCGAGGTTCTCTTCCAAGAATTTATCCAACGCTTCCTGCTCTATTACTGACATGGGATATGTCTTGACTTTCCAGTGTGTTACTGCGTCTGGTTCCAAATCAATGGCATGATCCCAAGGTTGATGCTTAGGGAGTCGATGAGATTCTTCCTCTGAGAATACTTTTGCGAAGTCACGATAGTGAATAGGGATCATCTCATTGAACGTTTTCTTTCCTCTAGCCGCTATAGCTTTTTCCGCAATTGCTTGCGAATAAGTGAAGCCTGCTAGACAGAATACGTCATCTTGAGATGTTTCCAATACTTTCTCCGCGAGGAGACGGCGGCGTTCCATCCGGTTTGCCATAATGCGCGTCACCTCTACCTCAATTGGTTCAGGGCCCAATCCCTGGTCTGCATTGAGGTGCATTGTGCCTGCTTGCCAATCTATAGTCGGATTCCGATGTCGAAGCCATGGTAGACCCAAAATAACTTTTTCTGGTCCTAAGCTGGTTACAAAGAAATCAAATTTTTCTTCGTCTTGACCAACTTGCAGAACAAGTGAAACTTTATGGGTTATGCTGCCTGCTTCGTTTAGAGTTCCATCAATGTTATGAAGACGGATCTGCTGAACAAGAGGAACCTGCCACATTTTTTGGCTGTCGGCGTACTTTTTGTCGATGAAGAGCGCAGTTGCTCCTGAGTCGACCATAGCTGCTACTTTTGTAGTACGATGACGTCCTTTTAATATACATGAAATATGGAAATGGGATTTTGCATGTTTTGTTTCGGGAATAATTACAGAATTGAGTGCAGCATCAGAAGACTTCACTTGCTGCACTGCTTCAACTGGAGCGATAGGAACAGTATATACATTGTTCATCTCCGAGGCAGATGTAGATAGGGTTGATACGACAGAAGAAACACTACTACTATCTAACTTACAAGCAGAAACTGAAAAACTATGAGTACATAAGTCCGAAACTGAGTCATATGGTACTACTAGGGAACTGTCCGCAGCTATTGACAGTCCCGACACTAAAAAGACGCTTTCAGAGCTTTGATCTGTTCGTCTTGTTCTTGGATTTTCACCATAAGCTGGGCCAACAAGTCTGCTTGTGTCTTGTTATCTTTGGCCGGCGATGGTTTTGAGGATGATGAGGCGGCTGCCGTGGCCGCTGGTTGTGATGATGTAGACGGGGCTAAGATCGTTCCGTCTGTGGTAGCCTTTGCTGAGGCAGACTTGCCCGGCTTCCCGACGTACTTGGCGAAGCAAACCGTAGATCTGTGACCGACTTTGCCACAGTGGTTGCATACGTCTCGTTCATGCCCTCCGTCTTTCTTCGTGTGTTGTGTTGAACCACACCCGTAGCACTTCCCTTGCATGTGTTTCATATAAGAGGCCCTATCCTTCTTAGGGCCGTTGTTGTTGTTGCTGGTGCTACCCGTGCGAGTGGCATCTACCTGCATTGCGTTTGGATCCGATGATGCCCCAAAGGGCGTATGGGAAGTGGTGTGGCCTTTCTTCTCAGCTTGGCGCTGCCTATATCGCTGGTCTATGACCTGCGCTGCAGCCCGTACTTCGTCGAAAGTACCAATGGGTCTGTCCGTGAGTGCCAGTCCGTCTTTTACAAACTCTGAGAGTCCGTCATAGAATCGCTGGCGGTGGTCGGCATCTGACCATCCTGTCTGACCTGTGTGCTGATCGAACTGTGCCATATATTCCGGCACAGAACCTTTTCCTTGTCGTATTTTCTTCAGCGCCTCCCGCGCTGATTCTGCTGTATCAAGAGGGGCGAACCTTCTTGAGAATTGGTCGACGAATGTCTGCCAAATCCCACCAAAGGGGTCCCGGCCGTGCTGCAATTCTTCCAAATGGGGGAGAGCCCAAGTTCGTGCATCACCTTCCATTAGATTCAGTACTGATTGAATCCAACTGGTCTGGTTTATAATCCACGCGTTTGTGGGTTGATTGAATGTATTTAACGGGTCTCCCTGCGCCTGCGCGTAATTGTTGAATGCAGCGAGGAAATGTCTTGCTTTGACACTTCCTCCCTTGCCGTCCCATGCTTTTGGTTTGGGAATGACATCCCGATTGCCACTTCATCCTCCCGGCCTTGCAGCTAGTAGCGTAACCTGCTGCGCTAAAAGTCCGATGGCATTGCCGATGTCCGCGACTAATCTCGTGAGGTCGTCTAAAGTGGGCAGGGGAGCGGGGACAATGGGTGGTAATCCACCGCCTCCACCTCCACCTCCACCTCCTCCTCCACCTCCTCCTGGTGGTCCGCCTCCTCCTCCTGGTGCACCTCCTCCGCTTCCTCCTGCTGCTGGGTTTCCAGACATACTTTCGTCTGAATCGGGTTCGTTGATGTCTTCGTCCTCGTCTGAATCAGGTGCTCGTGGCCCCCAAGATGTGCTGTCTAATTCCTTCCTCTGTTCTGCTGATAAATCCGCCCAGTCGACAATATAAGCTGAGAGATCTCTAGCTTTTGCTTTATTGTTCTTCGACTTGGCTGGGAGATTCTGGCCGCGAAGCTGAGCTTTCCGCCTGGTTTTCGCCACTGTTTACTTCGGTGGACGAAAGCGTGGGCTCTACTATGACTGCGGTAAAATATGAAGATTGAGAAGGAGTAGTGACAAAATTGGGGTCGTCTGGACCTGCGAGAGATGATGAAGATGAAGAGGAATGAGCAGAGTGTTTGTACTCGTGCTCTCTCGTTTCGTGGGGGTGAAGAAGGTCTCTTTCTGAGTAAAGAGCTGGTCTGATATTGACGTTTCCTTCACCAGTCCACTCGTGCGTAAGGAAGTGTGTGAGATAAAAGTCGTGTACTCGAAATGGGGATGTTCCAATATATCCTGCTGGGCCACCAAAATCCCTTTCTAATAGATGATATAAAAACCGGTTTCTTCTGATTTCGCTGTTGATGTGCTCAGCGAATTGTACAGCAGCCGGTGATAGTTCCCTTTCTTTGTCCTCCTCAAAGATGTACTCTTCTTCTATAAGAGTGGTAACCAACGATTGCTGCGAAACGTTGGGCGTGTAATCGTTTAAGGTGGAGAGTGATGGTAGAGGAGAGATTGGCAAATGACTTGGTGCCGGTGGTGAGGGCGTACGAGGGATAGGTGACGGTGTGCGAGTAGGAACGTGCACTTCAAGTGATGCGTGTGTGGATGAAGGATGATGTCTCCTTCTCCGGATTGTGCGATATGCCTGTACTAGGCGGGAAATGATAGAAACCAGTTTGACGAAACTGGGGTGGACTGTAGTGCAAGGGTACGATCGGCGCATAACGCTAACCGAAAGGTGAAGAGCAAATGTCTATCAAGCAAGACCAATACACCCTGATCGATGACACAGGGCGCGAGGCTGCGGCGATAAAGACAAAAGCAAGAATGGGGTTTTAAATGAAAAGTACAGGAACACAAGGCTGTCTGCCGCAGTCTCCTCGACCTGTTGGCTGCCTCTCACTCCGAAGAGCTCTCACAAGTGTTCTGGATACAGAGGGTAGCTGTCGCGTATACAGGTCTTTCACTGTATCGGCCGTTCTGCTCTGGTCCCCAGGCGCACAGGTAAGGTGTATGTACTAAGACTATTTGTGCACTAGCCACCTAAAGGAATAAGGGATACGTGTTGCTGGTGAGCGAAGATGTGTCAAGAGCGAAGTATAAGAACTTGTCCTAATGTAGCGGATGACTATCGGCTACGTCAAGCAAGCTGAAAATATAACGGGCTCGTCAAGGACCGCTCAAGCTTGACGCGGAGATAAATCACGCGCCGAACTGACCGATGTGGAGCGTGCTGAACTTGATACCTTTATGCAAGGTAATGACAGCGGTGTCTCACTAAGAATCAGTCTGAGTAGAAACCAAGAGGACAAGTTAGATTGGTTACTATAGAAGACAAGAGGAATGCGCACCTGAGTAGAAACCAAGAGGACAAGTTGGTTCTACTCAGGACGCTACAGGGTGTCTTATATACTACTAGGGATGAGTCACTTACTAATCTACTGAGTAAGTATGAATGACTACAAGCTGACGCGTCGTGTATCTATATTTAGCACTTCTATTGTGATTACTGATCACTGTGTCATAAGTGCTTACTTGCGCTGACGCGTCGCCCTAATAATAGAACAATGCTGACTGAAACCTAATACAGCATGTCATCTACATTACCCTATTGTTCTACGACATTCTATGTCCTTCTAACCAATCGTAACGTATACGTGTCTTAAGAGTGATAAGGCAGGTCCTTCCCAGGATCACATGCCTTTGATGACGAATATAATGCACATGTTGGCATCATGTGACTAACCATCTTATCATATCTAATGATAAGGACTTCAAAACAGAAAAAGATATACGCGTCCATGACACATGGCGCGAAACTGCCCGAAAAACGCCAACAACAACCGATTGAGCTCAAACGCTCGCGAATCTACCACCGTTCCACCCATCCCCACAGTCGCCACCACCACCGCGACTCCCGCTATAAGCGCACCACCACCCGTCCCCCCGAAAATCTCCCTCGCTCAGCAAATTCGCGCGCTCGAGGAGAAGATGACTGAGGAAGAACGCGGGAATTACCTCGACGCCCGCGATATGGGCGAGGATTTTTGCTCTGCCGGGTATTGAAGGTCGCAAGCCCGGCAACCGTAGCTACCATGTACAGTAAGAAGAAAGATTCAATGACAATCCCCCTTTCTGTCTACATGTGGCACAAAAAGACCGAAACCATTGCTTTACTGGACAGTGGAGCAACACATAATTTCATCGATAAACGAGCCATCACCTCCCTCGGCCTGGGGACCCGAACTCTCCCGCATCCCCTCCAAGTTAACAACGTTGATGGTACTATTAACAGTGAAGGAAGCATCACCCGTTTCTGCAACCTCTGGATCCGCCAAGGGGACAAAACGATCAAGCTAGGATTCTACGTTGCCAACCTAGGGAGCGACCAAATCATTCTTGGACACCCTTGGTTTAAGTCGTTCAACCCCTCCATCAATTGGAAGTCCAATCAACTGGAAGGGGAAGACATCATTATCGAAACCGCTGGGTACCGCGCTAAACCTAGACCACGAACTGCAACCATTCACTTTACCCCCCCTTCCAACCAAGCCGAAACCCAACGACTGATCCCGGCACAATACCACCAACACTGGAGGGTATTCAGCGAAGAAGCTGCTCAACGTTTTCCCCCCTCTCGACTAGACGACCACGCCATCGAGCTCAAACCAGGGGCCCCTGCTAAGCTTGACTGTAAAATCTACAGACAAACCGAAGCTGAGCTAAAGGCACTCAAAGAATATATCGACGAAAACTTAGCTAAGGGATACATTGTTGAAACCAACTCCCCCTATGCGTCCCCAGTATTCTTTCGGGCGAAAAAAGATGGCAAACTCCGCCCCATTGTCGACTACCGAGCTCTCAACACATGGACAGTGCGAGACGTCTACCCCCTACCTTTAATAGGTAGTATCATTGACCAGCTCCAGGGGAAAAGGATTTTCACTAAAGCAGACCTATGGTGGGGGTTCAACAATATACGCATCAAAGAAGAAGACCAGTGGAAAGCTGCTTTCAAAACCCCCTACGGTCTGTTCAAACCTAGAGCCATGCCTTTCGGAATGAACAATGCCCCCAGCACCTTCTGCAGAGCCATGAGTCGACTTCTGAAGCGTTTACTGGACAAATACCCCACGGAACTCTTCGTCTACATGGACGACATCCTCATTGCCACAGGGGAGGACATAGGAAGGCATCGACAAATTGTCCACGAGGTCTTAGACCTCCTAGAAGAGGAGTCGTATTTCCTTCGTCCCGCTAAATGCGAGTTTGAACAACGGTCCATAAACTACCTAGGGATAATAGTTGATGGTAACCAGCTCAAACCCGACCCTAAGAAAACTAGTGCCCTTAGAGACTGGCCGCGCACCCTCCACACAGTCAAAGAAGTCCGGAGCATCTTGGGAGTCTTGGGCTACCAATGCCCCTTCATTCCCAATTATGCAAACATCGCACGTCCCCTAGTCACTCTGACAAAAAAGGACCAGCCGTTCCTGTGGACCCCAGAATGCACGAAAGCACTCGACTCCCTCATCTCTATCATACTAGACAACCCCGCCCTCCACCAACCTGACCTTAGCCGTCCCTTCTTCCTCCAAGTGGACGCCTCAGCATTTGCCACAGGAGCCATCCTCACCCAAAGGGACGAAAGAGGAAAACATGTGGCGGTGGGCTTCCACTCTCAGACCTTCAACGAGGCCGAACGAAACTACGACATCCACGATCGTGAATTCCTCGCCGTGTATCGGGGTCTCACCCACCATTGCCACCTCCTGCTTAGCTCCACATTCCCCACCACAGTCTTCACCGATCACAAAAACCTTGAATACTACCGTCACCCGCGCCACATCAAAAGGAGAGTAGCACGTTACATTCCCCAATTGGCGGACTACAACTTCACCCTAGTACATTTCCCCGGAACAGCAAACAAGGCAGATGCCCTATCGAGAAGGCCTGATTACCCCCAAGGAGAAGAAGATAACGACAATATCACAGTTTTACCTCCACACCTATTTGCACGCGCCACCTCTTTCTCTTCCATCGACGATAGAACACGTGCCTGCCAATTACAACAGACCTCCCTACTCAGGCAATGGGCTACCACGTTTCCTCTCAAAGTAATCAATGACCTATACTGGTATGGAGACAGACTGGTAGTCGTGGACGACCTACCCTTGAGAAGGGGGGTAATTTCCCTCTATCACGACTCTCCCACGGCCGGACACCCGGGGATTTCAAATACAACATGGACCATTGCGCGTGACTACTGGTGGCCCAACATGAAACAAACCATTACCGACTACATCAAGGGATGCCACCTGTGCCAATCATGAAAAAACAACCCTACCAAACCAAAACCCCCTCTATTCCCCATCCCATCAGATAATTTCACCCTCCCCTTCACCTCAGTAGCTATGGACTTCATAGTCAAACTACCTATCTCAGAAGGATACGATTCAATACTTACGATCACTGACACTTTCTCCAAAGCATGCATTTTCGTCCCCTGTCATGAAACCATAGACGCTGCGGGAACCGCACTACTATATGCTACTTATGTCCTACCCCACTACGGACTACCATCACGTATTATATCAGATCGAGACCCCCGTTTCATGGCAGCCATCATCCAGGAACTCTGCCGTATCCTGTCCATCCAACACAACGCTAGTACAGCATACCGGCCCCAGACTGATGGTCAATCAGAGCACTCTAATCAGAAGCTCGAACAATACACCCGCATCTTCACAAAATTCCATCAGAACAACTGGCGCCGCCTTCTCCCCCTTGCACAATTCGCTTTCAACGCATGGCCGAATGCCACCACGAAAAAAGCACCTTTCGAACTCATCATGGGACACATCCCACGCGTCCACCAAACATTTAGAGTCACCACTTCACCACCCCTGAACGACCGACTGACTCTTATCACTCAAGCCAGAAAAGATGCAGCAGACGCCCTCCGCAAGTCACAGGCACTGGAGCTCCCATCAAACTTTGTCCCCTATTGCGCTGGCGACCGTGTATGGTTAGAAGGTAAAAACCTGAACACCACACATCCATCAGCAAAGCTTGCGCCCAGGAGATATGGGCCCTTCCTGGTCACGTCTGCCGTGTCCAGAACATCTTTCCGTCTCAAATTACCAGCCGCCTGGAAAATACATAACGTCTTTCATGGCACCCTCCTTACGCCCTACAAAGAAACCGCCACAAACGGAAACCAATATCAGGAACCCGCTCCTGACCTTGTGAACGGACAACCTGAATGGGAAGTCGAACAGATCCTGGGCGCAAGGAAGAGACGCCAGCAACTCCAATACCTGATCAGATGGAAAGGGTTCTCAGAAGCTCACAATAGTTGGGAACCCCTTTCAAACATCAACGCTGACCAACTCATCCAGAAGTTTTACCACGACCACCCGTCCTCCATTCGTACCTCATATAAAAACCCTTCCCCCACTATCGTTATCCGTACCATAAACATGTCCGACTCACTCCCCCTTCTCACCCCCTCTCCAACCTCTTCTCCTGAGTCAGAACCCCTCGTTTACCCCATCAGTCCCCCGGGGCTCCCTCCCCGCTCCCCAAGGACGCCAACGCGAGACCCCCCCCTCACCTTCACCACTTCGCCTATGGTCCCCCCATCCACTCTCCCTTCGCCCACCCTCGTGTCCCGAATCCGGGATCCCCCTCCCCCTCTCTCGCTCTATCATCGCATCTCACCTCCCACTGTACCACTTACCCTCGAAGAGGTCATCGAGGTGTGCGAAGCAGCGTTAGGGGATGGGCCCTGAGTTATATACCATGACCCGCCTCCTCCTCCCCCCGCTCTAGGACAACTGGCTCCTTCGTCTTACGTCAAGTATGAACCTGGAGACCCCAACCACGACCGCTATGTCCAAAAGATCGCCCTTAACCCCCCTTTTGGAGAACCATTGCCCCCCCACTATGTTCGCTTTGATCTTGACTTTGGTACCCACCAACACTATGTACTGGGACTCTGCGATGACTCTACCCCCCCCCTGTCACCATACGGGTGGCCCTTGGAGGCAGCCCCCTTCATCGGCCCACGCCTCTCCACCAACCGCTCCGACAATGAAGCTCTAGGGATCTTCGATGCAGGCTACCCAGGAGCAGCAGAAGTCGACATAGCCCTCTATGAACTCAGAGACTACGGGGTTACCGCTGATGTCGACAGGTACAGAGGCCACATGCTGGAGTACGAGGCGCTACTAGAGGAGAAGAGACTCTTAGACAAGAAGCTCACCAGCTGGAGAACTAGGTCACTTGGACCCCGTATCCGCCTCATTAAAGCTCATGCCCGAAACCGTCTCCATCCCTACTTGTACCTAGGCGAACCCATCACCCGTCCCTCCCAGTATCGCGCCCCGGGGTCATCCATAACCACTCCCCAGACTTTCACCATGTTGTCGTGCCTGTCGGTTGACGCTCAGGCCGGAGAACTGGAATCCCAGCGCCCGTGGTATGAAGAACGCTGGGGAGTCAAATACAGATTCCCAGACGCCGAGTTTCGACATCAATGCGTCTACTGTCACGGTCGTGAACATACCCCTTCAGAGTGCGATCGACCCCATTCAAAATGCCACACCCTGCCCCGCTGCCTTATTCCCCGCCGTCACCCCTACCATGGAGATGTCTGCCCCTATTACCATCGCGACCCTATTGCCTCTAACCCCGCATTAGAGGAAGAAGGGTACGTAGGCCATGAAGATGAGGAGGGAGACGGAGAGTCTTGAGACGTGGAAGTCTCAATCTAGTAATGGGGCGGTGTCATGATTCTACCAAGCGACTATGATCCGGACGCTATTCTTCTCTTTTTCTTTCTTCCATTTACCCGACCCCCTTTACACTTGACCACGAACTATTGATACCTATCCCCTTTTCCGGCTACTAGTTCCTTGAGGCTGCGCTATCCTTTGTTCTCGTCTCGTATCCTTGTCCCTTGGGGCTGTCCCCTGTACTATACATGACTCATTCCTAGGACTGTTCTACTAGGTTATGAGGCTATGTACGACTCATGCTGTGGGGTTGTCTAAGTATATAAGGACTGGGTGATGTACCCTGAAGTCCCATCTTGTCCTTCGTCTATTACCTGCGAATCTACAAGTTCCATTGACCACTCCTCTCATCTCTTTCTAAGTTGGCTGTGAAGCCTCATCGAACCTCGAACCTCTGCATCACTGAACCATTGCCCACACAGAAACCTTGACGCACGTCGCGTGCCCTCAGGATCCCGCAGGATCTTGACAACCGGCACAGAAGCACTTGACTCTGTGGGTAGACACAGCGCAAGGCCGAGATCTGGGCTTGATCACAATCTGTCATGAATTGAATGGGCCGGACATTGGGATTCCAAGACCTGACCAAAAATAGAAAATAAGCGATCGTTTCAGATTTTATATTGGTTGACAGCATCCAGGCAACCGGCACCCCTGACAGATCGGAGTTTAGCCGAAATTAGTCCAAGAAGCATGTATTTGCTTACCATGCCCCCAATTATCCCTTGCCATAAGGGTAATAAGTTGAACTCCGGTATACAGATTAGTGTGATGGGTGCCATCAATGCCAAGAAACCGGTTCCCAAGGCGTCGGAAAGCGTCCAATTGAAATCTTGTTTGGATGACTATAATGAAAAGATCTCCCTCTAGCTGTGATCCAGGGGGGGATTCATCTAATCTGTCCTTGAAAAATGTATTGGCTCCCTCCTTCCTGAGGTCAGCCAACCAGAGACTGATTGAGATTTTGTCTTTAGGGTCTTTTTGGATCTTTTCCCGATCAAGTGCCCTGGCCATTCGGTTGACATCGGCAACGGTAATATATTTGTCGCGATCATTGTCAGAAGCAGCCGCGCGGATAGATCGGACCTAAATATTAAGTTAGCTTTAATCTTGTGTTCAAGATCGGAATTACATACAACTTTTTTGGGCTCTACTCCAAACTCAAGGAGTTCCCTCACTCTCCCCTTCGCCTTTTGGGTGACCCTTGTGAAAACTATGTTTCCCAAATTAGTAGGGTGATTGTGAGCCTGAATGTAATGTCCTAAAAGGACAGTTGTGCCAGGATAAGCCTTCACTGAAAGTTGGCAGCTGCAGCCAATCTGCTTTGATGGGAGTTTCTGGATCCGATCGGGAAACTTCTTTTGGTAACCCCAGTCATCGGGCGATCCGTTCCTTGCACATTTGTAAGTCTGCTTCCAAAGAAAGAAAGTGCCAGCAGGTTTAGTCTTGGCCAATCTAAGTTCAATTGAATAGGTCTGTTCCTGGTCCTCCCTCCAAATGTCGAACTCGGCAAGGCTCCTGTCACGGACGCGTATATCTTTTTCTGTTTTCTGCGTTAAAGTCCTTATCATTAGATATGATAAGATGGTTAGTCACATGATGCCAACATGTGCATTGTATTTGTCATCAAAGGCATGTGATCCTGAGAAGGACCTGCCTTATCACTCATTAGACACGTGTACGTTATGATTGGTTAGAAGGACATAGAAGGTCGTAGAACAATAGGGTAATGTAGATGACATGCTGTATTAGGTTTCAGTCAGCATTGTTCTATTATTAGGGCGACGCGTCAGCACAAGTAAGCACTTATGACACAGTGATCAGTAATCACAATAGAAGTGCTAAATATAGATACACGACGCGTCAGCTTGTAGTCATTCGTACTTACTCAGTAGATTAGTAAGTGACTCATCCCTAGTAGTATATAAGACACCCTGTAGCGTCCTGAGTAGAGCCAACTTGTCCTCTTGGTTCTCACTCAGACTGATCGCTAGTGTGACACCGCTATTATTACCTTGTACAAAGGTATCAAGCTTAGCACGCTCCACACGGTTAGTTTCGGCGCGTGATTTATCTCCGCGTCAAGCTTGAGCGGTCCTTGACGAGCCCGTTATATTTTCAGCTTGCTTGACGTAGCCGATAGTCATCCGCTACATTAGGACAAGTTCTATACTTCGCTCTTGACACATCTTCGCTCACCAGCGACACATATCCCTTATTCCCTTAGGTGGCCAGTGCACACATAGTCCTTGAACATACACCTTACCTGTGCGCCTGGGGACCAGAGCAGAACGGCCGATACAGTGAAAGACCTGTATACGCGACAGCTACCCTCTGTATCCAGAACACTTGTGAGAGCTCTTTGGAGTGAGAGGCAGCCAATAGGTCGAGGAGACTGCGGCAGACAGCCTTGTGTTCCTGTTCATTTCATTTCAACCCCATTCCTGCTCTTGTCTTTATCGCCGCAGCCTCGCGCCCTGTGTCATCGATCAGGGTGTATTGGTCTTGCTTGATAGACATTTGCTCTTCACCTTTCGGTTAGCGTTGTGCGCCGATCGTACCCTTGCACTACAGTCTACCCCAGTTTCGTCAAACTGGTTTCTATCATTTCCCGCCTGATACAGGCATATCGCACGATCCGTCGAAGGAGAAGTTCTCCTTCATCAGCACACGCATCACTCGAAGTTCACGTTCCTACTCGCACACCATCACCTATCCCTCGTACGCCTTCACCACCGGCACCAAGTCATTTACCAGTCTCTCCTCTATCGTCAAGCTCTACAATAAACAATCATACACCCGACGTTTCTAGAGAATCGTTGGTTAGCACTCTTCAAGAAGAAGAATACATCTTCGAGGAGGACGAAAGAGAGGAGTTATCACCGGCTGCTGTACAATTCGCTGAGCATATCAACAGCGAAATCAGAAGAAACCGGTTTTTGTATCATCTATTAGAAAGGGACTTTGGTGGACCGGCTGGATACATAGGAACATCCCCATTTCAAGTACACGACTTCTACCTTACACATTTCCTTACGCACGAGTGGACTGGAGAAGGAAACGTCAATATCAGACCAGCTCTTTATTCAGAAAGAGACCTACTTCACCCCCACGAAACTCGAGAGCACGAATACGAACACTCTGCTCATTCCTCTTCATCATCCCTCGCAGGTTCAGACGACCCCAACCTTGTCAATACTCCCTCCCAATCTTCATATTTTACCGCAGTTGTAGTAGAGCCCACGCTTTCATCCACCGAAGTAAACAGTGGCGAAAACCAGGCGGAAAGCTCAACTTCGCGGCCAGAATCTCCCAGCTAAATCGAAGAACAATAAAGCAAAAGCTAGAGATCTCTCAGCTTATATTGTCGATTGGGCAGATTTATCAATAGAACAAAGGAAGGAACTAGACAACACATCTTGGGGGCCAAGAGCACCTGACTCAGACAAGGACGAAGATATCAACGAACCCGATTCAGACGAAAGTATGTCGGGGAACCCAGCAGCAGGAGGAAGCGGAGGAGGAGGTGCACCAGGAGGTGGAGGCGGACCACCAGGTGGAGGTGGAGGTGGCGGTGGCGGTGGAGGATTACCACCCGTTGTCCCCGCTCCCCTGCCCACTCTAGACGACCTTACGAGATTAGTCGCGGACATTGGTAACGCCATCGGACTCTTAGCGCAGCAGGTTACATTACTAGCTGCAAGGCCGGGAGGACGAAGTGGCAATCGGGATGTCATTCCCAAGCCAAAAGCATGGGACGGCAAAGGAGGAAGTGTCGAAGCTAGACATTTCCTCGCTGCATTCAATAATTATGCGCAAGCGCAGGGAGACCCACTAAACACATTCAATCAACCCACAAACACGTGGATCATTAACCAGACCAGTTGGATTCAATCAGTATTGAATCTAATGGAAGGTGACGCATGAACATGGGCTCTCCCCCATTTGGAAGAATTGCAGCATGGCCGGGACCCCTTTGGTGGGATTTGGCAGACATTCGTCGACCAATTCTCAAGAAGGTTCGCCCCTCTTGATACAGCAGAATCAGCGCGAGAGGCGCTGAAGAAAATACGACAAGGAAAAGGTTCTGTGCCGGAATATATGGCACAGTTCGATCAGCATACAGGTCAGACAGGATGGTCAGATGCCGACCACCGCCAACGTTTTTACGACGGACTCTCTGAGTTTGTAAAAGACGGATTGGCACTCACGGACCGACCCATTGGTACCTTCGACAAAGTAAGGGCTGCAGCGCAGGTCATAGACCAGCGTTATAGGCAACGCCAAGCTGAGAAGAAGGGCCATACCACTTCCCATACGCCCTTTGGGGCATCATCAGATCCAAACGCAATGCAGGTAGATGCCACTCGCACTGGCAGCACCGGCAACAACAACAGCAATGGCCCTAAAAAGGACAGGGCCGCTTATATGAAACACATGCAAGGGAAGTGTTATGGGTGTGGGTCAACGCAACATACCAAGAAAGACGGTGGGCATGAACGAGATGTATGCAACCACTGTGGCAAAGTCGGCCACAGATCTACGGTTTGCTTCGCCAAGTACGTCGGGAAGCCAGGCAAGTCTGCCTCAGCAAAAGCTACCACTGACGGAACGGTCTCAACCCCGTCTACATCATCACCAGCGGCCACGGCAGCCGCCTCATCATCCTCAAAACCATCGCCGGCCAAAGATAACAAAACACAAGCAGACTTGTTGGCCCAGCTTATGGCGAAAATCCAAGAACAAGACGAACAGATCAAAGCTCTGAAAGCGTCTTTTTAGTGTCGGGACTATCAATAGCTGCGGATAGTTCCCTAGTAGTACCATATGACTCAGTTTCGGACTTATGTACTCATAGTTTTTCAATTTCTGCTTGTAAGTTAGATAGTAGTAGTGTTTCTTCTGTCGTATCAACCCTATCTACATCTGCCTCGGAGATGAACAATGTATATACTGTTCCTATCGCTCCAGTTGAAGCAGTGCAGCAAATGAAGTCTTCTGATGCTGCACTCAATTCTGTAATTATTCCCGAAACAAAACATGCAAAATCCCATTTCCATATTTCATGTATATTAAAAGGACGTCATCGTACTACCAAAGTAGCAGCTATGGTCGACTCAGGAGCAACTGCTCTCTTCATCGACAAAAAGTACGCCGACAGCCAGAAGATGTGGCAGATTCCTCTTACTCAACAGATCCGTCTTCATAACATCGACGGAACTCTGAACGAAGCAGGTAGCATAAAACATAAAGTTTCACTTATTCTACAAGTTGGTCAAGACGAAGAAAGATTTGATTTCTTCGTAACCAGCTTAGGACCAGAAAAAGTTATTTTGGGTCTACCGTGGCTTCGACATCGGAATCCTACTATAGATTGGCAAGCAGGCACAATGAGCCTCAATGCAGACCAGGGATTGGGCCCTGAACAAATTGAGGTGGAGGTAACGCGCATTATGGCGAACCGGATGGAACGTCGCCGTCTCCTCGCGGAGAAAGTTTTGGAAACATCTCAAGATGATGTATTCTGTTTAGCAGGCTTCACTTATTCGCAAGCAATTGCGGAAAAAGCTATAGCGGCTAAAGGAAAGAAAACATTCAATGAGATGATCCCTATTCACTATCGTGACTTCGCAAAAGTTTTCTCAGAGGAAGAATCCCATCGACTCCCTAAGCATCAGCCTTGGGATCACGCTATTGACTTAGAACCAGACGCAGTAAAACACTGGAAAGTCAAGACGTATCCCATGTCAGTAATAGAACAGGAAGCGTTGGATAAATTCTTGGAAGAGAATTTCGCAAAAGGATATTTGAGACCATCAAAGTCACCAATGGCCTCACCCGTATTCTTTATCAAAAAGAAAGACGGGAGTTTGCGACTCATCCAGGATTATAGGCGTCTTAATAAAATTACTATTAAGAACCGATATCCATTACCGCTCGCCTCAGATATTATCAATAGGCTTACAGGAGCACAATACTTCACCAAATTTGATGTTCGATGGGGGTATCATAATATTCGAATCCGCAAAGGAGACGAATGGAAAGCAGCAATAATAACCAATAGGGGACTTGCCGAACCCACAGTCATGGGTTTTGGATTCCACAATGCCCCAGCTACTTTTCAAGCCCTCATGAATTCGATGCTACTCGATTTAATAGCAAAGGCTGAAGTTGCGGTCTATATGGATGATATCCTCATCTATAGCCGTAATCTCGAACACCATCGCAAAATAGTACGCGAAGTGTTAAGGAGGTTACAAGAACATGACTTGTATCTAAAGCCTGAAAAGTGCGAATTCGAGAAACAAGAAATGGAGTATCTAGGAATGATTATTCGACCAGGAGAAGTGCGAATGGACCCGGGCAAGGTCGCCGCAGTGAAAGATTGGCCTACACCCACGACGCTGAAGGAAGTAAGAGCGTTCATAGGGTTTGCCAACTTTTATAGGAGGTTTATCAAGGACTTTGCTACTGTAGCACGTCCTCTCCATGACCTCACCAAGAAAGACATGCCTTGGCAATGGCATGCGGAGCAGCAAAAAGCATTCGACTGGCTCAAGGAGAAGTTCTGTTGTGAACCCATTCTCAAAGTTTATGATCCAGAACTGCCCACGCGAGTTGAAGTCGATGCTTCAGGATTTGCGACAGGAGGCATATTGTCTCAGAAACACGAAGATGGTCTTTGGCACCCAGTAGCTTATCGTTCTGACTCTATGAGTAAAGAAGAGCGAAACTACGAAATCTACGACAGAGAAATGCTAGGCTGCATTAGAGCCTTTGAGGATTGGAGACATTTCCTCGAAGGAATCCCTTTTGAGCTAGTTACCGACCACAAGAATATAGAGTGGTGGGCAACAATGCGAGATCTAAATCGACGACAAGCACGGTGGTCACTCTACCTAAGTCGTTTCGATTTTAAAGTAACCTATCGCAAAGGGGAATCAATGCAAGCAGACGCATTAAGTCGGTTTTCAAAAGACCATGTTTCTGACAGAGATGACAATCGCCAAGTCCGGGTCTTAGGACCACAGCATTTCCTAAATGCTGCAAAAGCTCACTTCCGTCCAGAAGTAGACTCCCTTGGAGATCGTATACGTTGGGCAAGTCTGCGAGAAGCTGAAGTTATAGAGGGTCTTAAGAGTATAGACAAGACCGCTCCTAAAGCTCTTACAGACGGCGTTGCGATGTGGGAAGAAGACGACGGTTTCGTTTATTACAAGGGGCGACTATATGTGCCAAATGACAGGCCATTACGCAAAGATGTGGTACGATCATGTCATGATTCGTTAACCACTGGTCACCCAGGTAAAAACAGAACCATAGAACTAGTTAGTCGCTATTATTGGTGGCCACGCATGGCAGGATTTATTTCTGCATACGTAGAAGGTTGCGACAAATGTCAGCGCTATAGGAAAGATATACACCCTAAAGCGCATGTTCAGCCTCAAGAAGTACCGGAAGGTCCATGGCAAATCATTGGTATAGATATGATTGGACCTCTTCCAATGTCACGAGGGAAGGACGCTATCCTTAACATAGTGGATCATTATACGAAACAGATCCATCTATTTCCTGTGACAACACAACTTACGGCTGATGGAGTCGCATCCATCTACTTCGAGCAAGTCTTCCCGCTTCATGGAATCCCTAAGAAAATCATTAGTGATAGGGGACCCCAATTTGCGGCAAGAAGCATGCGTGCCCTTTATAAGCGACTAGGGATAGACTCAGGTCTTACTACAGCCTATCATCCACAAGCTAATGGCCAAGTAGAGCGTAAAAACCAAGAAGTTGAAGGTTATATACGTCTCTTTATTGGCAAGCGTCAGGATGATTGGGCAGACCTGTTGCCTACGGCGGAATTTGTTATCAATAGCAGGCTCAACTCAGCTACAGGCCATACGCCTTTTGAGATGCTATATGGCTATACGCCTGATTTTACAATTCCCATAGGCCGTATTACAGGGATCCCAGTTCTAGACAAGCGTCTTCAACACCTACAATCTGTAAGGAAAGATGCAGAGGCAGCCCTTCGCTTAAGTAAAAAGCGAATGCAAACAGACGTCGAACAACGTATGAAACCATACAAGTTTAACGTCGGGGATAAAGTTTGGTTGCAAGCAAAACAAATAAGGGTTCACCAACAATCGTCCAAACTAGGACCAAAACAGTTGGGCCCTTTCGAGGTCACTGAAGTTAGAAGTGACGTCGATTATAAACTTGCACTTCCCCCTGCACTTAGGGTACATGATGTATTTCATGTAGATCGCCTTAGCCCTTACAAAGGGAACGAAGTCAATGGGCAAGTGCCACCCCCGCCAGAACCAATCACAGTAGAAGGCGAAGAAGAATATGAGGTCGACCATATCAGAGATTCTAAGCTCTCTGGTCGTACACTCAAGTATCTTGTTCGTTGGAAAGGTTATGGGGAGGGTGAGGATACATGGGAGCCAGCTAAAAATCTAGCACATGCACCGGAAAAAGTCAAGGGTTTCCACTCCAGAAATCTGGGGGCACCTAGGAAAATAGCAGCACTCCTATACGCGTCCTTGCCTTGGCAATCGCCAAACCAGTTTACAGAAGTTAACACGGACGTTAATCCCTAAGGAGGGGGGTAATGTCACGGACGCGTATATCTTTTTCTGTTTTCTGCGTTAAAGTCCTTATCATTAGATATGATAAGATGGTTAGTCACATGATGCCAACATGTGCATTGTATTTGTCATCAAAGGCATGTGATCCTGAGAAGGACCTGCCTTATCACTCATTAGACACGTGTACGTTATGATTGGTTAGAAGGACATAGAAGGTCGTAGAACAATAGGGTAATGTAGATGACATGCTGTATTAGGTTTCAGTCAGCATTGTTCTATTATTAGGGCGACGCGTCAGCACAAGTAAGCACTTATGACACAGTGATCAGTAATCACAATAGAAGTGCTAAATATAGATACACGACGCGTCAGCTTGTAGTCATTCGTACTTACTCAGTAGATTAGTAAGTGACTCATCCCTAGTAGTATATAAGACACCCTGTAGCGTCCTGAGTAGAGCCAACTTGTCCTCTTGGTTCTCACTCAGACTGATCGCTAGTGTGACACCGCTATTATTACCTTGTACAAAGGTATCAAGCTTAGCACGCTCCACACGGTTAGTTTCGGCGCGTGATTTATCTCCGCGTCAAGCTTGAGCGGTCCTTGACGAGCCCGTTATATTTTCAGCTTGCTTGACGTAGCCGATAGTCATCCGCTACAGCTCCCCCATTGGAGTTCAAATTTCCCAGTTGCCCGGTCATATTCAAAACCACCACAGGCAGGCAGGGTCAGGTCGGGTGTTCCCTTTTCAGAAAAGTCAAGAACCATTTCAGTGGGTGCAGACTCGGCAGGTCCCATTTGGGTAAGAGATAAGCAAAAGCATGGGATAGTTGTCATCGCAATAAGTCGAATCCTGAGCAAAAATCACAAGTGGGCCCTCCTCCTGTGCTGCCTCTCAAGGCTGCACATCCTCAAAATATATAATAAATTTTTATATCAAAAAAGCGCTTATCTTCAGCAAATCTCACTCAATAAAGCTAGCTTTTTTTGACCTAGTGAAGTGGTATTTATTTAGTTTATACTTAACTGCATTGGGTGAACATGCTCTTTTGGCACACTTCCGCTCCCTGGCTACCTCAGAGGGCCAGAATGTTTGATAAAGCGGTTTTAATATAGCTATTTGACTGTTTTATAATGACTTAGAAAACGCGTTCATATGTTTTAGATGCTTAGAACATTTATTTAACTAATGATAACTTCGCTTTCCGGTTTTGGAAAGTTGTCAGCACCGATTAAGGAAATTTCCGTTTATAGAAAACATGTATATCTCATGCCAGACTCATGGGTTACTAGAGTATCTACTTTCTGAGTTATAACTTAAAGCGGGAAGGCCCGAGTGTTTTGACAAGTTCAAAAGATCACATGACAAACCTTCCTTTTTGAGATTTTGACAGCCTGGGGAAAATTGGCAACTATTATTCTGCAAAGGGTCACGCCCCCAAAAAGGAAGGTGCCAAGAAGTCACGTGATTGTGCCTTGTAACGAGTTTGTTACTTTTGTTAGCATTCAAACTCAGTTTGAAATATATGTTTGTTTTTTTCCTGTATGTTTTTTTCCGTATATTTGTTTTTCTGTATGTTTGTTTTTTGAATGTTTGTTTTTTTTCATATGTTTTTTCCACATGTTTTGTATGTTTTTTGACATGTTTTTTTCGACATATGTTTTTCGGCATATGTTTTTTTTAGCATATTTATTTTTGACATATGTTTTTTTAGCACATTTTTTTTTTGGTGTATGTTCTTTTTGACATATGTCTTTTTTGACATGTTTTTTTAGACATGTTTTTAGGAGATACATTGATTTTTGATGTTATATATGTTTTTTCTTTTTGATGCAACAAATATAAGATTAAGCAGCAAATATATATGTATATTTAAGTTGCCAAGTTGTAAAATAGAAATACTCTGCCCTCACCCTCACCCTCACCCTAACCCTAAACCCTTACCTTTAACCCTTACCTCATATCCTCACCCTTATATCAGAAATTTCAAAACTGGCTTTATAACATATTATAGTAACCCAGTCTTGCTTATAATTATTATATTATAAACTCTTGGCAAATTTAGTTTTGTTATAAGCAAACCTTTAATTTGCTTGTAAACTTAGTTGTAAGGACTTTAGCATTGCTTATATTATTTTATTCAAACACTACTATAAGACATTTAAAATGGTATTTATAAAGGTATTATAAGCATGACTGGTTATAAGGTACCCCTGCAATTTCCAACATAACCTCACCCTTACTCCTCACCCTCACACCCTTACCCTTACCACACCCCACCCTTATAACCCTTATAACCCTTACAGCACTTAAACATACCCTTTGCAAGTATGGAAGATGCATAAAGCAAGTAACTAAATCTATAGATAATCTATATATAGTACATAAGAATACTTGGAGTATATGCTCCAGTGTTATGTTTGCACTCCACAGACCATCGGTGTATCACGTGAGTTGGAACTATCATGTGATTATGACATCATTAGTTCTGGACATTTCTACCACCTTCCATATGACGTCTATGTGATGTCAGTCTTACTCATTCCTACTACAGAGACTATTAGTATTAGTGGCGTCATAGCATCATACATGACTCATCCTAGTATTATGACTCAGTAGTAATGACTCATGTACTAAGTATATAAACTGTACCATTAGCGAACTTAGACCTTAGGTCTGAGTTCTTGTATCAATCAGACACTCTACAACGCTCTCTGAGCCAGGAGCTGCATAAGTCCAGTCGACTTCCCAGCCTTTCCTATCACAGACTTTGCTCTGTTACCACTGAGTCTGCAAGGGTATAAAGCCCCATGCCGTCATCATAGGGTCCTATAAACCCTATCAGCGACCTGGTTTTCTGCATCCGTCCGAAGTTACCCACAAGTTGCGGACCCAGTTAATCCGAATCCAACAGAACAACTTTTGTCACAGTACCATTGCTCAAGCCGAGCCGAGCGGTCCATCTAACCGTAACATTAACTCAGACCTCTGTACCACTGTGGCGACTACACGACCGAACACGATCACCACCTACGTTTCACGTAGGGGGGAACAGAACGTCCCTAAATGATACATCAAAGAAGCCGAGTGGCTTGACAAAGAATATGGCTGGGGATACTATACTACCAGCAACGACCATTCTGACAACGATACCCTCATCGCAGTGGACTTTGACTTCGGCACTCTCCAGTGGGGAGTTACTAGAAAACTTCCTGACAACGGAGGATTTGCAATCAAACAACCAGCACCTGTCAAATTGGGTCTCAGAATCTACGACGAAGAATGAGTGGACCGAAGCCGTTGGGGACCATTGGATGGGCAAGAAGATGAAGAAGAAGAACCACCCCGTGAAGAGTTCAAGTTTGGAAGTGACCAAGAAGACACCCCAGACGAAAACATCGAAATCCCTACCACAGACGCAGCAGCAGCAACTGAAGAACAACTTGCACGATTGGCTAGCAACATTCCCACCAACGTCTCCCCTACCAAATTCATACCTACCATTGTCTACAAAGCATCGACACCGGCTAGCACAATGGCCTCAATCGCAGCAACTACCACTATCCCTCCAGCAACTCTATTGAGCAGAACTACTAGATTTACAGTACCCTCTAACCCCTTCGGAAGCGGACCGCCTCCGTCAGGACCTCCTGGAGGAGGAGGTGGACATTGGTCAAGTCGAGGACCTCCTTTGGGAGGAGGACCACCAGGACCTCCTGGAGGAGGGGGAAATCCCGGAGAACCTGGAGGAAGGGGAAATCCCGGAGGAGGCAAACTTGTAGGACGCGAACCAGAAATCTTCGATGGAACGCGCAGCAAAACAGAAGGATTCCTTCAGGAATGGAACATCTATTACGGACTCAATTGGGGAGCCGATGTTATCACCACCCCTTTTACTCGTGCAATGCTATTCCTATCCTTTATCAAAGGACCAAACATCCAGGAATGGGTAGCAGTGCAAATCGAATGGTTAGGAGACCAGTTAGCTGGGGGAGCGCAAGTCCACAACAAATACCTCTGGAGGACGATTATCGATCGATTCAAGGATGCCTTTACGGACACCATGAGTGTGGAAAAAGCAGAACGAGCAATCAAGGAGATCTGCATGAAAGATGGGGATCTAGATGGCTATATAGCCAAATTCGAACAACTGGCTCGAATCTCCGGACATGATCTCAACGCGAAGGGTACATGGACCATGTTCGCCGAAGGACTTCCAAAAATGCTCCATTACAATATGATCAGCCAAGGAGGAAGATGCCCAAACTCGTGGCAAGAATGGACCAAAGGAGTGGTCAAACAACAGCAAAAATGGCTGTACCTTCAAACTTTCTTCAATGGGAAAGTACCACAGGGCAAAATACCCCAAAACAAACAAGGCCCAAACCAAAATTGGCAGCAAGGATCCGGTTCTGCGAAGAATTCCAATGCCATGGATCTTACCCCTGGACATATCCGTGCCAGGGGCATACTCACAGACGAAGAATGCGCCAAACTGATGGCTACAGGGGGATGTTTCCGCTGTAGGAAACAAGGACACATGAGCCGGAACTGTCCCGACAAACCTCACCAATCACAGGCTCGAGGAAATCAGGAGGATGAAGTCCAAATTCAAGCGGCTAATACTAAAAAACCATTCGATGCTAAAGGGCTTATCGAACAGATCAAGGAACTCAATGATGAAGACAAGGACGTAGTAATCCAAGAAGTCTTTATGAAGAACCGTCAGGATTTTTCCTAAGCTCTAACCCATCGGCCTGGGGGCGAGCAATTTGTAGACTGCAATGTAACTCTCTGTATCTTACTCGGTATCGAAGTATGAAAATCCCTGTTTCATTCCGCACGTCACAAGCAATGGCCGACAAAAGTATATTAGTGGACTCTGGAGCCACTGATAATTTCATCGATCCTAGGCTTATCAAGAGGCTGGGATTGGGTACCCAGACACTGGACCGACCAAAGAAGATCTGGAATATTGATGGGACTAACAACAAGGCTGGCCTTATTCAGGAATACGTGGATCTGGAAATCTGCACTGGGGACAAGGAAAAACAAATGTGATTCCTTATCACGGATCTAGGACTGGAAGATCTGATCTTAGGATACCCCTGGCTAGCGGCCTTTGAACCCCAATTCCAATGGAAAGATGCTGTAATTGATACCAAATATCTTCCGATCGTTATTCAATCGTTAGATTGGAAATCATTGCAGATCAAACCAATCATTTCCTATACAGACGCTTCCCTTAATAGGATAGCAACTGAACCGTTATCTGATGCAGAAAAAGATCAAATTGTCCAGGAACTGACAGACCTGGGACATAGAAGTGCTAACATATCTACTCAGCTCGCGCAAAATGTCCAGCAATATGTCAAAGAAGTCCCTGTCCCACCAGAGTATCAACGCCACAAGAAGGTCTTTAGTGAAGAAGAATCTCATCGATTCCCACCATCGAGACCCTGGGACCATGCGATCGAACTCAAAGAAGGCACACCAAAAGCACTAGACTGTAAAATATATCCCATGATGCAAGCCGAAGACGAAGCACTCCTCAAATGGATCAAGGAGGAGAAAGCAAAAGGGTATATTCGGCAATCCAAATCACCATATGTGTCATCATTCTTTTTTATCAAGAAAAAAGATGGGAAACTCCGACCAGTAATAGACTATTGCAAACTCAATGACTATACAGTCAAAAACAAATACCCCTTGCCACTAATCCCAGAACTAATCACACGGGTCAAAGATGCTTGGATCTTCAGCAAATTTGACGTTCGATGGGGGTATAACAACATCCGTATCAAAGAAGGAGACACTCATAAAGCGGTGTTCAAAACCAAGTATGGGTTATGGGAACCAACAGTTATGCCCTTTGGACCAACAAACACGCCGGCCACGTTCCAGGCCATGATGGACTTTGAATTCGAAGGAATTACTGAGTTATTTAGGTTAAAGGGCACAGAAATCATCATCTATATGGACAATATTCTAATTGCAACAACGGCCAAACTCCAGGACCATCGAGAAGCTGTACACACAATCTTAGATCACTTAGAGGAGCTGGACCTTTACCTAAAACCGGAAAAATGTGTTTGGGAATCACCACGAGTCGATTATCTGGGGCTAATCCTTGAAAAGGGAGTAACTCGCATGGACCCTGCCAAAGTTGCGGGGGTTGGATCTTGGCCAATTCCCACAACAGTCAAACAAGTCCGATCTTTTCTGGGCTTTTGCAATTTTTACAGACCCTTCATTTGACAATTTTCACACACTGCAAAGCCTTTGAACGAACTCACAAGGAAGGACGTGATATGGGACTGGACTCCAAGATGTCAAGAAGCCTTTGAAACCCTTCGCCAAAGGATAACATCAGAACCAGTCCTGATTCAGCCAGATCTAACCAAACCATTCGAACTCGAAGTAGACACATCTAGATTCGCACTAGGAGCAGTACTGTAACGGTTCGCTAACCGTTGGTCCGACTTGGACTACTTGATGTGGCTTGCAACACGTGACTGGCGTTCTCGGACACTAGGCTGACTAACACTAGGTCCCCGTAGAGTGAAAAGGGCGTGACAGCACCTCCACTAAGTCGATGATGAGAGATAAGAGTTGAAAGAGAAAGAAGAAGAGGAATAGAGAGACGAAGAAAGGCAGACTGGAAAGGAAGGGAAACCGAAACTTGATAGCGAATTGAAGAAGACCAGGATAGGGATCCCTGGTCTTTACTAGTCGACTTATATACACGTAAGACTCGCTTTAAAGCGGAGTCTGAACTAAGTAATGAGTCATGAACCCTAGTACAGCTATCCTAGTATGACGTAGTGTCCATCAGCACCTGATACTCTGAAACAATAAGACGCTCCACAGCGTGTGAGTCTGTGCTACAACGATACTCCGACCCCTGTCCATGACTAATGTAAGCTGATGATCGTAGTCATAACCGATATGTCAGTCCACTTCTGAAGCAGTCCGTGACAAGTACTAACACAAAGAGGAACTGATGGGAAGAAACATCCCATAGGGTATTACTCCACAACATTGACAGAAGCAGAACGGAATTATGATATCTGGGATCTAGAACTCTTGGCAGTCGTCAAAGGACTTAGGCACTGGTGAGCTTATCTGGCAGGATCACCTCATAAAGTTACTGTGTACACCGATCACGCTAACTTATTATACTGGCGACAACCCCAGAAGATAAGCCGAAGAATTGCTAGAGAAGTGCTAGAACTATCGGAATATGATATTGAACTCCGCCACATACCCGGGAACACGAATAGCCGCGCAGATATGTTATCTAGACACCCAGATTACGATCAAGGGGAACGGGATAACGAAAACATCACAGTGTTACCAGATCGTCTTTTCGCACGGGCTATGACCACCCTTACAACACCCCTGATATACAATCAAGATCTAGACGTCCTAAGACCTTGGGTTAATCCACATTACCTCAAAAGGATAGATGGGCGCTGGTGGAAAGGGACCGGACAAGTGATTACTCTGGGAAAAGACACAAAGCGACAAATTATCCACGATCATCATGATCTACCCGCTTATGGACATCCTGGAATTTCGCGAACGACACAGTTGGTCACAAGGTACTATTGGTGGCCACAAGTAGCAAGGGACGTACATGATTATGTCAAAGGATGTGCCGAATGCCAAAGGCACAAGGTCAATACCCAAATGAGGAAGGCACCCCTGAACCCTATTACACCAGAAGTCGATGCATTGCCTTTTCAGACAATTGCTATGGACTTTATCATCAAACTCCCACAATCAGAAGGATATGATTCTATCCTAACCATCACTGATCATGATTGTTCCAAAGCAGCGATTTTCATCCCCTGCAATGAAACTATAGATGTGGATGGAGTCGCTGATCTTTATCTACGGAATGTCTTTGTGCAATATGGGTTACCTTCCAAAGTAATCTGTGACAGAGATCCTCGTTTTATCTCCCAATTCATGCAAGTCCTGTGCAAACGAATGGGGATCAAAGTTAATGCATCTACGGCCTACCACCCTAGGACAGATGGACAATCAGAAAGGTCCAATCAGTGGTTAGAACAATGGTTAAGACCATGGACTAACTTCGCTCAAAATAACTGGCGCGAGTATCTACCTTTTGCAGAATTTGCTCACAACTCATGGCACAACGAGACTACGAAGAAATCCCTGTTCCAAGTGCTAATGGGATATCATCCCCGAGCTAACATTACTCCGTATCCGAATACATTACCAGGAGTAGAAACACGAATTGCAGAATGGACTCAGGCAAGGCAACAAGTACGAGAAGCAATCCTTATCGCCCAGAAAAGATGGGCACAATCCAAATACCTTGGGCGGACTTTCAAGATAGGAGATAAAGTGTGGCTAGAAGGGCGCAATCTACAGACGGAACAACCAACTGCCAAACTAGCGCCAAAACGCCACGGACCTTTCCCTATAAAGAAAGTTCTTTCGCCCATTACCTATCAGCTGACATTACCTGCAACATGGAAGATCCATGATGTGTTTCATGTGGACCTTCTAACTCCATATGTTGAAACGGACTTCCACGGCCCCAACTACACGAGGCCACCACCTGACCTTATCAATGATGAAGAAGAATACGAAGTGGAGCAAGTCTTATCATAAAGACGTCATGGAAGAGGGCGCAAGGTACAATATCTGGTCAAGTGGAAAGGATATCCGGACTTGGACAATGAATGGGTAAACTGGGACGATATGAATGCTGAGCAAGCGTTAGAGGATTTTAGGAAACAAAATCCCTGGGCAATAACACATATAAGGAGGACTCAGAACACCGAAGACGAATCAAACCCCACACTAAACTCGTGGATTCATAGCAATACCTCAATGTCCCAAGACACTCTCGGCGCTGCCCTACCTTACGTTCAGTACTCGAGTCCTGTCCCCGAAGCAGGAGTCCCAAGTCCATTACCCACAACTGCCATCACTGTCACTACTTGTCCGTTGATAGACCAGTTTGGCATGGTCCTACCCCGTACCCCACCATCTCCGACACCTCCCCCAACCTTGCTGTTCAACAATAGGGTTGAGACACCAGCATCCTGGCCACCTTCTGATGATATGGGTATAGAGACCCATACACCCATCTATGTCCCCAGTCGATCCCCATCCCCTGGTACTACTTCTTGGGCACCCATCACAGTCCCTAGCCGTTCCCCATCACCCTTTTGGCCTGGAGGACCCCAACCTACCCCTGAAAAGGGAGTAGACGCGATTCCAGTAAGATCTATGGGGTCAAATCCTGGGTCCCCCATTCCTGGCACCCCTGAGTACAACTATGACCTTACCTCCCCACCATCGCCTAGGAGCTCACCATCGTCCACCTCATCATCTACATCGTCTAGTGCCTCATCAGGCCCTGCAGCAACAAAGGGTGCATGTACAGCCCATTGTTGGGACATGGCCCTTACACTTCACCATCATGACCACCTCGCTACCCCATCTGATAAGCCAGATATCTGGACGTCTGCCACACTGATTGAGGAACCCGCCCTAAAGAACAAGAGGGTCTGGGGCTATGGAGTGACTCACGACCAAGAACCTAAGTGGCAGCGCCTGGATCAATGGGAGGGGTGGGAAGAAGAAGACTTAGAGTCACTCAGGTCAGTTTTCAGTGAGGCTGTAAGGAACTTGACTTCTGCTATTCAGAATCGTGGGCGATTGACCTGAAAAGGGAGTATTGTTATGTTTGCACTCCACAGACCGTCGGTGTATCACGTGAGTTGGAACTATCATGTGATTATGACATCATTAGTTCTGGACATTTCTACCACCTTCCATATGACGTCTATGTGATGTCAGTCTTACTCATTCCTACTACAGAGACTATTAGTATTAGTGGCGTCATAGCATCATACATGACTCATCCTAGTATTATGACTCAGTAGTAATGACTCATGTACTAAGTATATAAACTGTACCATTAGCGAACTTAGACCTTAGGTCTGAGTTCTTGTATCAATCAGACACTCTACAACGCTCTCTGAGCCAGGAGCTGCATAAGTCCAGTCGACTTCCCAGCCTTTCCTATCACAGACTTTGCTCTGTTACCACCGAGTCTGCGAGGGTATAAAGCCCCACGCCGTCATCATAGGGTCCTATAAACCCTATCAGCGACCTGGTTTTCCGCATCCGTCCGAAGTTACCCACAAGTTGCGGACCCAGTTAATCCGAATCCAACAGAACAACTTTTGTCACAGTACCATTGCTCAAGCCGAGCCGAGTGGTCCGTCTAACCGTAACATCCAGAGACACTTGTTATCCAGAGTTGTTATCACAAAATCAATATATATATCATATCACAGAGAGGATGACATAAGGAAGGTTATGTTGGAAATCACAGAGGTATCTTATAATTGGTCACTTATAATACCTTTATAAATACCATTTTAAATGTCTTATAGTAGCGTTTGAAAAATTATAAGATAATATAAGCAATGCTAAAGTCCTTACAACTAAGTTTACAAGCAAATTAAAGGTTTGCTTATAACAAAACTAAATTTGCCAAGAGTTTATAATATAATAATTATAAGCAAGACTGGGTTACTATAATATGTTATAAAGCCAGTTTTGAAATTTCTGATATAAGGGTGAGGATATGAGGTAAGGGTTAAAGGTAAGGGTTTAGGGTTAGGGTGAGGGTGAGGGTGAGGGCAGAGTATTTCTATTTTACAACTTGGCAACTTAAATATACATATATATTTGCTGCTTAATCTTATATTTGTTGCATCAAAAAGAAAAAACATATATAACATCAAAAATCAATGTATCTCCTAAAAACATGTCTAAAAAAACATGTCAAAAAAGACATATGTCAAAAAGAACATACACCAAAAAAAAAATGTGCTAAAAAAACATATGTCAAAAATAAATATGCTAAAAAAAACATATGCCGAAAAACATATGTCGAAAAAAACATGTCAAAAAACATACAAAACATGTGGAAAAAACATATGAAAAAAAACAAACATTCAAAAAACAAACATACAGAAAAACAAATATACGGAAAAAAACATACAGGAAAAAAACAAACATATATTTCAAACTGAGTTTGAATGCTAACAAAAGTAACAAACTCATTACAAGGCACAATCACGTGACTTCTTGGCACCTTCCTTTTTGGGGGCGTGACCCTTTGCAGAATAATGGTAACTGACAATAACTGCCACATGACAACTGTCACGACAACTGTGACCACAATGGCAGTGGCGACACAGGGACACAGCAACAGCACCATGTGTGGAGGTAACGGCGGCAATGGGTGGAGGTTGGCAGGTATGGGACAACAGCAGGACATTGTTATCGCAGTGTACAGTACCAATTGTATGAATTAAATAGAATCCTTTTGCTTCATTTCACCTGAAGTTGCATAAATTACCCTTGACACTTGAAAAGATAAAAAGACTATGCATAATGTACTGAATTCAGTAAAATTTCGAACTCTCAGCATAACTTCGCAAATTTCCACGTTCAGGGTTTTGCAGATGAGATTCTACATATTTCAATGTGACCGGCTCATCCGACAAGGTATGGCCGTTCTCCAGTTTTCTAGATCTTATCTTTTACCTTTGTGTAGAAGGATTATTCTGCCTCTGTGTTGGCCGTCTTGAAGCGGTTCGGGTACGATGTCGAGAGCATGAATGGCAAGAAGGTGCATTCGTTGTACAATGCAGTGACGATGCAAAAAGATGCTCACAACATGTTTGATCGTTTGGAGTCGTGGTTCGAAGAGACGGTTAGTATTCTACTAGGCTTCTGTCTCGAAACCAAAATTGGCTAATTTTCTGACGCACATGTAGGTTACCCCGAACTGCTACAAAGTTCGGAAGCCCGAACTCTTCCTCCTGTCGAAGGACGAAGTCGAAGTCACATTCTCCACGCCTGATCCTGTCAAGTTGCCCCTTCTGTTGCCACGTCTACTAGCTTCACATGCAGCCTGTGCTCAAGTTGTGCATCTGTCTGGGGCAGGTGAATATGTTGATCGTATCCTTGAGGACATGGAGGAGATATGTGTATTGGCACACAATGGTACATCCTTGGAAGTTCTTCATCACGCACTAATGACTCTTGGACCCCAAGCTATCAGTGTATAGAGTATTCTTTCAATAGAAAGGGCAAGGTGTTGGTTTTTTCATTTTGGTTCCATCACAGTGCACCTTGGGGTGCATGACCCTACATGGCACTATATCTACTAGGTGCCGACTCCATCGCATGATACCTTGCTTGTCCTGTATTTGAGGTCGTTTGTTGGCTTTGTTGTCACGCAAAAGTATTGGTTGGATTGGACAAGGTGTGGTCTTTCAAAGGCATGAAAGGAGAGGTTGCATTGGTGTGAATAGTTGGAGGCTCGGACGGGCAAAGAGATGAGAAGGCCAGGAAGTCGCATTTAATTGAACTTGTGACAGTAGAAAAAACAAAAAGTACACCGGAGGGTCTGGGAAGAAAGTTGTCTTATGTATCGCGGCTGTTCCAACGCACGGCGTGCATTGGGAAAATGAGTTAACGTGGAAGGCGGCAGTCAGGAGGCGGGCCGCGGTCCGATTGTTTGAACTCGCCGCCTTTCTCCAAAGTCACCGCCACGGCGGATCCCAACGAGGACGAGCCATTCCCAGACTTTACATTAGGGTACGAATATGTCCATGTGCGCGATGAGGAAGAAGAAGGTCTGCTATACACCTGACCCTCACTTATGACGCGTCGCACGCAGACCCAGATGTTCTTGCCCGACTCGATTTTCTGTGAACAGCGCATACCACTCAGCTGTCGGGTCTTCCATGTGCTTCCCTCGTACCTCATTTTGCGAAGCCACGCTCTGCTCCTCGTACCGGGTTGTAATCGTGCTGTACTCGACATGACCTAGACCATCCTCGTGGAACTGCACACCCGGCTCACTTAGGTAGAGCACTGGCTCCAAGGAGACGGCGCATAAGGAATAAATGCCATTCGTGGAAATAGTGAGTGCTGTGTCCAATCTTATCCTCCGTCTTCGTGTCCTGACCATGGATCATTATCGCAAGGAAGGCGCACTTTCAACATTGCACTGAACGGTCCGCTGAGCCGCATCTATGATACGAAGAGCTCTCCAAAGCCTTCTCTTCCCTTACTGAAGGTCTAGAAACGTTCACACATAACACAGCCTGCGTGCTCAATCACTGTTGCGCACCGAAGCGGATCTAACCGACGTTATTACGAACGTTGTAGCGTGGCACGTCTGGGATGGGTGGTTTTGTGAATGGGAAGCCTGAAGGAGACAAATGGGAGGAGTACACCAACTGGATCCTCGCACAATTATATCAAGTGTGCGTGTCGCTTTGTCTTCCACAATCCTCCTCATGGAAATGCATGTTCCGGAGAGTGCAAGGCTGTGACCAACGACACATGATGTCCTGTGCCAACTTACACTCCCTATACCCCCTGCTCCTACTCGTGCCTCTGATGGCGGCACTCGATGACACTGAGGCGCCAGTACCTAATTCACTCCCACTCGTTTACAAGCGGTGTAACGGTAGCTCGGCCGTTGGGCCCGAAATCTTATCTTTTGTGCTCGTCTCGGATCTCTCGGAACGTTCGGACTAACGAAATCTCAAAGTCACGTCTCGCCTCTTCGTTCCTTTCGCCTCATGTTCTCCTTGTCCTGAACCATCACCTTGTCGTCCTTTGTCCTCTCTTTCTTATTCCACCCCGCCCTCTCCGCCGTCGTCGGATGTCCCTCGATCGCCCCACCTTACCATTCACGGCTCGACTCATCACCAATTGCGACATCGACGACCTCAAGGCATTTTTCCTTCATCATTCAACAACCCTTATGGCTCCCACTCCGACGTTCCTTACCGTCACCTGTACCATCACCCTCGGCCGATCAGCATCGTGCCCGCGTCTCTAGTCTCGTCAGGAGGATCGGTGTCGCGCTCTCTGTCTCGGGCACAGGCGCGCCCAATCTTTCTTTGATTTTACTTACTCTTTCTAACCGTTTTATTGTACTTTTAGTGCGCCTCGTTACGACCTCCGGCGCTGCTACTCGGCCTCGTCTTCTCGCTCCCCGAACCCTCGTTCCTACCTACGCCTCGTGTTCCGCGCCTCGCGTTTGCCTCGCGTTTTCACCCATCGACTTCCCTCTTCCATGAACCCTTTTCGTTTACCTTTTCCCCACTTCGCCGTCTTCCCCTCACAACTTTCGACTTCGACATATTTCCATTCGTTTAACCTTAGGTACAGTTCGCAATGTATAAAAGGCTCGCGTTCGTGATTCAATGGAGTTGTCGAATTTCCCCACTTTTCCTCTCTTCCTCCTGTTCGTCCGGCGTGAACAACTTGATAGCTTGGGTTCGGTCTTAACGTCGAAGACACCCTCGTATATTAAGTATTCGCGTGTTTTCTATCTACTTCAAGAACGAAACTTGCCCTTCTTCCGCGAACTTGCTAACCTTCTCTTTTTCCTTTTAGATAAACTTCTCGCGTTGATCTCCTCTCCCGGAGCGACGCTGAATCTGCCCTCTCTCCCCCCCCTCCCTCGACACCCACGTCCCGACTCACGCCTCCTCTTCCTCCCCTTCATCTTGTCTTTCCGGTTCCGGCTACACGTTCTCGCGCTCGTTCCGCGGCTGCTGGCAACCCCCCTCAACCTCTTACCTCAACAATCCCCCTCTCTGCCACACGATCTTCACGCACGCACTTTCGAGCGCGTACAGCGGTCAGCTTTTTGACGCGAATGCGTGAGCTTGATATGTCGTTCGACGCCAAAATCAATTTTGACGGCGACGTTGAACACCCTATGCGTCCCTTGTGGAGGACCTTAGCCCCTATGCACGCGCGATTCCTGGCACATCAACACGGAAAACAAACTTTTTATCAACGCATCCGACCCTTCCCTACTCCTCAGCAACCCAGTACCCGAATCTTCGCGTGACACTACCTTGCGGGCAGAGGCCCGGGGTCGACGCTGTGCGGCGTCGCGTGGCGAGGCTGGGGCAGGGCGCGCGCGCACAGAGGGTCATGAACACTCAACAGATGTATTAAGGATGAGGGAGAGCGAGTCAGGTACTACGACTGGTTGTCCTGGATATGCAAAGTTACTAGACAGGATAAGAAGGGAATGGAAGTCTGAACGGCACAGAGAGTGGGCGGAAGCACGAAGTGCTTCTCGATCGAAGATGGGGGTTTTGTGTCCGAGGCGAGGTCGCGACGGGCGGGCGGGAAACCCACCCGGAGCGAGCTGATGAGCGTCGGATTCACAAGTCTCATCGTCGATCCAATTTGCGAGTTTCTGGGCGTGGCGGGCGGGAGAAAGAAAGAGCACCGATTCGAGGAATCGGAGGAATAGGAAAGGACAGGTGGCGGCACGGAAGAAAGAGATGAGCACGTGCCGCCTGGTTCGTTTGCGCAAAGACTACGATCTACGCCTACGCTCGTACCTCGCTTCGGCTTAGATCCGGCACAAGCCGTTCTCACGAAAAACTAAATCCAGAATGCAGACCTCGCGGATTGCGATCCAGATGAGAGCCTCCCGACACCAACCGACGCGCTTGTTCCGCCCGCTGACGGCCTCGTCGGTCGCTGGCTCGTCGCGTCAACCGGCAGCAGCGGAGATGGAGGGTAGCGGCTCGGGCGTCACCCTCGGCAACCTCGGCCTTGGCACTCGCCCGGGCATGCCAACGTCGCCTTGTTTCAGGAGCGCCCCAAGCGCAACGCAGCGGACTTCCTCAAGAACCTAACGAAGCCCAACAAGAAGTCCAAGCCCAAGGAACCACGCGGCGGTGGCTAGCCCTAGTAGCACTTCGGCGGTAAGCCTGGTGCAATAGCCACCACCAGGCCCGATGACGTCGGTTGGTGTCTCTGGCGGTGGTGGTGTGAGTGGGAATGCGGCTCCGCAAACAGATCCGGATGCGTGTAGTGGAATGGAGAATGCGTTATCACTTAGGATGCCGGTCCGTATTTGACGCATGCTTTTTGGCAGTACGTATGTGTTACACTGTCCTCGGAAGCCTTTTCGTAGGACGATCGATCTCTAGGTGGTGCCTTCTGCGCCACGAACAGAGCAGAACAGTACATCAGCCTCTCTTTGTTCCAAACTCTCCGAGTCCGAGCCCGAGGAAAGTCGCGTGTCACGCGTCACGCGTCACGTGCGTTGGTGATGAACGCGACTGCGTTGTACGAGTTGGTTTGTTTAACGGTCGGTACAGTGACCCTTGCGGTGACAGTACGAAGATATTGCCACACCATGTCCCGAGCACCTCATGAGACCATCAATGTACCCAATGCAGGAATAGGCACAGATATCACACTTCTACGCTGCACTATTATGGCTATTCTCATTCCTGTCCCCTCAAAATAGGTGACGATCAGTACCCACCTCAGTCAACACCGAATCAAGCATCGCGCAATGTATCTGACTTCGTCGATGGCTCTGGGCAGATATTTTCAATGTATTTAGACATGGCGACAGAAGAAGACAAGAAGATGGTGGAGAACTGGAAAGCGGACGCCGACGGAATCCTTATATTTGTGCGTCTATCCTTTAATATGATGCTTCACGCCGACTCATCAGTGATAGACTGGTCTATTCTCCGCTGCTGTCGCAACCTTGATCTCAGTGTCCATTCAGGATATTCGACAAAACCCGCAGGACACATCCAATTTCTACCTCGCAAATATCTATCAGGCTATCGCGGACCCAAATAACTCCAACATCTCGAGTTCACCTCCTGCTTCCCCACCCCCATTCTCTCCACCAAACTCCGCAGTGTGGGTAAACGCACTCTGGTTCTTGAGCTTGGCAATTAGCCTTACCTGTGCTCTCCTTGCGACATTGCTCCAGCAATGGGCACGAAGATATCTCAAGATCACTCAGTCACGTTACAGTCTACACAAGCGAGCGCGGATCCGCACATTCTTTGCCGAAGGCATCGAAAAATGTCTTCTCCCGTGGGCGGTCGATACCCTACCCACACTTCTACACATTTCCCTGTTCCTATTCTTCGCCGGCCTGGTAGTGTTCCTATGCAACGTCAACCTGACGATATTCAAATTGGTGTTGTCGTGGGTCGGCCTTTGCACCGCTCTGTACGGTTGCATCACATGCATGCCAATAATCCGTCATGATAGTCCATATTACACGCCACTCTCACTGCCGGTGTGGCACGTCGTGACTAGGATGCTAATTCCCATCTATCTGGTTCTTCAGTGGTTCAGTAGTCCGGTCCGATATCGCTATAATACCCATCATCGTTTTCAATACCTGGAGGACAGCTGTCGCGAAGCACTTGTGTGGGGCATGAAGAAGACAGCTGAGGAAACTGCTCTGAGCTCAGCATCAGAGATCGACACTCGCGCCTTCATGTGGACATTCGACTGTTTGGACGAAGACCACGAACTGGAGCATTTCTTTTCTGGCTTACCTGGCTTCCGCAGCTCCAAAGTTGTCCGTGACCCCTTATCCCATCTCACTCAAGAGCAAAAGCGGAAGCTTTATGAAGCATTATGCGGGTTGTTGGACCGCACATTCTCATCCGATTTACTGCCTCCGGCTGTCAAAAACCGGCGAGCCATGATATGCGCGAAGGCCCTCGACCCAGAACACACGCCCATCGCATCTGGTATCCTCGAAACAATTTTGGTCGAATACCAATATAGTGGTCCGCTGGCCACCGGAATTGCGAAGATTCGGAGAGGCTGGAGAAATAAGATGGGCGAAGATAATATTGTGTATGCACAGTATATTATCTCCCAGATTATCGCAACGAGTCGACCACACGACGACTCTTGGTATGTCCTCGCGTCCAATGAACTCGCCGTCCCAGAAGCTGTCCTCCGAGACTACGCCACTCGTGGAGACAGCTTGTCCCTTCTCATTTTGATTCACCTCATTCATCAGCAATTTATCCATTTCCAGAAGCCATCCTGTAAATATGTCTACTTCTCGTCCAGACTGATGGAAGCTTCGAAATTTAACGCACAGGATACGTCACCGGAATTGCAGTACAACTTCTGTGGACTCTGGAATCAAATCGTTAGCGAGGTGCAGCATGGCGACGATCGGTTTTTGGCGTACCCAATGTTGGGACCGATTCGCAATGTGTACCTGGCTCTGCATCAAGAAACTAATTCAGCCCCAACGCATTTCTCCGCTTCTACTCGTAACGGGGATGGCGTTCTACGGGATCGCTTCTCATATCCAGTGTGCAAAATCCCAGGCCATCGTTCCGACTCGACACCTCTCATCCACGATGACCATGCCTCAACGACCTTCACTCCTGTCCCACATGACCATAACAACCATGCATTCGTCCCTTTCCATTCCACTCCAGACCCGCCTCCCTCGTCCACACAAGCCCCACTTCTTGTTGATGAATCCCTCGAAGTTGTATTGCCGCTCGACAACCAAATATCTGTACTTGTTTCCACACAACACATCGGTCAGACGACGACTGAAAGTCCCCTCATTGTTACCACCTCGCCAAGTCCGCTCACTGCTTGTACGATACGCAGAAGCACAGATTTTTCCTCTAGCCGTTCTGCTTTGGAACCTTCGGCATCCAGCCCTCCTCCCAAGTCAAACACGTCAACCTCCCCACTAGAAGAAGTTCCCGTTGAGCATACTGCACACAACTGTACTCCTTCGGGCGATCTAAACGTTTTTTCTGCAACTTCTCCTATGCCGGTTCTCGACGACATGCTTCCTACAGGTTTGTTGTCGCTTTCAAGCTGTGACTGGATCTGACTCGTATTTCCTTTGTTAGAATCCCATTCGTCTGTTCTATCAACTGCTGCTGAGGGAGAAGCGGTTACTGCAGGTCTTCCACCCCCAGCTCCCAACTCCATTGGGAGTTAGCGACGTAGGTATTGAGAATCCTTCAACGGGCTCTCTTGGTACTGAGCATACAGAGCACCCTCATCTGGACCCTGCGCATTGTCAGTACGATATCGTGTAAAGCATCACTCTGTGATCGAATCGTGTTCCTGTTGTATCACCATTATATTACTTTCGTCTCGGGATTATCACCAGTAGGAAGTGGTGACTTTTACGGTCGGCGTGCAAATGCGGGGGAACTAGCAGGACGACATTTTGTGCATACAGCAGGGGCCTAGTCAGACGAACAAGGCGCAGTGCGTTGGTGCCTGCAATCGGAGGGGAGACGTCCACCCCAAGACGGCATACTATGATTTAGTGGAGAAACTTAGAGGAGAGCACGGCCAGTAACGGAAGCGTTGCAGCAATAGTCTGTCAGAATAAAATACTTTGGAGTGCATGGAAACGCAATATCATGGAACTTGCTTTACCGTATCGCCTAAGCGACAGTTCCCTCATCCAACGAACTCTTCGCTCGCGACGATGCCTCCTCCACTACATCGTGAGATACCCTCACCTGAATGAGAGGATCTCCCAGATCTGCCCCTGGACTTTCCCGCACACCCATCGACGAAAGCCATGATGCAGGTGAGCATACGCGATGCTTTTTACTCTGTTTGATGTCATCCGACGGTCCGAGGCGATGGTGAACAGCTGAGGCTATGAGATTCTGAATGCTGAAAAAGCCAGGAACTGAAAAAGGTACGTGTTCTGTTTCAATTTCCCACCTGTGTACCCTACCCTCTTCCACCACAGCAGTACACAATACTACCCTCGCGCGTCGGAGCGCTCCAACGAAAACTCGCAACATAAACCAACATCCGCGACGTCCCACAGAACCTCGCCCGTCTGAATGCACCCTCTTCCTCGACCCCCTCACCATTCACGTGCATATCGCGTAGATCAATGACCGCACTCGAGATAGCAAAGCGCAAAGTAGACGCCGCGCAGACGGAGCTCTGGCTGTCCAGGAGCGCACTGCGAACATCACCAGACTATTCGAGCATCGCACAGGCATGCTAGCCACTGCTCTCGAAGCTGCCAAGCGTACACAGGCAAGAGGACATGACCACGGAGATGGCCTACTCAGCCCAGCAAACGGCAGCTCCGAGTCCGCGGCGCCGACGCAGAAGTTTGATGGCACGCATCTGTTCGCAGGCCACAAAGGCGCCCTAGTTCCCACAAAGCAACAGGTGCGCAGCTCACAACAGAAGGAGTTCAAGGAGCCTCAAGCACGACTAGATGCATCAGATGCCCTTGCAAGACAGCTAGAAACCAAAGTCGAGGACTGATATGCGGTCCTGAGTCCGAACTAAAGCAATAGTGCGCCATACCAGGAAGAATGCAAACGCATGACAGAGCTCGAGATCCAAGTGGTGTTCCTCGATCTGGAAGTCGAGTCTCCCTCTGTGCGAGAGCGACAGTACTGTGCAGCTAAAAGAGCCCGTGCATGCGCTGGGAGTGGGAGTTCTCAGATGTCACGGCTGAGGCAGAGCGTGTGCGGGTGCAAGTGGGAGTAGTGGCTGAGGCCTGGGCGGCGGAGCAGGCGCGCTTTGAGAAAGAGGAGCCGCAATGGGCTCAAATTGCAAATGGTATCAAGGAAGAGCACTCGCGATGAGCAGGAAAGCGAAGAACTTTCTGTGCAGGCGAAGGACCGTGTCGCAGCTGCGGCAGACGGGCTCCGCGTACTTGTGCAGCGCTTCGACGTCTCTCTCTTCTCACACGAGTCAGGTCTGGCCGTGCTTGTCGACGCTCTACGACGGCACCTCGAGAAGCAGACCTAGAGCGCAGAGGAGTCCGAGCTCCTGCTCTCTGCGGAGTCACACAATGCTCGGACAATTGCCCCACGCAGAGCAGCCGTTTCGCTCGACGCACACTGCCGGGGAACCGCGGTCCACCTCCGCACTCACCTTCGCCGAAGGCGCCAGCATCCCCAGCCCCTCTGGGCGACTCTCTCGTCTCCTGAAGCGCGCGTCACGCAGCCCTTCCGCGCTGGCAGCGGACGTACATCATCCAGTATGTGAGTACCAGGAAGCCCTGGCCCGAACACAGTGTCTGTCAGCGATATGGACGTAGGTGAGCTCAAGAGGCTCTGCAGCACCAATAGCAATGGTACGACGTACAGCCCCGGCCCCGGCACCCCGGGCTCTTCGCTGCACTCGCCACTGTCAGACGGACGGCACGTTCAGGGTCGAGGCATTCACGCTGCGAGTGTGCTCATTGCAGATGACTGTGCGTTGATGGAGAGGCTTATATGGTTCGCGCAGGCGCGTGATTTGCTTAAGAAGAATTCGGAGCGTGCCCCGAAACCTGCACAGGATAGTAATGCTGCGTTGGAGACGAATCAGCGCCAGGTCCAGACGCTTGAGGAGCAGCTCGCAGGCTCCGACAGTTTGCACGTGCTTTCACTTCATTTCTTCTTGCTTACTGCTTGGATTGTTGATACTTTTCTAGTCAGCTTGTTGCGGATAAGCTTGTGGTCGAGGAGCGCGCGGCTGAGCAAGCAGAGACGCTCCGTCACTCATAGAAGCAAACGCGATGATGTCCTCGCGCGCGCTGCAGCTTGCAGAGGACGTAGCTGCAGCGCAAGAGGAACTGCGTACGGTCAAGGCTGTATCGCAGCGCGAGCAGGCTCAGCGAGCCGCTGACAGCGACTCGCACTACTCGAGATCAACCTCGTGCAAACAGAAAACGGGACTCTGCGACAGCAACTGTGCAAGCTTGGGAAGCTATAGTGATTTGAGATCATGGGGGCTTTGGGGCGTACGGATTTATTTTTCAATTCTTTTGGAAAGCGGAGGATGCTACCGTGCCGTGCTTATTTCGTGTTTTTGCTGCACCCAGTTACCTATCTACTTATTATATTGTCTTCTTCGATTTCTTTAAGTGGGCTAGTTGAGCACATTGCATGCTTAATGATCCTTTGATATTCACTGGGAGCCGGAAACTGAGGATTGGTCCGGAAGGGCGATGTTGGAAACGACTTATGGCTCTCGAGTGACTTGCATTAGGAGCTGCATAGGTACTGGTAACTATCCTTCACTTCTGCTACCACGTCTCAACATTCTCAACGTTCGTAAGGAACAGCGTACTGTGCACAAGTTGAAAGCGAGTCCGCGTCGCTACGCTTCTAGTCTTGCTTCTAGTACACCAGTCACCTATTTTCATAGCCTCTTTACATGATGCCGAAGCTGATGACACTGAAAGCAAGCTCTGCGCCAATTCATATATACTCAAATTCCCTGTTCGAGTTGTTCCCTTTACAGCAATCGGCCTCTGCCCTGCTAACGGCCCGCTCGATGGTGCTGCGTCCCCAGCGAAAACCCTTTCACATTCGTCCACAGTGCGAAGACACTCGAGCGCGGCTGCGTCGCTCTGCCTGCGTGGTGGGATCGCCGCGGAAACAGCTACACAACAAGTCCAGTGCGCGAAAACCGGATACGTCTCAGTAGAGTCCCAGGACCCCAACGAAACTCACGACGCCTGGGTCGCAACTGCGTGGGAATTTTCGCACTTCTATCCCCGTTCGATAACATTAAACGTCTGATTAACGCAGCCAACCTTTCCCCCCCTGAACAACCTAACACCTGAGCCTGAACAATTCTTTATCGCGAAGGATATCAATGAGAACTCACGCTTCCCGGACCGCAACTTCATGGGAATTTCTGCTGTTCCATCCTTCAACCAGTGAAGCGTCCTGCTGCCAGTTTCCGGCAACGTTGGGCCCATGGGCTTTTCTCTGAGGCGACCGTCAAGCGTGCGCTGTCAGATATGGAGGGCTTCTGGGTCGGCGCGACACTTGGCACACTCGGCCACGCTCGGAAAGTGCACGGGCGCGCCGACGTAGCCTATCTTCCGAGAGGAGACCGACATGGCAGCAGAACCTTTTCGAGAGTCCGCATTATCCCAAGGACCATGCCTTGAGACTCAGCACCGCTGGGGTGAATACCGGTATTATGACCGGGAAGCCAGTGGCCGCAGGCCTAGAGGGCCGAGGACGTCAGGTGGTAGCGCTAGTGGTGGTGGTGCGAGTGAGAGTAGATTTTGGTAGACGGATGCGGATCAAGGCAGTGGGGTTCCGGCGCTTGCATTAATCAACAAATGTGTGCTGATGATGTAAGCAGCTGGGACTTAGCTACTTACACCGACCGTGGTAGCACGATGTCTCATCTCCGTCAAAATTCCAATGTACTCAACCCCGAAATAGGTACGGATGGTTTAATTTCATACCACACTGGTATCACCATTCTGATCTGCTCCGTCCACCGGAGTAGGTATCGACCAGTATCCACCCCAGTTGGCACAGAATCAAGCATCGCACCGTGTATCTAATTTCGCTGATGGATCCGGACATATTTTCTCAATGTACTCGGAAATGGCGGCCGAAGAGGACAAGAAGATAGTAGAGAACTGGAAAGCGGACGCCGACGGGATCCTTATATTTGTGCGTCTCTCTCCTCTAATTGGTACTTTTCGCTGACTCGAAGGTCATAGACTGGTCTGTTTTCGGCTGCTGTCGCAACCTTGATCTCAGTGTCGATTCAGGACATTCAAGAGAACCCGCAGGACATCTCCAATTTCTACCTTGCCAACATTTACCAGACCCTTGCTAACCCAAATGGCTTCAACGTCTCAATCTCCCCCCCTTCTTCCCCTCCCCCATTCTCTCCACCAAACTTGGCAGTGTGGGTAAACGCGCTTTGGTTCTTGAGCTTGGTGATCAGCCTTACCTGTGCTCTCCTTGCGACGTTACTGCAGCAATGGGCACGACGATATCTCAAGATCACTCAGTCACGTTACAGTCCACACAAGCGAGCGCGCATCCGTGCGTTCTTTGCCGAAGGCGTCGAGAAGTGTCTTCTCCCGTGGGCGGTCGAAATCTTACCCACGCTTCTCCACATTTCCTTGTTCCTGTTCTTCGCCGGTCTTGTTGTGTTCCTATCCAATGTCAATCTCACAATCTTCAAATTGGTGTTGTCCTGGGTCGGCCTTTGCCTGGCTCTGTATGGGTGCATCACATGCATGCCAATACTTCGTCTTGACAGTCCATATTACACGCCACTCTCATTGCCCGCATGGCACATTGTTACCAGGACGCTATTCCCCATCTATAGGCTCCTTCGTTGGTTCAATCTGTCCGTCAAATATCGTTCTAGTGCCTATCATCGTTATCTAGAACTGGAGGAAAGTTGTCGAAAATCACTTGTGCAGGGCATGCAGAAGATAACCGAGAAAACTGCTCTGAAGTCATCATCGGAGATGGACACTCGCGCCTTCATGTGGACATTCGACAGTTTGGACGAAGATCACGAACTCGAGCACTTCTTCTCCGGCTTACCCGGCTTCCGCAGCTCCGACGTTGTCAAAGACCCCCTATCTAGTCTCACCGAAGAGGACAAGTGGAAGCTTTATGTAACATTACGTGAGTTGATGTACCGCACTTTTTCATCCGATTTACTGCCGACGCCTGTCAAAAACCGGCGAGCTATCATATGTGCGAAGGCCGTCGTCCCAGAACACATGCCCAACGCATGGAGGATCGTCAACAGAATTTTATTCGAATACCAATACAGTGGCCCGCTGGCAACCAGAATTGCGAAGATTTTAAGAGGTTGGGGAAATACCGTAGCCCAAGATAATATTTTGTATGCACGGTTTGCTATCTCCAAGATCATCGCAACGAGTCAACCACACGACGACCCTTGGTATATCCTCGTCTCCGATGAATTGGGTTTATCAGAACCTGTCCTCCGAGACTACGCCGCTCATGGTGACAACTTGCCACTTGTCATCTTAATTCACGTCGTTCGTCAGCAATTTAGCCATTTCAGGAAACCGTCCTGGCGAGGATACGAGTTCTCATTCGTCCTGGCTGCAGCTTCGAAATTCAATGCACTCGATACGTCACCGGAATTGCAGCACGAGTTCTGCGCACTCTGGAATCAAATTGTTCGTGAAGTGCGGGATGGCGGCGATCGGCAAATGGCGCCCCTAATCTTGGGACGTATTCGGGGCATTTACCTTTCTCTACACGCGGACACCGATTCTACCCCAACACTTTTTCCCACTTCCACTAATGACGTGGATACCATTCTGGAGGTGCCTTCCTTGTATCCAGTCTGCAACGTCCCGGGCCATCATCCTAACTCGCCACCTCTCATTCACGACGGCTCCGCCTCAGCAACCATTTCGCGCTCCGTCCTGCATGACCACGACACGACTGCACTTGTCCCTTCCCTTGCCGATAATCTGGCTCTGACCCCTTTATCCACATATTCCCCACTTCCCATCCACGAAAGCCCTACCAATACACCGCCGCTCGACGAAAATACATCTGTCACTGTTCAGACTGGGACAACCGCTGAAACTCGTCTGACTTCACCAAATCCGATCCCTACTGGTGCGACACACCGAATACTTGACACTTCCCCAAGGGTGACACATCTGTACACTTCTGAACCGTCTTCGGCCATTCCTACGAAGTCAAACGCGTCAACCTTGCCACTGGGGCCCATCACCGTAGAGCCCGCCGCCGTCAGCCACATACCATTGAGTGATATAGAAGTTCCCTCCTCACCTTGTCACACTTCGCCTACTCCGGTCCTCGACAATGTACTCCCGATTAGTATGCTGTTACTTTGAGACTCAGCCGTGACTGAAACTGACCACACAACATTTTCACCAGAATCTTATTCTCCTATGGTAGCTCCCGCTGTTAGCAGGCCAACTCGCTCATGGGACCGTGGTGCTGCTGCTGCAGGAGAAGATAGCGCAAACGCTGCTTTAAGCCAGGAAAAGGAAAAGGACGTTCTTCACGGTGACAACACAGTTACCCCGGATGTTTCGTCACGATCGCCGCTAACTCTACCAACCGTTGATGCAGTTGTTGCAGCTAGCTCTCTTTCTCTTGATGCAGCGCATATGGGTAGATATCCTTCACATCCGCATGGGCAGTATGATATCGCCTAATGCACTCGACCACGTATTCTTGTTGGGCAGTCAATATGATGACGTCTTTTCTCTTTTTCTCTGAATTTTATGTACCACGTTTCGTATTTAGAAGTGATATGAGAAACTACCCTCTCCTTGACCGACTACAAGTTGATGACGCGGAAGCTTCGTCGTCTATCTCCGACTTACCGTCGATGGGCTGGCGCTCTACTCATGTCGCAGTCCTGTGAGGTTTCCGGCTGTGTCTGTGCTGCGAAGCGTGCTGCTCGTCCAGCTTTCTACTTAAGGAATATCCAGAGAAAGCGCGGACGGTGCTCCTTTGTCGCGAGGACAGTGTGGGACTTGAAGCCTGAAGAGCGGGTTAAATTTAAGATGGTCAGATCGATAAGGCCGTGGAAATTGCATCCCATGCGGCAAGTTTTGTCGCCTACAATGTGGAGTTTTGCGAGGTCCGACAGGTAACTTTGGCACATACCACGGCCAAAACTCTTGCCTGCACCCCCAAAGACGACAGAGAAGGCCACTCTGAACCTCTAAAGGTCCTCAGATGGCTCAGGGGGAAGTACGAGGGTTTTCTGTCGCAAATGATTGTTGAATTGACTGGACGTCATGATGTGGTGCGCGTTCTGGCGATTCTGGTCTGCTCAACGAAATTGTTCTTCGCCCTCGAAGCAGACGCAAAGAAGAGCCAAGTATTCATGTACATTCTCTTTTAAAGTACTGTCGTGAGCATTGGAGGGACCGCGTGGCCGGTAAAATATCCTGCAACACACCGTGACCCGAGTACACATTCTTGTTAGGCCTTCGATATCACCTCTATCACATGCATCACAGCTCTCTTATCTCTGAATCTTCTTATTTGTACACCTTGATATCTCCAGTGTGGCGAAATAGGATGAGAAAATGCGAGTTAGAGTGGCAGGAAACAAGAGGAGCACGTTCCAGGAGGCGTGGCTCAGAACGGCGCTAGCTGGGATCGGGCGCTCGTCTGTCGCTGTCAACTCATTGTCTCAGTCCTATCCGCCACCCCTCATTTCAGAGAAAACGGACCCTCAACATTACAATCGACCATTCGCCAAGTCGCTTCTTGCGACGTCCGGTACTCTCCAAGGCTTTTTCTCCCGTTACACAAGAACTGTCGTACGGTCCGTACCACTACCGTTGTATCAATTTTGATCCGCTTTTGCATACAACTGTTGTATGCGAAAGCAGATCAAAATTGACGATCAAACTGACCTTTTAAACACAGGCGTATGGGGAGGGAGAGATTAAGGGTAACGGAGGTGAATGGAAGGAGTTCCCGACAGGATCATGCTGATAGATCCTGCGCACAACTTGCTAAAGGGTGAGCGTCGCTTCGCTTTTTCACCCGTCTCTTATTCTGATGGCATGGACGGTTGTAGGCAGCGCATGGCTCTTTAAATGCCACTGCAGCTGAAGGTCCATCAACGCTCTGTACCAATTCATGCTCTATGTCCACTTTGTTCTCTTGGAAGAGCTGCCCCCCTCCTGCACGCCACGCTGGTACCGCGCCTCCAATTGCGAAACCTATTCCCGTTCGATCACTGGACGGAACCTCTTGATTGCAGCTGCATCGTTATTCCCGCAGGTGGGATACTCAGGGAAATATTTCAAGGGCGAGCCCGGTGTAAGGCCTGCTCGCATGCTGAGCCCGAAACCTCATTTTTCTTATCTCGATTTCTCTTGCCTCGATGCCCGAACTCTCATATGCTTACCATTTCTGTATCCCCTTTTCGCTACCTCGTTTAGGTACTTTCTTTTGTACTTAAACTCTCTTGCTTCGTGTCTTCGGAATAGATTCGCTCATAGGAGAGTTTTACCCCCCCATCTTGCGTGCTCGTCCCGGAAGTCAGGCCTATCGTGGCACTCAAAGGACGCTTTTGCTAACCTCTTACCTCTTACCTCTTGGAGCAGGAACTCCCTCTGCCACACGATCTTCACGCACGCACTTACGAGCGCGTACACCGGTACACGAAAACTGTTCATGTCTCTTATGCCGTACTAGGACTCCAAAGTACGCACTCTTTCTCGTCTTCTTATTCACTAAGATTCTGATGAATGCTGACCTTGCTTCCCTTCAACAACCTGACACCAGAACCCGAACAAGCTTTTCTCGTGAAGAATAAGGACGAGAACTTACGCCGCCAGAATCGCGACTGCATGAGAACCTCCACCCTTCCACCAACGCGTCTGCGCCGCCGGCTTCTGGCAACGTTTGGCCCCTTGGGCTCTCTTTGGAGCTGGCTGTCAAGCATACGCTGGCAGATACAGTATGGAGGGTCGCTAATTTGGCGCCGCCCTTGGCACCATCGGGCTCGCTCGGCAGGTGCACAGGCCCGCCAACGTAGCCTATCCTCCAAGGGGAGGAGACCGACATGGCACAACGTGCTGCAGAACCTCAAGAGCCTGGATCATCTGAGCCCCAAGGACTGTTCGACGAGTCTCAATACCGCGGCGTTGAACTCAGGTGCAACGAATGGGAAAGGCGGCGACCGGAGGGCAGAGGCCATAGGGTGGTAACGTTTATAGTGGTAGTGCGAGTGGAAGTACAGTAGTGTTCTATAGATGGATGCGGATGCGGATGCAGGCAGTGGGACGGAGGATAAGTAGTAGGATTCGCAGCGCTTGCTACAAACAATCGAAGAGTCCCATCCGTATCGTTGAACACGCGGCTTGCAGATCGCAAGTTGCGTAGAATCGTCTTCCGCGCTCCCACTGACACGTGGTGCCGCCGGCCACTGGCCTCGTCTTGGGCCTCGTCTGGCCTTGGGGTCACTATCCTTTTCGTTGCCGACGGCCGAGCGCACGCTATCGAAGATGGACTGCAGCAGTACGAGTGCCACCCAGCCTGAGCAGCCTCAACCTCGTCGCTGGCGGGCGGACTTGGCCTATTCCAGGGAGCATGCCCTGAGTCTGCCCGACGCAGCACATCTTCAGGAGCCTTCCGAAACCCAAGGAGCGTGCGGCGGGTCTCTGTGAAAGTCTGCGGTTAGCGCTATTAGCTCTAGTGCTGCAACTGTGAATCTGGTGGTCACAGGGTTGAGGACGCCGAATAGTCACGGTAGCGCTGGTGGCCGTGGTGCGAGTGGAAGTGAGGGTTTGCAAGTGTATGTATGTGACGCGACACGGGGGTTGACCTCATTCGTGACACGCGTGACACTCGAAGTCATTGCGTGGGATGGCCGCGTTCTGCTGATCGATGCTCACGATGCTATAAGTAGAACTATGGTGTACTGTATGCACTTGTGAACTTGACGCGTATACGACGATCATGAATGTGATTACATAATCAATCTGAAGCGTCGTGCGCGTCGTGTGTCAGTGCCGTGCCAGTGAGCCTTTGTGCAACAATCCGAGTCTCGACGCCCACTGCCCACCATGTCCCTCAATGCGCCCAACGCAGAAACAGGTGTAACGGTAGCTCGGCCGTTGGGCCCGAAATCTTATCTTTTGTGCTCGTCTCGGATCTCTCGGAACGTTCGGACTGCCGAAGTCTCAAAGTCACGTATCGCCTCCTCGTTCCTTTAGCCTCATGTTCTCCTTGTCTTAAACCATCACCTCGTCGTCCCTTTGTCCTCCCTTTCTTATTCCTCCCCGCCCTTTCCGCCGTCGTCGGATGTCCCTCGATCACCACACCTTTCCACTTGCGGCGTCGAACCCTTCCAACTGCGACGTCGACGACCTCAAGGCTTTTCCCTTTCACCATTCAACGACCCATCGACCTCCAACTCCGACGTTCCTTACCACCAGTTGTACCACCACCCTCGGCCGATCAACATCGTGCCCGCGTCTCTAGTCTCGTCAGGAGGATCGGTGTCGCGCTCTCTGTCTCGGGCACAGGCGCGCCCAATCTTTCTTTGATTTTACTTACTCTTTCTAACCGTTTTATTGTACTTTTAGTGCGCCTCGTTACGACCTCCGGCGCTGCTACTCGGCCTCGTCTTCTCGCTCCCCGAACCCTCGTTCCTACCTACGCCTCGTGTTCCGCGCCTCGCGTTTGCCTCGCGTTTTCACCCATCGACTTCCCTCTTCCATGAACCCTTTTCGTTTACCTTTTCCCCACTTCGCCGTCTTCCCCTCACAACTTTCGACTTCGACATATTTCCATTCGTTTAACCTTAGGTACAGTTCGCAATGTATAAAAGGCTCGCGTTCGTGATTCAATGGAGTTGTCGAATTTCCCCACTTTTCCTCTCTTCCTCCTGTTCGTCCGGCGTGAACAACTTGATAGCTTGGGTTCGGTCTTAACGTCGAAGACACCCTCGTATATTAAGTATTCGCGTGTTTTCTATCTACTTCAAGAACGAAACTTGCCCTTCTTCCGCGAACTTGCTAACCTTCTCTTTTTCCTTTTAGATAAACTTCTCGCGTTGATCTCCTCTCTCGGAGCGACGCTGAATCTGCCCTCTCTCCCCCCCTTCCTCGACACCCACGTCCCGACTCACGCCTCCTCTTCCTCCCCTTCATCTTGTCATTCCGGTTCCGGCTACACGTTCTCGCGCTCGTTCCGCGGCTGCTGGCAACCCCCCTCAACCTCATACCTCAACAATCCCCCTCTCTGCCACACGAACACACGCACGCACTTTCGAGCGCGTACACCTGGCTGCCCCAGTGAGGCAGAGTTGATAGTGGATTGTTTAAACCCTCCTACCTTCTACCTTCCAACCTTCCAACCTTTCGGTCGCCTCTGGTGACCTATCTTATGCCAAAGCAGCCTCCGCCGCCTAGAGATTCATCTGGACGATTTATCAAGAAATCCGCCTCGAAGCAACCCCCGTCCGATTCCAAATCTCCGTCCGATCCCAAACCTAAGTCCAAACCCAAATCTACGCCCACCGAGCCCAAGTCTGCTCGGGAATCCAAGGATCCGACCAGTCGTTCTACGCCTCCAGATTCCTCCATTACAAGTCCATCTCCCAAATTCGCAGTCACTCCTCAATCTACCCTCGTCCGACATTCCATTCCCGGTTCCTTCTCACCTCTCTCCGACTCACCATCAGAATCCCCTATTCCTGTTTCTACTATCGTCACTCGAAATACTAGGCTCCTTATTTCTCCTTCTTCGGTCCCTGACTTGGACTTTAATAACCCCTCCCCGATCTCGTTACCAGAATCCGTTGTTTCCTTAGATTCTTCATCTCCTTTCGGTCCCTTAGCGCCTGATCCGGATCCTGTCCCCGACGCTGATTTCGATTCCATCTCCTCCCCGGCTAGCTCTTCGTCAGATTCTTCTAAAACTGTTTCTTTTGAACCTCGCGCTCCTTCTCCGGATTTAACTGTAAACTTCAGAGCGTCTCAGTTTCTATCGTCTCGCCTCGATTTCCAACCAGTTTCAGCTTCAACTTCAACTTCAACTTCATCAGCTTCCTCTTCATCTGCGGTTTCTTCAGTTCCATCCCAGTTTCCGGCGTCTTCCCAGAATCAACTCCAGCAATCTTCTCAGTATCTTCCCCATTCCTCGACATCTCTATCCTCGTCAACCTTAGTCCCCACACCGGTAGTCCCTGTACTTCCGTCTACAGTTCCTACACCATCAGTTCCCGCACCGCCGCTCATCGTCCACACAAACGTTCCCACGCTCCAAGCACCCGCACCACCTCCAGCAGCTCTCGCACCTCCGCAGAACGTTCCCGCACCTCCGCCGCCGCCTCCACCACCTCCACCACTACTCCCCGTTTTACCACCACTTCCACCCGTTATCATGGCTGCAAACCCGAATACAGGTCCGTCGGCGATGCCTTACGCTAAAGACAACAAAGCCCCCTATTTCTCCGGACGACCGGAAGATACACTTGACGATTTCCTCCGGGAATATGAAGAACTGGCTACCATTTGTACCCTAACACCCCAGCAAAAAGTCGAAACGATTCTTCGCTATGTCTCACCACAGCTTCGGGACTTATGGAAGATTCTCGAAGGCTACTCTGCTCATGACTGGGCTCTCTTTCGGCAATCGTTGGCAAAACTCTATCAAAGCACGTCAACACAGGCCAAGTACTCAAAACAGAAGTTGTATGACTTCGTAAATTACAACAGTCGGTCACGAATGCGCAGTGAAGAAGATGTCCATCAATACTATCGGGAATTTCACATATTTTCCCAGCCATTAATCGAGGCCACTCGAATTACTACAGAAGAACGTGACTCTGCTTTCTGGTACGGATTCCATCCTGACGACAGAGACAAATTATCCTTCCGACTTGTGGCTAAACTACCAAACCAACGATCCGACCAACCTTACGACATTGATGAAGTTTTCAAAACTGCAAAATCGGTCTTCGCATCCTCCCCTTTCGTCCCCATAGAGCTACGAGAACGATGGAATCATTTCCCTTCACATTCCCCGAGACCCGATCAGTCATCCGGACAGTGGTACGATCAGCCTGACCGCGCTCCACGAGTATCTGACCACGAGGGGAGAATGAGGGAACGCGAACCCTATTTTACTCCCAGAGACTCTTACTCACGCCGAGAAGATGATTGGACACGCAAACCCGACCATTCGTACCACACATACAATCACGACTATTATCGTCCTCGTGCACCTTCTCCTCCGCATACACGCAATCGATCCCCTCCCCGTGCTCGTTCTCCTCCCCATGCACGCGACCGTTCCCCTCCTCGCACTCGTGCTCATTCACCTCCTCGTGCCCGTGATCCTTCACCCCCGCGTGCTCGTTCGCCGCCTCCTCCTCCTCGCGCTCCCGGCCCCTCAGTGGAAACCCGTACGGTTCGCTTTAAGGAACCTCCCACTCGTGAGGAAGAGGACCGTGAACTTGATGAACTTATGGACAAGCTGCATGGACTATCCATTCGAGAACGATCTTATGCTATCCTCTATGCTCGCTGCGTTCACCGTTTTCCCGATGTTGCCCAAAGCCTTCCTAAACCTGAGCTTAGTCAATCCTACGCCTTCCAGAACACTGCTACTTCGACAACTACGCCTCGTCAACCCTGGATGGATCGTTCTGTACCTGCTCCCCCAGCCATTTCTTCCGAGGACGCCTTCTTTCGCACCCGTCCCGCAAGCTGCATCTTTTGTTCCCAAACCAATCACCTCATTCGGGAATGCCCCCTGGCACAAGAATATGTTCAGTCCAAGAAAGCCATGATCGTCGGGAATCGTATGCACCTACCTAACGGACAACCCATCCCCTTCAATAGTGTCGGCCGCAACTTGAAGGAGAAGATCGACGCGTGGCTCGCAGGATCCGTCGCAGCTGTTCCCCCTCACCCTTCGGACCCTGCCTTCAATCGCGATCCTCCTCCCCACGGTACCCACTGCTTTGAGATAGTGACTAAAGAGTCGTATGGACAGCCAGTTCAGGAAGCTCACGTTGTAGAAGTCCCGACAGTCGGAGCAGAAAACGAGTTGGACAATGAGGATGATGAAGACACCGACTTATTCGAGGTTTTCGCAGCTGAGCGTAGGAAACGAAACGCGAAGGTAATACAGCTTCCTGAGCTCGCCCAAGCTGAGGAGCCCGAGGAACTCATCACTCCCGCTGCCGCTGCTGCTCCCTCCAACTCTACTCCCGCAAGTAAACCTCCTCCCGTCATCACCCCTCCGAGAACTGCCGCCTCGAGCAAGAGTGTTCCCTCTTTAAGCACACCTTTGAACAGTGATCCGACCACTCCCAATTTCGCCAATGATACACTCCCCTCCTCGACTTCACGTGTTATGCCGCAATATCGTTACCTATCCAACGCTGAAGATCACCAACTCACGGCCGAACTGTTCAAGTGGCTACTAGACGGCAAACTATCCCTGATTACTCCTGCTCACGTCCTCGCTGCAAGCCCTGGTATTCGTAAGGAACTCATTGATCGTAGTGGTCTGCAGGCTCGGCCACCAAGCCGGAAGCCGGACTAAGACGGATGTCCGAAGCCGGTCAGGGACTGGGCCTATTGCGCGTCCTTGCTAGGCTTACGGCGCCGTCTTCAAATATGGCATGCGGCTCCCCCGGACTGGCGTTCTCGGCTGTGTTTGGACCCTAGCGACGGCCGAGGCTTCTTGTTTTGCATCGCCCTCCTCAAGGCCAGTCGATTCGCATTATTCGCACAGTGAATCGCACTGGATCATCAGGGTTCAATGCTTCTCCGCTTGATGCACATATGATCTACGACTGTTCGACTTCTTCACTTGATACACCACATTCTTCTCTAGTCCGAGTACGTCGTGTACTCAATGATAAATACACCTTTTTCTCCCCCCAATGGGCCCCACTCACCGGTGAAACCTTGCAATGTTTCGACCGTCACGCAAAATTGTCCCCCCCGCCAGATACAAAGAGGGTGAGCCTGAGCTAGCCACGCATCGTAGGGTTACCCCATCTACGTCTGTGGCATTGACTGCCGCTGAGTCGACTTCATCTCCTTTACCCAATTCCTCGTCCCCTCCACCGACAGATACGGAGGACACTTCGTCTGCTGCTGACCCTTCACAGGCTCGGAGCTCATTGAAGCGACCTGCTCATTCTATCCGGAGCTCAGCCACTCTTGACAGCGTCGTCGTCATCTCGCCTACCACATCTGATGATATCCCTGATCCTGCGCCACAGACCAAGAAGCCAAAGATGTCCCTGACTTCCAGCGTCTCACAGACCTCCATCATCGACATCGATGACATCGATGACCCACGAGAAGAGCGACTCAACAAGTCCAACGCGACTGCTGACATCCAAGAGTTTTTCACAGTGGTTCCTCGTCTACCAGGTCAAACCAAAGGACGTATGAAGTGTGACCCCTGCGCGTGAGTTTCTCTCTCTTATTCTCAATTGCTTTCTTATCGTTCATTGTAGGAAAGGGCTTGGTTGTGCTCAGCAGGACAAGATTCTCATTAGCGAGCACTCAACGCTTCGGCGTCATCTAGCATCACTGCACTCAGTGCGCTCTCAGTTCTCTTCTGAACCTCACACACTCACAACTATATTTATAGCGCCGGTACAGAAAGTGGTGTGATGCGAACAACTTCGATTCGATGCTACCTGAAGACACCAAGCGGCGCAAGGAAGCTGCTTTGGACAGTGCCCTCAAAACTCAGCAAACAGTCCTCGGTGACCACTTCGGCCCTCTACAGGAAGTTATCCCATATAGTGAGAGGGCATTCGAGGCAGCCGCAATCGAGTGGCTTGTTCATACTGACCAGGTATTTCATCTCTGTCGATTCACGTCTCCGTTCTGACCCTTCACTGCTTTAGCCGATCCAATCCCTCAGCCATCCGACTTTCAAAAAGATGCTGGATATTGCATCCCGAGCGACCCGTGGCATCGCAATACCATCACCCAAAAAAACGCGTGCACGCATCATCCACACATTCAAGCAGCAAATGTTTCTACTCCGGGCTCGTCTTAATGTAAGTCTTAATATCTTATCACATTACCTTTCTCACTGACGTTCACACAACAGGGTGCCACTGTGACTGGCGAAATAAGTATTACTTGCGATGCGTGGCAAGCTGACAACACCGACGGATACTTCGCCGTTACAGGGCATTGGATTGAGGTGCGCGCACCTGGCGAGTGGACCCTTGAGCACACTTTGCTCGGGTTCGCACAGATGAATTGCTCTCACAGCGGAACTCACCTGGGGCAAATGTTATACAAGATCGTCAATCGACTTCAAATCGTTCATAAGGTGAATCAGTGATCATCCTTGCTTTTTATTTGCTGTTTCACTCACTTGCTTCTCAAACACAGATTGGACATGTTACGTGCGACAATGCGAAGAATAACACAACAATGCTTCAAGAATTTGCGAAGTGCTACCACCTCAAGACGGGTAAGGATTTCGATATCAAACGTCGGCACATCAGGTATGCCCCCCGATTTCTACTGGCATCGTAGTGCTGACTTTCTGATCCATCTAGATGTCTCGCACATATCATCAATCTAGCAACGCAAGCCGTAATTGCTGCGCGTAGCAAATCAAAACATTACAATGGAGACCCCACCGACGATCACCTCCCTGAAGACCTAGAGACTAGTCACCGCGACGAGATAGGCATTGTCCGAGCCATCTGCATAAAGGTGGGTATATTCTATTGCTCTTGCACGTTTGGTATGCTGACTAGTGAGATATAGGCACGCTCATCATCTCAGCGAAAGGAACTGTTCAAGAATATACAGCTTCACAACAACATACCGCCGGTCAACCTCCTCCTCGATATGAAGGTCCGATGGAGCTCAACCTATGTTATGCTTCATCGTGCCATGTCACGGCGCCAGGTAAGTACTTTCAGTACCATTTTTTATGCCTTGATTCTTATAGCTACGCCAGTCAGTTGATGAGTTCATCTATGGGCTAGGACTCAAGGAAGCCAACGCTGACAAGCGACGCAAGACTTCTGCTCTTGTTTTGAGCGAGGAAGAGTGGACGCGAGTCCGCCTTTTCTGTAACATCCTTCGGGTGCGTCCTTGCGTCCTATATTGACATCAACGTGACTACTAATTGATGCTCTGCCAACTCACAACAGCACGCCGATGATGCTCAACAGGCATTCTCAGCAAGCTCAATGCCGACGCTCCAGCATGCCCTGCCGGCACTTGAGAAGCTTTATTCGTCGTGGGAGAAGGCTACTGCTAAACCTCGATACGAGAGCTTCATCTCGGCTCTCACCGCTGGGATGAATAAGCTCAACACTTATTATGAGCGAAGTGCCGACTCGGATGCGCACATCATGGCAATGGGTGAGCTTCTTTTTCTCGTTCGGAGTCATTCCTTTGCTGTTCGCTGACCATTGTGCTTTACTACTGCAGTGCTTGATCCCTCCAGGAAGTTGGCGTATTTCCACAAGCACTGGCCCTCGGACATCGTCGCTGATGTAGAAGATGCCATCCAGAAGAGAGTATGTCATTTACTCTCCCTCTTCATAGATTACTAACTCGTCACACTATATCTAAGTTCCTTGAACGCTTCAATATTCTGCAAAGCAATCCAACTGCGAAGACATCTCGCATTTGCAAGATCGCCTCAATGCGCAAGTCAGCCCACCCTAACATCGACGATACTGACACCGAAGATGATACCGACGATGGTGAAAGTGCTGCGCGCCCTGCCAATGCCTGGATGGACGAGTGGAAGAACTATATCAACACTGTCGAAGACGTGCCGGATGGTATGGACCTAGTCCGCTGGTGGGGGGTATGTATCTTATTTCATTTGCGTCTCACTACTAACATATATGTACTATAGATGCATGGGCATCGATACCCAACATGGCGTTCGATCGCCTGCGACTACCTTGCGATAATGGCATCTTCAGTTGCAAGTGAACGCGCATTTTCCTCTGCCGGGATCACCATCTGCAAGCGTCGCAATTGCCTCGACGGCGACATTGTCGAGGCGCTACAATGCCTCAAGTCTCTCATCCAGCAAGACTTGATGTTGAGTGTGTATCCGAGTGTGGCCGACGAAGAGACGCAATTAGATGAAGCCGATAACCAACCTACCAATCAACAGGGTTCGGCAAGCGAGGCTGTCCAGGGGGCGGAAGATTGGATCTGGGGCGCAGTAGTTGAGGAAGTCGGCAGTGACGGTGATGCAGATGGAGTTGTGGTAATAGAGTAGTTACATGAAGGTTACATCTTGGAGTGCTTTACTAAAAATACCAAGTTCTCTCTCGTCTATGTAAAGACGCGGCATACCGTGGCTTGCAGGCCGATGTCAGCCGCAGACGCAAATAGCCTGTGGTTCAGTCTCAGGCTGGAAACAATCCAGGCCTCTAGCCTCCGATAGCCGAGACGAATGGTAGGCTTTCAGGCCGAGCCGGGCTGGCAGAACACTAATTGATCGACTCAAAACCCGTAGGGTTGACGCTGGAATCTACGACATACCTTCCCTCCCCAAGCCCATCCCTCCCTCCTCTGTACTTAAGCTCTCCACCCCTCGCACCGCAGAATATTCGCTCCCTCTACGCGAAATCGATGTTCTAGTTAACGGGACAGTTCCAGAGGCTGGGATTCTCGACCAAGGCTCCCAGATTATCGTCATCCGATGGGACCTCGCTCAAGAAGCCGGTATCAAATTTAACCCCGGATTCCAGCTCGAGATGGAGAGCGCAAACGGACTCGCTAGCAAGACGTTGGGCTGTGCAGAGAACCTCAGTATGCAGGTCGGTGATGTCGCATTTGAAGTTCACGCCCACATTGTCGAACGAGCCCCGTTTCGCCTCCTCTTGGGACGACCCTTTCACCACCTTCTCCTTTGCCGACTCGAAGACCACTCCGACGGACGCGTTGACGTTTCTGTCCGAGACCCTACCGATCCTGCTCGCTCCGTCACCATCCCCTCTCGCGCTCGAAAGGCTCAAGTCGGCTTCGTTAACACTTTGGCTCTCAGCTTGCCCCCTCCTCCTGCGTTCACCGGACTCAAATCCCACCACATGCTCATCTATCAGTTCCAAGACCCGTCCGCACCGGAGCAAGTTTTAGCATACAAGAAGGTCGCCAAGAAAGTTCGACCAGTATCCGCCTCCCTCCCCGAAGATTATCGCATCATCCGCCAAATTCCCGTCGATCCCCTCCTTTCACTCCCCACATTACCGACTCATCCTCCCGACTTCACGCCTGGCGTCAGACTTACTCAGGAACGCCTCGCCGAACTTGACCTCAATCGCTACGGCTTCCTTTGGCCCGACGAGCTCAAATTACTAACTCACGTCCTTCAAATCAACGAGCTCGGACTAGCCTGGACTGAAGCCGAGAAAGGTCAATTCCGCGACGACTACGTCTCCCCCGTCAAAATTCCAGTTGTCGAACACATCCCCTGGATCCAGAAGAACATCCCCATTCCTACCGGCATCCTCGATCAAGTCATTCAAATCTTTCGGGACAAGTTCGCCGCTGGTGTTTACGAGCACTCAGATGCTTCGTACCGATCTCGTTGGTTCTGCGTGGCTAAGAAGAATGGCTCCCTTCGTCTGGTTCACGACTTACAACCCCTCAACGCTGTCACCGTTCGCAACTCTGGAGTCCCGCCTCTCGCTGACCAACTTATAGAAGCTATGGCCGGTCGCTCGTGCTACAGCATGTTAGACCTTTATGTCGGCTACGACCACCGCACCCTCGACGTCTCTTCCCGTGATCTCACCACCATCCAATCCCCCATCGGCGCTCTTCGACTCACTCGTTTACCTCAGGGCTGGACTAACGCCGTCGCCATTTTCCATGAAGATGTCACCTTCATTCTCGAACCCGAGATTCCCCACGTTGCCTGGCCCTTCGTCGACGACTGCAGCATCAAAGGACCCGCCTCACGTTTCGAAACCGAGGATGGTGGCTACGAAGTCATTCCCGAGAACCCCGGGATTCGCAAGTTCATCTGGCAGCACCTCAACGACGTTCACCGTATCCTCCACCGACTCGGCTGCGCAGGCGCCACTGTATCCGCGACGAAGCTCTTTGTCGCCGTCCCTGAAGTCATCATTCTCGGTCACAAGTGCAACTATGAAGGGCGCGTACCCGACGATTCGAAGATCGCTCGGATTCGGGACTGGCCCCCTTGCAAGAAGCTTTCCGACGTCCGTGGTTTCTTAGGCTTGGCTGGCTACATGCGTATCTGGATCAAGAACTATTCCGCGATCGCCCGCCCCCTCGTCAACCTCACGCGCAAAGACGAAACTTTCGTCTGGGAAGAACCACACGCCAACGCCATGCTACAACTCAAGAACGCCATCATCACTTCCCCCGCTCTCATCTCTATCGACTACACCACCGATCGCCCAGTTTTCTTAGCTGTCGACTCATCTTTTCGTGGTGTAGGTTGGATTCTCTCTCAAGAGTGCTCAGACAGCAAGCGACGCCCCTCGCGTTTTGGTTCGATTTCATGGAACGAACGCGAGAGTAACTACTCCCAACCGAAGATTGAACTCTACGGTTTGTTCCGCGCCCTCCGAGCCCTTCGCTTACACCTCGTAGGAGTCCGTAATCTCATAGTTGAGATGGACGCAGTCTTCATTCGAGGTATGCTCAACAATCCCGACATCCAGCCGAACGCCGTCACCAATCGCTGGATTGCCGCGATTCTACTCTTCGACTTCAAGTTAGTCCACGTCCCGGCCGAGAAGCATCAAGGACCCGACGGACTTTCAAGACGCGAACCTGCGGAGGGTGAGGAAGACGAAGAAGACGATCCGGAAGAATGGATCGACAAGACACTCGGACTCAGCATCTGGGCGACCACCTCCTCGACGACAGTTTCCCTTCTCGTCTTCGGCAACGCTTCGGCCGTCTCGGTCTTCAGTACAGAGGTAGATCTTTCGGAAACCGATCACGCTGACAATCCTATCGAATTCCCTCCCAGCAGTAAGTCCCGAGATGCGGAGGCTGAGATGATGAACATCCAGCACTACCTGGAAACCCTGAAGAAGCCTCTCGACATCGACGGCGATGACTGGGAGAGGTTCGTTAGGAAGACTCGGCGCTACTTCTTACTGGACGGACGACTCTGGCGACGCAACCCTACTGGCCGCGACCAACTTTATCTTTCCCCTTCCCAACGATTCCCCATCATCCGTGAAGCTCACGACGGTCTCGGTCACAAAGGCATATATTCCACTCGACGCACCATTCTCGACCGTTTCTGGTGGCCCACTCTCGACCGCGACATCAAGTGGTACATCAACACTTGTCACCAGTGCCAGCTTCGTCAAACCACCAAAGTTCGCATTCCCCCCACTGTTCCCATTCCCGCTCCCCTCTTCCGAAAAGCTTACATCGACACCATGCACATGATCCCCGCCGGCGGTTTCAAGTACCTCATCCAAGCCCGCTGTTCGCTCACCGCCTGGCCGGAATGGCGCGCACTTCGTACGGAGACCGGAGTCACCATCGGCCGATTCATATTCGAAGAGATCCTCTGCCGTTGGGGCGCCGTTGAAGAAATCGTCACCGATAACGGCACGGCTTACATCGCAGCGTTGGACTGGCTAGCAACAAAGTATGGTATTCGTCACATTCGTATTTCGGCTTACAACTCTCGTGCGAACGGGATCGTCGAGCGGCAGCACAGGACCATCCGCGACTCCCTCCTCAAAACCTGCGGAGACGACATCTCAAAGTGGCCGGTCACAGCGCCCCACGTTTTCTGGGCTGACAGAGTTACCACCCGCAGATCTACCGGACATTCCCCCTTCTTCATGACTCATGGCGTCGAGCCTATCCTCCCCTTCGACCTCACCCTCGCTACCTTCCTCGTTCCGAATCTGACCACTCCCCTTTCCACCGCCGACCTCATTGCTACCCGAGCACGCCAACTTCAGACTCGAGAAGCCGACCTCGCCAGCATTCGAGACAACATCGTCAAGAGTCGTTTCTCGGCCGCCCAGAGTTTCGAGCGACAATTCGCTCACACCATTAAGTCTAATTCCTTCTCACTCGGAGATTTAGTCTTAGTTCGAAACTCGGCGGTCGAAAACACTCACCAGAAGATGAAACCCCGGTATTTCGGCCCCATGGTAGTGGTGAAGAAGACTCGTAACGGAGCCTATCGTCTCGCCGAGCTCGACGGCGCTCTCTCTCGTCTTCGCTTTGCAGCCTTTCGACTTGTCCCTTACCACACTCGCTCCCGTTCCGTCATCTCTGTCACTCGCCTCCTCGATTCCGACGACCTGGAAGCCCTCAAGAACGCAGATGAAGATGTGGACGAAGCCGATGAAGACGCTTGACCAGGGACGGTCAAAATTTTGAGCCCCCGGGAGGTGTAACGGTAGCTCGGCCGTTGGGCCCGAAATCTTATCTTTTGTGCTCGTCTCGGATCTCTCGGAACGTTCGGACTGCCGAAGTCTCAAAGTCACGTATCGCCTCCTCGTTCCTTTAGCCTCATGTTCTCCTTGTCTTAAACCATCACCTCGTCGTCCCTTTGTCCTCCCTTTCTTATTCCTCCCCGCCCTTTCCGCCGTCGTCGGATGTCCCTCGATCACCACACCTTTCCACTTGCGGCGTCGAACCCTTCCAACTGCGACGTCGACGACCTCAAGGCTTTTCCCTTTCACCATTCAACGACCCATCGACCTCCAACTCCGACGTTCCTTACCACCAGTTGTACCACCACCCTCGGCCGATCAACATCGTGCCCGCGTCTCTAGTCTCGTCAGGAGGATCGGTGTCGCGCTCTCTGTCTCGGGCACAGGCGCGCCCAATCTTTCTTTGATTTTACTTACTCTTTCTAACCGTTTTATTGTACTTTTAGTGCGCCTCGTTACGACCTCCGGCGCTGCTACTCGGCCTCGTCTTCTCGCTCCCCGAACCCTCGTTCCTACCTACGCCTCGTGTTCCGCGCCTCGCGTTTGCCTCGCGTTTTCACCCATCGACTTCCCTCTTCCATGAACCCTTTTCGTTTACCTTTTCCCCACTTCGCCGTCTTCCCCTCACAACTTTCGACTTCGACATATTTCCATTCGTTTAACCTTAGGTACAGTTCGCAATGTATAAAAGGCTCGCGTTCGTGATTCAATGGAGTTGTCGAATTTCCCCACTTTTCCTCTCTTCCTCCTGTTCGTCCGGCGTGAACAACTTGATAGCTTGGGTTCGGTCTTAACGTCGAAGACACCCTCGTATATTAAGTATTCGCGTGTTTTCTATCTACTTCAAGAACGAAACTTGCCCTTCTTCCGCGAACTTGCTAACCTTCTCTTTTTCCTTTTAGATAAACTTCTCGCGTTGATCTCCTCTCTCGGAGCGACGCTGAATCTGCCCTCTCTCCCCCCCTTCCTCGACACCCACGTCCCGACTCACGCCTCCTCTTCCTCCCCTTCATCTTGTCATTCCGGTTCCGGCTACACGTTCTCGCGCTCGTTCCGCGGCTGCTGGCAACCCCCCTCAACCTCATACCTCAACAATCCCCCTCTCTGCCACACGAACACACGCACGCACTTTCGAGCGCGTACACAGGTACCGATAACTTACTTCAACACTGCTCCATTCCCGCTGTTCTCATTCCAATCCTCCCAAATAGGTGACCATCAGTACCCACCTCAGTCAGCTCCGAATCAAGCATCGCGCAATGTATCTGACTTCGTCGATGGCTCTGGGCAGATATTTTCAATGTATTTAGAGATGGCGACAGAAGAAGACAAGAAGATGGTGGAGAACTGGAAAGCGGACGCCGACGGAATCCTTATATTTGTGCGTCTATCCTTTCATATTATGCTTCACGCCGATTCATCAGCGACAGACTGGTCTATTCTCCGCTGCTGTCGCAACCTTGATCTCAGTGTCGATTCAGGATATTCGACAAAACCCGCAGGACACCTCCAATTTCTACCTCGCAAATATCTATCAGGCTATCGCGGATCCAAATAACTCCAACATCTCGAGTTCACCTCCTGCTTCCCCACCCCCATTCTCTCCACCGAACTCCGCAGTGTGGGTAAACGCACTCTGGTTCTTGAGCTTGGTAATCAGCCTTACCTGTGCTCTCCTTGCGACGTTGCTGCAGCAATGGGCACGAAGATATCTCAAGATCACTCAGTCACGTTACAGTCCACACAAGCGAGCGCGCATCCGTGCATACTTCGCCGAAGGTGTCGAGAAATGTCTTCTCCCATGGGCAGTCGATACCCTCCCCACGCTTCTCCACATTTCCCTATTCCTCTTCTTCGCCGGCCTGGTTGTGTTCCTATGCAACGTCAACCTGACGATATTCAAATTGGTGTTGTTGTGGGTCGGCCTTTGCACGGCTCTGTACGGTTGCATCACGTGCATGCCAATAATCCGTCATGACAGTCCATATCACACGCCACTCTCACTGCCTGTGTGGCACATCGTTACTAGGACACTATTTATCGTCTATCGGTTTCTTCGATGGTTCAATAAGTCGGTCCGATTTCGTTATAATGCCTATGATCGCTTTCTGGTTCTGGAGAGAAGTTGTCACAAATCACTTGTGCAAGGTATGCAGAAGACAGCCGAGAAAAATGCTCTGAAATCACCATCGGAAATTGACACTCGCGCTTTCATGTGGACATTCAATTGTTTGGACGAGGACCACGAACTGGAGCACTTCTTTTCGGGCTTACCCGGCTTCCGCAGCTCTGATGTTGTCAAAGATCCCCTTCCCAGTCTCACTGAAGGGGAAAAGTGGAAGCTTTATTGGGCATTACGTGGGTTGTTGAAACGCACATTCTCATCCGATTTACTGCCTGAGTCTGTCAAAAACCGGCGAGCCATGATATGCGCAAAGGCCGTAGACCCAGAACACACACGTGGCGCATTTAGTATCCTTGGAACAATTTTGTCCGAATACCAATATAGTGGTCCGCTGGCCACCGGAATTGCGAAGATTTTGAGAGGCTGGAGAAATAAGATGGGCAAAGATAATATCGTGCATGCACAGTTTTTTATCTCCCAGATTATCGCAACAAGTCGACCACACGACGACTCTTGGTATGTCCTCGCGTCCGATGAACTTGCCGTCCCAGAAGCTGTCCTCCGAGACTACGCCACTCGTGGAGACAGCTTGTCACTTCTCATTTTGATTCACGTCATTCGCCAGCAATTTATCCATTTCCGGAAGCCATCCTGGAACTATCCGGCGATCTCGTTCTTTCTGAGGGAAGCTTCGAAATTCAATGCACAAGATACGTCACCGAAATTGCAGCACGACTTCTGTGGGCTCTGGAATCAAATCGTTAACCAAGTGCAGCATGGCGACGATCGGCAGATGGCATTCAGGATCTTGGGACCGATTCGCAACGTGTACCTGGCTCTGCATCATGACACCAATTCTGCCCCAACACGGTTCTCCACTTCGACTGGCTACGGGGATGACGTTCTGTTTGACCCAACCTCATATCCAGTGTGCAAAGTACAAGGTCATCATTCTGATTCGACGCCTCTCATCCACGATGACCATGCATCAACGACCTTCACTCCTGTCCCGCATGACCATCACAACCCTGCATTCGTCCCTTCCCTTTCCACTCAAGACCCACCTCCGCCGTCCACACAGGCCCCACTTCTTGTCGATGAATCCCTCGAAGATGTATTGCCGCTCGACAGCCAAATATCTGTACTTGTTTCCACACAACATATGGGTCAAACGACGACTGAAAGTCCCCTCATTATTACCACCTCACCGAGTCCGCTCACTGCTTGTACGATACGCAGAAGCATAGACCTTTCCTCTAGCCGTTCCGCTTCGAAACCTTCGTCATCCAGCCCTCCTCCCAAGTCAAACGCATCAGCCTCCCCACTAGAAGAAGTTCCCGCTGGGCATACTGCAGTCAGCTGTACTCCTTCGGACGATCTAAACGTTTTATCTGCAACTTCTCCTATGCCGGTTCTCGACGACATGCTTCCTACAGGTTTGTTGTCGCTTTTAAGCTGTGACTGGATCTGACTCGTATTTCCTTTGCTAGAATCCCATTCGTCTATTCTATCAACTGCTGCTGGGGGTGAAGGTGGCGGATTGAGCATGGAAATGGACGCCTCTTGCTCCGCTACTGCTATTCGTGAGGACACTACGGCCACTGCAGATCGCCCACCCCAGCTGCCAACACCATCGAGAGTTACCGACGTAGTTATTGACAATCCTTCAACGGGCTTTCTTGGTAGTGAGCATACAGAGCACCCTCATCTGGACCCTGCGCATTGTCAGTACGATATCGTGTAAAGCATCGCTCTGTGATCGAATGCGTGTTCCTGTTGTATCACCATTATATTACTCTCGTCTCAGAATTTTCTACCCGTGCCAAATGTCAAAGCAGAAAGAAGTGGTGACATCTATAGTTGGCGTGCATAAGCGTGGGAACCAGCAGGGCGACATTTTGTACGTACGGCAGGCGTTTTGTCAGACGAACCAGGCGCAGTGCGTTTGTGCTTGCACTCAGATGGGAGACTTCCACACCAAGACGGCGTACTATGAATCTATGATCTAGTCGGGACATTTGAGAAACTTAGAGTGGAGCACGGCCAGTCGTCAGGGACGCGTTGCAGCGACAATTGAGTAAATTATTTCGGAGTGTGTATGGGGATGCAAGAAAGATCATAGAACTTGCTTTACCGTATTGCAGATGCAAGAGTTCACTTGGCACGACCCGCACTGGGGAAAAAATGAAGAATCCGAGTTCACAACGAGGAGCGGGGCAGGAAAGGACAAAGATAACACGGTAGCTGTGAGCAGCTGCTCAATAGGAGTCATTGTGTTGCATCAAAATTGCGGGGCGGTGATGGAACTGGTGGGGACGGAGTCAGGCATCTCAAGAGTTCGGTGTGGGCGTTTCAAAGTCCGAGAGGCATTGCATTGCAAAAGTCCTCATGACCCCATGATCGATCCAAGCGACCCAGTTCTATAACAAACTCCTTGAGGAAGGTCCCAGGGTACAGAATTAAGAGGCTTGCATAGAGCCTGAGATCGTGGGGAGGCAACTAATGGACGCGGGTCACCAGAACCGAATGTGACCGAGTTGAAAAAATGGTCCGGACCGCCAAGGCACAGCGGTGGGGATGTGTGTGAACTCGAGGTCGCATGCAAAGAACGTCGCGAGCACAGTGTGTCCTTTTCATCACCACTCTTTTCGTCTCGTAACTCACAGAAGAGTAGCTGCACATTCACAGGACGATCTGCAATGTCACTTCTTCCAACTCCAAGTCTTAAGCCCCCCCCCCCCCCCCCCCCCCCGGATGTTCACACACCACTCCGCGGGCTCCCTCATCATCCTTTCGTGTACCAAAGCGCATATCATCGATAACAGTACCAAGTTTTTGTGACACAAATTAAATTTGTTTGGAGCGTCAGGGAAGGGTGACATGATGAAGGGGAAGGGAGACGGATGAAGGGCATCGACTTGAATGTGATCCTTGCCTACAATTTGCTAAGCGGGTGCCCATCATTTCATTAGTTTCCTTATTCATTCTATGACATGGTGGTGACAGACGGCGCAAACCTCTTCTACATGACACCCTGGCAGATGATTCTCAACGTCCTGGGCTAATACATGCTCCGCGTCAGTGCTCAGGCTCTGCCCCCAACGGCCCACTATACAGCATTTCCATTCGTCCTCAAGCCGTTCGTTGTAGCGCTACTGGTGGTAGTGGTACAAGGAGGAGTGGGGGTTCGCAGATGGATTCGAATGCAGGGAGCAGGCCGGAGAGTGAGATGTATCTTGAGTAGTACGATGTGTCGGAAAAAACGGCGCTTGCTAGTCGGTATTTGTCTCGATGACGCTGGTTCCTTATTACAATTGAATTGTGTAACGTTAGCAATACATTCAAGGTCATCGCATAAGATTCCCCTGATTCATGCCCACCACTGGCACGTGCATAGCCTCATGGCCTATCGTGCTCATGATGTAAGCGACTGGGACCGTGGTCTTCGCCACAAGCAAGGACGATGTTTCAGGTCAGCACGACTTACCCGCCCACTGCACTGCCAGAACGCCATGTCGCATCACCATGCGAATTTCAATGTACACAACCCCGAAATCGGTACGGATACCTTACTTCTACACTGGCCGTTCTCACCTGTTCTGTCCGCCCAAGTAGGTGTCGACCAGGAGCCACCCCAGTCGTCACGGAATCAAGCACCGCGCGGTGCTAATTTTGTTGATGGCTCTGGGCAAATCTTCTCAATGTACTTGGAAATGGCGAACGAAGAGGATAAGAAAATGGTAGAGAACTGGAAAGCAGACGCAGACGGAATCCTTATATTTGTGCGTCTCTATTCTCTATTCTTGTGTTTCACATCGACTCAATGGTCCATAGACTGGTCTATTCTCTGCTGCTGTGGCGTCGTTGCTCTCAGTGACCATTCAGGACATTCAAGAGAACCCACAGGACACCTCCAATTTCTACCTCGCCAATATTTATCACGCCACGATCAACTCGGAGTCAAATGGACCCAGCATTCTGAGCTCACCTCCTGCCTCCCCTCCTCCATTCTCTCCACCAAACTCCGCGGTGTGGGTGAACGCACTTTGGTTCTTGAGCTTGGTAATCAGCCTTACCTGCGCCCTCCTTGCGACGTTACTGCAGCAATGGGCACGACGATATCTCAAGATCACTCAGTCACGTTACAGTCTACACAAGCAAGCACGTGTTCGTGCGTTCTTTTCCGAAGGAGTTGAAAAGTGTCTCCTGCCGTGGACAGTCGAAACCTTACCCGCGCTTCTCCACATTTCCCTATTCCTGTTCTTCGCCGGTCTTGTCGTGTTCTTATGCAATGTCAACCTCACGATATTCAAGTTAGTGTTGTCGTGGGTCGGCCTTTGTACGGCTTTCTATGGGTGCATCACGTGCATGCCAATATTTCGTCACGACAGCCCATATTACACGCCACTCTCATTGCTAGCATGGAACATCGTTACTGGAATACCATTCCTCGTCTATAGGTTCCTTCGGTGGTTTAATCAGTCGGTCAGATATCGCAATCACGCCTTTTTTCATTTTCGACACTTGGAGGAATGCTATCATAAATTACTTGTGCAGGGCATGCAGAAGACAGCCGAAGAAACTGCTCTGAACTTACAATTGGATATCGACACCCGCGCTTTCATGTGGACATTTGACTGTTTGGACGAAGACCACGAACTAGAGCACTTCTTCTCCGGCTTACCTGGCTTTCGCAGCTCCGACGTTGTCGATGACCCCCTACCCAGTCTCACTAGAGAGCAAAAGTGGAAGCTTTATGAAGCACTAATTGGGTTATTATATCGCACTTTCTCGTCCGAGTTTCTGCCTGTGCATGTCAAAAACCGGCGAGCTATGATATGTGCGAAGGCCCTTGACCCAGATCATATTCCCAACGCACTAAATGTCCTTAAATCAATTTTGTGCGAATACCAATATAGTGGTCCACTGGCCACCGGGACTGCGAACATTTTGAGAGCCTGGGGAAATAAAGTGAGCGAGAATAACATTTTTTCTGCGCAGCTCGCTATCTCCAAGGTTATCACAACAAGGCAACCGTACGACAACTCTTGGTATATCCTTGCTTTCAATGAACTAGGCATCCCTGAGGCCACCCTCCGAGACTACGCCGCTCATGGTGACAATTTGTCAGTTATTATCTTGATGCATGTCGTTCGCCAGCAATTTAACCATTTCTGGCAACCGTATTGGGAAGCTTCCCCATTCTCGTTTATTCTGGCGGAAGCTTCGAAATTGAACATAAAAGATACGTCACCGGAATTGCAGCACCAGTTCTGTGGACTCTGGAATCAAGTCGTTCGCGAAGTGCAAGATAGCGACGATCAGTCGATGGCATTCCGAATCTTGGGACAGATTCGCAACGTTTTCCTTGCTTTACATCAAGACACCGATTCTGCCCCGACACTTTTCTCCACCACCACCGATGATGAGGATAGGATTCTATGGGAGCCCTCCTCGTATCCAGTGTGTAAAGTCCCGCGCCATCGTACTGACTCGACGCTGCACATCCACGGCAATGATATCTCTATCCCAACAATCACAGCATGCGCTATCCTACGTGACCCTAACCTCCCTGCATTCATCCCTTCCCTTGCCAGTCCAGCTCCGCCTTCCTCATCCACACTTCCTGTCAATGAAACTTTCACCGATGCGCAGCGGCTCAACAACCAAATTTATGTCCCAGTGTACGCACAACCCATCGGCGAGACGATGACCGAAAGTCGCCGCATTCCCGCCTCTTTACCGAGTTCGGTCGCCACTTGTAAAATGCACAGAAGCATTAATCCCTCCTCAAGCCTTCGAACGATGCACCCTTCCGTTTCGGAACCCTTGACATCCAGCCCTCCTCCCAAGTCAAACGTGTCAGCCTCCCGACCAGACGGCGCCGCCATTGGGCACACTGCTCTCAGGTGCACTCCTTCGGGTGATCTAAACATTCTATGTTCACCTTCTCCTACACCGCTCCTAGACGACATGCCCCTAACAGGTTTGTTGTTGTTTTCAAGCTGTGACTAGATCTGACCTCGTATTTTCTTTGCTAGAACCTCATTCTTCTATTCTAGCAACTGTTCCTGAGGAAGAAAGTAGCGCGAAGGCTGCATTTAGCATGCCAGTGGAAAAGGACGCCTCTTACTCCACTTTGGCGATTCGTAAAGACTTTACGGCCAGCGCAGATCTTTTACCCTACCTGCCATCACCCTCGCAAATTACCGACGTAGCCATCAACAGCCCTTCAACGCGCTCTCTCGGCACCAAGTATATAGAACGTCGTCCTCTTGACCCTGCGCATACTCCGTATGATATTGTTTAAAGTATCCCTCCATATGGGAATGCGTGTTCCAGTTGTGCCCTCAATGCCACCATTTTATTACTCCCGTCTCTTGATTCTCTACCAGTGCCGAATATCAGCGCTGCAGGAAGTGATAACTTTCATGGTCGGCGCGGGACGGACAAGGCGCGGTGCGCTGGTGCCTAGACTTATAGTAGGGGAGACGTCTACACAAACTCGGCATTATACGATCTGATCGGGACGTTTGAGAAACGAGCAGTACAGACGCGTTGCAGCAACAATCGCAACTTAGTACTTCAGAGTGTATGGGAAAGCAAGATCACGGAACTTGCTTTACCGTATTGCCGAAACGACAGTTCCCGTGGCATGGCCTGTGTTTAGAAAAATGAAGAATCCGAGTTCACAATCAGCGGCGTGTCACGAGAGGACCAAGTTAATGAGGACTTGTGCCTCCTTCCGCGAGCCATCAGGAAAAACCTACCCCGTAAAACCGGTCTAAATTTGCAATAAATGGATTAAGCGGGCTTAAACGTTGCAAATGTTAGAAGCGCCCGTTCGCTTAACAGCACTGCTAAAGACCAATTAAGTAAATGAAAAGTAAACTAAAAGTTTCCACTAATTATGCTAAAGCTTTGGTACACGTGCTACAAAACAATTGCTACTAGTTTATCCTGATTGCTGCAAGGACCATTTCGGCTGTTGCACTGCTGTACTGTTTGTGAGACCACCTGTAATACTTGGCAGGAGCGCGGGGTATTGAAAGGTAAGTAGTTCTAATCTCCTCTACTTGCAGGACAGGGGGGTGTTGGGTGTGTGGTTTGAGAGGTTTGGTAAAGTGGTGTGCAGATCTCTGGGGAGAGGTGTCGGATATGATGCGGAATTTGGGTTGGAAGGACTACAAGCAAGTAGACTTAATGTCCACTCACTGTACCCTGCTGGTGCTTCAAAGTTTGATTGCGATGTGACATCATACTCCATGGGATGGATAGTTCAAGATGGGGTGAGACAGAGATGGTGTAAGAATGACGAGAGTACAATCAAGAGTGTGGACAAACAAGAACAGGCAAGAATAGATGAGATAACATGATGGAATGACTTGTAAATTGATGTAGAGTCGAGCCCATGTGTGACATATTGAAGAAGGTGAATTCATAGTCGTACTAAGGGTTGGGAATGGGTGTGACTACACGAGGGGATTGAGGGTGATGTGGGCAACATGGTAACACCACCTCAGGCCTGCCCAGAGAGGGTAACAAACTCATATTCAGTGATGCAATGAGGGAGGCAGAGTTCGTAGTGCAGTTGTAGGCTAGGTGTGAGATGCATGGGAATGAGAGAGGACTGGAGGGTAGTTTGGATGGTTAAAGATAGAGAGGTACATCGACCATAGCCTTGGCAGCTGGTTGACACAAGGGTGAGGGTGAGTGCCAGAGAGAGCAGAGGTGAGCACTAGGGCGGGAAAGAGGGTGACTCAAGGACCTACCTTGACCTCAGGATAGTCTGGCACAATAACAACACAGTTCCGAACTTCTGAATCATATTCTGTTGTTCCAATGGGCAGGCATTGTTGCAGGACTACTGGACTGTTGTCGGAAAACTCTAAGTCCCGTTCTCATTGAGTGTTTCGAGCGTGGGAAGGGGCTTTCCCACACCTCGTGACCTAGTTCAACATTCCCTCCCTTGCTCCCTACCTTTGTCCGCCACACCATGACGCTTACACCTACACTTGTGGTTGCTTCCCGCCACCAACTTACGAGAGTGTAATCTCATAGCCTGACATTGATTCCCAAGCCTATTACAGCTGCCCTTGGTACCAGGCTAAAGTACGAAGCTGGCTTCGTCAACATGTCCCAATTCCGCTGTCATGGTAAGTCTGTTGTATCTTGTTTCTCAGCATATTGTCCAACAGTCATGTCTCGTGCGTCACCCACCCATCCCTTCTCACAAGTTCCCATTCATTCCAACATCACTTACCCTCTCCCACAAGCACTTAGCCACGTGTTCGGCTCATCGTTACAATGTGTGGCTGGACTCACAGAAGAGGAAGAGTACACGGTGGTCCACAGACACTGGCGTGCAGATGCCGACGAACAATTTGAACTCAAGTGTGTGTCAAGTAGATGGACGAAGACACGTACACGTGGTCGAGAACGCGAGAAGTGCCAGATTCGTGAGTATTTTGAAGTAGCCGCCCAGTGACAGCAGGACGTAACAAACACATTTAGGACCACCCACACATCTCGTCCTCCTCTAGACACCAACATCTTCGGTATTGTCTACCTATAACCTCTCTGTGGCATCATTTTACTGAGCAGTCCGCAGAGCAGGACCGCCAACAAACGCCAACAGACACTGATTCGGACATGCCCTTGTCCGCACTCACATACAGCTCGACTCGCCTGCCACTGTCAACACCTAGCTGGTACCACATCGGCACCGTCTCGTGTCCTATACCACCCAATTCCAGTCTGCCACCTAACCTCTTCCAGGTGTGGCAATACCAAGGTGTCGATGACGTGCCAGGAATGGCGTGTGTGGAAGAGCATTAACAAGCCGAAGCTCAACACGTGCGTGCCCTATGCTCTACTTCATCCCCCCATCTAATGCATCCCCTCATACAGAAAGACTCGCAAACCCAATCCAGTGCCCACGCAGATGAAACGAGTGTCGTCAGGGAGCTCTCAATATGACGAGATCCCCCTGGTCACGGAACAGCAACGCAAATCGCATCTGCGGTTACCCGCAGACGACAATGAAGAGAGCGATGGACCTGGACCCAGCTACAGTACAAGTCTCTTACAGTAAATCACGTTTTTGTATCACATGCTTTAGCCACTGTTTTTGAATATATAAATGTGTTACAATTGTATGTCTTTTGATCGATAATTTTCGAAAAAAATTCGACAAAATTGAAGTGTCGCTCGTTGGTTCAAACTTAGATGCAAATTAGCTCAAATTGAAGGGGGGGGTTAACTAAACCGACAAATGGGCGCTTGTGTCTAATTGGTGCTAATTGGCGTCGATTTGTAGGGTAGGTTTTTCCTGATGGCGGCTACCCAGCCCGAGTCATGACCTTGTATCAAAATTGCGGGGCGGAGTTGGGCATTTCAAGAGTCCAGTGTGGGCGTTTCAATTTCGAAGTTCGAGGATAGGGAGGCGCCGGCCCGCATCGAATGGACAAGAAATAATTTGGGTCATGGTACCATGACCAAGGGAAACGAGAGGACGCGGACACATGACTCTGAACGCGGGCGCTTGTCTGTCGCCGTCACCATCAATTTTTATTTCTTGTTGCTGCCTCAATCCTGGCTGCCGCTCCTCATTGCAGAGCAGGCGCACCTCTAAAATTACAGTGAAACATCCAACGGGTCGGCTCTTACTTGCTCCATCAGGTACTCTCCAATTCTCCCGTTACACGAGGGCCAAGAACGATCATACACAACGCCTCTGCCGTTCCACCACCGTTGCATGCAAAGCAGATATACAGTCGAAATTCTCATAGTGCATAACGTCATAATGCATATTTCTAATAATGCATTGGATTGGGGCTCTGAATCATAGAATACATAGGGAAATTGTAGTAATATTGCATAATGCATAATGCATGGGCAATCAACTGTCAAATATGCATTATTGGGCCGGAATGTCCCTCGAAAATAGGTGGTTCAGTTGACAGGAGCAAGCTAGACAGCAGGCATAAGTCTTCAGCAGAACGAGAGGGACAACAAGAGCGAAAGAAGGCAGAGCATGAGAGGGGTTCACACCGAGGATAAGAGAATCAATGAAGAGAATGTATTGATTTGAGGCTGCAAGATACACTAGCAGGTTAATTACCTTTACATTTTATGCTACGGTAGAGTCAAAGTGTTGCAAAGAGAAATAAAGAGGTATAAAAGGATCAAAGTGGACTAAATTTGTGAAACAGAGTAAGGTCTCAAGCAAAAGCGGGCATGGTGAAGTCGAAAATGGGGTGAATAAGGGCTAGGAATAGGTCAAGCAGATTTGGTTGCGCTTGCTAAAGAATTGAATCAGAAATAACAGTAAAAGCAAAGTAAATCTGAAAGGAAACATAACTGAGTCTTGACTCGAGTACCAAGGTGAGTGCTTTGAGGGACAAAGGACTGCTGCGAGCATGTGCAGTGGATGCATGAACTCCCAGGTCGAATGTGCCAAAATACAGCATGGATATCCAGGTCGTGGGAAAATTGTCGTCTTGCATATTTTCAGTAATGCATAAGGTTTGGGGTCTGAATCATGCTATGCATTATGAGAATTTTGACTGTAATTGATGATAATACCGACCTTGTCAGCGAGGGTGCATGGGGATGGATGTATGGAAGCTGTGAAGGGGCAGGTGAATGGGAGGAGCGCCGGATCATGCAGCGGATAGTGCACATGGGTTGCAAAAGGGTGTACATCAATCCTCATAGCACTCATATCTTGTTCTCATGGTATGGAGGGTTGCAGACAGCGCAAGCCTCTCTACATGGAGCCGCGGCTGACGACACTCGATGTTCAGTGCTAATTCATGTTCAATGTTTGATTTGTTCCCTTAGCTTCTACCCCCTACAGCATGCGAATGTTCTGCGTCCCCAATGCGAATATGCTTTACCATTCTTTCACTGTCCGAAGGCACTCGACTACAACCACGTCGTTCTACCTGCGGGGTGGGACAGTCGCAGAAAGATTTGGACATTGAGTTTAATGTGCGAATACTGTACGCGTCCATGCCCTTCTCTTCCTCTTACCACCACCTTCCCCTTGTGGAAAACGACTCTTAGGCCTGAGGTTACCCTCCCATCTCCCCTAAGCTTTCCCTTCAATGGGACTTAATGGAGCTCTGAGTTAGTTGGGGCCAGCATGGTACAGAGTGGCGTCTGGGTTGGTAAAACGTCCCGGGAAAACGGTGCTTAGGCCTGAGGATACCCCTGCGGGGGTCCAGCAGGGTATGGCATGTCGTCCGGCGGGTGCTTGAGGTTCAGTCAAACTCTGTGGGTCTCGAAGGGGGCTCTAGGACTCACTCTGGTCGCCTTCACCACCGGTGGCCACTACCCTCTCAGGTTGCCTCACAGCGACTTTTACTCTCTCTCAGGGGACTCATCCTCCCCTCTACCCTACATTCCTGGCTCGGCTCCACAGCCAGCCGATCACCCACACTCTTTGGGGCTACGCAGCCCTTATCACCTCCTCGCAGCATGCACAAGGCCCCAGGAAAGGGGGGCCGCAGTCAGCCTGCTTTTAATCACCGCACCTCGTGTGCACTCTGGGCCTTGCCCATCACCATCCCCTCAGCAGCCTAGCCGTTCTAACATCATTCATTTACAATTGGGGCACAACCGAAACGGATGCCCACACTTCTTACCCCATCTGTCCTTTCCCTCACACATTGTTGTTTACCACCCCGTTCATTTTCGCTTGCTGAACACTTTCTTCATCTCCCCCCCTCATTAACCCCCCTCTAATCCCTCTCCCCCACATAATGGGAACACCGCCGTGCTCGAACCGTCAAGTTATGGGAACACATCCCCAAGCCCATCCTCTCCAAGTGCCCGAACCCGAATCAAAACCGTAACAATCGGGAGTTAGTTGTCTCCCAGGGTGGTGTGATATGCGGATACAAAGGTGGGAAGTAGTAAGGATCCCGGCGGGGCGTAAGTAGAAGTGTAGTAGTTAGTACTTGGTGGAGGTGGGAGGGGAAGTGGTCGGGGGCCAACCGGGACGCGAGTAGTCCGGGAAAACGGTGTTTAGGCCTGAGGATACCCTTCGGGGTCCAGCAGGGTACGGCGTGAACGTCCAGCACCTATTTAGATAGTTAGTAAGCATGTCGAGACTGTACTTAGCCTAGGGCTTGTCACGCGGTATAAAACTGATTTTAAAATAAAAAAAATAAAAAAATACTGTATGCGTCATCAGGGTCTCAAAGTACGCACTCAACTCTTCGTTCAATAGAACTAAAACTCTGATGAATGTAGCCGACCTTGCTCCCCCTCAACCACTTTGACACCCGAACCCAAACAAGTTTTTCTCGCGAAGGATAACAACGAGAACTCACCTCGCCGGGATTGCGACTGCACGGGAATTTCTGCACTTTCACCCTTGCACCGACGTGCCACTCACTGCCAGCTGCCAGCGAGGTTGGGCCAATGTTTTACACCTTGGGCTCTTTTCGGAGCCGACTATCGAGCGTGTATGGGCAGATATCTGACTTGGTGCCACGCTTGGCACCTCGGGCTCGATGGGTGCGCAGAGCACCGACGTAGCCCATTCTCCGAGGGGGGGAGACCGACATAGTACAACGTACAGCAGAATCTTTGAGAGTTTGGATCATCCCAAGGGGCATGCATCACATCTCAGCATCACGGCGGTGAGCCCTAGTGCTATGATTTGGAAGCCGGTGGCCTCCCGGCAGAGCACACACGTCGGGTGTTAGCGCTCGCAGTGGTGATGGTGCGGGTGAGAGTAGGGTTTGTAGATGGATGCGGATGCGGATGAGGGCAGTGGGACAGACAACACGTAGTAGGGTTAACAGCGCTTGCTATAATCAAATGTTGGTGCTTATTACAGTAGTGGCACCCTCGAAGACGCCGCTCTTCTACTAGATGACATTCGCGGCGCCACAAATAGGACTACACTGTCTGCACCTTTCCTGATCTCTACAAGGGTGCCATTCACACATTCACCTCGTGCAGATGATGTAAGTCGCTGGGAATGTGGCCTTCGCAAGGGTTGTTGTTTCAGGCCAGCTGCGCACGGCACCAAGTTACTTTTGTGATGTCGGTGTCATCGTGGGTGAATCTGGCTGAGGTAATAGAGGGGCACTCGAGGAGGGGACCGGCACAAGGCGAGGAGATGAGCGGGCAGGAGCTTTCTGTTTAGACTTAGCTATGGCGGGCTAAAGGGGCACGAAAGCATGCAATACTCAGTCACGGTAAAAAGGGACTATATGCGGATCTAATGTACCTAAAGGGGCACGAAAGCGTGCAATACTAAGTACATGTCAATATGCTGTCTTCTAGTAAGCGGGAAATAAAGTAACTCACCTCAGTCACGGTAAAAAGGGACTGAGGTGTTAACAGTCTACGCTACGCCTTATAACTAGAGTTTTTTGGTACTGTACAGTAGCAATATCTCCGACCTTTGCCTACATATACAGACATCATCTGTCCGAAAGAAACAATCTGAAATGCGTGCTACGAAAATCGTCTGTAAGTCAGTCTAACTTCCTAACTCGTCAGCGAGCCACTTTAGCGGCCCGTGCTCCGACCAGTTGACTTCCAACACTCCCCCTCAAACGTCTGGGAGCCGGGCAAGGCCCAACATCTGCGAGAACATTTCGGCTTTCGCTCGTCCGAGGGCTTTGGTGAAGACGTTGGCAAGATTTTCATTGGTCTTAACATAGTCTAGGCGCAAATCGCCATTCTCGACTGCTTCGCAAACGTAGTGGTAGGGGATGTCGATGTGTTTCGTACGTGAGTGAAAAGCGTTGTCTTTGCTGAGGGCAATCGCTGACATGTTGTCAGCCAAAATTGGGAATGGTCTGGGTGCTTCTGCTCCGATTTCCGAGAGCAGCATTACCAGCCATTTCGCCTCCTTTGCCGCGTGTGTGCTGGCGATGTATTCAGCCTCAGTACTCGATAACGCGATCACGGCTTGTGTTTTCGACGACCACAATACGGCCCCACCATGGATCAGGAACGCATAACCCGACACGGAGTGCCGGTGCTCCTGCAATGTGAAGTCAGCGTCAGTGTAGCCTACGGGTTTCCCCGCTGGCATCCCAACACCGTTAGCAAGCCCGTATGTCAGCCCGAAATCGGCTGTGCCCTTCAAGTACTTCAAGACCCTCTGCGCGGCTTGCCAATGCGCGCACCCGGGATTCTCGAGGAACTGCGACAGGGCAGTGATTGCATGGGCAATGTCGGGGCGCGTTGCTACGGCGGCATACATCAGCGAACCGATGAGCTCGCGGTACGGTACGTTCGTCATTTCATCTTTCTCTTCTTCTGTAGTTGGTGACTGGGATTTCGATAGGTGTAAACCGGGGTCCATGGGCGAGGTGACGGGGTTCGCGTTCTCAAGGTTGAACCACCCCAGTATCGTCTGCACGTACGCACTTTGTGATAGGGACAAAGTCCTTTTTGCGCGGTCACGACGGATCTCGACACCTAGTAGCCAACGTGCTTCCCCCAGGTCAGTCATCTCAAAGTGCTTCTCGAGTCCCCGTTTAACCACCTCCAATCTTTTCAGACACTTGCTGATCATGAGTAGGTCGTCGGTCGACGCGGCGACGATTACCTTCACCTCTGGCTCGCGCGACACGAAGACTGCGTGGTCTACGGCACATATGTCGAAGCCGAGGGCCTTGAAGGCGTTCGCAAGAGTTTGGTACCACACGCATCCAGACTGCCGCAAGCCATAAAGGCCGCGCAACAGTCGGCAAACGTGTTTCGGTTTTTCTGCGTTGACGAAGCTTGGGGGCTGTTTCATGAAGATCGTTTCGGTGAGCTTCCCGTTCAGGTACGCGTTCTTCACGTCCATTTGATGGATCTCCCAGTCGTAGGAAGCCGCGAGCGCGATTAAGACGTGCAGTGTCGAGAACTTGGCTACAGGGGCGAACGTGTCAACGTAGTCAACCCCAGGGACCTGTGTGAACCCTTGTGCGACCAGTCTCGCCTTGTACCTGCTCACGTCGCCCTTCTGATCGCACTTCACCTTATAGACCCACTTGCACCCAACGATGTTCGTGTCCGCTGGCTTCAAGACTAGCTCCCATGTACCCAGCTCAGTTATGCGGCGCATTTCCTCTTCCATAGCCGCCAACCACTGCGGCCATTGAGGTAGCGTCATCGCATCTTTAGGGTTCCGAGGTTCTCTGATAATCTCCCCAGACAGTGCCCAGTAGGCGCCACAGCAGTCCAAGACGCCGGTGCCCAAGTCCCACAGAGCCGCGGAATCGAACGCGACAGCAGCATTTGCTGCTCGGCGTGTCTGTAATCCCGTTGGCAGGACAGGGGCTTGCGGCGTTTGCGGCGCGGGGTTTTGAGGTAAGAGTTCTATAAGGTCTGGCGGCTCTGACTGATTGACCAGGTTACTTTTCTCCCCCTCAAGCTGTGCAGTGACGCCATCCGCCCACCGGACGTTCCGCTCGACGCTAATGGTATGCTTCTTAGGCCAGTACATCCGGTACCCTTTCGACTGGGAGTCGTAACCGACAAAGAACGCGGGGTCGGCTTGGGGCTCAAGCTTGCTCCGGCCCTCCACCTTGACATACCCCTTGCTCCCCCACGCGTGTATATTGCGTAGGTCGGGCTTTACGCCCGTTGCCATTTCAATGGGGGTTTTGTCTTTTAGGGTGCGTGTCGATGTTCGGTTCTTGGTCCAGACAGTGTACTGAAGGGCCTCAGTCCATAGGAAGCCAGGGAGGTCAGTCTCGATTAGGCATGCACGTCTGCGCAACACTAATGTTTTGTTTAGGCGCTCTGCAACGCCATTCTGGGAAGGGGAATTGTGGCATGTGAGCTCGTGGTGGGTGCCTTGCGACGCGAGGTAGTTTACAAAGGCGTTCGACATGTATTCGCCTCCGCGGTCGGTACGTAGGATCTTCACCTTCGTGTTCCGCTGGACTGCTACCCATGCTTCAAACAGCTTGTAGGTCGCGAACGCCTCGGACTTTTTGTTCAGGAAGTATATCACCACCTCGTGTGTGTGCTCGTCCGTGAGGGTGAACATGTACTCCTTGCCTCCGACACCTCTCGTCGGCGGTGGTCCCCAAACATCCGAGTGTATGCGGCCGCCATATTCAGTCGCACGTGGCGTCGTGCTTTCCTTCGGGAAGGACTTCTCGGCCGCCTTCGACCTTGCACACGGCTCGCACATGATAGCTGGCGCTTGCAGATCGACAAGCTTGATCCTGTCGACCATTCCCCGCCGCACAGCATCGCGGCATGTCTCGACACCGACGTGCCCAAGCCGGCAGTGGAGTTCATCAATACGAACGGTCAGCTCCCCCCCTGCTGCGATGGACGCGACGTGGCTATGCATGGTGACCTGATACAACCCGTTTTCTAGCGGTATGCTTGATAGTAGGGTTCCCTTCGGTGCATACACTGACAACCAGCTGTTCTTCAGGGTGAATGAGTACCCGGCGCAGTCCATAACCGACATGGAGATGAGTGTGAATGCGATGCCAGGACAATGGAGGACATTCCGCAGGATCATGTGCGTTGTCTCCCTCCCGTGTGGCATGGCAATCTCAATGTCTCCGCGCCCAATAGCTTGGAAGTAAGTCTTATTCGCGGCTGTGATGGGGATTGAGTCGATGGAGGTGTAGTTCGTGAATAGGTCTCTGTATGGCGACACATGCACCGTGCAGCCGCTGTCTAGTATCGCGACTCTGTCCTCTGCAGTGTAACCGCTGAATGCCGCCGCCAAGAAAACGCTCGAGGCGGGTGACGTGTCTTTTATCTCCACGATGTGAGCCGAAGACTGGATGGCCTTGCTTGATCCGGTACTTGCGCTTTGGCTTGCGCTTCCATTCCTGGACTCCTTTGGCTTATCCCTGTCCTTCTTCGGTTTTTTGCAGTCACATTTCAGGTGACCTGCCTCACCACAGTTGTAGCAGGTGCGTTTCTCTTCGCCCTTCCCTTTGCGCTTACTGCGCCACCCAGAGCGGCCGGAATCAGTCGCGAAGGTGTAAAGGGCGGTGTCCCCTGTCGTCGCTCCCCCACGCTTCGGTGTGTTCTCAATCTGCCGCCGATCGTACTCGCTGACTGCATGGTTCATCACCATATCAGGTGTGAGCGTGTTCCCAGAGACTTCCGCCGCGCCAGATATTGCTGCAAAGTGGTGCCCGTACGACTTGGGCATTGACTTGACCAGCATGGCCGCGTACTCGCCATCCGCGATTGTGACACCCATTCCCGACAGTTCTTCAAGCATATACCGCATTCGATCGACATGCTCGCGCACGTTCTCGTTGTCACCGCATTTGGCCAGCGCGAGCCGATTTCGAAGCTCGTTTTGGACAGCCTGGGTTCGCCCCTCAAAGTCTTTCTTTAGGGCCTCCCACATCATAGCGGCGGTTGGTTGGTTCTGTATGCGGATGAAGATGGAGTCGGGGATGGCGCTGATAATCTGTCGCTGGACAGCATAGTCGTGAGTCCGCCAGATGTCTACCGTGTCATGATATTCGTCTAGATGCCTCTGGTGTTCTTCTTGCTCCTTCTCGGTTGCCTTTCCCTTTAAGGATGCTGGTGGGGTTGGTAACGATGCTCGGCCTTCAAGATGTCGCAGCAGCGACGGCTTCGAGCCCACGGTGATAATTACTCTGCGCTTGAACAAGACCCAGTTCGCCCCATTCGGCATAAGCTGGGGGACGGACATCGGGTCGTGGTTGGGCGCAGGGCCCATAACCTTTTGTGATGTCGGTGTCATCATGGGTGAATCTGGCTGAGGTAATAGAGGGGCACTCGAGGAGGGGACCGGCACAAGGCGAGGAGATGAGCGGGCAGGAGCTTTCTGTTTAGACTTAGCTATGGCGGGCTAAAGGGGCACGAAAGCATGCAATACTCAGTCACGGTAAAAAGGGACTATATGCGGATCTAATGTACCTAAAGGGGCACGAAAGCGTGCAATACTAAGTACATGTCAATATGCTGTCTTCTAGTAAGCGGGAAATAAAGTAACTCACCTCAGTCACGGTAAAAAGGGACTGAGGTGTTAACAGTCTACGCTACGCCTTATAACTAGAGTTTTTTGGTACTGTACAGTAGCAATATCTCCGACCTTTGCCTACATATACAGACATCATCTGTCCGAAAGAAACAATCTGAAACGCGTGCTACGAAAATCGCCTGTAAGTCAGTCGAACTTCCTAACTCGTCAGCGAGCCACTTTAGCGGCCCGCGCTCCGACCGGTTGACTTCCAACAGTTACTACTTACACCCATCGCCCTGCCCGCACACCATGTCCCACCCCATGAGAATTTCAATGTACCCAATCCCGAAATCGGTACAGGCAGTTTCCTTCAACGCTTCTCTATTGCCATGTTGACCGGCTCCGTGCACCCGAGTAGGTGACAACCGGTACCCACCGCAATCGGCACAGATTCAAATATCTCCCGGTGTATCGAATTTCGCTGATGGCTCCGGGCACATTTTCTCAATGTACTGGGAAATGGCGACCGAAGAGGATAAGAAGATGATTGAGAACTGGAAAGCAGATGCCGACGGAATTCTTATATTTGTGCGTCTTTATCGATTTATCCTCTAATCTTGTGTTTCACGCCGGCTCAATGAGTCACAGACTGGTCTATTCTCTGCTGCTGTCGCATCGTTGATCTCAGTGTCGATTCAGGACATCCAACAGAACTCGCAGGACACCTCCAATTTCTACCTCGCTAACATCTACCAGACTCTCGCTGACCCAAATCAACTGGCACCGAACATCTCAAGTTCCCTCCCTACTTCCCCTCCCCCATTCTCTCCACCAAACTCGGCAGTGTGGGTAAATGCGCTTTGGTTCTTGAGCTTGGTAATCAGCCTTACCTGTGCTCTCCTTGCGACGTTACTGCAGCAATGGGCACGACGATATCTCAAGATCACTCAGTCACGTTACAGTCCACACAAGCGAGCTAGGATCCGCGCGTTCTTTGCCGAAGGAGTCGAGAAGTGCCTCCTACCTTGGGCGGTCGAAGCCTTACCCACACTTCTCCACCTTTCCCTATTCCTGTTCTTCGCCGGTCTTGTTGTGTTTCTATGCAACGTTAATATCACGATCTTCAAGTTGGTGTTGTCGTGGGTCGGCCTTTGCGCAGCTCTTTACGGGTGCATCACATGCATGCCAATAATTCGCCATGACAGCCCATATTACACACCACTCACTTTGCCGGCATGGCACATTGTTACTGGGATACGATTTTTCATCTATCGGGTTCTTCAGTGGTTCAACCACTTGCAGCCGGGCCGACTTCCTCGTCCTGGCTATTATCAGTTTCTAAGCCTGGCGAAAGTTGTCGCAAATCACTTGTACGGGGCATGCAGAAGACAGCCGAGGAAACCGCTCTGAGGTCTCCACCAGAGATCGACTCTCGCGCTTTCATGTGGACGTTCGACTGTTTGGACGAAGACCACGAACTAGAGCACTTCTTTTCCGGCTTACCTGGCTTCCGCAGCTCGAATGTCGTCAAGGACCCCCTACGCAGTCTCACTGAAGAGCAAAAACGGAAGCTCTATGGCACATTACATGGGTTGTTGCAACGCACTTTCTCATCCGATTTGCTGCCTGCGACTGTCAAAAACCGGCGATCCATGATATGCGCGAAGGCCGTTGACACGAGACACACACCCGATCCATTTAATATCCTTCACACAATTTTGTCCGAATACCAATATGGTGGCCCGCAGGCCACCGCAATTGCGAATATTGTGAGAAGATGGGGAAATGACGTGGACGAAAAGAGTGTTATGTATGCACGGGCCGCTGTCTGCAAGATTATCGCAACAAGGCAAGCACACGACCACTCTTGGTATCTCCTCACCTCCGATGAACTGGCCGTCCTAGAAGCTCTCCTCCGAGACTACGCCGCTCATGGAGACAGCTTGTCACTACTGATTTTGATTCACCTCGTTCGCCAGCAAATTATCCATTTCAGGAAACCGTCTTGGCGAGGTGAGGGCTTCTCACTGGTTCTGAATGGAGCTTCCAAATTCAATGCACAAGATACATCACCGGAACTGCAGCACAAATTCTGTGGACTCTGGAATCAGATCGTCAACGAAGTGCAGGATGCCAACGATCGGCGAATGTCGTTCCACATCTTGGGCCAGATTCGCAACGTGTACCTGGCTCTGCATCAAGGCACTGATTCCGCCCCAGCACGTTTCTCTTCCTCCACTGGTGAATATGATAAGATTCTGTATGACCCGACCTCGTATCCAGTGTGCAAAGTCCCTGGCCATCATCCAGACACAACATCTCGCATCCGCGACGACCATGCGGCTACGGCCTTCCCTCCAGCTATCCCACACGACGGTGACAAGATTCCACTCGCGCCTTCCCTTCCCACTTCGTATCCTCCTCCCTCGTCCACAAATGCCTCACTTCCTGTCGATGAAATGCCCACAGATGTGCCGCTGGTTGATAGCAATTTACCTCTCCCCGTTCAGACTACCCCTATTCCTTCTTCACTAAATCTGGCCACCTCTCGTGGGAGCATTGACACCCACCGGAGGACGATGGTTCAGTCCACACCGGAACCTTTGGTATCCATCCCTCCTCCCAAGTCGATCGCTTCACCAGACGCAACTGTCGTTGAGCCCACTGTCAGCGACTCTACGCTATATGGTCTAAACGTTCCATCGTCAGCATCCTCCGCCCCTTTTCTCGATGATATACTCCCTGCCGGTCGGTTTTTCTCTTCAGACTCTACTATCTTCTGGACCTAACTACGTATTTCTTCGCCAGGACATCCTCCGTCTACGTTAGCTCCCGGTACTAGCGGCCCATGTAGCCCATGGGAACCCGGTTCTGCTGCTGTCGGAGAGGATAGCGCAACGGCTTCCACTTTATTACGGGATATGGGGAAGGTGATTCTTCATGAAGATGTGAACATAATCACCTCAGATTCCCCATCACAAGCACCTTCACCTCAAACAATCGTTGATGTAGCCATTGCAGGTTTTTCGTGCAGCTCTCTTTATGCAGAAAACATAGGCGAATATCCTCAACGTCCGCGTGGCCAGCCTGAGCGTGATAATAACGTGTAGCGCACCGAACCTTGTATTCTCGTTAGGCCCAGAATATCACGACGATAGTACCCTTTTGTCTGGGCTTTATGTATCCCGCCTGGTATTTACAAGTATAGTAAAATATGAGCAGCTGCAACTTAGAGACTTGAGTACTAGAAAAAGGAGCCTGAGACAGGCACCTTTCGGACCCTTTTTATGGCTCATGTCTCGGAGAAATAACTTGCGTCCATTATCACCAGTTTACCAGACGCGTTGCCCCCAAGATATCTGATCAAATAACTCAATTCATTTTCCTTTTTGCTCTCGATGCCTACAAGGCATTATCTTGTCCTTGGCAAGCCGTTGACTGACAAGAGCCCCACCGCACCCACACCACCCTTCTCCAAAGCCTACCCGCAGATTCCAAAAGTCGAGCCACGCCCAGACTTCGCATTAAGTCTGGGTTTTACGGAGAAATAAAAGAAAATCTGGTATTCATTTGACCCTCTTGAGTGCGTGCCGCACCTTATGACGCATCGAGTGCAGTGGTCTGTCGTCTGACCCTGGAATCGATTTGGACAGCGAGGTTGGCGCGCGGCAGAAAACGCGCATCCCCAAGTACTCAAGACACGCCACATCAGCAGCATTACAGTTAGCAGTCGACCATGCGTTTACTGGTTCTTACGCCAGACGCTTCCGTCCTGCGGATCCTCCGGAAACCACTACATGCCCATGCGGAGCTCGTATTAGGACCCCGTCTCACCTCATTCGCGAGTGCCCGCGCCTACTTCAACACCGCATCAATGCGGGTATTCAAACACACAATCGCACGTTAACATTGGAGAAGCTACATTCCTCCATCAAACACGCGCACCAACTCATGGCGTTCATCTCCGAAGGAAGAGTCGCCTTTCGACCACCAGATTTCGACATCGAAATACCCATTCCACCTGACCCGGACTAAATATGTATGTTTTCTCATGAGGCGTCGCCTTATTTACTTTCTTCCCCAGTCATTTGATTTTAACCATTACTATATATATCTGAGCGTTACCGAAACGGTTGCTCCTACTTCTTAACTTACTTACGCGACTCGGTGTCTCGGCCTTGTGTGTTGTTACCTTTGGCTTAACTTCAGTAGTACTTGTTCGTCGGTACGACCGGTCTTTGTCTCGGACATGTCCCCCGGTTAATAAATTGATTCAAAAAAAAAAAAAAAAAAGAGGTTGGCGCGCGGAACCTATACTCTTCCATAGTCTAGGGCCAGGGCTCCAAAGTAGCGGTTCCTTTCTGACTTCTTCCTCTCCCAAGAACACTAAAATTCTGATTAATGCAGCAGACCTCGCTCCCGTCCTTCCACAACCTAACATCGGAGCAGGAATTTCTCAGCTCTCACGAAGAACTACGTCGAGAACGTAGCATGCGCCAATCGGGTCCCATAACATCTTCCGCAGCGAGCCGCAGTTCCACAGACGCATCCGCACCATCCGCAGCCGGCGTAGTCGGGCTCTAGGACTCATCTTCATTCTCGCTCAGGCTGTGGATTATCGATTGTGAGCTGGCCGCCAGGATGGAGGGAACCGCCCTGGCATCTCCGGCCACGGCAAGCGCACGCGCGGACACCGCCTATTTTCGGAAGCGTGCCGAGCCCGGCAAAGCATAACCAAGGACCGTGCAGCGAGTATCTGTACCTCCGCGGTGATACTTGGCGCTGAAGAAGAGAAGCCAGGAGCGATAGAGCTCACGTCAGTTGAATGTGCTACCGTTGGTGGGATTGTGGATGCGAAACCGATGCTGAAAGGCTTCAAGTGGGACGGATGATGTGCAGTAGGTTTCGCGGCGATTGCTTTGACCGAGGTGTTCTCATCTGTGTGGTTAATGCTGGTGCTTATCCGAGATATAATGCCAACCGTACCACTAACCAGACATATAGTGTATGCACTTGTCCTGAACTTTACGAGCAGGACGCCAGCCATTCGGGACCATCAAATCTGCTGATGACGTAAACTGATGGGAGCGTTGAGGGTACTGTTACTACAGCACCGTATGACACCAACCTAGCCTCTCCTGTACACCATGTCCCAGATTCTCCACGAGACTATCAATGTACCCAACGTAGAACTAGGTACGGATAACTTACTTTCACACTTCTCTATTCCCGCCATTCTCACCCCCCCTCCCAAATAGCTGACGACCGCCAATACATACCTCTGTCGGCGCAGAATCAACCATCACCCAATGCGTCTACCTTTGTAGATGGCTCTGGGCATATTTTCTCAATGTATTTGGACATGGCGAGCGAAGAAGACAAGAAAATGGTTGAGAGCTGGAAGGCAGATGCCGATGGCATCCTTATATTCGTACGTCTCTATTATCTGATCCCATGCTTGATGCAGACCCGATTGTCATAGACTGGTCTATTCTCCGCCGCTGTCGCATCGTTGATTTCGGTTTCTATCCAGGACATTCAACAAAACCCACAGGACACCTCCAATTTCTACCTTGCAAACATTTACCAGACGCTTGCTGACCCAAATGGATCCAATATTTCTAGTTCCCTCCCTGCTTCACCACCGCCATTCACTCCGCCACGCTATGCAGTTTGGGTCAATGCGCTTTGGTTCTTGAGCTTGGTAATCAGCCTTACCTGTGCTCTGCTCGCAACGTTGCTACAGCAATGGGCTCGACGATATCTCAAGATCACTCAGTCCCGTTACAGCCCACACAAGCGAGCGCGGATTCGTGCATTCTTTTCCGAAGGTGTCGAGAAGTGTCTCCTGCCATGGACCGTCGAAACATTACCAACGCTTCTCCACATTTCCCTATTCCTCTTCTTCGCCGGTCTGGTTGTGTTCCTATGCAACGTCAATCTCACCATCTTCAAGTTAGTGTTGTCGTGGGTCGGCCTTTGCACAGCTCTCTATGGGTGCATCACATGCATGCCAATATTTCGTCATGACAGTCCCTATTACACACCACTCTCATTGCCGGCATGGTACATTCTTACTGGGGTACTATTTTCCATCTATAGGTTTCTTCGGTGGTGCAATCGGTCGGTTCAATTTCGTGATAGTGCCTATCGTCGTTTTCTGAACCTGGAGGAATATTGTCGCAAGTCACTTGTGCGGGGCATGCAGAAGACAGCCGAGGAAACTGCTCTCAAGTCATCGTCGGAGATTGACACCCGCGCCTTCATGTGGACTTTCGACTGTTTGGACGAAGACCATGAGCTTGAGCGCTTCTTTTCCGGCTTACCTGGCTTCCGTAGCTCCAGGGTTGCCACTGACCCCCTACCCAGTCTCACTGAAGAGGAAACGTCGAAGCTCTATAGGGCATTGATTGGGTTGTTGAGACGCACTTTCTCATCCGATTTGCTGCCCGCACCTGTCAAGAACAGAAGAGCTATCATTTGTGCGAAGGCCGTCGACCCAGAACACACGCCTAACGCATGGAGGATCCTTGAACCAATTTTGTCCGAATGCCAATATAGTGGCCCGCTGGCCATCGCAATTGCCAAGATTTTAAGAGGCTGGGGAAATAACGTGGGCGAAGATAATATTTTTTATGTTCAGTTCGCTATCTCCATGATTATCGCAACAAGGCAGCCATATGACGACTCTTGGTATATCCTCGCGTCCAATGAACTAGGCACCACAGAAGCTGTCCTTCGAGACTACGCTACTGATGGTGACAGCTTGTCACTTTTCATCTTGATTCACATCTTTCGCCAGCAATTTAGCCATTTCAGGGAGCCGTTCTGGATGAAATACAACTTCGCGTTCGCTCTGGCCATAGCTTCGAACTTAAATGTAAAAAATACGTCACAGGAATTGCAGCACGACTTCTGTGCACTCTGGAATCAAGTTGTTCGCGAAGTGCAGCATGGCGACGATCGGGTGGCGGCGTTCCGGATCTTGAGACGGATACGCCACGTTTTCCTTTCTCTACACCAAGACACTGATTCTTCCCCCACACGATTCTCTGTTTCTACCAACGACAATGATGACGTCCTGAAAGACCCGACCTCGTATCCAGTTTGCAAAGTCTCAAGCCATCATTCTGACTCGACAACTCACATCCACGACGACGACGTCTCAGCAACCATAGCGCGCACAGTACGACATGACCATAACAACACTCCACTCGCCCCTTCCATTTCCAATCCAGATCTGCCTCCCTCGTCTACACATACCCCACCTCGTGTTGACGAAACCCTCACTGATGCGCTGCCGCTTGACAACCATTTATCTATCCCAGGTCCCATACAACACATTGGCCAGACGACAACCGAAAGTCCCATCATTCTCACCACCTCACCCAGCCCGGTCACCGCTTGTACAACGCACGGAATGATGGACCTTTCTTCGAGAATGGTGCACCATTCCGCTTCGGGACCTTCGGCATCCAGCCCTCCTCCCAAGGTTAACGCCTCAGCCTCCCCGCCCGATGACGTTGCCGTTGGGCACACTGCACTCAGCTGCGCTCCTTCGGATGATCTAAACGTTCTATCTTCTCCTTATCCGACGCCGGCGCTCGACGACATGCCCCCTACAGGTTTGTTGAGTTTTCAGGCCGCGACTGGATCTGACCTCGCAATTTCTTCGCCAGAATCTCATCCGTCTATTTCAGCACCTGCTGCTGAGGGAGGGGGTATTACAAAGGCTGGTTTGAGCACGAAAAAACATGCCTCTTACTCCACTTCTGTGATTCGTGAAGACATTGAGGCTACCGTAGATCTTCCACCTAAGCTCCCCACAGGTTCGGTATTGCTTTCAGGCCGTGACTGGATCTGACCTCGCATTTTCCTTCGCCAGAATCTCATTCTTCGACTCTAGCGCCTGCTGCTGAGGGAGAAGGTAGCGCGAAGGCTAGCTTGAGGACGGCAAAGGTCGCTTCTTACCCCACTTCTACGATTCGCGAAGACATTATGGCCACCGTAGATCTTCCACCCCAGCTGCCGTCTCCGTCTCCAGTTACCGACTTAGCCACAGACGGTCCTCCAACGCGCTCTCTTGGTACCGAGCATATAGAACATCGTCATCTTGACCCTATGCATATTCCGTATGATATCGTGTAAAGCATCCCTGTGTGAGGGAATGTGTTTTCCTGTTGTTCCCTGAATATCACCATTATTTTACTCTCGTCTCAGGGTTCTCCACCGGCGCTGCATGTCAAGTAGCGGGAAATGATTACTTTCGTGGTCTGTGTGCAAAGGTGCGGGAACTGACGGGGCGCAGTTTTGTACGTGAAATAGGCGCCAGGTAGGATGGATAAGGCTCGGTGCGTTGGTGCCTAGAAGGGAGACGTCTACACCAAGACAGCATTCTATGATTTGGTCGGGACATTGAGAGCCAAGGACGAGAGGAAGGCCAGTAAGGACACGTTGCGGTAACAGTGGTAATGAAGACTGAAGTCCACCAGGATATTATCGCCAAGCGACGGCTCCAAAGTTCCCGTGGCACGGCCTGAGTTGGGGAAAATGAAGAATACAATCAACGGCGTGGCACATGCCACCGTGGCATGGTCGGTGCGCCTTCCGGACCGGTCCGGTTTTTGAAATCTGGTCGCGATCTGGTCGCGATTGAACTTGGCACGCATGCCATTGAGTGGTGTTTTGACCCCACTTTCACCGATTCACTCGACGCGCCTCCCCTGGTCCCCAAGGTCTCTGTTTAAGCACCGTGTCAGCGTTGCGCTTCTTTGATTGGTGGTTTTGTGAGGGGAAGGAAGCAAATGAGAGGAGTGCACCAACGAAGTGCTACAGATACTGCGCACAATTTGCTTAAAGTGTGCGTGTCACCTTACAATCTTCCCCTTTCTGTTCTCATAGCATTACGGGTTCCAGGCAGTGCAAGGCGACACCGGGGCCAACAACAGTTGACGTCCTGTGCCGATATGCCACTTCATGTCCATTCTGTTGCCCCTACCCCTAGTACCCCTACCTGACGGCGGGCTCGACGGCACTTGAGGCACCAGTGCAATAATTCACTCCCGTTCGTTCACAACTGGCGCCGTGACAGCTCTGATGCGAAAGCGTGAGCGTGCTCTGTCGTTTGGCGCCACAGTCGAATTCGACAGCGCGGCTAGCTCACAACTACAGTAGCGCGCCCATTGGGGAGGACATTGGCCCCAAAGCACACGCGCCTCCCGGCACCTCATTCGAGAACACAGACTTCGGATCAACGCCGTCGATCTCTCCCCTACCCTTAATCACCAAGCTCCCCTTCTCGTGAAGAACTGAATGCACGTCGCCCGGGTCGTGACCCAGATGATCTCCCTCACTCCTACTGGCATAGCTGCGCTGCCCGCTGACGGCCTCTTCAGTCTCTGGCCGGTCGTCAACCGTGCACTATCGGAGATGGAGGGTAGAGGCTTGAGCGCCACCCTCGGCAGCCATGGCCTCAGCAGGTGCAACGTCGCCTTGTTTCTGGAGCGCCCCGAGCCCGGCGCAGCAAATTTCTTCAAGAACCCGATGAAGCCCGATGAACCGCGTGGCTCGCCCCAGGACTTCGGCAGTAAGCCCCGGTGGGCCGGTGCTATAGCTCCCGCTAGGCCCGATAGTGTCGGTTAGTAGCTCGGATGGTAGTGGAGTAAGGATATGGATTGGCATTCGCATCCGGATGCCTGTAGCGAAATTGAGGATCGTACTAAGTAGTAACATAGCATGTGGGTCGCGGTTTTCCGGGGTTCGAATTGGCGCATGCTTGTTGGCGGTACCTATGTTTTATTATTCTTTTCATAGGACCAGGTAGTACCTTCTGCGCCACGAACAGAGCAGAACAGTGTACATTACCTGCCATTTGTCTCGAAGTCACCCAAGAAGTCACCGAAACGTCGCGCGTTCACGAAGTCACGTGCCTTGATGATGTGCTTGTTTGTACAGCAACGAAGACATACAGCAACGAAGACATTGCCACTCCATGTCTCAAGCTCCTCCTGAGACTATCAATGCACACAATGCGGGAATAGGTACGGATAACTTAGTTCTACCCCGGCCGCCCTCATTCCTGTCCCCTCAAATAGGTGACGACCAGTACCCACCTCATTCAGCCCAGAATCAAGCATCGGCGGCATCGCGCAATGTATCAAGCTTTGTCGACGGCTCTGGGCCCATTTTCTCAATGTATTTGGAAATGGCGACCGAAGAGGATACGAAGATGGTAGAGAATTGGAAAGCGGATGCCGACGGAATCCTTATATTCGTGCGTCTATCCTCCGATCTCATGCTTCACTGGCCGACTCAATAATGATAGACCGGTTTATTCTCTGCTGCTGTCGCGTCGTTGATTTCAGTTTCGATTCAGGACATTCGGCAGAACCCACAGGACACCTCCAATTTCTACCTTGCTAACATTTATCAGACGCTCGCCGACCCGAACGGATCAAACACTTCAACTTCCCCCTCTCCTTCCCCACCCCCCTTCTCTCCACCAAACTATGCGGTTTGGGTCAATGCGCTACGGTTCATGAGCTTGGTCATCAGCCTTACCTGTGCCCTCCTTGCGACGTCACTGCAGCAATGGGCACGACGATATCTCAAGATTACTCAGTCCCGTTACAGTCCACACAAGCGAGCGCGTATTCGTGCGTTCTTTGCCGAAGGTGTCGAGAAGTGTCTCCTACCATGGGCGGTCGAAACCCTACCCACGCTTCTACACATTTCCCTGTTCCTGTTTTTTGCCGGCCTTGTTGTGTTCCTTTGCAACGTCCATCTCACGATCTTCAAGTTGGTGTTATCCTGGGTTGGAGTTTGCACGGCACTCTACGGGTGCATCACATGCATGCCGATATTTCGTCATGACAGTCCATATTATACGCCGCTCTCATTGCCAGCGTGGCACATTGTTACTGGGACATCATTTTTTGTCTATCGGTTTCTTCGATGGTTCAATGAGTCGGTCCGATTTAGTTACGATGCCTATTATCGTTTTCTGGTACTGGACTAAAGTTGTCTCAAATCACTTGTGCGGGGCATGCAGAAGACGGCGGAGGAAACTGCTCTAAAGTCACCACCAGAGATTGACGCCCGTGCCTTCATGTGGACATTCGACTGTTTGGATGAAGACCACGAATTAGAGCGCTTCTTTTCCGGCTTACCCGGTTTCCGGAGCTCCAACGTTGTCGATGACCCGCTACCCAGCCTCGCTGAAGAGCAAAAGCGGAAGATTTATGAAGCATTACGCGGGCTGTTGGACCGCACTTTCTCATCTGATTTGCTGCCTACGACTGTCAAAAACCGACGAGCTATGATATCCGCGAAGGCCGTCGACCCAAGCCACACGCCCATCGCCTTCACTATCCTTAGAACGATTTTGTCCGAATATCAATATAGTGGCCCGCTGGCCACCGCAATTGCGAAGATTTTGAGGGGATGTGGAGATAACATGGACCAAGGTGATATTTTCTATGCACAGTTCGCTATCTCCAAGATTATCGCTACAAGGCAACCATTTGACTACTCTTGGTATGTCCTCGTCCAATGAACTGGGACTCCCCGAAGCTTCCCTCCGAGATTACGCCGCTCATGGTGACAGTTTGTCACTCGTCATCTTGATTCACCTCATTCGCCTGCAATTTACCCATTTCTGGAACCTGCACTGGCTACGGACCAGCTTCGCGTTCCTTCTGGCAGAAGCTTCGAAATTCAATGTACAACATACGTCACCGGAATTGCAGCACGAGTTCTGTGCACTCTAGAATCAAATTGTGCAGGATGGCAATTATTGGGAGATGTCGTTCGAAATCTTGGGACGGATTCGTAACATTTACCTTGCTCTACACCAAGACACCAATTCCGCCCCGACTCAGTTCTCCGCTTCTACCCATGATGAGGACGACATTCTGTGGGAGCGCTCCTCGTATCCAGTATGCAAAGTCCCGGGCCATTGTTCTGACTCGACACTGCACATCTACGACGATGCCTCTGTGGCCTCTGCGCTCGCCGTCCTGCATGCCCGTGCCAAGACTGCTTTTGTTCCTTCCTTCCTAACCCATAGGCCCCATGCTCCAGATCCGACTTCTGTACCCGCAAATGCCCCACTTCGCGTCCAGGAATGCTTTACGAATGCGCCGCCGCTCGATGATAATGCGTCTGTCTCTTTTTGGACTCAGACAGCCACTGAAGCTTGTTCAAGTTCACCAAATCCAGTCACCACTGGTGCAACACGCCGAACCCTTGAGAGTTCCACAAGGATGACGCATCTGCCCGCTCTGAAATCTTCGGAATTCACTGTTCCTCCCAAGTCAAACGCGTCAACCTCCCTACAAGATGCCGTTACTGTAGAGCACCCCACTGTAGGCCACACGTCTTCGACCGACGTTGAACTTCCCTCTTCACCTTCACCTACTCCGGTCCAAGACGATTTTCTCCCGATCGGTATGCTGTTACGTTTGGTCTCAGCCCTCGTTCGATCTAAGCACACCTCTTTTTTTGCTAGAATCGCATTCTCCGATGCTAGTCCCCGCCGCTAGTCGCCCATCTCGTTCAAGGGATCCAAGCGCTGCTGTCGGTGGAAACAAGAGCGCCAAGGCTGCCTCAAGTCAGGAAAAGGGGAAGGCTGAAACTCACGACGACATCTCGGTCACCCCGGATGTTCCATTGCAACCGCTGCCACCTCGGCAAATTGTTGATGTGACCATTGCGGGTATTTCACGAACAAGTTCACCAAGCTCTCTTGATACGGGCAAATATCCTTCACGTCCGTACGGCTAGTATGATATCGCTATCGTGTAATGTACCCAACCACGTATTCTTATTAAATCCTTTATATCACAACCACGGTACTTTTTTCTCTGAATTTTATGTATCTCGCTTTATACTATTTCCAAGAGTGATGACTAGCTACAAACTGTTGCTAGCAGCCTGATCGGCCCGATATCCGTCCGGGCCGGATCGCTCTGGCTCCAACAAGTCTCCAACAGCACGTCCATGAGCAACCACTGGTACGCACAGTAATCATCGTTTACCAGACGCGCCTCCCCAACAGCTCTGGTCCAGCATCACTATTCCGTGTTGTCATCGCGCTTGATACCAGCAAAGAATATCTCCATCTTTGATCACCCTTCAACTAGCGAGAACACTTCATATACACCATTCTCAGAAAATCCCCAGCAGATGCCAACAAAAGTGACCGACGCACAAAAGTAGCATCAGATGGGCTGATGAACGTGATGAGGTACAGGTAGAAGACGTATGATGTCCACCTAACTCCTGAACGCGTTTCTCACATTACTACGCGACACATGCAAATATCCTCGCTCAATTATCCGTGAACAACGTCACATCATCGGTTCCTTCATACACCGGCGCCGTTGCGAACTATAATCAACTCTTCCTCGATCGTCCCACTGCCGTGACAACTTAACGCTGAATTGAACATGACCTTCCTCGAGGAGCTGCACATCTGCCTCACTGGATCGAACGACGGGCGTCTGGTGATGGTGCGCAGCGACCCCAAAGTTACTGTAACGTTCAAAGAGAAGCGCGAGCACCGTATGTCAGTTTTTACTCTTTTGTCTCCTCGGCCCTGACCTAGGCTCCTAATCACAGGACAGGCGCCTTGGGACGTTTCACATCCGCCAAGCCACTTCCAGCGCTCTCCAGGGCATGATCTTCCCTTCAGGCCCAGGAACAATCACACAACCCATCCTCATCGATTGTACAAAAGCGGATCGAATTCAACCGACTCGACGCGAGCACTCTCGATTGGTACTGTGATGAAAACGAAGGGAGGCAAATCGGGGAGCATACCGACGGAACCATGCAGATACCGCGTCGGTATGGGTGACTTCACAGACTGCCTCGTACGTTTCTCATTTTCTTGACGTGGTAAGCTGCTGGAGGTGTAATCATATCTCACACAACACTGCAGCCAACACACTTGTCCTGCGCCAGTACGATCTTGTCTGTGCCCCAGCCCCGACGGCGCGCTTAACACATTCCCATCCTTTTACAAGCCAGATACACTCGCGCCGTTGGACTCTCGAAGTGGTTGGGAGAGTTGGGGAAAGATCGTTGAGCGACAGGACAGCATTGACGCCGAGGCGTGGATCGTGGCGCCGGAATGGATCAAGTGCGAGTGCAAGGGGTTTTTGTATACGGATGCGAATGCAAGCAGTGGCAGTGTGACGGATGTGCTCGTAAGGCGCTTGCAAGTCCGGCCCGGTCCCTATCCCCTACCGTTGAGGCGGGTGATTGTACGGTCATGATTCCCTTGAAGTCATTAGGATGGACGCATTCCCCTAGGCCATACCCGCAGCACCATCGAACGACTGTGTACTGAATGCACTTGTCCCAAACTCTACGAGCAGGCCGTCGTTAGTCGTTCTCCTCATCAGTCTCATCGGTCTCCGTACACTCTTGGACTCTTGGCACTTTCTTGGCTGATGATGTAAGATGTAAGCGTCGGGGTGGTCCTTTCTTCGAGTCAGAACTGCTGCGTCGGTGCACCATACCTTAGACTCGTACTAGCACACCATAACCTTCGATGTCCCGAGTTCCTCATGAGACTACCAATGTATCCAACACAGAAATAGGTAGAGATATGAAAATACTGCTCTATCCTTTTGTTCTCACTTTTCATCCACCGAAATAGGTCACGATCAGGACCTACCCCAGTCGGCTCAGGATCAAGCGTTGCGCAGTGGGTCTAACTTCGTCGATGGATCTGGGCCTATTTTCTCAATGTATTTGGAAATGGCGACCGAAGAGGACAAGAAGATGGCTGAGAACTGGAAGGCCGATGCCGATGGCATCCTTATATTCGTACGTCTCTCTCTTCTAATCTCTTCCTTTACGCCAACTCAATGGTCATAGACTGGTCTATTTTCTGCTGCTGTCGCATCTTTGATCTCAGTGTCTATTCAGGATATTCGACCGGATCCACAGGACACCTCCAATTTCTACCTCGCTAACATCTACCAGACGCTTACCGATCCAGATCGCACCAACATTTCAAAATACCTCCCTTCTTCCCCACCCCCTTTCTCCCCACCAAACTATGCAGTTTGGGTTAATGCGCTTTGGTTCATGAGCTTGGTAATCAGCCTTACCTGTGCCTTACTTGCGACCTTTCTGCAGCAATGGGCACGACGATATCTCAAGATCACTCAGCCACGATACAGTCTACACAAGCGAGCGCGGATCCGTGCGTTCTTTGCCGAAGGGGTCGAGAAGTGTCTCCTACCATGGGTGGTCGAAACCTTACCCACGCTTCTCCACATATCCCTGTTCCTATTCTTCGCCGGCCTCGTCGTCTTCCTATCAAACGTCAATATGACGATTTTCAAGTTGGTACTATCATGGGTCGGCATGTGCACGGCTCTGTACGGATGCATCACACTAATGCCGATCTTTCGTCACGATACCCCGTACCATACCTCGCTGTCGTCATCGGCGTGGCCCAGCGTTATTGGGATCGCATTCTTTGTCTCTGCGCTCAGTGGGTTGTCGTTATACTGGACGGTTTACTTTCACCCTGGAGCCGAGTGGTTGATCAAATTCGCGCGCCGTTGCTACCGACTGCTCTTGCATGGCATGCAGAAGACGCTCGAGGAAGCCGCTCTGAGCTTCCCATCGGAGATCGACGTTCGTGCCTTCATGTGGACATTCGACTGTCTGGACGAAGACCACGAACTGGAGCGCTTCTTTTCCGGCTTACCTGGCCTTCGCAGCTCGAAAGTCGTCAACGACCCTCTCCCCAGTCTCACTGTATGGCAAAAGTCGAAGCTTCGTCAAGCATTGACGGGGTTTATCGATCGGACTTTCTCATCCGATTTACTGCCAGCAGTCGTCAAAGAACGGCGAGCTATTGTATGCGCGAAGGCTTTCGACCCCGTACACTTTCGCAACGCATTCAGCGTCTTCGACAAAGTTTTGTCGAAATATAAGTATAGCGGACCGCTGGCCACAGGAATCGTGCATATTGTGGGAGGCTGGACAAAAGGGGAACATGCTATTTTGGACGCGCAGGCCACTATCTCCATGATTGTCGCAAGGGTGCACCCACACGATGACTCTTGGTTCAATCTCGCGTCAAACGCAATGGCCGTCCCAGAGGATGCCCTCCGAAACTACGCCACTCACGGAGACAGCTTGTCACTTGCTATCTTGATTCATGTCGTCCGCCAGCAGTTCAGCTATTTCCGGAAATCCTCCTGGCCTACTGCCGACTTTTCTTTCGTTCTGGAGGCAGCTTCGAAATTCAATGGACGAGATACGTTACCGGATTTGCAAGACGACTTCTGTGCACTCTGGAATCAAATCTCTCGCAAAGCGCGGAATGACAACTCTCAGCAGATGGCGTTCCGGATTTTGGGACGGATTCGCAACATTTACCTGACTCTACATCAAGACTCTGATTCGGCCCCGACGCGATTCTGCGCTTCCACTGGCGACGAGGATGATATTCTCAGGCTGTGGGAGCCGTCGTTTTATCCTTTGTGCACTTTCCCTGGCCATAATCCCGATTCGACGCCTCACATTGACGACGCCTCTGCCTCCACAAGTTTTACCCGCACTATCCTGCATGATCGCGACAATACTGCCGTCGTCTCTTCTTTCCTTGCCAGCAGTTCAGTTGCAATTTACCCGTGCGCTTATGGTCGACTTGGTGTAGATAAATCTCATGCAGATGCGCCGCCGCTCGACGAAAATATCTCTCTACCAGCATTGAATCTATCCCCTCCGGAACCTTCGATATTCCTCCCTCCTTCCAAGTCAAAAGCTTCAACCTGCCCACCCGATTTAGGCGCCGTTGAACACACCGCAGTCCTCCACACTGTAGCTTCTGAGCAGCCAGTCAGGGGTGAAGAGGTCAAGCGCGAAGGCGAAGGGGAGTGTGCGAGCCACTAGACAGACGAGACAAAGTAAAAGCTGGTGAATCGCGTACGAGCAGTGACCGGGATATATTTACATAGACACAATAATTGCTATCTAGGAATGCGTCTAAAGTAGGAGTAATATCACGATCAATCTTGCCTCTAGGCTAGAAATTGCGTGCGAGCGGTGATTGACGCTTACACTGGAAACTACGAGGATAACCATGTACAGTCTAAAACTCGACGGTATACTATATGCTACTCTCATGTCGTTATGTGCCAGTACAAATTCACACAAAGCAAGCACGCCACTTAGCGGCAGCCTTAACTGCATCGGAGTGCATGGAGACGTGAAACTATGGAGAGACGTAATGTGGGAATACAAGATATCCAAGGCCCGTCCGCGATCAGTAGGTATATCGAGTCAATGAGGGCATGAAAGTGAGACAAAAAAAGATGAGGTAGTTAGCGCCTTCCGGACCGGACCGGTTTTTCGGCGTTTCTCGGCCCGTACGGCATCCATACTGTCCCTTTCATCCTCGTTCTTTTCCCTAGTCCTGCCAGCGGCTTTTCATGGTCAGGAATGTGCACCTTAAATACTACACTGTGCCTGTCCCCAGGTCGTTGGGTCATCTTCCACGTGTTCCCCGTACTTCATGAAATGACTCGACAGTATTGACACTGCAAGATGCCCGGAGCCGCTTGTGATAAGTGACCAAAGCACCCAGCATTCGCAGACGTGTTGAAAAGTTCGAGATAGCTATCCAGGGGAGGGCCGAGACGCCTTTCCCCACTCCACTTGAGTTCACACATACTGTATTCCGCCACTATATTGTACCACGTAGTCGGACAATATATACATCAGAGAAAAAGGCCCAAATGGCATCCGTCTGGTGATATCGAGGACCAAACAGAGATATATACCGTATCACACAAACATTTATGAGATTGGGGCACGCTAAACGATATCATACCAGCAATGGGAAACACGCGGAGGACGACCTCCTCCAACACGCCCAGCGTTTGGTTCCTGTGAGCGACCTGCGATGGCTCTGTTCGAATCCGTGACCGATGACAATAAGGAGGGCCGGGCATCTAGCGTGTTTTCGAGGTTTGGGCGCTTCACTGAGGGAGGGTCAAGATCGTCCATTTCATTGCTGAAACTAAGCTTTGCCTTACCATCGTCCTCGACGGCAGCACCTCGTTCGGCTGCAAAGGTCATCGCTGGAGAGGCTCTGGGAGCAGTGGTATATAAGGGAGGAGCGGGTGTCAAAGTTTCCGAAGTGGGGTGGACGAGCGCAGCTATGCGAGCAAAGGTTATACGGTTGTCGTCGCTGTGAGGGGTCAAGTCCAAACGATGGTCGTCACGTTCACACGACGGATACTCGGGTGGGGACTTCAGAATGTCAGCGAAAGCCCTAGTGCGGGTGAAGAGTCGTCGTCTTGAGGCAACGTGGGGACGTTGATGTATTTCGACGTATACCTTGTAAATCGGTCTGAGGATAAAAGCCGCGATCTTCGCACCATCGTCATCGTCATCCTGTGCTTTTTTAACGATTTGATTCCAGAGCGCACAGAACCCGCGTTGCAGTTCGGGTGATGTCTCTTCCACTTTGAATTTCGAAGCGGACCGTAGGACTTTCGAGAACTTGTCGCTGGGCCAGGACAATTCCCTAAAATGGGTAAATTGCTGGCAAGTGACGTGAATCAAGATGGCAAGCGATAGATCATGTGAGGCGTAGTTTCGAAGGACGGATTCCCGTACGTCCAGTTCGTCCGAGGCGATAGTGAACCAATAGTCGTTGCGAAGTTGCGCCGTTGCGACGACACTAGAAACTATGGCTTGTGTTAGCATAATAAGAGTCGCGTCATTTTTGCCATTGTCCCTGATAAAACGCGCCACGCTAGCAGATCGCACTGGCCCATACTGGTCTTCGGATATGACGCTATCGAGGATATAGGGGAAAGCCGCTGCTGGATCAAGGGCGTCGGCGCAGATTTTGGCACGCCGAGTTTTGACTGGCTCGGGAACGGTGTTGGATGAGAATGTGCGGTCCAAGAATCCAATTAATCCGCTCCAGAGATTCTCCATTTGGTCTTCAGTGAGCCTGAGAAGGATATCTTCGTCGTCATTCGATCTGCGAAAGCCAGGTAAGCTGGAAAAGAAGTGCTCCAGTTCCTCGTCCTCGTGCAAACTGTCGAATGTCCACATCAAAGCACGCCTACTGAGCCCCGATTGTAGGTCCAGAGCAGCTTTTTCGGCTGTCTTCTGTAAGCCCTGCAGAAGTATTTTGCGATAATGATCCGCATCTTCCGACAAGCGATTAACGTCGATACTGAAAGGGCCAAGAAATAAAAGGCTCGTCCTAGGAAGATCAACACAAAAGGATAGACAACAGCATAGACAGCCGAAGCATGGACAACAAATGCACAAACAGCATGAACAAAAGCATGAATAAATGTGCGAAAAAATGCGCAAAAAAACATTCAAAAGAGGGGAGATCCATTCAAGGACCCGATATATGAGAAATGGTATTCCTGTGACAATTTCCCATGCCAGAGGTGAGAGTGGGGTGTGGTAGGGGCTATCATGGCGAAAAGTCGGGAGGAACGTAATGTATCCATAGAGAGCCACGCAACTAGCAACCCAGGACAGCACTAATTTGGAGATTGTAGGATTAACGTTCCACAGGAAAACAACAAGGCCAGCAAAGAAGAGGAACACAGAAAGATGCAGCATGGCGGGCAAAGCTTCAAATACCCACGGAAGGAGAAAGTTCTCAACCCCATCAGCGTAGAAAGCGCGGTAGCAAGCTCGCTTGGATTCGCTGGCAGTGGATCGTGTCCGTGTGACTTTGATGTATTTCCGTGCCCACTGCTGTAGCAAGTTTGCGAGGACGGCACATGTCATGCTGATGACCAAGCTCATGAACCAAAGTGAATTGACCCAGATACCATACGTCGGTGGAGAGAATGATGGTAGGGTAGAATGGAGGGAAATATTGGATGGATTCGATTCAGTGAGCGCCTGGTGAATGCTTGCGAGGTAGAAGTTGGAAGTGTCCTGCGGGTTTGCTTGGATGTCTTGAATTGACATCGAGATGAAAGACGCAACGACGGCGGAAAATAAACCAGTCTAGTATGACCCTTGGGTGTGTATGAAGTACAGCATGGGAGCCAGACACTCACGAAAAGGAAAACCTTTTCTGCCTCTTCCTTCCAGCCCTCGGCCGTCCTCTTGTCCTCCTCCGCCGCCCTTTTCAAATACATTGAGAAAATAGGTCCGCCATCGACAGAGTTTGGCATTCCGTGTGATTCCTGATCCAACGCCGACTGGTAAAGGTCGTCTTCGCCTATATACGCGTCATTGTAGGTGAGAACGGTAAAACACAGCTAGTACGGTCAAGGAGCTGCACCTCCTGCGGCGTGTTTTTCGATAGCCTCACAGACTTTGGACATTGAATACTATGCAGTGGAGAGTACAGTGGGGTATGGCGGAGTCAAGGGTGGAATACGTTGAGAGCGACCAGCAATTCACGGTAAGTTACAGAGGATGCCAGTGAAGCGCATCGCGATCGCGATAAGGCCCAGTTGCTTACACATCTATTGAGTAATCACGCCTATCCATTTCATTCTTGTCGTTTCGTGGCTCACAGTACGGCTAGTGCACCTTCAAATGCACACTGGGCCACAAGCTGGGCAATCCACATTCGACAGAGCCACTTCTTGGCACATAAAGCGCTCTCCGCGGTAGTACAATCATCTGGTAAGTGTTCACAAAGCTGCGTGCGCCAAGGCAGATTGCCAAGGAGATCCAATCGACGCGATCAGTGGTATGATGTACGGGTCGGCGTTAACGAGGATATCTTTTCGAGAATGGCAGAGGGTCGTTACATTCGAGGCCAGGGAGTACATCGTACACGGTTGGAAAGCCACAGGAGGCAGACAAAACACGATACAGACAATGGATAAGAGACACAGGGTTCAACATACCGTGACGTAGGCACAATCACACATGCCACGACAGAGCGCAATTGTGGAATCCAACCGACAAGAACAAAGATTCTTCTCCCCATTTACCTACTTTATATTCAAGCACGCGGAATTGTTCTTCTTCTCACCTGCACCATTTCTTAGGCCTGAGCCTGACGGGCACCTCCCAGACGACCGTGGGTGATGTGGTGGTGATACTGCGGTTCTCCGGCAATCGGGAAGACAGCCCCCGGTTGCTGAGTCAACGAGATCGCAGCCACGGTGACCTCCAGCGATGGGAGTCTACTCAGCTCGACCGCGGTCCTATCATTCTGGTCGAGGAAGCGTGGTGAGTGCATAGAAATACCGAACACAAAACGAGCGTACCGCCTGGACGCGCCAGTGGAGATTCTCTTTGAGATAAGGAGTGACGACATCGGGCTCGAACGACGGAAGACCGGACACCTTCGCGATGGCGTTGTTGAGGTGCACGAAACCCTCGGCCACAAGGTCTGCCTGTTCGCGGCAGTTGGCGCACTGGTCCGCCGAGCTGTTCACAAATGCGACGTGGGCGCCGACGAAAGTGGGACAGGTACGCCACTGCGAAGCGTCCGCCGGAACTTCACCGAGGAAGAGTAGCACCGAAAAGCTTTGACGAAGCTCGTACTTCTTGAAGTGAATGCGGGCCGTCCAATCTTGGATAGCCTGCGGGGTCCCTTGTACGTGTGTTGCGGTTGTATGCGGCCCGCCTCCTCGGCTGGCGAAAGGATGAACGCCTCCCGCAGAAGCATGCGCGGGGGCAGGAGCTGCGGGAGCAGCTGGCGTGGGCGCCGGAGGGGCTCCGCCAGCAGCAGGAGGCTGGGCAAGGAAGCTGACGGCAGGTCCGGCACTGCTCAGCGTCGAGACAGAAGCCCCGCCATAATGCTGGTTGATATACAGTCCGATCGCCTTCTGAATCGACGCGGTGTCGCTTGGAAGATTGTTAAATTCCGGGTACGAGTATTGAAGCGCTTTGGTCGTCGTAGTTTCAGACGAGACCCAGTAACTCGACTGCGTGTTCCAGAAAGGCGTAAGGTCTAAAGTGTGTCAGGAACGTCAAAATTTCAGCGCGGATCCAAGTCGATTCGACATACTGGTGTTGTTGTCGATATTTGCAGTTCCGGGAATAGTGAAGGTCCCGCCTTCGGCAGGACCGCGTGTGACCCACACTCCTGGGTTAACAGCCGACCAAAGGGATATCATACGATCGACGTTTGCATGATGCATGAAGAAAATAGGGTCGAAGCCTGGATGAAAAAAAAATGTCAGAAAGACCTCGCCCCATCGGTGTAAGCACGGAGGACTTGCCGGCAACAGAGGGGTCCCCCATCTGACCGCCGATGTACCCATGAATCTCGTCGTGGATAGCCTCTAAGGAGTTGCTCGCACTTCCACCATCGCCAGCTGTGTGGTTGCTGAACGCAGGCCAGGTTTTAACACGTGTTAAAACGTTGTAAGTGCTTGAAGTGATGTCATCTTGTATCGACTGCAGGTCGCTTGAGAATAATTCACGAATGAGCTCGAGCCATGAGAAATAGAGACGCCTTACGCTACAAGAGCTGGAACGTCTGTGGTCGCGTTAGGGCTGTTAGGGCTGTCGGGGTGTCTGATCGTCGTTTTCCAACTGCTGTATGGCCTCGGGAAAGAGCGATCAATAGGGTTGAAGGTGTATTGGAGGAGTGGGTTCGCCACTGAGGTCGTTTTTCCATCGGGTGTGACGATACTGAGGGTCTTCAGAGAGATAACTTCGGGAGGAGGGACAGTGTTAGTCGCCCAGTCCCAGTATGGCAATCGCAAGTTCTGGGCTGCGGTAACCCAACTCTGTTTATCCACCTGGTACGTGTTTGCGATCTGGAGAGCGTGCTGCTGCATGACTTGCTAGATGATATGATCGATATTAGCATAAAGTATGAAGGCACGAGATAGTGAACTAACCTCATAAAGAGCCACATAGGGCCTGTGCCAAGTTGGGAAGAGTACACAGCCGTGAGTGCAGTACCCACCCCACTGAGATCCCTTTACGGGTTGGGCGCCACCAGAACCCTCCCACTCAGCATAAGGAAGGCCGTGGATACCCCCGATAGAAAAGTGAGAGGTCGAATTGGTCTGTGGGGTCTGGAACATGGCAACTGTTTTCGAACAGGTTAATCTTGTTTGCTGACGTGAAGAGCACGGAATGTAGCTCACTGAGAGATTGAATGTAAAGAGAGAACGGTTTTCCCAGTTTCACAAAGTTGTTTATCTCGATACGATTAGGAGCGGCGGCACCCTGTTGGAGACCCCCCTGTGCTCCAGTAATGACGATGTGAGACATGCTGCTTGATGAAGATGTGGAAACTACGTTGGGAGAGATAGGGATAAACTGAGACGCTTTTATACCGATGGGAAGCAGAATATCGTTCGCTTTTACTCCAGTCTCGGCATCTGATGACCGGGTGGAGTACCTTGGTGAACGGCGCAAGTAGATGTATTGGAATGGACGCGCAGTGACAACATTCGAACGCCCGAACTGCCAGTTAATGGAATCATTGCCTCTTGGAACCCTCTCCGGTAACAGGTTAGTACCGGGCCATCACAGCGCCTCATACATCTGGTGTCAGAAATCTGCGCGAAGTACGGTAACCCCTACTACCGTAAGCGTTCCCCCCCATATTCGTTAGAAACGTACAAGGTTAAGATGCTGCGTACAAAGCCACCTTTGCCAATTCGGAACCCCCAGTCTTAGGCCTAGGCACGCACCGTCAGTAGTCATGGTAGATCTCCTGTGACGACAGAAGGAGCCTGAGATCTGCAACTTGTAGCCAACATCCACAAATGACCAGTGAAATAAATTCATCTGGGTCACATGTGTATGCCATTTAAACAGATGACAGACAGCGAGCGGTATTCGACAGAAATCAAGAATGCCTGGATTCCAAGATCAGATACAGATACCGGCTGGTCATGCGTGCATCGTAGATGTCACGCTCATTCCGCATACGAGTGGGGCGCAGCGCCAGGGATAGCAATACGTAAGCATTTTTCTCTCTCTCTCACGACATGAGCGTTGCCAAGAGTGCATGAGCGTCCTACAGATTCAATCCAAGTAAGGGCGGGTCCGGTACGGTATTCTACAGTTGCCGAAGGAACGACTGACCTAAGCACAGTCAGGTTGAATTTCATGGGAGCGGGACAAACACTTGAACTCTGCCAGTGGTCGAGCCTAATCCGTGATACATGTCGTGTTCCGATTTGTTGCTGGGGGCACGTTGAGTTCTCTTACAGTGCTAAGTACTGTACTCTGTACATCTTCCAGTGTCGTGGCTTGTGTACCGTGATAACTGTGCTCTCAATATCTCTCGCAATCATACCCCGCTCATCGCGGCCCGACGCAGCTGCGGCGTGAGGTCTATTCCCTTCTATTTCTCTTTTCGCTTGTCTTCTCTTCCCATGGACACGCCCTAAAACCTAATGTACCATGTGCTTACGTCTGCCCCCTGGGAGGGAGCAAACTGTTACTTCACCGTACTTCCTCGTGCATGGGTTACTACTTATTAACTTACCACAAATGCGCGACAGGTCTTGTACTAACTTAAGTTACAAAGCAATAAATTCTCGCAGTTAGCGCTAGTTAGCGCCAACGCTCAGAGAAAAGAGCCATTCCAATACAGTATGTATGATGCACTTCGCTGGGGCGCAACCACTTCGGCTTCCAGAGCAGAACTGGTCCCTAATACCAAGAAACTTCTCTTCACCCATGATCCGCCCTCATCGGCCTCAACGGCCACACGATACCGGCCTCGGAAATAGGCAAGGAATCTACGATGGAGCCTACCTACCAGCTGGCTTTTCATTCCCTCGCTTCCGGGACGGTCTATCTACAATGGAGCGATGTCGGATAATGCGCCTACTCTCAGCCAAACGAGGCAGTACTCTCGCTGAATGCACTCGTGCACCGTTGCCCGATGGTCAGAGGGCGGCGCACTCTGAGAAGCCAAGAGAATGGAATAATTACGCGAGTGGTACGTGGTTCTGAGGCACGAGCGGTACCATTCTATACTACCATTCTAGATATGCACGGGTCTAGGTTTGCTATCAACTACTCAGGTATACCGGTCCAGACTGCCCCAGACGAAGTGAGAGGTCGGCTTGACCCACGTTCCTCACGACTCCACCGGCTAGACGACACCGTTGATACAGAGCCCCTCTGCGATGATCATGAGTCGTGGGTCCGAAATCGTGTATCAGATCCACGACCTGTTATATCTCCATTCTGATACCTTTCCGCTCCAGTCCCACTCGCTTCTTCCTCAGGCCTTCTAGGCACCGCGGAGCGCCTCCATCCAATGTTTCGTACGTTAAGAGTCGACGCCCCAGCCCCACATGAGACCTGCTTTCGGCGAAGGTTCTGATGTCGAGCTGAGATCATGGGTCCGTGTACTGAATCTCCTACGACCCGCATTATACTCGAGTATCCTCTGTCTTTCCTCACTCCGAAATCATCGCCCCCACAGGGTCTCCCCAGAAATCTCAGAATTCATCTCTTTTGGCGACACTGCCGCTATGGCTGTCTCGTTACGGCACCGGGCGAGCACGCCGAGGAGTGAGGTCGTGCCAATGAAAAGGCGCTTTTACCAACAGAGCCCATTTCTGGGCCTCATAATCTTGGGTGAAGTGCATCACGTACTGCCAGAATGCTGTGTCGCTTGATGCTGTAAGGATCGGGGTGTGCGAGCTTGTTGTAGTAGAGCGTGTATATGCGTGGGGAGCGAAATGCGTCTGGTGTGGTTGAATAGGCAGATGTTGAACGTTGAACGAGTAAAAATATTGGAAGAAACGTTGGCCATGCATGTCAATGTAGGGCGGTCGGCCGGCCTAAGCCAGTCACGTGCCAAGAAAAAAGAAATTATAAACTGCTCGGTCCCTTTCTCCCTTATCAATTTCCTCTGTCTCCAAGTCGATAGAAAGCTAGGAACAAGACTAGCTTGTCTCGTGCGTCAGTTTATGTCAGTCCCAGAGTGATACTGGCTAGCCTTGAGCGAGCTTTGGGTCCAAGGCGATGACACGCGCAAGCTCGAGGTGGGGACAGTGTGTCCATTTCATTCTTGATCTTTTCGCCTCCGTCCTAACTGCGGCCCACCTCAGGGAAGAAGCACTCTCTGAATCGCACAGAACCATCTATTAAGCTGCTTCCCTGCAATCTCCAAGACATGAACCTCCTTTTAGGCCCAGGTATGTTCATACACAACGCCAACGGCATACCCACATTGTTGTATCCATCAAAGCAGATATAATACCAACCAACCTTGTTGGTGTGGGCGTGTCTGTTATAGATGGAAGTGAAGAGGAAGGGAAGGGAAGCAACTGTTAGGAGCGCACTGACGAGATTGCACAGATACCGAGGCTACGGACAATTTGCTCAAAGAGTGCGCATCTTTCATCAGCTTCCTCATTCGTTCTATATTCTCATGTTATAGTTGTTATAGACCACTTTTACACGACAGCGCAACCGATTTCACTGCGTTCCATGCCCCATTTGTGCCCCCTGTACCTACTCCAAACGGCGCGTTTGAGGCACGGAGACGCCAGTGCATCATCCATTCCCATTCGTTTACAAGCCGAACACACCCGACCGCCGGCTGCATCGTTGTTCCCGTGGGGTAGGAATGATTACAGTTTTACGGGACTGGCTAAGCGTGAAAGCGCGAGGCGGGGCATGGGAGCCTAAACTGTCATCCGACGCCGCAATCAGGAACCCGGTGCGTGAAAGCTGTACGCGTCCATCGTGCAGGTCTAGGGCCCCAACTTACGTGCTCCCCTCGCAGCCGCGTGCGATCTTCCGCGCTCACCGACTCGTCCGCCCACCGGTCGCCGGCCTCGTCGGTCTCTTGGCAGCCTCAGTCTCGGAAGGCGCACGGGCGCCCCAATGTCTCAAGCCCGGCGCGGAACGAGGTACTGCGGAGGTTCTCCATCTTCCGGAATCCCAAGGACCCCGCAGTGAACCCTGGCGCCTCGGTTGTGAGCCCTGGTGCCACAGGCCGGGCGGTGTATGGAGGAGTGGGGGTTCGCAGACGGATCCGGACGCAGACAATGAGTCGAGGGATGCGTAGCAGGGTGTTTGCTAGTGCGAGTCGGTTCTGACCTCAATACAATTGCATTAATCTCAAAGACATTGCGTAGGACGACCCCCCCTAGATCGTGTTTGTCACGCCACGAACAGAACGTCACTGTACACAGTTTCCCCGAACTCTACGAGCGGGTCGTCATTTACCTGGTCGCTTTCCGTGCTTCCCTGTGCTCGTCCGAGCCTCTTGAAGAGGGTATGGTGATGACGTAAGCGGTATGTGGGCGTGGTGCGGGTGCGGGTGCGAGGACGCGGATAGGTCACTGGCACCCTGGCACTGTACACCATACGCAGTACACTATAAGCATCAATGTCCCAAGTCCTTCATGAGACTGTCAATGAATCAAACGTAGGAACAGGTACAGATGATTTACCCCTACACTACTCTCTCTCGACTCCGTTCTCACCTGCCTCACTCGCCCAAATAGGTGAAGACCTGTCCCGACCCCAGTTGGCTCAGTTGGCTCCGAATCCAGCATCGTACAGTGCATCTAACTTTGTTGATGGATCTGGGCAGATTTTTTCAATGTATTTGGAAATGGCGACGGAAGAGGACAAGAGGATGGTGGAGAATTGGAAAGCGGATGCTGACGGTATCCTTATATTCGTGCGTCTCTCTCTTCTGGTCTCATGCTTCAGACTAACTTAATGGGCATAGACCGGTCTATTCTCTGCTGCCGTTGCATCCTTGATCTCGGTGTCGATTCAGGGTATTCAACAGAATCCACAGGACACCTCCAACTTCTACCTCGCTAACATCTATCGGACTCTTGCTGACCCAAATCCATCCAACGTCTCAAATTCCTTCCCTACTTCCCCACCCCCATTCTCGCCACCAAACTATGCCGTTGTGGTGAACGCACTTTGGTTCTTGAGCTTAGTGATCAGCCTTACCTGTGCTCTGCTCGCGACCTTGCTCCAGCAATGGGCACGAAGATATCTCAAAGTTACCCACTCGCGTTACTGTCCACACAAGCGAGCACGGATCCGTGCGTTCTTTTCTGAGGGGGTGGAGAAGCTTCTTCTTCCATTGACGGTCGAAACATTGCCCATACTTCTTCACATTTCCCTATTCCTGTTCTTTTCCGGCCTGGTTGTTTTCTTATGGAACGTCAATATGACGATCTTTAAGCTAGTGTTGTCATGGGTCGGCTTTTGCACGGCACTGTACGGATGCGTCACGTTGATGCCAATCCTTCGTCATGATAGCCCCTACTATACATCGCTTTCCTCATCCGTATGGTTCGTTGTTATTGGGATACGATGTGTCATCTCTCAGGTTTATTGGTGGTTCCATAACTTCCATTTGTCGGTTCAAGATCGTCGTCGGAGACCCTTGGACCCTTGGTACAAATTACTTTCGCAGGGCATGCAGAAGACGGTCGAAGAAACTGCTCTCAACTCATCACCGGAGATCGACACTCGTGCCTTCATGTGGACATTGGACAGCTTGGACGAAGACCACGAACTGGAGCGCCTTTTTTCTGGCTTACCTGGCTTCCGTAGCTCGAAAGTTATCGACGACCCCTTACCCAAACTTACTGAAGACCAAAGGTGGAAGCTTGGAACAGCATTCGTCGGGTTGTTGGGGAGCACATTCTCATCCGCGTTACTGTCTGCGCACGTCAAAAAACGGCGAGCAATGTTATGCGCGAAGCTCACCGATCCAGCCCACAACCCCATGTCATTCCATATCCTTGACAACGTCGTGTCCAACTACGGAGATAGTGATCTTCTGGCTGCTGAAATTTTGCAGATTGTGAAGGAATGGAGCAACGACGGGAACGAACAGACCACGCTGGTCTCTCAAGCCACAGTATCCAGTATTATCGCAAGAGCGCAACGGCGTGATCACCCTTGGTTTAATCTCGCCTCCAATGAATTGGGTGTACCGGAATCCGTCCTCCGAGGCTACGCTACGCAAGGTGACAGCCTCTCACTTGCTGTCTTGATTCACATCACCCGCCAGCACTATAGCCTGTTCTGGAATAAGGACTGTGTGTGGTCTAGGTTCTCAGAAGTTTTAGACGCAGCCGCCAAGTTCGATGTACGAAACTCTTCTCCTAAACTGCAGCACGAGTTCTGTACTCTCTGGAACCAAGTCGTTTTCAAAGCGCAGCATGATAACGATCCAAATATCGCGGAGTATATTCTTAGGCGGATTCGCAACGTTTACGTTGCGCTCCATCAAGGCACCAATTGCGCCCCCAGACTATTCTCCTCCTCAACTAGCGACCAGGATAGAATTCTGTGCCTACCGGCCTCATATCCCTTGTGCAACGCCCCCAGCAATCATCTAAACTCGACTACTCGCACACACGATATCTCTGCCTCCACGGCCATTGCTCGTGAAGCCCATGATAAGTCTACCGTGGTCACTCCTTCCCTTCCTAGCACTGCCAGCGCGTCGTCCGTACCCACCCCCCTTCATTTCGATAAAAAGCTCAGGGATGTGCCGCTACCCGACGACAACATTTCTGTTCCGGCATCGTTCCACACTGGTCACCAAGCAACCACGGAAGGCCTCCGCAATCTTGCCACTTCACCAGATCCAGCCACCGATAGTGGAGCCCCAGACATTGACGCCTTAGATAGGACACTGCCCCCGGTCACCTTTGAAACACCGACATTGCCGTCTTCTGATCGCTCAACAAGTGCCGTTTCCCTTCAAAACAACAAAGACCTCTTGGCGAATTCTGATTCACCAAAAGTCCCGTCCTCAGTTTTTCCTGAGCCAGTGCACGAAAATATACACCCTGCAGGTTCGTCCCTGTCTTTGACTCTCCAGAAGCTAACCGCTCATCTACTTACGCGGAATCTGATTCCTCGATACTAAAGCTTCTCCAGGCACTTCGCCATGGCCGTCTTCTTCACCTGAGCTGGGTGTTGCTATCAAAGGTGAATGTGGTCCGAATACTGCTGAGGGCGAGGACAGTAGGGACAGATGTTATCCCCCTTCCGTGACTGGCACAATACGCGCAGAATCTGTGCCCATCCTGGACGTGGGTCCTTCAGGGCATAAGGGAAATTACTCTCCTCGCGCGTCACACGGCCAGTACGATATCGTGTAACAAATAACTCGGTCTGTTATAGCACCATTCTGGTACTTTTCTTTATATTCCGATGTAGACCTTCATGATATGATACAAATACTGTGGCGAAGTACGGATAACGTGAACGTGAAATACATTTGTCCGTCCTTTCCCGCCGCGATCTGAGGATGGCTGAGTACTGGGCCTTTGTAGATACCCCGAGACGGTGTTGACTATCCAACAATTTGTCTCTGGGTCGGCTTTCAGGAACAATGCTACCTCCGTATATCTCGACTTGGTGGTCTGGCACTACATGACACAGTTGTGTCCTAGTCTTCCTGGGGCAAGGTTTCCGAGTCGTAGGCATTTCACCCGGGCCAGTTCTGTCGGGTTGGAGAATCAGTTTTCAGCGTGGTAGTAGGTCATTGAGCAGATCTCCCAGTCACACTGTGATCCTAATCATTTTTATGGAGGAACTGATTTGAGAGCTAATATGAAACGATTTCGACTGGACTCCGAGTCCCCACAAACGACCATGACCCGTCTCCATCGTGGTCGGCCCTCCTGTTGCACTGGCAGAGGCGTAAATACCTGCAGATGTGAGCATGTTGTCGGTTTCAAATTATTCCACACCAAGTGGGCTTTGTGACAGGGGCGAGCATAAGACGAACCGCTATGTACCACTAGTCAGAGTAAGTTACGGGAGTGACCCGATCTCGGATCTCTTAGACTCTTACTGGACTTCGAGTCGGAATGTACTTTTCTACTTATAGAAATATTTACTCTTGAGTACAGAAAGTGAATTCTCGTCTTTATTATACTGTAGGTCCACCAGAGAAGGGGGGGTTCAGAGAGGGGATGCTAGTAGTGAGCCCGACTTGGTGTAGTGAGCCCGAAATGGTAACAATGGCGGTCCGGAGGCGGTCCGAGCCGGAACATACCGAGTTTGAGGTCTGCCCAAGGTATCTTTACCGTACAGCGCCAATCTTATCACTAACGACTTTCATTCACTTAACAAATGCAAATGTCTAAAACAACATCTCACTGCCTGCGATTACTGTGAGGAGGAGACTTTTTATTGTGCTGGCTGACTACGAAGCAAAAATCAAAGCATACCATGCGGGACGGAGGCCTATTTTGCAACGATAGTCCTTCACTGGAGCGGTGGGCGCTTGCTGTTTGGTTGCCTTGCAACTTGAAATTTGAAAGTTAAAAACAGGCACATCGTTCCACGGTTCCACCCCACTGCAAGGACTCTCTGTAATTATTCCTCACCATACTTTTCGATGTCTCAAGCTCTTCCAGAAGATGTCAATGTAACCGAGGCAGGTATAGGAAGCCCAGGAACAGGTAATACCTTGCTCCGACTTGATAGTCCTCGCCTTCTCACCTGTCACTGACACCGCAACAGGTGACTACCAGTACCGGTCCCAGTCAGCGCAGAATAAATCAACACAGGGAGAAACGAACTTCATTGATGGCTCTGGTCCTATTTTCACGATGTATATGGAAATGGCTTCGGAGGAAGACAAGAAGATGGTCGAAGGGTGGAAAGCGGACGCGGACGGAATTCTCATCTTTGTGCGTCACTGTCTTCTAATCCCATGCGCTGCCTCACAGATTCATCTGCCATAGACCGGTTTATTCTCTGCTGCTGTCGCGTCATTGATCTCGGTGTCAATCCAGGATATTCAACAGAACCCACAGGACACCTCCAATTTCTACCTCTCAAACATCTACCGGACTATGGCCGACCCTAATATCTCGAGTTCCCTCCCCGCTTCCCCGCCGCCTTTTTCTCCACCAAACCATGCAGTTTGGGTAAACGCGCTTTGGTTCTTAAGCTTGGTCATCAGTATTACCTGCGCCCTACTCGCGACGTTGCTGCAGCAGTGGGCGCGAAGATACCTCAAGATCACCCAGCCACGCTACAGCCCACACAAGCGAGCTCGTATCCGCGCGTTCTTTGCTGAAGGCGTCGACAGGTTTCTCCTTCCGTGGGCGGTTGAGGCATTGCCCACGCTGCTGCATGTTTCCCTTTTCCTGTTCTTCGCCGGCCTGGTTGTGTTCCTACGGAATGTCAATCTCACGATTTTCAAGTTGGTGCTGTCGTGGGTCGGCGTTTGCACAGCTCTTTACGGATGCATCACACTTGGCCCGATTTTTCGTCACGATACTCCATACCACACGCCACTCTCGTTACCGGCGTGGCACATTGTTACCGGAATACAACTTGTCACATTTCGCGTCCTTCAGTGGCTCTCCACCTTTCTGCGCATCCGTTCTGCAGCCTTCACTCACTTTCGGGAGTTGGAGAAACGTTATCATCGACTTCTTATTCAAGGCATGCAGAAGACAGCCGAAGAAACTGCTTTGAATTCGCCAGAGATCGACACTCGCGCCTTCATATGGACGTTCGACAGCTTAGACGAAGATCACGAACTTGAGCGCTTCTTTTCCGGCTTACCTGGCTTCCGCAGCTCGAAAGTGGTCAAGGATCCTCTACTCGATCTCACTTCGGAACAACAGGGCAAGCTTTTGAATACATTAATTGGATTATCGGACCGCACTTCCTCATCCGATTTGTTGCCCGAACAAGTAAAAAGTCGGAGATCTGTCATCTGCGCGAAGGCCGTCGATCGGGTGAACAGCCTTCAAGCACTCTGGCAGGTTCTCGACAGGATCGTATCCGAAGACCAATATGGGCGGGTGCAATCTGCCGAAATTGCCGGTTTAGTGAGAGGCTGGAACAATGGTCGGGGAACAGAGGCCATTACTACGCTTATGCGAGCCATAGTTTCGAGTGTTATTGCAAGGGCACAACGGCGCAATGACCTTTGGTTTGCTTTGGCCTCCGACGAAATGGGTGTTTCAGAATCTGTCCTCCGAGACTACGCTACACGCGGTGACAGCCTGCCACTTCTAATCTTGATTCACGTCGTTCGCCAGCAATTTCACCTTACCTGGTCTCTATCCTGGCCGATGTCAGAGTTCTCGAAAGTTCTAGAAGCAGCATCCAAATTTAATGCGTCAGATACGTCACCTGAACTACAGCACGAGTTCTGTGATCTCTGGAATCAAATTGCTCGCAAAGTCAACCGAGTACCTTCGCGCGTGCGCCGATCGATGAATCTCAACATCTTGGCACGAATTTACAAGGTTTATCTCGCTCTTCATCGAGACGCTGATCACGCCTTATTACGACCAGCATTGCGGGAGGGCCCTTCGCGCCCTTCGCGATTAACCACCTTCGCTGCTGACGTGGATCTCTTTCAGAGGTCATTTCCCTTGTGCAATACCCCCAGCCATAATCCTGATTCGACGCCTCACATCTATAATATCTCTTCCTCCGTGACGATTTCTCGCGCTGTCCTACGTGATAGCGCTGAACTGGTCCCTGCCCCTCCTCCCAGCACTCCCTCTGTGCCACTATCCCCGTCCCTACCCGTCCCCCTTCACGTTGACGAAGATATCATTGATGTGCTACGACTCGACAATAATGTGGTTCCAGCATCTTTATACTCCGCTCATCGGACTGCTACCGACTCAGAAAACGTCCGCGATTCTGCTACTTCACCGGATCCAGCCGTTTCTAATGTAGCACGAGACATCAAGACCCCCACCCGAGTAATAACCCCCACCTCCCCTGGAAGCTCCCCGTTGATCTCTTCTGTTTCCTCAACCGGTGCAGTACCCCTCCAGAACAACGCAGACGTCCTGGTGCATTCCGATGCACCAGAGATCCCTTCCTTAGCTTCCCCTGAACCTGTGCTCCAGGAAATTACGGGTTCGTCTCTCTCTCTGACTCTCCTGATTGAATCTAACCACCGACCCTCTTTCCCAGACTCTCACTGCTCAATACTGGCCACAACCTCTCCGACTTCTGCGCCCGATCTGGGTGCTACTACTAAAGAAGCCAGCCCAAAGGCTGGTTCGCGCAAGGACAAGGACGCTGTTGACCCCCCTTCAGTGAATCGCACGATCCAGGAAAACTCTATTCTCATCATGGATCTTCCACCGCAGCCACCGCCACGGCCAACAGCTACTGACATAGCCATCGCTGGTCCTTCACGGTGGGAACTAGACGCGAAGCATACGGACAATCATCCTCCTTTCACCTCACACGGCCAATATGACATCGTGTAAAGTCTATTAGATGTGCAATAGTATACACGCGTTTGATACCACTATTCTGGTATGTATTATTCAATCCGTTACTCATCTTCTGATATACATGCCACCTTATTCCGCGATACGAATCCTGTGACGTACGGATATTCATCCCCTAGAAGTAAAAAGTTTGCAAAGGATTGGGGGGAAGGGGGGAAGCCTGCCGTCGTGTCCCAGCTCTCGACTTGGATTGGAATCGGCAACCCTGCGACTACTTGCGCGTGGAGTGCTGCCTGGAGTTCTGTAAATCCGAAGTCGGCTCAGGAGAGCACGCGTATTTGCCGCTCGAGAGATCTAGATACTTTATTTATATTTCTGTATTGGGGCGGTCGTTAGGGAGCCACGCGTTGAAATTAGATGAACATGTAGAACACGTACCGATAGTAGTATCTACGCGTACGTGCTACCATGAGTGCAACTTGTCCAGCCTGCCGCTTAGAAAAATGCGAACGACCGCGACTAGCGCTTGAGCTTGCGCAGCGAGGACCAAGTTACAGTACACTTGAAGAGAGGAAGGGTCCAAGCGAAAATGGTCGAGTCAGACAAGTTGTGGCGAATACATACTGTAGACGACAGCCGCCGTATCGCAGAAGGGATAGTCCGGTGGCTGGACCTCTGCCAGCAAACTTATAATCCGAGATCGCGATTAGGAGCGTGGAAGGAGAGGACCGAGGCAATGCAATGAGGACTCCTCTTCGCTGAACCTTGCCTTTCGCGTTCCCTTGCGACCTCCCGTCCAACGTGGTTAAAGCTTGAGCCTGGCGCTGGCGGCTTTTAGCGTGCCGAGCGTTTACAGTAAGCGCCTTCCAGGAATATGCCGAGAGCGAACTCAGATAGTGGGCGTACACTTTTTGACGTGCTTGACAGTTTTGACAGTTCGACCTGGGCTCGTTTTGACCGCGTTTTATTACTGTAATCACGTCATCTGATGCTACAGATCCATCTGAGCGAGAGTTGGAAATCTGTCTTCCCACATCCATTCATCGCATTGCCCTCTTCGCCGATCTTGTCCATATGACGACGTCCTCTACTACTACGGTGCCTTCCTTGGAGGGATCTTAAAGTGCGATTAAAAAGAAGAAAAGGCCTGAAGGCCATGGGTGCGTCCGACATCTCCAATTAGCAGATTACAGTATGTCTGGAGTGCCCCGGGACGTTTCCGTTGCCCTCCAGCACGGCTCAAACCTCCAGGCGCCTTCCTATCCACCAAACCTAATCCAGCTCTCGACAATATACCATATCTCCTACTTTTCACACTCCCCTATCACGGATCCGATCTCTTACCCCCTTGCCATTATATTCTTATCGATCTTATCGCTCGATAATAGTTACTCCAGGGCCGACTGCTGCACCTGATCTGGTACTGCTGCCGGAGACAACGGTGGAAGGCGGAAGCCTACCTACCCTATGCCCACTCCATCACAGTCCTGCGATGGTAACTGTCTCGGACGTAGACACTGCGCGCGTTTACTAGCCGAGGATACGGGAGACCGCCCTCCAGATCCTTCGTATCGCTCGTCTTGTTTAACCCAACCCCAATTTATAAAAGGATATATATGTTCCCGTTGCGGGTTCTCGATATCACCATACATGTACTATTCGATACATTTTCCGATCAATAGGCACCCTTCTATTCCGTGGTACAGATACCGTGGCGAAATATGTTTCTTAAACTTGAGCAAAGTTGGGAGAAGGTTCCCCTGGACCCACTGTGGGCCGATGGGCGTACTTGGCAGTGACGCGGAGGCGTCTGCAAGCAGCTGTGAATCCATCTCTATCCCTGGCTTACGACTGATGACCCAACACTCAGCTCAGGTCGCGATTACGTACCCAAATTCCTGTGGTGATACCAAGGGTGCCGGTTCTCTAGCATTCTACTTCGGGATATCCAGCGGAGCGTTCCTGCGCAGCGAGGACTGTATGGAGCGTGAAGTTTTAAGAGAGTCAAAGGTGGTCGGTTCGACAGGGCAATGGAAATACCGTGTGGCAAAGTCAGCTATGTCGCCTATATGCGGGGATTCGCGAGCGGACGTGCGAACGCTTGTAGCAGTAGGTCGTGTCGCTGGAGAGAGATCGAAGTACATCAGTAGGTAAGGCTGAGAGGGGAACTGAGGACGTACCCAGAGTTGGAAAGGACGTTGATAAGGTGCCCAAATACCGGGTAAAACCATAAAGGCTATGAGACTCCATGCGAGGAGAAAGCGTATAGTACAGGGTACTTTAGTGCGGACTCTGCAGTCATAGACGTGAGATAGGCTAAGGTCAGCCCCAAGCTTTTCGGTCTCTGGAGAGTCGATCGGCCAGAACTTTAACAGGTGGGCATGTAAGAGGTTGAAAAATCCGTGATTCTATGTCGCGAAATCGCAGTGAGATGAGAGCATTAAGGAGATTCGGCACGGACCACGGACAGTGACCAAACCCTGCCCCTTGAGCTTGACAGCTTGACCTCCTGAAATACGCGAATCTCCGCCAAGCGATATCATCTGATAGAGACTTCTGATCATCATCGTCAACACGTTTCTATCGTATTGGAGTGCACGTTGGGAATTCTGGTCTGCCCAACGGGATGAGCTGGGCGATCTTAATTTACCCTAAATTAGACAGACGTCAAGCACTCCAAAAGCAGCCACGCACCTGCATCCCGAATAATGTAACCGCATTTGTTTGTGATATTTTTAGCAGAGGTCGTAGGTGTGAAGAATGTGAAGGGAGGCCGAGGAGTTAGCGACACGACAAAGCTAGACAGCTATACAATACATCTGGAAAAGATGAGGGTGTCATGTTACGATGGAGTATGCGATGGTACGGATATCGCGTATATCGCATAGGGGGAAGATAGGCGTGCAAACTTCTTTACTGCAACCGCAGGCCGCGCGGAGAGGGCGTGTTCATTACTTTCAGTGTCAGTCGCGATGTCTTACTGCAAGGCGCCGCACCCTACCTTCTCGCTGATCCGCCCTCTTTCCGATCTCGTTAACAGATCTCTTAATTAATGGGCCACGGTCATTGCTTTGTCAGAAGCGTGCTCAAGTGACCAGAGATGTGGGGCGAATAGACTGAGATTGATCGAATAAAACAGTAAAAGGGAAAGGTGAAAAGACGAAAAGGTGAGGTGTGGAGGCCACGTTACAGTACTGTAGTGATAGGCACGCCACTGGGGTCCGTTTTCACCGAATACGGCAGTAATACGGCTCAACGCCCAACGTTCAACGTTCAGCACTAGACAGCTGTCAGGCGTGGTGAATGTGAGCCGCGCCAGACCTTCAACAGTAACATCAAAATCGAGGTACGCGATTACCGTAACTTATGAGTCAGTTGGTTTCCAAAGTGTTTCCAAAGCCGGAAATCCATGGCACCCGCGGGGATCGCCCGGGTAGGCATAGTAGTAAGTTAACTCGGGAGGCGTGACGTGCCTTGCCCATTGACTATGCACTTTCTGTCCGATCGTCGCCTTTATAACCACAGCCATGATCAACGCCAACAAATTCCCCCCACCGTACTCTCCACTGCATAGTCTTCAATGTCTGCCGCAGGGTTTCTTGATGATCACGATGACCCAGGAATTGGTACAGTTACCCGACCCTCTTAAACCGTTTTTGTCGTTCTCACCCACTATACCCCCTTCATAGCCGACGGCCAACACACACCCGGCTCGCCCCTGTCGGCACCGAGTCACGCAGAACACGGATTGTCTAACTTTTTCGATGGCTCTGGACCTCTTGTCTCGAAGTATCTGACATGGGCAGAGGAATACGACAAGCGCATGGCCCAAAGCTGGAAAGAGGAGGCAGATAAGGTGTTCCTTTTCGTGAGTGTCTGCCTTCTATCCGTGCTTCACGCCCATTGAACATCCAAGGGGTTATAGACCGGTTTATTCTCGGCTGTCGTTGCGACTTTGATCTCTGTCTCAATCCAGGACGTTCAACAAAGTCCGCAGTCTGCTTCCAACTTCTACCTCGCAAACATCCAGCAGTCGCTCGCTGACTCGAAGCAACCCGCAACTTCCACCTCTTCCACCCCACCTCCATTTAATCCACCGACGACCGCCGTCTGGGTGAATTCACTTTGGTTCTTGAGCTTGGCGATCAACCTGGCGTGTTCCGTTCTCGCAAATTTGCTACAACAATGGGCGCGAAAATACATCAGGGCCACCCATTCTCGTTACACTCCCAAGAAGCGAGCTCGTACCCGCGCTTTCTATGCTAAAGGAGTTGAGAAGTTTCACCTTCCGCTGTTGTTTGAAGCACTGCCCGCTATGCTTCACCTCTCCGTTTTCCTCTTCGCCGCTGGCCTCGTTGTGTACCTATGGAACATCGACCCCATCCTCTCCAAAGTAGTGGCGGTTTGGCTTGCCATTTGCTTGTTTGCATACTATTTTTTCACGTTCGGCCCCCTCGAATATCACGACAGCCCATACAACACCCCGCTTTCAATGCCGATCTGGTACCTTTGGACCAAGGTCAATTTTCTCGTCGTTTGGAACCTTCGACAATTCCCTTGCTTTAGTACCAATTCTCACCTTCGAACCTCGGAGCGCAAGCATCGCAAATTCCTTCTCCAGGGATTATTTAAGACGGCCAATAAAACTGCGCTGAAATCACCATTCGACATTGATGCTGCGTTTCTCAAAGATTTGGACGAAGATAACGACATGGACCATATCCTTTCCGGCGTACCTACCCTCTACAGTTCGAAAACTGGCGACGATCCACAGTCTGAAGTCCCGAAGGCAAAGGCGAAGCAGTTGAAGGCATTCACAGGATTCCTCGACGCCACATTCTCATCCGACGCTCTTCCAGATCTCAGCAAGGAGCGGCGAGCCATCTTCTGCGTGAATGCGATCGATCAGGCCGACCTTCCAGGTGCATACCGGTCTATCCTCGATGGACTCATGTCCGGAGATCACCATAATAAAGGAATTAAAACCGCCGAATTTGGCCGTTTCGTGAGAGGTTGGAGCCGCAGCGTCGACGATAAAACCCCATCGGTTGTACAGGCGATATGTTCCCTTATCGTTGCGAAGGCCCGACGGCGCGATGAATCGTGGACAACTTTCGCCTCCCTTGAAATGGACGTTCAGGAAGGTGACCTCCGAGGTTATTTGAAAAACCGTGATAATTTGTCACTTGCCATCTTTCTTCACATAGCTCGCCAGCAATTTAGCCATATCGGGGACCCGTCCTGGCCTGTGGACGAGTTCTCGAAGGTTCTCGAAGCGGCTCCCAAATTCAAGGCACAAAATGCGCTACCTGCACTCCAGCACAAGTTCTGTACTCTCTGGAATGAAATCGTTTTCAAAGCGCGGACTGACGACGATTGGACGATTGCGGGTAATATCCTCGGAAAGATGCACGGCGTCTACAAATCCCTGCATCCGGACACGAATTCTGTCCCAACACGACCCCCTGCTCCCACTCCCGGCGCTGACAACGTGGTCACCTATCCGGAGTGCAATGTCCCTGACCATGCTCTTCCCTCTGCAGTGCCTGCTCCCACTATCCTATTTGATCCCGGGACGCCCGGTACGCCAGTTTCTGCTTCCCTTGCCAGTCCCGATCTGCCTTTCTCACTCATACGTTCCCCACTTCATGTCACAGCTATACCGCCACCCGGCAACGAAGCACATGTTCCAGGGCCATCCCACCTTGCTCGCGAGACACCCATCCAAGGTTTCCGCCCCGCTGATGCCTTCCCGGGCCCAAGCGTCCCTCGAGTGACGGGCAGCATCGACACCCCCATACCCCTCACCACTCTGTCACCTTCGGCATCTGCTCCTCCTCCTACCTCCGCACCTAATGGTCGCCGCACTTCTCCGGACGACCCAGGCATTCCATCAGCTCCAGATCCCGGCCATATCGTCCCAATAGGTTAGCCGGCGTCTTTCACACTCTGCCGTAACTGGATCTAATTACGCATTCACATTTCCAGGATCTCATTCGTCGGCGCCTGTCCCCGCTGGAGGAGAGGGTAGCGCGAAGGCCGCTTCGCACAAGACAACAGACGCACTCCAACCCTCTTCGGCGATCCGCAGGGCCACCCCAGATCATCCACCCCAGTCTGACGTAATCGCTCCAGGTTCTTCACGGCGTTCTCTTAATGCCGAGCGTACAGCAGATCATCCTCTACACCCTTCGCACGACCAGTCTAATATGGTGTAACGAAATCCTAAACGATAGTCCACTGCGCATATACCTGTTGTAACCCCACATGTTGCTCTTGCGTCGAGATTTTCTGATGTATATACTGTCGTACTTACGAGATAAGGATAGCGCGGAAATATGTATACTGTAACTACGAGTGGTCTCAGAATTACTATGAGATTTTCCATTGAGACTCAGGCGGGCGCGGTTGAGATAAGGATAAGGATAAGTATCATGACGCAGAGGGAAAACATGGGGCGATTGAACGATCGCGTACTTGCATCGTCAAACTGTGTTTCGGCAGTGCTCCGCTGATCCCGAATAAGGAAGCGGTGACTTTCGGAGATGTCAGTGCAGAGGCGCGGGAACTGCAAGGCGTTGTACTGGCAGTAGGTTCGTGCTCGGGCGAGCAATGCGTAGTGGGGCTTTGACTCAGAGGAAAGAGGCCCAGATCAAAGGCGGCACCCTAGGAGGCGCCTCCGAGATAATGTAAGGTCTGCTCACAGGGGAAGCGGAATATCCGTTTCGTAGGCTACGGACGTGCTGGGCAGATTGGGGCACAGGGTGCGAAGAGGGGCGCACATTGTCATTGGCACCTGCAGTGTGCCTTCGCCCTAAGCGCTTAAGCCCCCCCACACTTGGAAGCGACGCGGGAGTTGACGTGCGCACTTCGGGGGCTGTCTCTTACCTCTCTTACCCAACATCATCGACCTTATCTACGGTAAATAATTGTACACAGTAGATCAGCGCCGGGCGTCTTGATAGAATCGAGAATCGATGTGAGAGTGTCCCGAGAAGGCGGGGCAAGGACAGGGGTAGTCAGGGGGTTATTGGAGAGTTACGGGCCGGATGGGTCAGTCGCCTCCGATAGCCTCCGATCAAGTATCGCCTACAGTACTAGCAAAAGCTGCAGGACCTACGCCCCGACTTTTTTTTGTCTTTTTCATTCAGGTGAACACAACCGACCAACTCTTGGACTAACTACAACAAGACCGCACGACGCGCAGATCGCGACCCTCGTGGGAACTTCCGCACGTCCACCGACGCGTCTACGACACCGGAAACTGGGGCATCGAGCCATCGGACTCGTCTTTTCGCCGCCAACGGTGGAGTCTGCGTTGGTAGAGGCAGAGGGGAGCGTTACAGGCATCACGTCTGGCGGCATAGAACTCGGAACGCGCGTGGGTGCGCCGGTGTTGTCCAACCTCGGGTCGGTGCTGCGCTTTCTTCGAGAACCTTCCCAATTCCAAGGATTGCGCCGGGAGCTCTGACTCCGGGGCCTCGGTGTTGAACGTTGAACCCTGGTGTTGGTATTACAGCTGGAGAGCCTGCGGTGACGGGGGCGAGGACGTCAGGTCACTGGCTTGGGTGGTAGCGCTGGAGGCGTGTTATGAGTGGGAATGGGTTCGCAGACGGACCAGGTCACCAGGAGGCAGGCTATGGGACGAAAGATGGATACCGTAACTTAGGATGCGCGTCCAGATATGATAAATAACACTCCGCCCTCACATCCCTTCTTGTTCCTCTACCACCACCATCTCCTGGTGTTGGGCCCCTCTAAACTTGTCTAACAGAGCTACCGCCTGGAATACCTCGCGACCTCTTCTGCTACAACCAGTTTAACACTCCCCACTCTCGTGAATGCATCCTTCTCGTCGTCGTCTCGGGCACAACGCCCCTCCAGATGAGGATAATCCTCACTCTAACCTTCCCCCTAGCTTCCCGACTAGGTTCATGACAGTCCTGGAATTATACAGAGCTCAAAGGGATACTCCGTCCCAAGTCCAGGATGCTCCCCCCCCCTCACCCACCTTTAGGGTGCAATACCAGCCTGACGCCCCCCCGGTCTACCATACCCTCTTCGCAATCCTAAGCTCTCAGGCAACAGTAGTAGCTCAGGAAGAACTGGATGCCATCAGGGAAGCAGTCCCTTTGTCACGGACTGACCTACGCAAAACTTCTTAGCAGACTATCATTGGGACTGCAGTCGCTTCTTACTCCATCGTATCCCTTACCATGCGCACTCACGTTGTTATCAGATGACTCTAGGACATGTGACAGGCGAGGTTCCGAAGCCTTCCATGACGTTCTATTCCTAGGACCGGTGTATTAGTATGACTCATTCGGACTCACACGCTGTCAAGTGTTCTATTGTTCTTGTGTATCACATGTCTTGGACTATGACATCATACTAGGATAGCGGTACTAGGGTTCGTGACTCATTACTTAGTTTAGACTCCGCTTTAAAGCGAGTCTTACGTGTATATAAGTCGACTAGTAAAGACCAGGGATCCCTATCCTGGTCTTCTTCAATTCGCTATCACAAGTTTCCTTTTCCCTTCCTTCCAGTCTGCTTTTCATCGTCATCATCTATCTCTTCTTTCTCTTTCTTCATCTATACTCTTTCATCGTCGACTTAGTGGAGGTGCTGTCACGCCCTTTTCACTCTAAAGGGGACCTAGTGTTAGCCAGCCTAGTGTCCGAGAAGCCCAGTCACGTGTTGCAAGCCACCCAACGTCGTCCAAGTCGGACAAACGGTTAGCGAACCGTTACATTAAGACCAGGATCCACCGTGGCGTTGCAACGTACAACCAGAGAAGTTTGGGCCGCAGAAGGAGGGTTTATCCCTTACGAAATCGAGAATCAACAACCACGACAGGACGTACCAGAGTCCTTTATCAAAGGAGCCAGTTGGCGGTTAGTCAACGCAATCGAACGGTACCACGCACGGTCAAGCGCACCAGAGTATTCATCAGGAGAAGAACATTGGTACCCAGTTGAGTTCAACACCGAGCGTGCTTGTTGGACTGAAATTCGCTGGATTGAGAATCTAGAAGTTGGCGGACATTGGGAAGCATTCCGCATCGCTGGACCAGATCTCGGACTCGACATCACGTTACAAGACGCGGCAAACCAAGACCGCATTGACCACGCTAGGAGGATTCGTAGCCAATCCCCTGACAATACCCCCACCACACGTACCAGCACCCCATCAGTAGCTAGCGAAGCAAGCAATATCCAAGTCCGGTCACCAGCGCCACAAAGAGGGAGCGATCAAATTATCGCACTACAGTTAGCTGAGTCTTTACACATACAAGAACCTATCATGAGTCGTACGATGACCATGGAGCCGGCAGCAGGAACCATCGATCCGCACACGGGGCATATGGAAATGCCAATGCACCCAGACGAGGTAGCCCTACACAGGGCCATTGGACCGGATCAAGCAGACCCACCATCAGACAGAGGACGTAGAAGTCCACCAAGAATACCATTCGGATGGCCGCGTGGTGGACCACCAGGGCAAGGCCCAGGAGGAGGACCATTCGGCGGAGGGCCCCCAGGAGGAGGAGGACCACCTGGTGGAGGACCCCCGGGGGGACCCCCATTCCCTATGCCACAAGCACCACAACCGGGAGGACACCACGGTGACAAATTGGTGGGCAACCCTCCTGTCATTTTTACAGGAGATAGATCGAAGGCGGAACAATTCATCACCCAATGGCAACTCTACGAAGGAGTCAACATCACCAACACGCTTATGCGTAACCCATATCAACGAGCTATGTTCTTCCTCACATACATTCAGGGGGCACTCGTTAACGAATGGGTTAAAGGAGTAAACGCATGGTTACGAACACAAGTCGTAACTCAAGGATGGGCCACCACGGACGAACGCCTTTGGAACGGCGTTATTGGGGCCTTCAACAGACAATATGCAGATGTTCTGGAACAGGAGAAAGCCCAAGCTGAATTGGGTAGGGGCCTTCGTATGCAACAAGGAGACCTGGACGGTCTTATTACAAGATTTGAAACATTGGTGCGCCACGCCAATTACGACGTCAATCAGCCACTGGTTCTGCGTATCTTCACAGATGCGTTACCCCACGCCATGTATGAATTCATTTTCAAGAACATCCAACCATGAGACTATGAAGGATGGCGGGAAGCCGCAATTCAACAACAGAAGATGTTTATTCATATGAAGAGCCGACTCGAAGGCTTCAGATCCAAACCAGCAGCAACACCAACGTTTAGTAACTGGAAGGGTACTAACAATAACAACAACCGAAGGTGGGGAGGGCCTAACTTCCCACGCATGGCGGATCCCAACGCCATGGATACCACTCCGGATCGAATTCGAGGACGAGTAACTCAAAATGAGGACTTCCTACCAGGAGGAAACAGGTATCAACAGCGAGCCGGAGGAAGTCAAGAGGGAGGGATCCCTCGAGGACCCGTGCAGTCCGATGGGACCAGGAAAGTCCTCACTTGTTTTAATTGCGGCAAACCAGGTCACTTTAAAAGGGATTGCCGACAGCCGCTCAAGAGGAGCCCTTATTACCAACCAGTACAAGGACCATCGCGCACCAGACTAGGGAACGCGGAGGAAGATGGGCTTTACGCGGCCCGAAGCATAGTCGACGACCGTAGCGTCATGGAAACCCGAACCCCGCAACAGAAAGCCCAAGACTGGTTAAGCGGAGTAGCTGAAGAAGAAGACGAGGTAAAGGACCTCGTTATGCAACAATTGTGGAAGAGGGAGGATTTTCAAAATGTCTGAACCCGACGGCCTGGGTGAGGACACTTCGTTGTAACTCTGTGTACATTACTCGCTATCGATCTATGCGCATTCCAGTTTCGATTCGCACAAGTTACTTCATGGCCGACAAACGGGCTCTGGTGGATTCTGGAGCTACCGACAATTTCATGAACACTACGTTTGCCAACAAAATGGGGTTGGGGTTACGAGAACTCCCGACGCCCAAGAAAATCTACAATATTGACAACACAACCAACAAATCAGGGGAGATTACCCATTATCTTGATCTAGATGTATTCACCAAGGGTATTCATAGGGAGATGCGCTTCCTCATAACCGACATCGGAAGTGAGGACATACTTCTGGGATACCCATGGCTGGCATCTTTTGAACCACGATTCAACTGGCGAAGTGCCGTCATTGATGAACGTGTTCTACCAGTTGTTATTTCATCCATCAATCCCCGTGTTATCCAACAGCGACCAGTCATCGCAACAATAATGACTGACGAAGAAAAACAATCCATCGTACGAACCTTGGAGACACAATCCACAATCCGAGGGGTAGCAACAGAGTTGGCCGTACAAGCCGGCCAGAACCAAGTCGCGGCAGTTGTTCCGAAGGTATACGAACGATTCAGTAAACTATTCAGTGATGAAGAATCCGCGCGATTCCCACCCTCAAGGCCATGGGATCACGCGATTGACTTCAAACCAAACGCACCGGATGCATTACCTTGCAAGGTGTACCCAATGACGCAGGAAGAAGACAAAGGGCTACTCAAATTCCTTAGAGAGCAAGAAGCTAAGGGATACATAAGACCCTCCATTTCACCATACGCCTCACCTTTCTTCTTTATTCAGAAAAAGGACGGCAAATTACGACCGGTTCAAGATTACCGGCGCATCAACGACATTACGATCAGCAATCAATACCCCCTACCACTTATTATGGAGCTCCTTACAGATCTTAGCGGAGCTCGCATTTTCACCAAGCTCGATGTGCGAGATGGGTATAATAACATTCGAATCAAGGAGGGAGACGAACATAAGGCCGCGTTCAAAACCAAATATGGCCTATTCGAACCCCTCGTTATGTTCTTTGGGCTCAAAAACTCACCAGCTACGTTCCAAAATATGATGAATTACGAATATCGAGACACCATTGACTACTGGAACGCAAGGGGAACAGCGATCCGCATCTACATGGATGATATCGCGATCGCCACCAGCACTACCCTTGAAGACCACATCAAAGCGGTATCAGCCGTGTTCGAAGTAGCCGAACGACTCGACCTATATTTCAAACCGGAGAAGTGTACCTTCCATGCCCTGCGTATGGATTACCTGGGGGTAATCCTTGAAAAGGGGATAACGCGCATGGACCCCATCAAAATTGCAGGCATTAAAAATTGGCCTACGCCCACCAAAGTTAAGGACATCCGATCTTTTTTGGGCTTTTGCAATTTTTATCGACCATTTATTCGAGGATTCGCTCACATCGCACGACCGCTCAACGAACTAACACGCAAAGAAGCAGAATGGACATGGACATCACGTCACCAAAAGGCATTTGACGATCTCAGGGACAGGGTAACCAGTGAACCAGTACTGGCACACCCCGAACTTGATAAACCGTTCGAGCTGGAGGTAGATGCATCCGGCTTTGCAGTAGGTGCAGTGTTATTGCAGAAGAAGGAAGACGGCAAGCGACACCCAATCGCTTATTTCTCAAAGACCCTCAACGAGGCCCAACGAAACTATGATGTGGCCGACCTTGAACTACTGGCGGTGGTAATGTCGCTTGATAACTGGAGATCATTCCTCGCAGGATCGCCACATAAAGTGATCGTATATTCAGACCACCAAAACCTCTTATACTGGAAGGAACCCCACAAAATCAGCAGACGAGTAGCCAGGGAAGTACTCCGCCTATCCGAGTATAACATTGAAATCCGCCACATCAAAGGAACAGCCAACGGTCGCGCAGACGCACTGTCAAGAAGACCAGATTATGACCAAGGAACGGAAGATAACACCAACGTGGTGGTACTCCCCGACCGGCTGTTTGCAAGAACCACGATGACTATGACACAACAACACTGTCAGGACGAAGAGCGTATCAAGCCTTGGATTGACCCTCACCAACTCAAATGCCTTAACGGCACATGGTATAAAGAAGGGCGGGTGGTTGTCACTGACGAGCTAGAGGGCAAGCGCAATATAATCAAGGCGCACCACGACCCGCCAGTGCATGGACACCCAGGCATTAGCAAAACAGTGCAACTCGTGGAGCGCAACTATTGGTGGCCACAAATGTGCAAAGATATAACCGACTACGTTCAAGGATGCGCAGATTGTCAGCGCCACAAAGTCAACAACCGTCCCACCAAGGCACCACTCAGACCCATCTATCCGAAACCTGAAGCTATGCCTTTCGAAACTATAGCTTTAGATTTCATCACTAAACTCCCTGAATCACAGGGATACGACTCCATTCTCACCATTACCGATCACGATTGCACGAAGGCAGCCATCTTCATACCATGCCGAGAAGAAATCAACGCGGAGGGCACGGCGGCCCTCTATATTCAGCACGTATTTGCCCATTTCGGACTTCCAAGGAAGGTTATCAGCGATTGAGACCCCCGGTTCATATCAAAGTTCATGCAAGAAGTCTGCCGAATCACAGGGATAGAACGTAATCCCTCCACGGCATATCACCCCAGAACCGACGGACAATCTGAGCGCTCTAATCAATGGGTCGAGACCGCTATTCGCTTCATTTCGGACTACCATCAGACAAATTGGGCTCCTTATCTCCCAATCGCACAATTCGCGCACAATAATTGGCCCAGTGACACCACGCGGAAGTCCCCATTCTTCCTTCTGATGGGCTATAACCCACACGCTGATTGGATCTCTGCGCCCTCTCCACTTCCACAGGTTACATTGCGCCTCGAACAGCTGAAACAGGCACGAGATACGGCGCAACAACTCATGATCAAGGCACAACAATCATGGGTCAAACACCGTGATACGCCCAAATACAAGGAAGGGGACCAAGTATGGTTAGAAGGCAAGAACCTCCGTCTCAGTCAGCCAACCGCCAAGCTTGCGCCCAGAAGACATGGGCCGTTTAAAGTAATCAAGGTACTATCGCCGGTCAGTTATCAATTGGCCCTTCCCACGCAGTGGAGCATTCACCCCGTGTTCCACATCGATCTTCTCACCCCTCAGCTCTCCACCAATCTCATCTACTACACCAGCACGCTCTTCGATACACCACCCCACACACCATGATACTTACCAACACATCTTCCATCGATGCTGCTCCGGCATCGGCACCCATTGATATTCCATTGCGACCTTTGGTGGATGACCAAGGCATGGTTCTGCCACGCACGCCCCCGTCTCCTGCGTCCCCGCCCATCCTGTTGTTCAATAATCGAGTTGAAACTCCAGCCTCTTGGCCCCCATCTGACGATATGAACATCGAGACTCATACTCCCCCAAGGACTCTCGGAGCTCCGGGCAGTACTCCATGGGCCCCCGTCCCCACACTCAGCCGAGACCCCTCACCTTTCTGGCCTGGGGGGCCCAACAGCACCCCTGAAAAGGGGATCGACGCCGTGCCAGTAGCAGCGCTGGGTGAAAACCCAGGATCACCTGTCGTTGGGACGCCGGAGTACAACTACGACCTTACATCCCCGCCGTCGCCCGAGGGCTCCTCCCCCGCATCCCCAGCATCAGCAGCGTCCGAACCATTGGCAGCGGGCAACAAGACCGGCTGCACCAAGTATTGCTTCGACATCGCCTTCACACTCCATCACCACGACCACACGGCAGCGGAAGATGCCTGGACCACGGCCACCCTAGTGGAGGAGAGGCCTCTGAAACATCACAAGGTATGGGGCTATGGAATGCAACAGGATCAAGCTACCTGGGAGCGCCTGGACAGGTGGGATGGATGGGAAGAAGACGACATGGACACCCTTCGCGCCGTCATGAGTGAGACGCTCAAGAACCTCACCTCGGCCATCCAGCGTAGGCGCTGGAACTGAAAAGGGGATAATGTCACGGACTGACCTACGCAAAACTTCTTAGCAGACTATCATTGGGACTGCAGTCGCTTCTTACTCCATCGTATCCCTTACCATGCGCACTCACGTTGTTATCAGATGACTCTAGGACATGTGACAGGCGAGGTTCCGAAGCCTTCCATGACGTTCTATTCCTAGGACCGGTGTATTAGTATGACTCATTCGGACTCACACGCTGTCAAGTGTTCTATTGTTCTTGTGTATCACATGTCTTGGACTATGACATCATACTAGGATAGCGGTACTAGGGTTCGTGACTCATTACTTAGTTTAGACTCCGCTTTAAAGCGAGTCTTACGTGTATATAAGTCGACTAGTAAAGACCAGGGATCCCTATCCTGGTCTTCTTCAATTCGCTATCACAAGTTTCCTTTTCCCTTCCTTCCAGTCTGCTTTTCATCGTCATCATCTATCTCTTCTTTCTCTTTCTTCATCTATACTCTTTCATCGTCGACTTAGTGGAGGTGCTGTCACGCCCTTTTCACTCTAAAGGGGACCTAGTGTTAGCCAGCCTAGTGTCCGAGAAGCCCAGTCACGTGTTGCAAGCCACCCAACGTCGTCCAAGTCGGACAAACGGTTAGCGAACCGTTACACCCTTCCCCCCCAGATACTCCATCCCCTGAAGTAATTTTGGAGGCTGTGGAACGTGTTCTTCCAGTTCTCACTCCAGACACCATTAATAACTCTGTCCAAGCCATGGAACAAGTCCTGGCTCAAAGCTCAAACCCAGCTGGCCTCGAACTCGCGGATGTTCCCCCTCAAGTTTGGGCCACGCTCAGGGTCGCAGTCCCATCCAAGGGCAGCTCCATACATGACTCTATCTCTAGGGCCTCCTCCTTTGCAGAAGCCAGGGATTCCATCCGCTCGGCAAACTCTTCTCCAATGAACGACTCACCGACAAACGCTCCTATCCCTTTGTTCCTGCCGGGCTCTTCCGGAAATGAACAGCTCAGCACCTCTTACCACCCTGAAAGCGTCAAGGTGGATAGTCAACAACAGCAGGCGATCGGCGATCACCTAAACCCTATCTACATACATTCTTCATCTCCGGGAACGGAACGCCTGGGGATCACTCAACACCTGGAAAGGGCCTCTGCCTCGCTCCACGTCGAAACAGACAGGCTCACCCCTATGTTCCAGCAACATGAGGCTACCCACTCGGCTTCGATTAATCTCCGCACCTCGGGCGGAGAGAGCACTCGAAACGAAGCCTTCCATAACATGACCGAAACATTCACCAGAGAGGCGGTAGCAACCATGCGGTCTATCACCGATGAACTCAACCAGGCGGTAGAAGGACACTCTCACTACTTCCTTTGCGAACCACTCAACATCCTTTACGACCCGGCATTCCTGATCAAGTCGGAGGAGATTCGACGCATCCTCGATATCGCCGCCGCAGTCCTCTCAGGGGGTCCATGCTCCGATCAGAATGATCTATGGGCTACTCTCCGACCAAGTGACTGGTTCCGGGCAAGCACCCACATCCTAGCTTCCGTACTCAGGGGAGCCGTGCGGACCAAGCAGGTAGGAAAGAAGGGCGACTTCCCGCTGGAACCCATGAGGGATTCATACCTCCGATCCGATCACCTTCCCAAGCTTGAAACACAACGCGACCTCCTCGAGGCCATCGCACTCCAAATTGCCGAACAACTCACCCTCGATAACGGACCTTACCTGCCTCAAGATAGCGTGGACGGCATCAGGGCAACAGTATGGCGCGCGCATGAAGCCCAGATCAGGGCTGCAGTAACCAGGAAAGCCAACGAGGTCGAGGACCGCATCACCACTATGGGTCTAGCTGAGTTGATTGACAATCTACTCAACGAAGCTACAACACAAGAGATTACGGAAACCATCAAGGATGACATAGCGCTGCAAGTTCGCAGCAAATATAACAATGTTCGCCTTGAAGAGGAGAGCAAAGCATATAATGCCATGATCAAGGAAGCGATCAAGGAGGGCAAGGCTAGAGCAGCAGCTGAAGCACTCCAAACATATGCCTCGACAAGCACAACCCTCAAAGACATGAAGGAACGTCAAGCACGCGCAGATGCTGACGTTTACTACAGGAACCTCCTGGAGACGGCCAAATCCCAGGCGCGCCTTCAAGCAGACAGTGATTACTCCCGCCTCTTGGCAGACGAACGAAGCGCGATTGCCCCGAGAATAGACAAGGAAATCGCGGCTGAACACACCAAACTCATAGAGGAGCGGTGTCAAGCCACAACATCTATGCTACAAGCCCTGACCCTTGATGCAGAGAAGGAATGCGTCATTGCTGCGGCTATCCGCCTCGGACTGGACATTCAGGGCAACAGCCCCCCCCAGAAGAAGGTCAAAGTGGACCAACGCAAGGCTCGACCAGCACCTGTTACGCCTAGGGGTCGATCCAATAGCATCACCTCCGTCACTTCAACCAGCTCTCGTAAGAGAGCTTACTCTCCCTCTAAGGCAATCCCAGACACTGCCAGGGATGAGCAGAAGACGCCAACCCCGGAGGACGTCACTAACAAGGCCAAGACCAACGTTACCACAGTAAGCTTCACCATTAAACAGGAAGGAACCCCTTTCCCCACCCCCCCCACGCCATCCGTATTCAAAGATGCGATCAACCTGGCAAATGACGTGATTCCCACGCCCTCAACAGAAAGCATTCCCCCTCTCCATGGACTGTCATCCTCGATTCATAATGAGGCCAACCAAATGGCAATCGAGAGAGATTCCTTTGACCCGGCATCTATTTTCCCACCGGGCATTCCTCCTCCACTGACTAGCGTCTCGCTCCCACAGGCCATGTCGCGTACACCTCAATTCGGCGGCGCGGAAGCCATGGAGGATGGTGTCGCCCCATCTTGCTCCCCGGAAACTGAACTTAGATCCGCAGTTCAAATCTCAGTGGACGCCACCATCGGCCGATGCCTACAGCCACTATGGGAGACGATCCACAGGCTCGAATTACTCCTCACGGATAACATCCCAAGAGCTCCCCCACGCGCGGGCCCAGGTTACCGCACCGAACACATTAATAAACAGACACCCAAGGTCTCCTCTGCAGCCATAGCCCCTCGGTTGACGAACCAGGGTACTAGGACGCACGATAACACCAAGGATGCCACCCCTTCCCCTTCGGTACCACCGGTAACCCAAACCCCAGCAGAACCATCTGCGCGTGTTGACGACGACGAGTTCCTGAGTCTAAGCAGGGGACAGCAACGCCGATATAATGCTCAAGCTAGGATCATTGAAGCAAGACGCTCAGTCCCAGGAGCAGTTGGCAACACAGGGGATGACAGACATATCCCGATCACTTCCAACAATTCGAGAATCAAACCGCTAATGCAACCAGCACTCCGCTGGGCCATTTATTTATTGATTTTAGGCTTTCCTGCAGCTTCTCGCACAAGTGCCAATTGCTTTGGCTCATTTCCCATGCTTCAGTTCGCGTTCTCGCACCCTTGGCTTGCCTTCCTGCACTGTCTCGCACTTTTAGCGTCGCTTTCCCGCGCTTCGGCCGCGCTTTCTCGCGCTTCGGCCGCGCTTTCTCGCGCTTCGGCCTCGCTTTCTCGCGCTTCGGCCTCGCTTTCCCACGCTTCGGCCGCTTTTCGGCATTCAAGCCTTATTGCGGCTTCGGCTATTCAAGAACAATGGCTGCATTCAACTGGAACAAGCGCGAAGTGCGTCGAACCTTCTAGAGTAAGGCCGACCAGTATCGACGCTTCGAGGCAATGCGTGGCCTCGCTAAGCATTGGGAGCGGATTGGCTGAGGCGAGGCAAACACGAGCCTTCGAGAGGCTTCTATACACCTTCGGCTTTATGTATATAAGGAGCGCCAGCGCTCGCAGTTCAGCAGCGGACTAGCGGGGCACACTAGCTTAGTCTCGCTTTTGTACCTTCCTTATTAGGAAATAGCTTCCCCTTCGCTCTCCCCTTCACTTCATAGCTCAGAGGTCTTTTGACTCTGAGTTGCCATTGATTAATTTATTTTGTGTTCACTCGCTTCGCGCCCACCTTGCCATTTCGCTCGCCTCTACCTCGCCATTTCGCTCGCCTCTACCTCGGCACCTTCGCGCGCCTTTCGCTACCTCGCACATAGGCGAAGGCATAAAAGGCGAAGACGCTTACCGAGTTTCATCGCGTGCCGAGGCCTGCGCGATAGTCAGCTTCGCTTCACACCTCCCTTGAACCTGAGACCTGGGTTGGGTTGTTTTGGGTTGTTTTCCCAAGCGTATAGGCAACCTAGCTCGTCACCGCTATTCGCGAACATCATCACCCAGTCTGCAGTAGCACAACAACAGCAAGTCCAGAGGTCAGCTGCGCAAGCACGTGCAGTTCAAGGACGCAAACCAGCAGGCAACCAAGGAGCACGTATGGGCACCAGCGACGCTAATCTCACCGAAGTTACGGTCATTAGATTCGGAGGATTGGAAAACGACAAAGAGGAACGCAAGTTCAGAGCTCGCAATCCGGTCGCCATCGTCCAGGCCGTACAAAGAGAACTCGGGAAGCGCGCAAAGAACCCGCCAGCAGTACTCAGCGGGAGATGGTCGACAACCTCTCAAACCACAGGCAACTTTGTCTATACGCTAGCAGGAATCATTTCCCCCCGGGACTTAATGGCGCTTAAGCCTTTCCTATGCTCTCCCTTCAAAGGACGCACCGAACTCGTCCCCACCAAAGGATGGACTTGGATCCAACTCAGACAAGTCCCTACCGAAGATATTGACGGCAAAGTGTGGGGCCCAGACGATCTGCTCAAACAGTTTATCGCAAACCCTTGCTTCCAGGACACGCTAATTTGCATTGCCCCTCATTGGCAGGGAAACCCCCTCAATAACGACAAGATGGTGTCTACTGTACTTGCGGCCATCATAGACGAAGATAACAGCATCTGCCAGAACGCGCTAACCCATGGAGTTAGAATGTTTGGAGCACAAGTTAAATTTTTGCAATGCGGTGACAACCCATCTCTACTGCAATGCTCCAGGTGCCACATGCTAGGACATTACGCCAACTCGTCTAAATGCAAGCTCCCTAAGGGACAAGTCAGATGCTACTGATGCAATGGCCCACACGACGGACGAGAACATGATTATGAATGCAACGCAAAAACCCACAAGACGGTCGGCAAATGTGACTGTACTCTCAAATGCTTATTGTGCAAAAAGACGGATCATCATGCCAGATCCTGCAAATGCTTAAAGAGAGGCGATTTCCAACCGCCCCGCCTCCCAGAGCTTCGGAAGGACTCCCCATTCCAAGAAGTGGGCAAAAAGCGATCGACCAAGGGAAAGGAACGCCAAGGACCATACTCCCCTCCACTCAGTGCTTTCATCGTACCAGAGGTTAAGACTATTCCCCTCCCTGCCTGCCCTACGGAAACAGGCAAGAACGTCCTACTCTGCATGTGCTGTGCTCTGCCTTCGGTGGCCGAATACCAGAAACACTTTATTTCCCCCCGACCAGTCATAAACGACATTACAGCCCTCCCTACGGCCCAAATTGTGTCTTCTAAAGGAAAATCCGTCATGGACCTCTACCCCGAGCTGGGGCAACGCAAAGCATATGGTACGGCAATCTTGGCAGGAGACGAATCGGCCCGAGAAGCACTCAATGCCATGGACAAACACGATGAGAACAAAATCATGCAGATGCTCGAGGAAGCAGAGGAAGAAGTCACGGCAGAAATCCAGATCGACGAGGAACTGCTTGGACAGCGCGATTGGGCAACGGACTTCGACTCAATCCCTCTACCTTCGCCCTATCCAGCAGGCACATCCTCAAGGCCGGTTTTTGATGGCGTCCCAGTCACAAGGGACAGACCGGCTCATCCACCAATTGACGTCGAGTTCGCCGTCTTAAACAACATTACAGAGGAAGCTAGGCGCTGATACCCTAAACCCCCTACAAGCGGTGTAAGAAGGCCGAGAGCGCTCGAGTTCGGGAAGGATGAGGGATATAGACGCAAGCCGACATGCTAGTTTGTCGGCGAAGACGCAAGACTAATAGAAAACGCGAGCCAAGGCGAGTCCGATGCGAGCCGCGATGGCGAATACCTATACTAATAGCGAGAGTGAGTACGACCGACGATGGCCTACGCACGCCGCACGCGAGACGCGAATACGATGACGATGACTTCGCGCGCAAGGGCGAAGCTTAGTTACGATAGCGAGAACGATGAGGGCGAAGAGCGACTGATATCACAAGTTCAAAAGCAGAGATGAAAGGTGAACTCTGGTCTTAAGATGAGAAATTGCCTAATAAGGAAGGTACAAATGTGAAGTAAAGCTGCTAAAGGTCGCTGCTGAACTGCCGAACTACGAGCGACAGCGGTCCTTATATATGCGGAGCCGAGGGCGAGTAGAAACCTCTCGAAGGCTCGCGTTTGCCCCGCCTCAGCCAATCCGCATCCTACCCTAGCGAGGCTGCGCGTCGCCTGTAGTCGTACTCGAGTCACTACCCTTTAGTCGAACCTCGCCGTCGCGCCTCGAAGCTTCGGTAGCGGTCGACTTTACTCTGGAAGGTTCGATGCGCTTCGCGCTCGCGCCAGTCGAATGCGACCGCTATCCTAGCCGCCGGGCCGCGTGCGCCCGTGCGCGTGGTCGCCACATGGCTTATCGCTAGCCGAGAACACCAACTCAGGGAATGCGCAGGTACTGTCGCTATAGTGCCTCGCCTTCACAAGCAGTCTGGTCGCTCTCGGTCTCGCCTCGATGCCACGTGACTCGACTCGCGCTTCGCTGTAGTCTTCTACTCGTAACGCCTAGACCTTGCTACTCGCTGATGCCGGCGCGATACGAGCTCCAAGGGCCGAGGGCGCGCGGATGACGTCGCTATCCTGTAGGTGTTAGAAATGCGAAAAACGCTGTATACACCGCCAGCGCGGCGCGGGGCGTATCATCTCTCCTCCCTACTTGAAATCCTGACTGTCCTCAGTCAGCCGAGCGATCGCGTCGATAAGGCGACGTCATGATGGCGGTGGAGCGGCAACTGCTCGGGACCGCGCCTAGAAATGGTTAAGGGTGCTGGGGAATGTGAAGTATGACTTCGCTTCGCTTCGCGTCTGTGCGCAGATTTAAGGTGCGAGGTCCTGGGGCCTTGTCGCTTTGTCCGTCGCCTACGTCTGCTATCATGTCTGCTGCCTTCGGATTTGTCAAGGAAGCGCTCTTCGACCTGCGTTCTGGGTTAGAGCTCGCCCGCCTCAACGGCGCCGACGCCGAGGCCTGGCTTGCCAAATTTTCCCGGACGCTGGTGTGTGGTAGTTCCGGTGTGCTTCGTGCTTTGGTTAACGCCTACTAGATCGCTGCTTACAGCGCGGGTGCCGAATGCGGCATCGATCTTGCAAATGACGATCCGGTCGACGTTTTCATACGCGAGGTTAACATGTATTTGCAGCCTTTCGCCAACGAAGCTTGGTTCCTCAGGTATACTCAAGAGGTCGCCGCCGTCGTGGACGGCTATCGCCAGCGAGCAGCAGAGCGGCATACTCCTGTTTCCTCATTTTTTCAGCCTCGTGCGTCGTCCGCGGTTTCTACTATCCGCTCTTCTGCCGCTGGGTTGGGTCTGCGCGGGCCGGCAGCGCCCTCGTCTTCGCGTTTATCTTCTGCCGCCGTCTCGCCTGTTCTGTCTTCGCTACCTGCCGGTTCGCCGGCTGCTGTGTTGCCCGTGGCCGCGTCGCCTTCGGCACCATCGCCCTTGCTCCTTCCACTCCGACAGGTGCAGCCCGCACCGTCCAATTCCCCTGCGGCGGTTGCCACGACGGTCCCGCCTTCCGCTGCCAGAACCTCAGTCGTCGTTGAGGCGGCGGCACCGGTGGCGTCGTCCGGTTCTAGGCGTGCCCACTTCGAGGACCTTGATGCCGCGGAAGGCGAGGACGAGGAGCTCCCGTGGATCCGTGTAAGTCGCCTTATTGTATTTGAAGTAGCGTGTTACCGACGCGACTTAGTGCGACCCGTGTGCCGATCGCAGGGTCGCGTGTCTTCAGCTCGCGGGCGCCCCTCACTCCCATGCGTGCGGTGCCTGCTTCAAGCGTGGCGACTCGTGTTTGCGGGAGTCCGACCGCTATCGCAAGCGCTTTGCCCAGGAGCTCGCCCTTCAGCGTGCGCGCCGCGACCCGCTTCCGGCTCGCGCTCGTCGCGCTTCTCGTACTCCTCGCGTCGCTCGCGCCCCTTCCGCGGCCGACGAGTTCGAACCGTCTTGGGACCCTCGCTTGGACTCTCCTGGCCCCGCTTACGACATACTTGTCGGCGGGCACTTCTATTTTCCTGGTCTCGAGTCGGCTAGCGCCGCCCTATTCTGGCGCTCCGAGGTTGCTCGCGCCGAGGGTAACTATCTGGGGGCCAAGCGGCACCTGCAGTTCGCCCGGAGTATGCTCAGCGACGCGCTAACGCGCTGCATCGCCCCGACGCTGGATTCACCCCGTACTCATCGCGTGCAGTTTTCGCGTCCTTCGACGACGAGTGCGGACCCGGATGCGCCCGGGCCGCCGGACGATGTCGCTCCTCGCGGCGAGGGTAGCTCTAGCGGTAAGGGGAAGGGCCGGGCTTTCGTGCCGATGGACGAGGATGTTCCCGAGCGGCCCGCTTCGCCCTCTGACGGAGGCGACGGCGACGGCTGGGACGGCATACTCGGTTGACGTAGTACTCGCTTCGAACTTTTTGTAAATATCCGGGCCGATGTTGTATTCGTGGAGTTATCAAATTCATTTGCGTATTGTCTCTCTGGTTGCTGCCTAGCGAGGCGGCCTAAGGTGTGATTGTCGTGTGATTGCTTCTTCGTTGTTCGCTTTGTGGCATCGGTAACTAAATTTCTTGGGGGTCCGTGGATATCGCAGTGGTGCCTTGTGGATTTTTGTGTTTCTAGCGCGGCACGTGTGGTGGGCGCTCTCCCTGGGCGCTCGGCAATGCGTCGCGTAGCCACGAGGGAGAACCACTTGGTGTCTTTGACGTGTAACGCTGTGCCTCCTCGTGACTGCGAGCCGAGTATTTAGACTCTGCTGCGAGGCGAGGTTGACGCATCCTCTTCCTCCCTTCAACCTTCCTTACCACCCTCGCCTTTATTCTCTTGCGCTATGTCTTCTCCCGCTATCTCTGCCGCGCGCTCTCTTTCTGTCGAGGCTGGGCCGTCGCCCGGAACGCCTGCCTCTTTGGGCTCGCCTGCGGTTGCGCCCGACTCTGGGACCGTCGCCGCGGCTATGGCTTCGGTGCGTGTCATGCGCCCTCGCTTGTACTGCAGTTTTCTGACTTCCTCGGCCTTTGTTAGGAGTCCGCGCCTGCCGCGTCTGCGGGGTCCAAGCGCGCTCGCTCGCCTGAGATTGATTCCTTTGTCGAGGCAGACGTTCCGTGGGTCAGGGTAAGTCGTCGTCGCTTCCTTTAACTCCCTTGTGCTAATGCCTTCCCAGTGCGACCCGTGCGCGGAGTCTAAGGTTGCCTGTCGCCGGATGCTCGGCGCTGGCCCCGACTTCCCATGCCAGAAGTGCTACGAGAGGAAGCAGGAGTGCGATCGCTCCTCGTCGCGCTACCTCCGTGTCTTCGCCCGCCAGTCGCGCGTGCTGCGCGCTTCCTTGCCGCCGCTCGTTCCGCGACCTCGCCGCGCTTCTCGCGCGGCTACTAACGCAGTGGCTGGACCGTCGCGTCGGTCGCGTTCGCCTCCCGCTGACAAGCGCCGGCCCGCTTCGAGGGCCGCTGGCTACGACGCCCCCTTCCCTGCTAACGAGCGGGAAGGTTACTACGTTGGGCTCGACCCTGAGCGCGCTGCCCTTTTCTGGCGCAGCGAGCTCGAACGCTCCGAGGCGATGATCGACGCGTCGTACCGTCAGCGCGACTTCCATCACCGCCAGCTGGTCGAGGCGCTCGCGCGGTGCAAGGTCTCGCCCTCCGATGACAGTCCGCGCCCTAAGCGCATCAAGCTTACGGTTCCTGCTTCGCCTCGCGGTCGCACGCTCTCTGAGCGCCGCGACAAGGCCAAGCGTCACGCCGATCTGGTGGAGGAAGAGGAGCCGCAGGATTATGGGAAGGGGCGCGCGGATCCCCTAGTGAGCGAGGGCGATTCCGAGTCGGCGTACTCCGGCGATGCGGAGGACTGGTTCGGCCTGTAGCGAACTGGTCCTGCCTCGTTCTTCGCGGGTTGGAAAATTAGGATTACTTTTATTATTACTTAATTTTTACTTGTCGACTAGTTGTCGCTTCTGCTATCGGATCGTTGTTGCGGTGTTCTGCGAAAGAGTGCGAATCATGGTTCGAATGACTAAGTTGGCTTGCTGTTGAGTGGTGACTAGTGATAACCGCGAATAGTTAGATTGGGTGGCGAACGACTGCGTGTGCCGTGCGATTTCGATAGATGCGTAAGGCTAGATTGCCGTGCGGCCTAACCATGCGCGAGGCGAGCTGGGTGCGAAGGGCAAGTTGTAAGTTGCGAAGCGAGGTCCCCGTTCTCTGCGTGCACTGAGCTGGTATAGGAACCCCGTAAGGTTACATTAGTCTCTCTTCCCCGCGAAAAAAAATCTTGGCTGTCCTCAGCCTCGCCTTAAGACGGCGTCTAAGAGTGCGAAAGGGCGCGGGATCTATGAGTCGCTGTGCGAGTATATAAGTCGCGCCGCGAGCGTAGTGCCACGCTCAGCATTCGCCCTCTTGCGTTCTTGCTACTTTGTCTGTCATGCCTATGCCTGCTCCAGCTCCACGCGTCGTTCGCCTTGAACAGATTTTGCCTTGGAACAGCACTCGCGCTGTGTATGATAACGCGGTCGCCTGCTTCCTCTCGCTGCGCGAATCTTGGGCCGCGTGCCCTCGCTATCAGCGCGAAGTCGCCGAATGGCTTTACGTGTACCAAGGTGTCTGGGTAGGCCCACTTCGTTGTTCATGTATCGTCTCGGGAAGCTAACTTTCGCACTGCAGCATTTGGTTGCTATGACTGCGCACTTCGCTGGCGTGACTTCGCATAGCGATGCCGTCGCTGCGTTTCACGACCAGGTTTCTAGTGAAGCGAGCTTGATTGCCACTGTCGACTGGGGTCGTCGCTTTCCCGATGTGTGTGCGACGGTTGCCGAACAGCTGGCCGTCCATACCGCGATCGTTAGTCGCGCTCAGGCCTACGCCGTGATTCTATACTCGGCCGGCTTCGAGGACGTCCCCGATCCGCTCGACGAAGCTCAGTACGAGGTTAACAAAATGCATAGCCTCGGCCTGGTTACCGACTTCGAACTCGTCTGGCACCTCGCTAAGTTCGACCAAGAGCGCAATGAGATCGCTAGGGAGCGTCGCCTCCTCCGCGAGCGTACTGCTGTGCACGTCGCGCCGCAGCTTGGTAAGTGTCTAGTCGCTGTCACCGCTGTTCCATTGCTAATATTCGACGAAAGCCATTCGCACTTCCGCGGTGCGTCGCCGCGCTCTGCCGTTATCCGCCATCATTCGCGGCTACGCGGATGCCTCTCTGGATGCGTCTGACGATGGCGAAGGCGATAGCGAAGGCGGCGCGATGATCTTCGACTGGGAGGGTGATGACGACCTTTATCTCGAGCCGTCCGACCCTACTGAGGGTTGATGTGATAAAATTGGGGGGGGATGTGCACGGTGCGCCGGTGGATAGAATAACAAGACGGGGTAAACGCGAAAAAACGCGAAATTGAAATAAAAATGGGGATGTCTTTGATATGAGGGCTGCCTTAGCCAGGGTTCCGCGAGTGATACCGATCAATGGTCTCCTAGTAAGGTTAGACTCCTCATTACTGAAGTTTTCGCCATTTTTCGCCCTCGGCCGATGCCTTGCAATAGGGATTAGTGATTCTCAGGAGCGCGCCCCTATTTAAGATGCTCGGTGTTGCTATGCCCCTATCCAATCGTTCTTCACCCTTGATGGATATCCCGGTGCGATCTATCATGCAAAACCATCTTGACGCTCTCCATCTCGCGGCGGCGTTACCTCCCGCTTCGACTCGCGAGCTATATGAGAGCGCGGTGAAGTGTCATCTCGCCATGCGGGCTGTGTGGGCTGCGTGTCCTCGGTCCAATTCTGATGTCACTATTTGGCTCGACTTTTACTACGACATCTGGGTTCGTCTCGGTGTTCTGGTGCACGCCATTGTCCTAATGATCCGTGCAGTGCCTGCTAGAGCGGACGGCTTCCTGGGCGGGCGTGTCTGTACTCGACCATGCAGTCCGCGTTTTTCACCAAGAAGTCCTCCACGATCTACGCATGATTCTGACCAACGCCGGCCTGCGCAATTGGTACGTCGCTAAACGTGGAGCCGAGGCCGAGGTTGCTCTTTGCCTTGGTATCCTTCTACGGCGCGCGGACCCAGCGGCGCGATTCCTGTATCCTTCGCCGCCCAACGAGTTTGACGAAGACGACGAGTGGACAGATCTGGGAGCGGGCCCCGAGGGCGAGTCCCCTGGAGCTAACGCGACCGATGCCGAGGTTCCAGAAAGTAGCGAGTTGGGAAGTGTAACTGCGGTGCCGGACGAGGAGGGCGCCGCTCAATATTCTGGTTCACCCGATGACGGTAGTACAGTTAGTGAGGATGGGGTCTATTATGGCGACCCAATTGATGACGAGGATTTTGCCTTGTACGAGCGCCGCGCTGACGAGGCTATGAGCGAGTTTACTCTTCGCTGGAGCAGTCGCCAGGACGGCGTTGATTATTAAACTTGCGCGTTCTGTGGAAGCGCGTTGCGTCAAGTACGACGCCGTAGTCGGGGTGCGTCTTCAAATGATCTATTGCAATGGGTTGTAGAAAGTTTTGAATACGCGCTCAGAGTATGGAAGACGACCGAGTGTGGTACGCTCGCACGCTTTCGCATGTTTAAGCACTATGTCCGCTGAATGGTCGCTTCGCGTGTCATCATTGCGCTAAACTTCGCTGGCGCTGCCGAGTCGAAGTTGTACGAACAAGCGATGTAACTAAAAAACAGGTGTCGTAAGAATGATATGAAAAGGGCTTGCATAAAATCTGAAATCTTGGGGTAATTGATTTAATCTCGTCTCCTCGCTCGCTAAGCGTCGCCCGGACGCCTTGCGATGCCGGATCACGTTTTTAGGCGACAACGTCGAAGAGTTCAGACTCTTGCTCGGCATCGTAGTTCGCTAACTCGTCGCCGGGCTCTTGCCAATCTGCCGAGTCCATCTCTCCGGTGTCGCCTATTGAATGCGCCGAGGGATCCTCTGGATCTTCTGCGGTGCTTCGTTCCATTTCTCGAAGCCGCTTGACTGAGATGTCGGAATACTTCTCGAAGTCTGGCAGTTCGATATACTCGCGCGCGAAGTACAGTATAACGCGGTATGCTGCGATGGGGTTGTGGTAAAGTGTTCCGTCCAGTTCGCATACGATGTACGCGCCGCCTTTGTTGCGCGAGACCACTACTAGTGGTCCTAAATAGCGAGGTCGCATCTTCCTATTGAGTGCTTTCTCGATCGCGGTGTTTCGTATAAGGACTAGCGCGCCGGCTTTAAAATCAAAGTCGCGTATTGTCGCCGCGTGGTCCTTTTCGAATTTGATCGCCGCGCGATTGCGGTGTCCATGAACGCAGTCGCGAAGCTGGCTCAAGTCGCCTGCGCGTTTCTGTAACGCGATCGCTCGCCGCGCCATGAGGTCTGTCGTCGATAGTAGCGACTCCGGTGGCGGTAGTAAATAGTTCGCCTCTACGATGTCGAATGGTAAGATCGGGTGGACGCCAGTCGCCGCGTAGAAGGGCGAGCAGCCCATGCGCTTCTTGATCGTGATGCGCTCTGACCAGAATACCGAGTAGGCGACCTGCGACCACTTGTTCTGATCGCCGTTCGCCGCTTTGAACATCGCTTGCCGAACGTCGAAGTGCGATTGCTCTACAATGCCGTTCGCTCGCGAGTTATAGCCGCTAATTCTGATGTGCTTGATATGGTACTTGCGCTCCAGGTGCGAGAGTGCCGCTACGAAGGGTTTGCCGTTATCAGAGACGATCTCCGCTAGTGTGCCCCATCGGCAAAGTACATCTTGGAATATCCAGTCGCCTATGCTTTGCGCGGTTTCCTTGCGTAGCATGCGAAATTCTGGGTAGCCGGTGAGCGAGCAGCGCCCTTGTACTATGTATGCGTAGCCGCCAGAGCGAGGCAGATGCATAGTGTCCATATACATTTTCGTGAATAGCGGCGCGGGGGTGGCGACGATCGGTGGGATGAGGACTTGGCGAGTTTGTCGGCTTTGACAAATATGGCACGTCTTGACGTACCACGCGATGTCATGGCCCATGAAAGGCCACCAATAGCGTTCGACAATAATTGCTCGCGTAGCGTAGAAGCCTCGGTGTCCAACATCGTCGTGCCCCGCCTGTATGGCTTCGATGCGACGGTGCCGGTAGAGCACTCGCTTATGTGCGCCCTGAGAATCTCGCTTCCAAAGAATGTGCTCATCCAAGAAGAAACGCGACGCTTGGCGAATCAGTGCCGCGTAATCTTGATCAGAGAGGCCGTCAGGTCGCTCTAGAAATGTGAGCCAGTCATGAATCATCGCTAATTTCTCGTCGGCCTGCATCGCTGTCGCGCTCCTCGGGATAATGTCGTAGTTGGGTTCGTACCTCTGAGGGTCGGGGGTGACGTATGGATGGCTAAGCGTCTGCTCTAAGGCGAGGACGTGCACGAGCCGCTCTGACTTCGGCGCGCGAATAGGGTTATTGATCATATGCGCGAAGCCGTAGAGGTTGTCGATCCAGTCCTCGAATTCTTCGGCTTCGTCGTCGCTCTCGCCGTCGTCGCTATCGTCATCTGGCTGTGGCGGTCGCCGCGAGAGACCGTCAGGTCCGTGGCTCTTGCCCGGTACATGCTGAAGCTCGAAGTGGAATGTCAATATCGAGACAATCCATCGATTTACGCTAGCCGACGGCGCAATGTCGGGGTTGTTGAGCATGCCCTTGATGTATCTCGCGTCGACCTCGACGATGAGGTTACGGACGCCGACGAGGAACATCTTGTATGCGCGAAGGGCGCGATATAACCCATACAGCTCTAGCTTAGGTTGCGAGAAACGCCGTTCGCGGTCATTTAGCGGTAGCGACCCAAAACGGGCGAAATAACGCTTCTTGGGCATATGCGCGTCGGCCTGACAAAGGTAGAAGCCGACTGCGATCTGTGAAGTGTCCACCGCTAGAATGACCGGCAAGTCTGAATTGTAATCGATGGGTCGCAGCGCTGGTGAGTTGAGTAAGGCCTCTTTGAGGTCGGCCTGCGCCGCTACTTGTGCTGGGCCGAACTCGAAGGGTACGTCTTTGCGTGTGAGGTTAACCAACGCATTCGCTCGCTTGGCGAAATTCGCTATAAAGATGCGACAAACGCCGATCGTGCCTAGGAATGCGCAAACCTCTGAGAGGTCTCGGCATGGTCCCCATTTGACGATCTTGTCGACGCGAGATGGATCTGGAAGGCGACCGCGAGGCGTGCATCTATGGCCTACGACGGTGATTTCTTCCGCACATAAAACTGTTTTAGGACCGCTATATGTCCCGCCGCAGTACTTGGTCCGCTGCACGACGCGATTAAGCCCTTGGAAATGCTCCCAAATGAAGCGTCGGATACCGGGGTTCTCAGGGATACGCTCCTCGGTACCGTCGGGCAATATGTACCTATCCGCGGGGCCGCGAATCGGCACGTCGTCGATATATGGGACTGTGGTGTTAGGAATTTCAGGCTGAAGTATAAAGGTGACGTCGTCGTGGAATATCGGCACTGAGTTCGTCCAGCCCATAGGTAAAGTTACGAGACGTAGCGCACCGAAGGGCGACTGAAACGTAGTCAAGTCGCGCGACTCAGGCGCGAGACCGCGCTCGTCGTAGCCGACATAGAGATCAAGCATGCCGCCGCACGCTCGCCCTGCGAAGTGCTCGCCAATCTGGTCGGTAAAGGGCGTGACGCCCGCGTGCTTGATGGTTACTTTGTTTAGCGGTTCTAGACTGTGCACGATGCGAAGCGATTTGCCGTCCTTCTTCGCTACGCAGAACCACTTAGAGCGATACGATGAGTTTGACCGCTCATAAACGCCCGTGTCGATCTTGCGCTTGATGATACGGCAGACTTCGTCGTAGATGCCGGGCGGTATCGGTATGTTTCGCTGTGCCCATGGCTTGTGCGGAATGGTCGGTATTTCTATTGGCGGAAAGAAGTCTTCGCGGAAGTGCCCTCGCTCTAGGTCGTTCCAAGCGAACGCCTCGTTTTGCAGGCACATAAACTGGTCCGCGAGCTTCTTCTCCTCTGGTAGCAGGAAGTCGCCTTCGTGCACTTTGTCGAACTGCTCTTTTCGCTCTTGCGTGTAGCGACCCGTCGGCTTAAAGTCCTGCGGGTGCGTAGGTAGTTCTGGAATGTTTTCTAAGGGGTCGCCCTTAATGTCTCGGATGATGCGAAACCGGCTAGGTAGCTCGGTCTCGACTGGTCGCACTTTAAGCGCGACAGGTTTGTACTTCTTTCCCGCGAAGATGGCGAGTGGTGGTTTTATATTGGAAAAGGAAATATACGGCGCGCGATCCAAGCTGGAATCGCTGCCGGAAGTGGTAGGCATAGAGCGAGAACGAGGCGAGTCGGCAAGAAATAGAGAATCAAAACATGTGGAATTCGAGTCACAGAGAGATACATAGGCCGCCGCGATTTCGTCCTGCGTGGTATTGTCCGGTAGGATAGCGCAGGCTTCAAGCGAAGCGGAGTGATTTGCCGAGTCATAGTCTATAGAAAGTGCGAGCTCTCCTTGGTCTTCCACCAAATCATCGATACTCAAAAATCCTGCGCTTTCGCGTCGCGCTGCTTGCGCTTCTCCGAGAAGCGGTAGCTACCGCGCTTTACGGTCGGTACTGTCGCCTTTTTGCCGGTGTTAGGGTCGAGTATGGTGATGGTCTGGTTCTCGTCGCGATAATTGACCACGATGGATTCCGTCAGTACGTCAAAAGGTCGCCCTAGCAGAATGTCGTAGGCTGGCTGGCGAAGTACGTGGACTTGCAGATAGACGGTAATGTCGCCGATTTTGAATGGTACGTTCTTCGCTAAGCCGAGCGATTGGTCGACGCCGCCGTTCGCCGATACCATGTTCAGGCGAACGTTCGGATCGTACACGATGCTAAGCGCCATGCAGACTTCCTCAGACATGGCGACAATTTGGCAGCCAGGGTCCAAGATCGCCTCGACTTGCTCCTGGTCCGCTATGGTCGGGAGGATCGCCCTAAGCGCGTTAGACTCGGTCGCTACTTTGACCGGCTCGCCGCTATCCTCGCCACTAAGTCGCTGTCGCAGTAGCGCTTCGTACGGATCTTTGATAATGGTCGCGTTGGCGGGTAGTTCGTGTATGGCCTTAGAGAATGATGCCGGCATGTGAGCCTCAGAGGAACGCGCGGATGCCGCTTCTGGGATGTTCTCTAGTACCGCTTGCGCATCTGTCCTAGCGATGCGTTTGCGAACCGTCGCGTCGGCGATCTTCGCGCGGAGCTCGGGCGCGAGCGAAAGCAAATCCCGCTGCGATAGAGTGATCCCAGTGCTCAAGATCTGCTCAAATACCTTGTGCGCAACCTTGGCGTCATAGATCTGCGACGTCGTGGTATATGCGCGCTCGCTCTTGCGCGGTGGCGGCGGATCGCCATCTGCTTCGCCGAGCAGATCGCGAGTCAGCGAAGGTTTGGCGAAGGGATGTTCTACAGTCGACCCGTCGGTGTCTGAGTCTGGTGGTTGCGGTACTACAGGGGGAAATTCGTTAGTAAACTTAGTAGGCTCGGCCGCACTGTCATCCTCCGAGTGGATTTCCACGATGCGCGGGGGCGCGGCCTCCTTTGCCTTGCCCTTGGACGAACCCTGCTTTCTGTACGCATACACGCCAGGCTGGCCCAACTCTGGCTCGAAGTGGGTGACCTTGTTCTGTTTAGACGGCTCCGCCTCGGCTTGAATCAGTGTAGCGACAGTAGCCGCGCTGGCGACTTCGCATAACATCTGCGCGGCGCCTTGTTGGTTAGGATTCAGCCGATGGTACTCGTCGACGCGGTCGCGCAGCCAAGTGCCAGTGATGCTGCGAGGAACCGTCGCCCCCGAGGGCAGGACTACTCTATTCTCGTGATTACGCTTGCACTTGCCCATACGCGTGTACTCGTTGACAATTTCGCAGTCGCGCATGAAATGGCCTATGCCACCACAGAAGTTGCACTTGCTGCCCTGGTCTTGCGGTGGTCGCGCTATGGTCGTCGCACGCGCTTGCGACTGATTGGCTTGTGCCGCGCCGCTAAACTGCGCTTGTGCTGCGAAGACGTTTTTGAACATCTCTGTCATTTCCGCGACAGCGGACTTGATCGCCGACTGGACCTCGGTCTGAAGCTCGGCTTTGATGTTAACTGGGGGTGGCTGAGGTGCGAGTGACGCCGCGCCTCTGATCGCACCCATAGAACCTGCGGGCGCGCTGCCGAGCAAGCAATATGCTGCCGCTTCATAGAGTTTCCCGAGCTCGTACGGATCCTGTGGATCGTGTTGCGGGTCCATGATCTGTAGTCGCTGTCTGACTTGGTTCTCCAATTCTGGCTGGAGCGCGCGCAGGAAACCCCGCGTCTCTTCGGCTTGCGACATTCGGCGTTTATCTATCAAGTACTTGGATATCGTCCTGAACTGGAGATGGAAATCGCCGAGCTCGGTCGCGTTGCGGACGCCGAGTCGCGCGCGCTCGCCTATGAGCGTATCTAAATGGTGGATAGTGAAGACATTATCGCTAGACCCAGGGTAGAATTTGTGGATCTCTGCCTTGAACTCGGCGTAGGTCTTCGTTACGTCGGTATAGGTATCGCTAGCCTTCCACGTTCTTTCAAGCGCGGCGGTAGCGAGATATCTGAGCGCGCCCGCTTTCTTATCTTCGTCCGTGGTTATTGTGTGCCTCGTGAAGAGGGCTTCTAGTTCTGAGAAATAGCGACCGAGCTCTTCGGTGCCGCCATCAAACGATGGCGCCGAGCGCTTGCCTCGGCTGGGTAAGTCAGCGAAAGGCATTCTAGGTTGCTGTGGATTGACCGGAGGATTAACTGGTGGTGGGACTGGTTGTACTGGAGGTGGTGGAGGAGGCGGTGGAGGAGGCGGTGCTGGTCCCCACTGGTTCGCGGTGGTACTCTGATTCGCTGGTGCTGAAGCCGACTGCGGTGTTGTACTCGCTTGTACTTGCGCCGCTGTTGGCTGATTTGTTGGTTGTTGGTTTTGTGTGGATGCAGCTGCCGACGCGGCTGCCGATGCTGATCGCTGTTGCTGAAGGCGAGTGCTCGCCCTAGTAGACCTGGGCGCGACGGTTTGTGCTGCATCGCCTGACAGGATGACAAAAACTTCTTCTTCGCTTTCTAAGTCGGCTAGTAGCGAGCTTTGGCTCGCGTTCGCACTGGGTGGAGGGTCGCTAAGTTCGCTAGAAAGGGAACTAAGCGGCGAAAGGTTGTCGCGTTCCGGAAAGCTTCCAGGGAAATGGTGATCCGGATCGTAACCTGCCCTCGTGATTTCGTCTAGTAGCGAACGCCTACGATGGCGAGGGCGACTAGGAATGGTCCCAACGGAGATCCTAAACTTGAACTAAACTTCTATATTCCAACCTCCCCACGTTGGCCACCAGAAATGATACCCTAAACCCCCTACAAGCGGTGTAAGAAGGCCGAGAGCGCTCGAGTTCGGGAAGGATGAGGGATATAGACGCAAGCCGACACGCTAGTTTGTCGGCGAAGACGCAAGACTAATAGAAAACGCGAGCCAAGGCGAGTCCGACGCGAGCCGCGATGGCGAATACCTATACTAATAGCGAGAGTGAGTACGACCGACGATGGCCTACGCACGCCGCACGCGAGACGCGAATACGATGACAATGACTTCGCACGCAAGGGCGAAGCTTAGTTACGATAGCGAGAACGATGAGGGCGAAGAGCGACTGATATCACAAGTTCAAAAGCAGAGATGAAAGGTGAACTCTGGTCTTAAGATGAGAAATTGCCTAATAAGGAAGGTACAAATGTGAAGTAAAGCTGCTAAAGGTCGCTGCTGAACTGCCGAACTACGAGCGACAGCGGTCCTTATATATGCGGAGCCGAGGGCGAGTAGAAACCTCTCGAAGGCTCACGTTCGCCCCGCCTCAGCCAATCCGCATCCTACCCTAGCGAGGCCGCGCGTCGCCTGTAGTCGTACTCGAGTCACTACCCTTTAGTCGAACCTCGCCGTCGCGCCTCGAAGCTTCGGTAGCGGTCGACTTTACTCTGGAAGGTTCGACGCGCTTCGCGCTCGCGCCAGTCGAATGCGACCGCTATCCTAGCTGCCGGGCCGCGTGCGCCCGTGCGCGTGGTCGCCACATGGCTTATCGCTAGCCGAGAACACCAACTCAGGGAATGCGCAGGTACTGTCGCTATAGTGCCTCGCCTTCACAAGCAGTCTGGTCGCTCTCGGTCTCGCCTCGATGCCACGTGACTCGACTCGTGCTTCGCTGTAGTCTTCTACTCGTAACGCCTAGACCTTGCTACTCGCTGATGCCGGCGCGATACGAGCTCCAAGGGCCGAGGGCGCGCGGATGACGTCGCTATCCTGTAGGTGTTAGAAATGCGAAAAACGCTGTATACACCGCCAGCGCGGCGCGGGGCGTATCAGCGCAGAGGCGAGTCCATGGGCTGGAACGGCCCCTCCGTGACAATGCCACAAGATGCGTAGTTTCAACTTTGCTTCAATCAATATGAGGAGACGCAACGCTCCCATGCACGCACTGCTTAATTCGAATCACACGGACGACATCTTATTTATTCAAGAACCTTGGTTTAATCGTATCGGTACCACCAGGAGCGACGAACATCATGAAGGAAGGGACGTATTGGGCGGCGCTGCTAATCCCAGCTGGCTACTCACATACCCCCACTTCAATCCAGAACAACGTGCGAAAGTGATGACATACGTGCGCATCCATGACCACGATCACCCTTTCAAGAAGAACTTCTGCCGCCACACTACACGCAACGATCTAGTGGCTCACCCATGCATCCTCATCACTGACATCTTAGTAGGACAACTCAAGTGGAGAGCAATCAACTTTTACAACGACGTGGACGATAAGTCAGCGCTCGCCTCTCTCCTTTCACTGGACCTAGACTCCACTATCCCTACCATTATCATGGGTGACTTTAACCTACACTCCAGAACTTGGTCCCCCCCCGATTGGCCCGCGTCAAGCATGTCAGCCAGGGTAGAAGAATGGCTGGCCACTCAGACGTTCTCGCTCCTGTCCCAACCAGGGATACCCACTCACAAGGGAGAGAACGGCGCCAGGGACAGCACCATTGATCTCGTATGGTGCAACTTCGCCGCAAATATACAAAGCTCATTTCAAGGGGCGCACATGGACTGGAAGGGCTCCCTAGGATCCGACCATGCACTCATTCGCACTATAGCATCTACACCTCTACGCCTCACAAGACACAGGGAGGACCGCACCAATCGATTCGATATGGACATCTCAGACGAAGAATGGGAGGAATGGTCTCGAGTCTTTGCCGTGACTGTCCCTCCTCGCACTAATCTCGCTAACTCAACTCCCATGGAAATCAACCTACTAGTCGACTCCCTATACGAAGCTTTCAATTCAGCTTGCGTGGCCACGATGAAGCGCAAAGGCAATGCCCCAGCATTCTCCGCCAAATGGTGGAACGACGAATGTAGAGAAGCAGCCGCGGCGCTTGCCGAAGCCAACACCACCGAGGAACGCAAAACTCTAGGTATAGCGCTCAAACGCACGGTCAAGAATGCCAAACGGGACTGGGCTAATTCCTACATAACGGAAGCCAACATCTGGGAAGTCGCTGCCTGGCGCCATGGAAGACGTTCATCCCACATCCCAGCCCTGGTCAACCACAACGGGGAACTAACATATGACCACGAAGAAATGTCAACGCTACTTTCGGAAAGATTCTTCGCGGAAGATTCCGGCAACATTCCCACAACATTCCTGGATGACCCTCCGCCGCGACCGGCACGCCCATTTCTGCCATTCGAAAAGGAAGAACTACTCGACCTCCTCAAACAAACGGCAGCTAAATCAGCCCCGGGAAGCTCGGGGATCGGATGGGCCCTTCTTAAACGAGGCTGGCCTCTATGTGACGACCTCATCACTGACATCTTCACAGCCTGCATCTGGCTTGGCCATCACCCAGCCCGATGGAAGGAAGCCACAGTCGTCGTGATTCCTAAGCCGAACAAGGCAGATTACTCACATGCGAAAGCGCACAGGCCCATCTCGCTGTTGGAAACCATCAGCAAATTGATGGAGAAAGCCGTTGCCAAGAGGTTCCAATACGACATTGTAAAGGAGAATCTGATCGGGACTAACCAATTTGGCGGCCGCATGCACTCCTCATGTCTAGACACCGGCCTCACCCTCATCCACGATGTCCAGACGGCACACGCGGCTGGCCTCAAGGCTGGCATCCTCCTCTTTGACGTCAAAGGCTTCTTCAATAATGTCAATCACGCTCGAATGACAGCTAGACTCACCAACATGGGCTTCGCACCGGAGCTAGTCAATTGGGCGGCCTCATTCCTATCAGAACGACGCGTTAGGCTGCGCTTCAACAACATAACCTCTGAAGAACGGCTTCAACAAGTTGGCGTTCCACAGGGCTCCCCACTATCACCAGTCCTGTCTATCACCTACACCACTCCTCTACTGGACAAAATGGCCAAATGGAACAACTCCTCCTTGGGCATGTATATTGACGATGGCCTCATTTTCGCTTGCGCAGAGACATGGGATGACGTCACCAACCTTCTTAGATCCCGCTTTACGGTCTGTCAGAGGTGGCTAACCAAATCAGGACTAGCGATCGAGCCGGAGAAGACAGAACTGCTGTTCTTCCAGAAACCCTACGAACACAACCCTATGCCCCCCCCTACACGCCTCCTCCTCCCACAACCGGAGATTAACTCATACTACTCGGTCCTGCCGGTTGACACGCTCCGCTACCTCGGCTTCTTCATCAATAGAAGACTCAAATGGGAACCGCACGTCTGCATCATGTGTAATAGGGCACGCGCATCCATCAAGGCACTACAAGTCCTGGGCAACAGCATACGCAGCCTCTCAATGGCCAACTGGCGTTTAGTACTTAATGCAGTTTGTCTCCCTGTCATGACCTGGGGATGTCAGCTCTGGTTCTGCAACAAAGGACCCAAAGGTCTCGTCAAAATGCTTCAACAAGTGCAAAACGAGATGGTCAAGATCGTCACCGGGTCCTTCCACACTGCCCCGAGGGAAACACTCCTCCAGATCACCCGCATGTTACCTATGCGACATTTTCTGGAGAAACTCACTTATATGTCTGCTCTCCATCTCTATAGGTTGCCGAACGAGTCTCAACTCCTCAAGCGCCTCGGACCAGATTGGCACGATGCAGGATACGGCGACACACTGACGCTGCTGCCAGTAAGGGTCGACCGGACTGCAAATTCTCGGATCCTGCGCCCTACAGTCTTAGAGGCTCTCGCTCAGCGTGTCCCTTCCTGGGGACCCAGAGTTGACGTAGTGGCGGTTAGCCCCTGGGAGGTTCCCAACTGGGCAGCTAACCTCACTTACATGGGAGTTGTGCGCCCACACGTGCGAAAAGCCTGGATCAGAGATCTCACGGTCTCTTGTGAAGGGTGGAACGCCATGATAATCCACACGGCCGCGTGCATCACACCTCGTGTTGTAGCAGAGCCAACCATAGTCGGCGGAGCTGCCGCTGTGTACTCAGTTGGGAATGGACCGTTAAATGTGCATTCCTGGACGATCGGCTCGGAGTTGACGCAGTTCGATGCAGATGCTTTTGCAATTGCAAAGACAGCTGAAACCCTTGCTGAGTACTATACGGAGGAGGTTCCACCCCCCGTTAATTTTTTCCTACTGAGTAACAATGCTTCGGCATTGCAGGCAGTTAAGAACCCACGCTCCACCAAGGCACACGCTGCAGCAATAAGGTTTCACAAAGCCTTAACATTACTCACACTTCGACATCGGCAGGTATTGTACTTCCTGGTCTGGGCGCCATCAGATGAATCCCTCGAAGGTCACAACACAGCAATAGAAGCGGCTAAGGAAGCTAGCTGGAAAACACCCCCAGATGGTATGGACAGAATCCAATCAGCGTCCTTCCAGAAAGATAGGGCAAGACACAAAGCCTTTCTAGAATGGGAACACGAGTTCGGACTCGCACGCTGTATCGCACAGTTCAAACTAAGATGGACGGGTTCATCAGGCGAAGGACATGCTCATAGAGAGAAGATCATCTCTGAACCCCCTTCTGTCGCTAACCACCCTTTATGGGTCGCAGCTACTGACGTCGAAAGAGACGAATTTGGACGGAAAACACGCCAACCACTCTACTCTAGACGCACCACCTCGGCAGCCTTACAACTTGCAGTCGACCACGCATTCACGGGTTCATACGCACAGAAATTCCGACCCGCTGACCCACCTGAGACGCTTGCGTGCAATTGCGGCGCCCCCCTCAGAACTCCCTCTCACCTCATTAGGGAATGTCCACGCTTCCTTCAACCATGCATCAACCATGGGATCCACTCCCACATGCGTACACTAACACTAGCGCAGCTGCACCAAACAGCTAAACGCGCTCATCAACTCCTCAGCTTCATTGCAGAAGGAAGAGTAGCCTTCCGGCCACCTGACTTCACTCCACCAATCCTGATTTCCCCAGAACCTGACTAAATAGATAGTCGGTTCCACCTAGGCCTCAACCTATCTAACCCAACCCAGTCCTTGTGATTCTAACCATATCTATTTCTTACCCGAGCATTCCCGAAACGGACGCTTCCACTTGTTACTCTTATTTACGAGGTTCAGTGATCCTGCTGCCTATGTACCTACCTTCGATTACCCTTCTGTTTACTGTAACGGTTCCTAGTTACGACCGGGCTTTGTCATGGACATGTATTCCGGAATACAAATTGATTTAAAAAAAAAAAAAAAAAAAACACTCTGCCCTCATCCGTATCCTTCACGTTCCTGCTGATTAGTGAGACCCTCGAAGTTATTTCGTGGGACAACTGCCGCTCTTCCAGATTATTCCGCTATGCCAGAAACGCGCAGAACGGCTGTATTTACTTGTCCTGAACGGTACGAGCGCCATTCACTAGGTCGGTGTGATGATGATGTAAGTAAAGTGAGAGTTCCACGTTTCGCCAAGCATTTCGCGTCTAAACAATACAGTACAGTACCGCCAGCACAGCACCACACCTACGGGCGCGTCAAAAGCACCAATGTCCACCTCTCATGAGACTATTGATGTATTCAACCCAGGAATAGGTAAAGACAAAAAAGCACTGCTTCATCCCTGCCGTTCTCACCTTCTCTGGATGTTCCACCCAAATAGGCCACAACCAGTATCCACCCCAGTCAGGGCAGAATCAACCATTGAACGGTGTATCTGACTTTGTTGATGGCTCTGGTCCCATTTTCTCAATGTATTTGGAAATGGTGACGGAAGAGGACAGGAAGATGGCTGAGAACTGGAAAGCGGACGCTGATGGGATTCTCATCTTTGTACGTCTCTACCCTCTACTGTAAGCTCCATTTATGCCAACTCATCGATTGTATACAGGTTTATTCTCCGCAGCTGTCGCGACCTTGATCTCAGTGTCGATTCAGGACATTAGACCAAATCCCCAGGACACTTCCAATTTCTACCTCTCAAATATCTACAAGACTATTGCCAACCCAAACGCATCCAACATCTCGAATTCCCTCCCTGCTTCCCCACCCCCATTTTCTCCCCCAAGCTACGCAGTTTGGGTCAATGCGCTCTGGTTCTTGAGCCTGCTAATCAGCCTTACCTGTGCTCTGCTGGCGACGTTGCTGCAGCAATGGGCCCGGAGATACCTCAAGGTCACCCAGTCACGATACAGCCCGCATAAGCGAGCGCGAATTCGCGCTTTCTTTGCTGAAGGCGTCGAGAAGTGTCTCCTTCCGTGGGCGGTGGAGGCTTTGCCCACGCTCTTACATATTTCGCTCTTCTTATTCTTTGCCGGCCTAGTTCTGTTCCTATACAACATCAATATGACGATTTTCAAATTCGCGTTGTCATGGGCCGGCCTTTGCACAGCCCTCTACGGATGCCTCACATTCATGCCGATCTTTCGTCACGATAGCCCATACCACACCCCTCTCTCATTGCTGGTGTGGCACACCGTTACTGGAATATCATTTGCCGCATTTCGGGTCCTCCAGTGGTTCTCTGCTTTTCTATGCTTTAGTTCTCGAACCTACGATCGCGTTTTTCATTTGGAGTACAATTATCACCAATTGTTTGCGCAGGGCTTGCAGAAGACGGCCGAAGACACCGCTCTGAAGTCACCTGCGGAGCTCGACGCTCGCTCCTTCATGTGGACATTCGACTGTTTGGACGAAGACCATGAACTGGAGCGCTTCTTTTCCGGCTTATCGGGGTTCCGCAGCTCCAAAGTTGTCCGTGATCCTCTGCTAAGTCTCACTGTGGATCAAAAGTGGACGCTTTATGAAGCTTTCGACGGGTTGTTGGACCGCACATTCTCATCCGAGTTGCTACCTGCGCCCGTCAAAACACGGCGAGCCATGATATGTGCGAAGGCCATGGACCCACACGTTACCGGGGCATATAGTATCCTTAACAAAATTTTGTCCAAATATCAATATAGCAGCCCGCTGGCCACCGAAATATTACAGGTTGTGAGTGGCTGGGGAGCTCCCATGGCCGAAGACGCCGCCTTGTATTCCGAAGCTATCATCTCGATGATTGTCGCAAGTGTAACGGTTCGCTAACCGTTTGTCCGACTTGGACGACGTTGGGTGGCTTGCAACACGTGATTGGGCTTCTCGGACACTAGGCTGGCTAACACTAGGTCCCCTTTAGAGTGAAAAGGGCATGACAGCACCTCCACTAAGTCGACGATGAAAGAGTATAGATGAAGAAAGAGAAGGAAGAGATAGATGATGACGATGAAAAGCAGACTGGAAGGAAAGGAAAAGGAAACTTGTGATAGCGAATTGAAGAAGACCAGGATAGGGATCCCTGGTCTTTACTAGTCGACTTATATACACGTAAGACTCGCTTTAAAGCGGAGTCTAAACTAAGTAATGAGTCACGAACCCTAGTACCGCTATCCTAGTATGATGTCATAGTCCAAGACATGTGATACACAAGAACAATAGAACACTTGACAGCGTGTGAGTCCGAATGAGTCATACTAATACACCGGTCCTAGGAATAGAACGTCATGGAAGGCTTCAGAATCTCGCCTGTCACATGTCCTAGAGTCATCTGATAACAACGTGAGTGCGCATGGTAAGGGATACGATGGAGTAAGAAGCGACTGCAGTCCCAATGATAGTCTGCTAAGAAGTTTTGCGTAGGTCAGTCCGTGACATTATCCCCTTTTCAGTTCCAGCGCCTACGCTGGATGGCCGAGGTGAGGTTCTTGAGCGTCTCACTCATGACGGCGCGAAGGGTGTCCATGTCGTCTTCTTCCCATCCATCCCACCTGTCCAGGCGCTCCCAGGTAGCTTGATCCTGTTGCATTCCGTAGCCCCATACCTTATGATGTTTCAGAGGCCTCTCCTCCACTAGGGTGGCCGTGGTCCAGGCATCTTCCGCTGCCGTGTGGTCGTGGTGATGGAGTGTGAAGGCGATGTCGAAGCAATACTTGGTGCAGCCGGTCTTGTTGCCCGCTGCCAATGGTTCGGACGCTGCTGATGCTGGGGATGCGGGGGAGGAGCCCTCGGGCGACGGCGGGGATGTAAGGTCGTAGTTGTACTCCGGCGTCCCAACGACAGGTGATCCTGGGTTTTCACCCAGCGCTGCTACTGGCACGGCGTCGATCCCCTTTTCAGGGGTGCTGTTGGGCCCCCCAGGCCAGAAAGGTGAGGGGTCTCGGCTGAGTGTGGGGACAGGGGCCCATGGAGTACTGCCCGGAGCTCCGAGAGTCCTTGGGGGAGTATGAGTCTCGATGTTCATATCGTCAGATGGGGGCCAAGAGGCTGGAGTTTCAACTCGATTATTGAACAACAGGATGGGCGGGGACGCAGGAGACGGGGGCGTGCGTGGCAGAACCATGCCTTGGTCATCCACCAAAGGTCGCAATGGAATATCAATGGGTGCCGATGCCGGAGCAGCATCGATGGAAGATGTGTTGGTAAGTATCATGGTGTGTGGGGTGGTGTATCGAAGAGCGTGCTGGTGTAGTAGATGAGATTGGTGGAGAGCTGAGGGGTGAGAAGATCGATGTGGAACACGGGGTGAATGCTCCACTGCGTGGGAAGGGCCAATTGATAACTGACCGGCGATAGTACCTTGATTACTTTAAACGGCCCATGTCTTCTGGGCGCAAGCTTGGCGGTTGGCTGACTGAGACGGAGGTTCTTGCCTTCTAACCATACTTGGTCCCCTTCCTTGTATTTGGGCGTATCACGGTGTTTGACCCATGATTGTTGTGCCTTGATCATGAGTTGTTGCGCCGTATCTCGTGCCTGTTTCAGCTGTTCGAGGCGCAATGTAACCTGTGGAAGTGGAGAGGGCGCAGAGATCCAATCAGCGTGTGGGTTATAGCCCATCAGAAGGAAGAATGGGGACTTCCGCGTGGTGTCACTGGGCCAATTATTGTGCGCGAATTGTGCGATTGGGAGATAAGGAGCCCAATTTGTCTGATGGTAGTCCGAAATGAAGCGAATAGCGGTCTCGACCCATTGATTAGAGCGCTCAGATTGTCCGTCGGTTCTGGGGTGATATGCCGTGGAGGGATTACGTTCTATCCCTGTGATTCGGCAGACTTCTTGCATGAACTTTGATATGAACCGGGGGTCTCAATCGCTGATAACCTTCCTTGGAAGTCCGAAATGGGCAAATACGTGCTGAATATAGAGGGCCGCCGTGCCCTCCGCGTTGATTTCTTCTCGGCATGGTATGAAGATGGCTGCCTTCGTGCAATCGTGATCGGTAATGGTGAGAATGGAGTCGTATCCCTGTGATTCAGGGAGTTTAGTGATGAAATCTAAAGCTATAGTTTCGAAAGGCATAGCTTCAGGTTTCGGATAGATGGGTCTGAGTGGTGCCTTGGTGGGACGGTTGTTGACTTTGTGGCGCTGACAATCTGCGCATCCTTGAACGTAGTCGGTTATATCTTTGCACATTTGTGGCCACCAATAGTTGCGCTCCACGAGTTGCACTGTTTTGCTAATGCCTGGGTGTCCATGCACTGGCGGGTCGTGGTGCGCCTTGATTATATTGCGCTTGCCCTCTAGCTCGTCAGTGACAACCACCCGCCCTTCTTTATACCATGTGCCGTTAAGGCATTTGAGTTGGTGAGGGTCAATCCAAGGCTTGATACGCTCTTCGTCCTGACAGTGTTGTTGTGTCATAGTCATCGTGGTTCTTGCAAACAGCCGGTCGGGGAGTACCACCACGTTGGTGTTATCTTCCGTTCCTTGGTCATAATCTGGTCTTCTTGACAGTGCGTCTGCGCGACCGTTGGCTGTTCCTTTGATGTGGCGGATTTCAATGTTATACTCGGATAGGCGGAGTACTTCCCTGGCTACTCGTCTGCTGATTTTGTGGGGTTCCTTCCAGTATAAGAGGTTTTGGTGGTCTGAATATACGATCACTTTATGTGGCGATCCTGCGAGGAATGATCTCCAGTTATCAAGCGACATTACCACCGCCAGTAGTTCAAGGTCGGCCACATCATAGTTTCGTTGGGCCTCGTTGAGGGTCTTTGAGAAATAAGCGATTGGGTGTCGCTTGCCGTCTTCCTTCTTCTGCAATAACACTGCACCTACTGCAAAGCCGGATGCATCTACCTCCAGCTCGAACGGTTTATCAAGTTCGGGGTGTGCCAGTACTGGTTCACTGGTTACCCTGTCCCTGAGATCGTCAAATGCCTTTTGGTGACGTGATGTCCATGTCCATTCTGCTTCTTTGCGTGTTAGTTCGTTGAGCGGTCGTGCGATGTGAGCGAATCCTCGAATAAATGGTCGATAAAAATTGCAAAAGCCCAAAAAAGATCGGATGTCCTTAACTTTGGTGGGCGTAGGCCAATTTTTAATGCCTGCAATTTTGATGGGGTCCATGCGCGTTATCCCCTTTTCAAGGATTACCCCCAGGTAATCCATACACGGGGCATGGAAGGTACACTTCTCCGGTTTGAAATATAGGTCGAGCCGTTCGGCTACTTCAAATACGGCGGACACCGCTTTGATATGATCTTCGAGGTTGGTGCTGGTGGCGATCGTGATGTCATCCATGTAGATGCGGATCGCTGTTCCCCTTGCATTCCAATAGTCAATAGTGTCCCGATATTCATAATTCATCATGTTTTGGAACGTAGCTGGTGAGTTTTTCAACCCAAAGAACATGACCAAGGGTTCGAACAGGCCGTATTTGGTTTTAAATGCGGCTTTATGTTCGTCTCCCTCCTTGATTCGAATGTTGTTGTAACCATCTCGTACATCCAGTTTGGTAAAAATGCGAGCTCCACTGAGGTCTGTAAGGAGCTCCGTGATGAGAGGTAGGGGGTACTGGTTGCTGATGGTGATGTCGTTGATTCGTCGATAGTCTTGTACTGGCCGTAATTTGCCGTCCTTCTTCTGAATAAAAAAGAAGGGTGAGGCGTATGGTGAGATAGAGGGTCTTATATATCCCTTAGCTTCTTGCTCTCTAAGGAATTTGAGTAGCCCTTTGTCTTCTTCCTGCGTCATTGGATACACCTTGCAAGGCAATGCGTCTGGTGCGTTTGGTTTGAAATCAATTGCGTGATCCCATGGCCTTGAGGGTGGGAATCGTGCGGATTCTTCATCACTGAATAGTTTGCTGAATCGTTCGTATACCTTCGGAACTACTGCCGCGACTTGGTTCTGGCCAGCTTGTACGGCCAACTCTGTTGCTACCCCTCGGATTGTGGATTGTGTTTCCAGGGTTCGTACGATGGATTGTTTTTCTTCGTCAGTCATTATTGCTGCGATGACTGGTCGCTGTTGGATAACACGAGGATTGATGGATGAAATAACAACTGGTAGAACTCGCTCGTCAATGACGGCGCTTCGCCAGTTGAATCGTGGTTCAAAAGACGCCAGCCATGGGTATCCCAGAAGTATGTCTTCGCTTCCGATGTCGGTTATGAGGAAGCGCATTTCCCTATGAATGCCTTTGGTGAATACATCTAAATCAAGGTAGTGGGTGATCTCCCCTGATTTGTTGGTGGTATTATCGATATTATAAATTTTCTTGGGCGTCGGGAGTTCTCGTAATCCCAACCCCATTTTTGCTGCGAATGTTGCATTCATGAAGTTGTCTGTCGCTCCAGAATCCACTAGAGCTCGTTTGTCAGCCATGAAGTAACTTGTGCGAATCGAAACTGGAATGCGCATGGATCGATAGCGAGTAATGTACACAGAGTTACAACGAAGAGTCCTCACCCAGGCCGTCAGGTTCAGACATTTTGAAAATCCTCTCTCTTCCATAACTGTTGCATAACGAGGTCCTTGACTTCGTCTTCTTCTTCAGCTACTCCACTCAACCAATCCTGCGCTTTCTGTTGGGGAGTTCGCGTTTCCACCACGCTGCGGTCGTCCACTATGCTCCGGGCGGCATAGTATTCTTCTTCGGTGTTCCCTTGTCTGGTACGGGATGGTCCTTGCCCCTGTTGGTAATAGGGGTTCCTTTTGAGCGGCTGTCGACAGTCTCTTTTAAAGTGACCTGGTTTGCCGCAGTTGAAACAAGTGAGGACTTTCCTGGTTCCATCCGACTGTACGGGTCCTCTAGGGATTCCTCCCTCTTGGCTCCCACCGGTTCGCTGTTGGTACCGATTTCCTCCTGGTAGGAAGTCCTCATTCTGAGCCACTCGTCCCTGGATTCGATCCGGCGTGGTGTCCATGGCGTTGGGATCCGCTATGCGTGGGAAGTTAGGCCCTCCCCACCTTCGGTTGTTATTGTTGTTGTTGGTACCCTTCCAGTTACTAAACGTTGGTGTTGCTACTGGTTTGGATCGGAAGCCTTCAAGTCGGCTCTTCATATGAACGAACATCTTTTGTTGTTGTATCGCAGCCTCGCGCCATCCTTCGTAATTTCGCGGTTGGATGTTTTGGAAAATGAATTGATACATTGCGTGGGGCAATGCATCTGTGAAGATACGCAAAACCAGCGGCTGATTGACATCGTAGTTGGCATGATGTACCAACGTCTCGAACTTGGTTATGAGGCCATCCAGGTCTCCTGATTGCATGCGAAGTCCTCGCCCTAACTCTGCTTGAGCTTTTTCTTGTTCTAATACATCCGCATATTGCCTGTTAAATGCCCCGATAACTCCGTTCCAAAGACGTTCGTCTGTTGTAGCCCATCCTTGAGTTACGACTTGTGTTCTGAGCCAGGCATTGACTCCCTTGACCCATTCGTTAACGAGCGCTCCCTGAATGTATGTGAGGAAAAACATAGCTCGTTGATAGGGGTTACGCATAAGCGTGTTGGTGATGTTGACTCCTTCGTAGAGTTGCCATTGGGTGATGAATTGTTCCGCCTTCGATCTATCTCCTGTAAAAATGACAGGAGGGTTGCCCACCAATTTGTCACCGTGGTGTCCTCCCGGTTGTGGTGCTTGTGGCATGGGAAATGGGGGTCCTGGGGGTCCTCCGCCACCAGGTGGTCCTCCTCCTCCTCCTGGGGGTCCTCCGCCGAATGGTCCTCCACCTGGGCCTTGTCCTGGTGGTCCACCCCGCGGCCACCCGAATGGTATTCTTGGTGAATCGTGACGTCCCCTGTCCGATGGGGGATCGGCTTGGTCTGGTCCGATGGCTCGATGTAACGCCACCTCGTCTGGATTCATCGGCATCTCCATATGCCCTGTGTGTGGGTTGATAGTTCCTGCTGCTGGTTCCATGGTCATTGTACGACTCATGATTGGGTCTTGTATGTGTAAAGACTCAGCTAACTGTAGTGCGATAACTTGATCGCTTCCTCTCTGTGGTGCTGGTGACCGTACTTGGATATTGCTTGCTTCGCTGGCTACTGATGGTGTACTGGTTCGAGTGGTGGGGGTGTTATCTGGGGATTGACTCCGAATCCTTCTTGCGTGGTCAATGCGGTCTTGATCTGCTGCGTCTTGTAATGTAATATCTAGTCCGAGGTCTGGTCCAGCAATGCGGAATGCTTCCCAATGTCCGCCAACTTCTAGATTTTCGATCCAACGAATTTCAGTCCAACAGGCACGTTCGGTGTTGAACTCAACTGGGTACCAATGCTCCTCTCCTGATGAATACTCTGGTGCACTTGACCGTGCGTGGTACCGTTCGATTGCGTTGACTACCCGCCAACTGGCTCCTTTAATGAAGGACTCTGGTACGTCCTGTCGTGGTTGTTGATTCTCGATTTCGTAAGGGATGAACCCTCCTTCTGCGGCCCAAACTTCTCTGGTTGTACGTTGCAACGCCACGGTGGATCCTGGTCTTAATGTAACGGTTCGCTAACCGTTTGTCCGACTTGGACGACGTTGGGTGGCTTGCAACACGTGATTGGGCTTCTCGGACACTAGGCTGGCTAACACTAGGTCCCCTTTAGAGTGAAAAGGGCGTGACAGCACCTCCACTAAGTCGACGATGAAAGAGTATAGATGAAGAAAGAGAAGGAAGAGATAGATGATGACGATGAAAAGCAGACTGGAAGGAAAGGAAAAGGAAACTTGTGATAGCGAATTGAAGAAGACCAGGATAGGGATCCCTGGTCTTTACTAGTCGACTTATATACACGTAAGACTCGCTTTAAAGCGGAGTCTAAACTAAGTAATGAGTCACGAACCCTAGTACCGCTATCCTAGTATGATGTCATAGTCCAAGACATGTGATACACAAGAACAATAGAACACTTGACAGCGTGTGAGTCCGAATGAGTCATACTAATACACCGGTCCTAGGAATAGAACGTCATGGAAGGCTTCAGAATCTCGCCTGTCACATGTCCTAGAGTCATCTGATAACAACGTGAGTGCGCATGGTAAGGGATACGATGGAGTAAGAAGCGACTGCAGTCCCAATGATAGTCTGCTAAGAAGTTTTGCGTAGGTCAGTCCGTGACAGCAAGAGTGCAACCACGTGACGACTCTTGGTTTATCCTCGCCTCTAATGCGCTCGGTGTCCCGGAAGCTGTCCTCCAAGACTACGCCACTCACGGTGACAGCTTGTCACTTGCCATCTTGATTCACGCTGCTCGCCTGCAATTTAACTATCTTGTCACGGAAAATCCGTGGCCATATAAGAAATTTGCGGTCGTTCTGGAAGCGGCCTCGAGATTCAATGTATTGGACACGTCACCTGAACTACAGCGGGATTTCTGTGCACTCTGGAATCGAATCGTCTGCAAAGCGCAGAACGACGACGATCAGACCCTGGCAACCTTTGTCTTGGTACCCATTCGACACATTTACATTTCACTGCATCAAAACACCGACTCCGCCCCAACACGATTCTGTGCTTCCACTAGTGGTCGGGATCAGACATTGAAGGAGCCATCCTCGTATCTGTTGTGCAACGTCCCTGGTAATCATCTGAACTCGACAGCTCATATCCACGACGACCCTGTCCCCACGACCATGGCGTGCGCCGTCCCAGATGTCCACGATAACGCGACGCCCGTCCCTTCTTTCCTTGCTAGTAGTCCACAGACGCCTTTCTCGTCCACACTAACGCCGCTTCCTGTCCATGAAGCCCTCCCAGACGCGCTGCTCGTCCCTGTTTCCTCGCTACCCGTCCATCAAGTAACCACAGAAAGTCCTCACATCCCTGCCGCTTTTCCAAAAACGGTTACTACTCACGCGATACACAGAGGCATCGACGCCTCCCCAAGAACGGCGCACCTTTCCACTTCAGAAACCTTGGCATATACCCTGCCTCCCGAGTCAAAGTCTTCAACTTTCTCACCAGATGCCATGCACGCCGCCGTCAGCCACACTGTTTCGGGAGATCTGAACGTTCCATAATTCCCTACAGGTCTGTTGTTGCTTCGGACTCCGCTGTGACCAGATCTGACCACGCATTTTCTTCGACAGAATCTAGTTCGGCCATGTTAGCCCCCATTTCTCGCAGCCCATCTTATTCTTTGCTGTCTTCTGCACCTGATATGTGTGCCATTTCTGAGGGAGAAGATTGCACAAAGGCTGCTTTGCGCAAGGAAAAGAAGAAGGGTGTTCCTTACCCGTCTTCAACGATTCACGGAGACATCATATCACTGCGGATGCCAAATCACAAGTGCCGTAACCTCAACTAATTGTCAATTTAGCCTTGCAAGTCTTTCACGTGGCTCCCTTGACGCAGAGCATAAGTTACGTGTTGATATCCTTCAGAAATACCCTCAGCATATTGCCGGTTTGATATTGTGTAACGCAACGGATTACGTATTTTATTAGGCCCTTACCACCATGTTTCTCTTATCTCTGAATTTTCTGATATATCTTATTCATATTTTGACGAGTGTGGCGAGGATATATAAGAAGCTACGAGTTAGACTAGGAAACGCGAGGAGAGAACGTGAAAACCCTGAGAAGACTCCAAGTCGGAGAATTGACGCCTTCCGGGCCGAACCTGTTTTTTTTGCTTGAGCGCCGCGCCAGACTTGACGGTTTCCTTGACTTCAACGGACCCCACCCCGCATTCATGAACCTTCAGAAACCCTCGAGCCCTGATGCAGATCTTAAGTATGGCAGCAGGTGATTAAGGAAGACGAACTGCTGTATGTTTATGCTCATTTCTCCAGCCCATTTTCGGCATAACATTTCCGCCTACCACGCACCCGAGTGCCACAATGTCGCCGAACTCCTCGAGCTCCGAAGATTTGGTCATCTGCGACAGGATATCGATGCGAATGAATGGCGACGACAAGAAAAATAAGCCTGAGCATGACGGGAATAAACGTGCAGGCTCCGGGCAGCTTCGGCTTGGTGCGCAGGTGTCTGATGACGCCTCTAACTCCAAGTGCGTTTTTTTCGCTTATCCAGTGAAACAGGTATGGACGCGGACGGAATAGGATTAAGGTGAGGTTATGTTAGTAGATAAGATAACGAGTGCGCAGGCGTGGTCTGTACAAACGGACACGCGTCTCAGTACTGCGCACACTACAGCAGAACTGGATATATTCACCTGTACAAACGGACACGCGTCTAGCGCTGGTAAGTACAGGCTTCGGGAATAGAGTAGACTAAAGAAGCTTACCTCAGTACTGCGCACACTACAGCAGAACTGAGGACTACGGTACGAATACTAAGAGTTTAAGTACTACTACTACGAAATGAGTCGAGTCGCAGACTCGATATGTTACTTAGAGACCTTCGCTGCGGTTTGCACAGCGGCAACGAGACGAGACGTAAAGTAATACTATGAAACAACGAGATACAAACTAACCTCAGTCCGACATCCGGATCTCAACTCCAACACTCCCCCTCAAACCGCGCGAAGTCCTAAGCTCGCAGCGAAATGCTTGACCTTCGGCGACGGGAGCGCTTTGGTGAGCGTGTCTGCGATCATGTCTGCAGTTGGGCAGTACACGAGCCGGAGCGTGCCATTCTCAACCACCCAACGAATAAAATGATAACGTACATCAATGTGCTTGGTGCGCGCGTGATACTGATGGTCTCGGGTCAGTGCAATTGCCGACTGGTTGTCCGAGAAAAGCGTGGTCGCATCTGTGAATGGCTCGAAGATTTCGGCGAGCAGGCTTCGGAGCCAAAGGCCCTCTTTCATGCCATGCGTCGCCGCCACGTACTCGCTTTCCGTGGTGGACAGGGAGATGATCTCCTGCTTCTTCGAGGACCAAGACACAGCGCCGCCGTCGATCAGGAATGCATACCCCGTGATCGCGCGGCGGTCCTCCGACATGCTCCCATCAGCGTCAGCGTAGCCGACCAGCGTCCGACGAGCCTCGCCGTAGGTGAGCCAAAGGTCACGCGTTCCCGCGAGATACCGGAAAACACGCTTTACAGCGTTCCAGTGTGCCATCCCGGGGTTCGCAGAGAACCTTGCCACCGTCGACACTGCGAACGCAATGTCCGGGCGTGTGGCAAGCGCGACCCAATTGAGTGCGCCAACAGCCTCGCGGTAGGGCATGTCGCGCATAACCGCGAACTCGTCCGCATCCGCTGGGGCCTGCTCAAGAGTGAGCCGAACTTGGGTGTCGAAAGGGGTAGAGACCGGCTTCGCATCCTCGAACCCATAACGGCGAAGGATGGAGTCTATGTACGAGCGCTGCGACAAATGCACAGTCCCGCCCTCCCGGTCGCGTTTGATCTCGATCCCGAGCATCCAGTGGAGCTCGCCCAAGTCGGTGACTTCAACGTGCTGACGAAGCCCGTTCTTGAAGTCGTCGATGACAGCCATGCTGCTGCCGGCAATTGTGCAGTCGTCCACATGGACGGCAACGACGATGCTCGTCCGCTGGCGCTCGTTTCCCTTGAAGAAAACGGCTTGGTCGACCTTGCACTGGGTGAAGCCGAGCGAATTGAAGATGCTGACGAATTTCTGGTACCAGCGTCGCCCAGCCTGTTTGAGGCCGTAGAGGGACTTGAGGAGGCGCAGAACGCGGCCGGTGTTGTCCTCACGAAAACCCGGCGGGTGGCGCATGTAGAGCACTTCGTCAGGCTGAAGTTCTCCATTGAGGTACACACCCTTCACGTCCACCTGATGCAGCTCCCATCCCATCCTATTCGCCAGAGCGATAATGGCTCGCGATGATGCCAGTTTCGCCACTGGAGCGAAGGTGTCGAAGTAGTCGACCCCCTCCACCTGGCTGAAACCCTGCGCAACCAAGCGCGCTTTGTACCGAACGACTCTGCCCGACGAGTCCTTCTTTGCCTTGAACACCCACTTGGAGCCGATGACATTCGCGCCGGGTGGCGAATGTTCCAGCGTCCAAGTACCGGCCTTGCGCAGAGTGGTGAGTTCTTCTTTGATAGCTCGCTCCCACTGTGGCCAGTCGGGGCGTCGTTTAGCTTCGGACAGGTTTCGTGGCTCGAGCGCCTCTGCGTCCGCGGTTTCGGCCACAAGAGCCAACTCGAATCCGGCCCAGTTCTCACGAAGCGTGGGTAAACCGGCTTCGGCCGACCACGCACCTGACGCCACGTCAACAAAGTCGACATCGTCTTCCTCAAAACCTCCAGGCAACGTCACGCCCCGAGGAATCAACGGGTCCGATGTGCGAGTGGAGGAAACTCCAGCTCCGGACTGAAGATCCCGGATCCAAGGCGACGGCTTGCGAAGGCGAGTGGAGCGAGTTCGGCGTTCGGGCTCAGGCTCGGGCTCAGGCTCAGGTTCCAACTGCTCCAGGACGGCACGAGAAGACGACGAGGACAGCGACGAAAGCGGCGACGGTGGAGACGGCGGCGCAGATGCAGGGAGTGGTGGCAGGACAGGCGGCAACGTTGAAGCAGCGGGCGGCGACGGCTCGCTCTCAGAAGAGTTGGAGGTGGGTACATCCATTTGCTCCCCCTCGAGCCGTGCAGCCGGGGCGAAGTATACGTTCCGCTCCACGCTGACCGACCGATTCGTCGGCCAATAGATCCAGTGCGCGCGAGACTCAACATCGAAGCCGAGCCAGCGCCCCTCACGAGCGCGTGGATCGAGCTTGGACCCGTCTGCGTTGTGCACCCAGACCGTCTCGCCAAACCGCTTCAAGTTCGACAGGTTGGGAGGACTCCCGTACAACGCCTGCCAGGGGGTGATCCCACCGAGCGCCCGCGTCGAAGAGTGGTTCTTCAGCCAATTCGCGTGCCGAAGTGCCTCCCCCCACATGTTTTGGGGGAGATTCGCCATGTGCAGGAGCGCGCGGACCTTCTCCCAGAGGGTCCGATTCAGACGCTCGGCAATCCCGTTCAACTGGGGGGTGTCGTGGGCGGTGAGCCTGCGCGCGGTCCCGGCGTTCGCAAGGTGTGCATTGAATTCATCACCTATGTACTCGCCGCCGCGATCTGATCGCAAGACTTTGATCGCGGTGCAGTGACCTTGGGTGATGGCCCAGGCCTCGAACCGTTTGTAGAGGGTGAGCGCGTCGCTCTTGACAGGGAGGAGGTATGCTAGGGTGAAGCGCGTCGCATCATCTGTGAAGGTGATGTAGAACCGGCGGCCACCGCGAGAAGCAACTCGGGTCGGTCCACCGACATCGGTGTGGATTTCGTCACCGAAGTGCCTTGCTTGCGGACTGACTCGGACCTTTGGAACAGGCTTCCGAATGGCGCGCACATAGAGGCACGCCTCGCAGTGCTCTTCCCGAGAATTCGGGTCAAGCGCCAGCCCGGTAACAAGACCACTCTCCACAAGCTTCCGTATGCTTTTGGGTGCGATGTGGCCCATGCGTCGATGCAGTTCCATGATGCTGACTACCTCCACAGCGTAACCTGCCTCTCCCTCGTGCGAGACACGGTAAAGTCCCCGCACCGTGCGCGCAATGCGTCCGAGACGCTCGCCGGTGTGGGACTGGATTTCGAGGTGACCGCCACTGATCGCAATGCGGTACCCAAGGCCGTCCAAGGCCCCTAGCGACACGAGTGTGTAGCCAACTGATGGTGCGTGCAGGACGTTCTCCAAGGTGAGTTCGGAGTGCCCATCGCCGTTCGGTGTGCTGACAACCATGTCCCCGGTGCCTACAGCCGGGAATTGTTGCCCATTGGCCGCCTTCAGGAAGAGCGGCGGGTCGAGCGCGCGATATGTGGTGAAATCGGCGCGGAAAGGGGAAATGTGACGCGTTGCGCCCGAGTCGTACAACTCGACACGCGCTGTTCGATCCTCCTCCACTTGCGTGATGGCAGCAGCTGCAAGCTCGCCCGATGGTGGTGCAACACTTGCCCCTGCCTCTTCGCGGTCTGGAATGGGGGACTCGACACAAAATACGTCGCCGATGAACACAGCCGACCAGCACCCATCTGGTTCGTCATCGGAATCGGCCACTACGTTTGCCGACCCAACGGGCTTGTTCTCGGATTTGGAGGTGCTCTGGTAAGCCGGCGGCTGTGTTTGCTGCTGGCTGGACTGTCCCGACGATTGGGATTGCTGATTACTGTTAGACTGTTCTTTCTTTGTGGATCGGCACTCGCGTGCCCAGTGCCCCTGCTTCCCGCAGTTATGGCACTTTCCCTTCCGTTTCTTCTTCCCGCCATCCCCTTGCGTTGCAGCCATCGCCTCATCCTGGGTGCTGTTCTGCTTCCCTTTGCCAGACGAGTTCCCGTCACGCTTGCGCCGGGCTGCCAAACGGTCAGCCTCTTCAGAAACGTGGTCGATAAGAACTTCGGGATCAATGGACTTGGTGGAAGACAGGACGCGTGCAGCGGTGAGTAGCCCCGAGGCGAACTTTGACATCTCCTCGGGGAGGGCTTTGATGATGGCTGAACGATACTCCTTTTCATTCATAGTGACGCCCACGGCCGCAAGCTCCTCGCGCTTGACACGCATTGTCCCGAGGAATTCGCGAACGTTCCCTCCGCGAGGGCAGCGCATCTCATTGAACGCGGTGAGCAAATCTGTCTCGGCATACTGGCTTTTGACGCTGAACTCGTTCTTAACTTTGTCCCAGCGGTCTTTCACAGACGTAATAGCCTTCAGACGAACAGCAGTGGAGTCGGGGAGTCGTTGGGAGAGCATGTAACGGGAGATGGTTTCATCGAGGTCCCAGGTGGCCATAGCCTTCTTCTCATCTTCGGTAGGTTTGGTAGCATCAGCAGGATCAGGACGCGGCATGGAGTCATCGAAGTGGCCCCATTTCTGATTGGCTTCCATGGCTTCCTGGAACCGCATGGAGAAGATGGCCCAGTTGGACCCGGTGGGATCGAGACGGGGAATGGATGTGGGAAGGGGATCGTTCATGGTATGTGCAGTGGTCAGGGCAGGGCCCATAACCTGAAACAGGTATGGACGCGGACGGAATAGGATTAAGGTGAGGTTATGTTAGTAGATAAGATAACGAGTGCGCAGGCGTGGTCTGTACAAACGGACACGCGTCTCAGTACTGCGCACACTACAGCAGAACTGGATATATTCACCTGTACAAACGGACACGCGTCTAGCGCTGGTAAGTACAGGCTTCGGGAATAGAGTAGACTAAAGAAGCTTACCTCAGTACTGCGCACACTACAGCAGAACTGAGGACTACGGTACGAATACTAAGAGTTTAAGTACTACTACTACGAAATGAGTCGAGTCGCAGACTCGATATGTTACTTAGAGACCTTCGCTGCGGTTTGCACAGCGGCAACGAGACGAGACGTAAAGTAATACTATGAAACAACGAGATACAAACTAACCTCAGTCCGACATCCGGATCTCAACTCCAACATCCAGCTCGTGTGCATCGCTCATAACAATTCTCACGGACGCAGAGGGGACTCACCCCATGCAGGTCGGCGTACATCGAGTTAAACATGAAGCCTCCGTGGCGCATCACAAGCGCGCCTAATTCGTCGACCAACTCAAGTGCGGATGTACCCCTGGCAGGTGTGCGGACGGGGAACTTTTGAGCAATATGGATCCACGGTGCAGTATCGAATGCAAACCCGAACGCAAGCCTGGCAAAAAGGACCGTCTGACCAACTTGCTGTCGATGCTCTTTGCTCACAGACATACTCCCCGGTCGACCTTGGCATGTGGTGCGTCTATCTCAATCTGTCCGTGTCTTTTGTCTCTCTAATAACTCCTACCTCATCAGCACGCGTCCGCGGAATGCCGAAGAGACAGAACTTGCACTCACACATTTGCATGTCACTCACGTGACCGCGTCGAGCGAGCAACTGCCTGCGACTCGAAGTGCGTTCACTCTATCCCTCTCACCTTAAATACTGTATAAGCTCACTGTCACGCGTAGTATGAGTCAGATGCAGGTATAATTCACAATGAAAGACACTGGCTTCGCTGGCACCTGAGAAGACCGCAGAAGTGGCCCTCGGATCGTCAGGCGATAGATGAGATGGAGGCGAAACGTTTCACGAAGCACATTTGTAAATGCGATCGGCACTGCAGCGCCAGAGCGTGGCCCAGTTACATTTTCTCAAAAGCCGTACCTTGGGTTGGAAACAAATCGCGTACTGTACCGTGACTGCAGGGCGGCTTTTGACGCAATATCGCGCGGCAAGGCGTGGGAACGTAATATCTCGTCCGTCCGACGCCGGGATCGATTCGGATGGCGCGGTCAGTGCGCGAAAACTATACACGTCCCCCATGCAGGATCGAGGTCCTACAGTATGCCTGCACTCCTCCCGACTCCTCGTTCGAAAGACTAAAATTCTGAACAGCACGGTCAAACCTGCTCAACAACGCAACGCAACGCACAAACAAGCGTTTCTCATGAAGAACTATGACGAGAACTCGCAACGCCGATCGCGGCCTGCACCGCCGCGTGGGGAATCTTCCGCTCTCCCATAGACTCGTCTGTACCGCCCACAGCCGGCCTCATCTTGGGCTCGTCGTCCTTTTCGCCACCGACGATCGAACGTGCGCAAGCCTCGACCACGGGGACGCCTACCTTTGGGGGTGCCGAACCTGACAAGTACGAGGCGGTGAAGAACTTCTTCTAGAGCCTGTTGAACCTCAAAGACCGCGCGTTGAGTCCGGAGCCTCGTGTGTGAGCCCTGGTGCTACCGCTGGGAAGCTATCAGCGACAACGCCAACGATGTTTCGGGGTAGCGCTGGTGGTACGGCTCGGCGGGAGTTGGCTGCAGACGAATGCGGATGCGGGCAGTGGTGAGGCAGAGGATGGGAGGGTGCGCTTCATAGTGTGTGTTAGTCGGATCCCTATACGTCTCCTTGAATGGGTTGTATTGTACTTGTCCTAAACTCTACGAGCGGCTGCTGCCTCTACGAGGCGGGCTCCGTTTTGCCGATGATGTAAGCAAGTTTTCGGTTGGCGCATCAGCATCAGACCTACAGTAAACGTCATAAGCACCAATGTCCCAAACTCCTCTTGAGACCATTAACGCATTCAACACAGGTACGACGCACTACTTTCTCACAGATCTACCTTTGCCCAGTTCTCACCTGTGCCCTCTGCCTAAATAGGTGACAACCCACCCCGGTCGGCGCAGAATCAAGCACCGCACGGTGCTTCCGACTTTGTTGATGGCTCTGGCTCGATTTTTTCAATGTATTTGGAAATGGCGACAGAAGAGGACAAGAAGATGGTTGAGAACTGGAAAGCGGATGCCGATGGCATCCTCATATTTGTGCGTCTCTAACTTCTGATCTAAGCCTCAGCTGACTCAATGATCCTAGACCGGTCTATTCTCCGCTGCTGTCGCATCCTTGATCTCAGTGTCCGTTCAGGACATTCGACCGAACCCGCAAGACACCTCAAATTTTTACCTCGCTAATATCTACCGCACAATTACCGACCCAAATGGATTCAACATTTCGAGCTCCCTCCCTACCTCCCCACCCCCATTTTCTCCACCAAACTATGCAGTCTGGGTCAACATGCTTTGGTTCCTGAGCTTGATCATCAGCCTTACTTGTGCTCTTCTCGCGACCTTGCTGCAGCAGTGGGCACGAAGATACCTTAAGTTCACGCAGCCGCGTTACAGTCTTCACAAGCGAGCACGAATCCGTGCGTTCTTTTTTGAGGGGGTTGAGAGACTTCTCCTTCCATGGACGGTCGAAATATTGCCCACACTCCTCCACACTTCCCTGTTCCTGTTCTTCACGGGCCTTGTCGTGTTCCTATCAAACGTCAATATTACGACCTACAAGTTGGTGTTATCATGGGTCGGCGTTTGCATGACCCTCTATGGATGCATCACATTGATGCCAATATTTCATCACGACAGCCCATATCACACCCCGCTCTCCTTGCCGGCGTGGCACATTGTCACTGGAGTATCATTTGTCACATTTTGTGTCCTTCAGTGGGTCGCCGATTTCCAGTGCTTTAGTGATAGCGCCTACGTTCGCTTCTGGAATTCGAAGAATAGTTACCGCAAATCCCTTGCGCAGGGCATGCAGAAGACAGCCGAGGAAACTGCTCTGAACTCACCATCGGAGATCGACGTTCGCTCCTTTATGTGGACATTCGCCAGTTTGGACGAGGATCACGAATTCGAGCGCTTTTTTGCTGGCTTGCCTGGCTTGCGCACTTCGAAATTGGTCAATTACCCTCTGCCCCGTCTCACTCTTGAACAAAAGTGGGAACTATGTCAGGCGTTGACGGGGTTGTTGGACCGCACTTTCACTTCCGATTTATTACTTACGCCCGTCAAAACTCGGCGAGCCATCTTATGCGCGAAGGCCGTTGACCCGGTATATATTCCCCATGCGTTTAGTGTCTTTGACAAGATTTTGTACAAATGCCAATATCGCGGTCCGTTAGCCACCGGAATCGTGGAGATCGTGAAAGGCTGGCCGACTGGTAATAGCTTGGAGAAAGGTACTACCTTGTATACTCAGGCCATTGCCTCGATGGTCGTCGCAAGGGTGCAACCGCGCGACAGCGCTTGGTTTATTCTCGCCTCCAATGAACTCGGTGTCCCAGAAACTGTCCTCCGAGACTACGCCGCCCATGGCGACAGCTTGTCACTTGCCATCCTGATCCACGTCGTCCGGCAGCAGTTGAGCCATTACCAGACATTGTCCTGGCCGCGATACGAGTTCTGGAAAGTTGTAGAGGCGGCTTCAAGATTCAGCGGACAAGATACGTCTTCTCATTTGCAGCGCGAGTTCTGTGCCCTCTGGAATCAAATTGTCCTCAAAGTTCAGAATGGTGACGATGAGGAGATGGCTTGCTTTATCCTTGGACTTATCCGACCCGTTCACCTAGCTCTACATCATGATTCTCCTTCAACGCCGTTTTCCGCCACCATGGATGATCGGGATAACGTTCTGGCGGAGCCGTCCTCGTATAAAGTTTGTAACGCTGCTGGCTATACTCACGACGATTCTACCTTCAAACCACACTCTCGCACTGTCCTGCATGATAACAGTACGCTGGTCCCTGATTTCGTTGCTAGTCCCGATGCGCCTTCCTCGTCAGTACCTGCACCACATCAAGTTGTAAAAAGCCCTATGGATAGACCACCGCTTGACAACTCCCGTCCAGCTCGTCGATCAACTATTCAATGCCTCCACCCCCCTGTTACCTCGCCGAATGCAGCAAGCGCAAGTGAAATACGAGACATAGGTATAACAGCGCCGCGCCCCGCTCTCGAAACTTTTACATCTGCCCCTCCGCGCTCCTCTACCTCCCCACCCGCTGCGGTTACCGTTCCCCTCCAGCAAAACCCAGACCTCCCATCTCCAGCTTCGTCTAGTCCGGCAATCGACAGTACCCTTACATCAGGTCCGCCGCTGTCCTCACACTCGCCTATAGCCCGCTCCGATCTCTCATCGCATTGTCCAGAACCTCATCGTTCGATAATTGTTACGACTACGACCGCTCCCAGCGCTTCTCCAAGTTCAACCTGTGCACGTGACCTGGGTCCTGTTACCGAGGAGCAAGTATAAGGACGCTCTTGAACCCCCCTGCGAATCGCAAAATCCAGAGAAGAGGCTAAGCCAATACTTCCTATGTCTACCACCACGATCCCGCCACACTCCGATCGGTTATTGACCTGGTGCTAGCCATTGTAGTTTATTCACTCTGGGAACTGAAGGCGGTGACGATTGTCCGGATTCAATTATATATTTAAACCATACGTTATCGTTTTACCTATGTAGCCATTCCTATATCATTGATGACTCCGCACTTGGGTTGCGGATGTACGGAGCTGTGGATGCGGTGCAAACCGTGCTACCAAGTGTGCTGGCCGTCCAGCCTTCTACAGAATAATATCCAAAGGAACGCGGACAGCGGTAAATGGCGACTATGTTGAACGCAGTTTCACATGAAATGGCCTTAGGCTGCGTCTCTACATAAACAGTGAAGTGCGCCAGCAAGTGAAGTGGAGAGAGACGGCCAGAGAGTCCTTTGGACGTTCGGTTTTCAGTGTAGGTGGAAGAGACTTGCTGTATGCGCCGCAAGATCTAGGCAAAAGGTCGACCTATGTGTTTGCGTTTCTGGACAATCGATCAGCAATAGGTTTAACAAGCGAACATATAAAGGCGAAGACTCCTTCAATTTATGTTTGTTGTGAAATGGGAGTGAGACGAAGGAGTCAATGGTTAAGCTGTTAAGACTCAGCGCTGACAGAACCACTTTCTGACATGTAACATCATCAGATAGAGACGTTTCAGCCATCAGTGAATAAGCCTCTATCGATGACGACTCAAGGGAAAGAAATTACACGTTCCAGTAAGGCGTGCCTTACGAGGTTGGCGATCTGCTCTCCCGAGTCTCCTTGAAATTTTGTGGACGCAAAGAAGAGTCGAATGGCTACGTACCTGGTCTATAAAAGCACCTTCCCGAACACACAGAGATTATGACCAATGGGATATCGTGAACGCACCTAAGCACACATTCTTAATGAGCTCTCAATATCATCCCCACGATTCGTTTGTCTCTGTATTCCTAACGTGTGTAGTCCCGTGTTTAAAAGATAGACATGCAAACGAAGTGGGAAACGTGAGGAGGGCTAGGCTTCAAGTTGAGAACTGCTTGAGGTGAGGTGAGGAGGAAACAAGCACGGAACGGAACGCGGACCGGACTGGTTGATCTTCCGCTCCGCCGCGCCTATGTGACTTTGACTGGATGATCATGAAATGCACAAGACTCTGACCCCGCCTCCGCGAACCTTCGCCCGACTCCTCCTACTTTGATGCACAACAACACGAAGAATAAGCAGAACTGCCGGTAATACCTGGAACGCGTGTTCCTCTCGAGGACTTTTTCGTTTTGTTCCGCACCCGCAGGTGTTACAATGTCGCCGAACTCCTCCAGCTCCGAAACAACAGAGCAGCGATGCGACTAAAATGACAGGGGGCGACGACAAGAAGAGGCCAGGGGCGAAGGAAGCCGGGGACGATGGGAATATGCCAGTTGGCGGTCTTCAGCCAGGCGCTCGCGTTTCCGACGACGACTTTGATTCCGAGTGCGTCTTTCCGTACTTATCCTACTTGTGTGCGTTACTCACAGTACCCGTTAGGGACCTAAGCTGCAAAACAGACAAGAGGCGAAGCGCTGTGCGCGCTAACATCTTCGTGCAGTTGACGAACGCATTTGTTGACAAGCATATGTGCGTTCTTCTTTCCTCCCTCCCTATTTTTCGGAGAAAGCTCATACTGTATCCTATCAGTTCGCATACACCGAGGAAAACGTGAAAATCCGCCACTGGCGTGCTCAGCAGCCGACCAACCCCAATTCGGACGCGGTCCCCAGAGGTACCGTTTCCACAATCTACTAGATCTTTGGTACAGGGTCGAGCGTGAGCCAGGCAAGGAGGTCGGCGTGACCATCTCGCTGTGAATGCTCACCGCTATGCCCGAGGTCAACCTGGCTTGGAGTGCGTTTCGCTCAATTTCTCCCTCGTCAATCGTACTAATTGCTACTTCTTCGTGACTAGCACACGGCTGCGGAATATCGAAGAGAAGGAAAAGAGCAAGATCGCACTCTCGCATGATCGTTCGCGTGATCACGGACCGCCTGATGATGAGGCTCTTCCCGTCACGATTCGTTGTACGGCAACATACCGTTCTCACACCTCACCAGAAACATAAACTCACTGTCACGCGTAGTATCGCCCCCCAAGTAAATGCAGATATCAATCGCTTCGCAAGACGCCGGGCATTTATACCTCCGCTGGTAGCTGAGGAGGAAGATCGCGCAAGACCCCGTGGATGGTAATTTATGAGATGGGGATAACTTAGAGCGCGTCAGGGAGGTCATGCGTAAATGCCGCCAGCACTTCAGCCTCAGTACCCAACCCATTCCCATTCGTTCAGAAGCCGGAGATGCGCATCGGCTTTGATGCGAAAGCGTGGAACGCGGTACGGGAGCGCCGGACGGCGGAATCAAAATTAGACTGCAAGGCCGATGCGTGAGAGCAGTATGCGTCTCTTGTGCGGCACCAAGGCACCAATGTACGCAATCCTCCTTATTTATTTGAAAACTTTACACTTCTGATGATCGCAGGTGACCCCTCGCCGACCCGCCAACAATCCGCACCCCGAACAAGCATGATCTACGAACTTCAACGCGCAGCATGCAGCTCACGACCCGCGTTAGATCTTCCTCATTCTCACAGACTCCGATACGTCGGTACTGCCAGTCGCTGGCCCTCGTTGGGACCTTCGGCTCGTCGTCCTTCGTGCTGCCGACGGTGGAGCGCGCCTAACAGAATATAAGGCTCTACATCAGCCTCACGCTCGGCAGCCTCAGCCTCGGGAGATGCACAAGTGCACTGACGTCGCCTATCTTCAAGAACCTGCTGAAACCACAAGACCGTCAGGCGAGCTCTGGCGCTTCGGCGTGAGCTCTGTCACCACAGATGGGAAGTTGCCAGAGACACCACAGAGGATGTTGAGAATAGTGGTGAGGATGGGAGGAGGTTTGCAGACGGATTCTGATGCAGGTAGTGCGAGTGAGACAGAGTGGCAAGTGGGAGGCACGTTCGGATTTGGCGGCACTTTGTTAGGTCCCATTGCCTATGAGAGTAGGGATATATTTGAAGTTATCGCGTACGATGCTCCTCTAGGTGATTACCATCTCATGAATAACTCAACACTATATGAACCTGTCCACTTTACGAGCAGTGTACGCGTCGCATGGTGATGATGTAAGCACGGGTGGTTACTGTAGACGTCTCACTGCACCCGCTGCTGCACCCACTTGCACGACATAAGCTACAATGTCCCAACCTCTTCATGAGAATATCGACGTGCACAACCCAGCACCCAATATAGGTACCTTTTTCTCCGCATGACTCTATCCTTGCCATTTTAACCTACACCTGCTGCCGATATAGGCGACCACCAGTACCCACCTCCTCCGGCACAGAATCAAGAACCGCGGGGAATATCCGATCACGTCGATGGCTCCGGTCCTATTTTCTCATTATATTTGGAAATGGCGACTGAAGAAGATAAGAAGATGGCTGAAAACTGGAAAGACGACGCTGATGGGATCCTCATCTTTGTGCGTCGTTGTCGTCTATTCCCAAATCCTCATTTATGCTAACTCGCCAGTCTTAGACCGGTCTATTCTCTGCTGCTGTCGCGTCTTTGATATCGGTGTCGATTCAGGACCTCCAGCAAAACCCACAGGACACCTCCAACTTCTACCTCGCGAATATGTATCAGGCTACAATTAACCCAAACGTGTCGAGCTCCCTCCCTGCTTCCCCACCCCCGTTTACTCCACCAAACTATGCTGTTTGGGTCAACGCCCTTTGGTTCTTGAGTTTGGTGATTAGCATTACATGTGCTCTACTTGCGACGTTGCTACAGCAGTGGGCCCGACGATACCTCAAGGCCACACAGCCACGTTACAGTCCACACAAGCGAGCTCGCATCCGTGCGTTATTTGCTGAAGGCGTCGACAAGTTTCTCCTTCCGTGGGCGGTTGAAGCACTGCCCGCGATGCTACATCTTTCCTTATTCTTATTCTTTGCCGGCCTAGCTGTGTTCCTGTGGAACGTTAATCTCACTATTTTCAAGTTGGTGTTGTCTTGGATCGGCCTTTGTACGGCTCTCTACGGCTGCATCACCGCTTTCCCAGTTTTTCGCCATGATAGCCCATACCACACGCCACTCTCTTTGCCGCTGTGGCACTTCGTTACGGGAATACCATTTCTCGCATTTCGAGCTCTCGAGATGATCACATACATGGATCGCTTCAGTTATGGGACCTATGACCGCTTCGAAAAATTGGCAAAACGTTATGGCAAGTTGCTTGTGCAGGGCATGCGGAAGACGGCCGAGGAAAGTGCTTTAAGCTCACCACCGGAAATGGATACTCGCGCCTTCATGTGGACGTTCGACTGCCTGGACGAAGATCACGAACTGGAGCGCTTCTTTTCCGGCTTACCCGGCTTCCGCAGCTCGAAAATGGTCAAAGATCCTCTGCCCAATCTCACACTGGACCAACAGGCGAAGCTTTTGAACACATTGATCGGATTGTTGGACCGTACTTCCTCCTCCAATTTATTGCCGGAACTGGTCAAAAATCGGCGAACTGTCATCTGTGCGAAAGCGATCGGTCCAGCAGACATTTCTCTTTCGATTCTGCAGGTTCTCCGCCGGATCGTATCCGAGGATGTGCAATCTGCCGAAATTGTACGTTTGGTAAGAGGCTGGGACAATGGCAAGGATGACGAAACTATGGTTATCCGAGCGATCGTGTCAACTGTTATCGCAAGGGCACAACGGCGCGACGATCTTTGGTTTGCTATTGCCTCCGAAGAACTGGGCGTAGTATCAGAGTCTGTCCTTCGAAATTACGCCAGGCACGGGAACAACTTGTCACTTGCCCTCTTGATTCATCTCATTCGCCAACAACTTAGCAATTTCTGGGTACAGCACTGGCCATGGTATGAGTTCTGGAACGTTCTGAAAGTAGCCTCCAAATTTGATGCACTAGATACTTCACCTGAACTGCAGCACGAGTTCTGTGCACTCTGGAATGAAGGCAGACGCGCAGACGATGGCCCAATTGCAGCGTATGTTCTCAGACCGATTCGGAACATTTATCTCACGCTCCACCTACACACTGACTCCGCCCCAACACGATTCTCCACTCTCACTGATGGTGATGATGCCATTCCGTTTACACTGTCCTCATATCCCCTATGCAACGTCCACAGTCATCGTGCAGACTTGACATCTCACATCCGTGATGGCGCTACCATTTCGCTCACTGTCCTCCATGATAACTCTGTACCGGTCCCTACTTCCCTCACCACCACTCCTGATGCACCACTCCCGTCTGTACCTGCTCCCGTTCACTTTGACGAAAATGCAGTGGACATGCCCCTCAATAATGATAGGCCCGGGTCTGTTCCGGCGTCCTCTCACCCCGCTTATCAGCCAGCTGCGGAAAACCTCGGCGATCTTGCAATTTCACCAGACCCACCGGCATCCACTGGTGCAACACTAGACATTGACACCTCTCCCAGAACAATGCCTCTTGAAACTTCAACGTCTACGGCTTCTGTCGCCCCAACAGGTGACCTCTCCCTCCAGTACAACACCGGTCTCCTGGTGCACTCCAATGCACCAGTGCTCGAAGATATACTCCCAAGAGGTATGCTGCCGGCATTGTCTCTCCCGTGGTTGATTCTGACCAATCGTCTTGCCACAATCTCAATCCTTGATAATGGCTAGAACGTCTCCAGGCACGTCTCCATGGCCGACCTCCGCACATGAGCTGGTTGCTGCTGCTGGTGATGAGGGTAGCACCAAGGCTAGTTCGCGCGAGGATCATCATAAGGATGCTCTTGATATCCCTCCAATTGATCGTGCAAGTGGGGCAAGCACTATGGCCATCGTTGACGTGCTTCCACAGCTCCCGCCACTGCCGTCGGTTACTGACAAAGCTATCGCAAGTCTTTCACCGCAGGAATTTGATGCCGAAAATACAAGAGATTCTCCTCCTAGAACTTTGCATGGTCGGGATGACGCCATGTAACGCACCCCTCGGTCTATAGATGCGGCGATCGAGTATATATATAGGCTCTCGACATCACTATTCCATTCGTTTCTTATCTTCTGATATATATGCTGCAACCATGTCCTCCCTGGGCTCGATACGTACATTAATTAGCCTCTCGATTACTAAGTTCGATGTATATACTCAATATCCTATTTCGGAAAATGTTCATGTTACCTTTCGTCTCGAACTGTCCTTGCTGCACCCCACCCCTAACACGTCACATGACATCACGTGACTCAAAATTTGAGCATTAACGTGTCATCAATTGGTTATTTAGCTTTGTTATGTGACATGTCACGTCACAAGTGTAGATATTAAAATATTTTTCATATCTTTTGATTAGTAAATGATGTGCCTAGGTCACGTGATCTTGTAAACGGAAAATGACAGTACACAATGTACTCAACAAATTCAATTCCCACACATGTTCCCACCTACCCGATGCTACCTCTCACAACACCTGACTTTGCCGTGCCACCCAAGAACCATTGCAATCAGTAACTTGGCATGAGTAATATACTCAGTGACTTTTTTTGTTAACCAGGGCGTTGCAGGGGCATTGTGCATGGTGTGCATTCCGCATGGGGCGTGCAAGCACTAATATGGTAACAGGGCACTTGATTGGGCCGCCTCGTGTGTGGGAACTCGTCAGTTGTTAGATTTGACTAAGTCCCCACCACCTTCCTTCCTGGTACGCCTCACCCACCTCCACCGCCGTCTCAACCTCTTACCACTTTGAAGTGGTTCAACTAGGCGAGCAGTGATGAGACCGAGAAGTAGAGACAGCAGGTGAGTTGCCAACTCGGTGTTTCTCATCACCCTCGGCTTAACCCTTGCCGGCCCACATCTCGTCACCGATGCCCTACAGGATGCATATTCACGGAACGTCTCAAGGTGTGCCTCCCTGTTGCTAAGGAGTTCTCTGGGCTGACAGGTGAATGTTGACTTTGTCGATCTCGCACGACTTTGGGAGTTGCATTCGCCACCATGATATCGTGGGCCATCTTCAAGTGGGACACGCCCAACCCTTTCCGTATGTGACTATCCCTTCATCCCTTCTTTTTTCAATGTTTCTGCAGACGATCGTCCGGCATCCCGAGGGGCTTTCCGCCCTCAAGCGTGCTCTTCCCTGGGCAGACTTGGCTGTGTTCCTTATGCGTGCCCTGCACGTACCTCAGTGACGGTTGCCTCATGGAGATGTTGGACGAGTGCAACGCCCCAGCAGACGGCATGTGGGAGACGATGACAACGACAAGGCTGGTCGACCGAACTGACCGACCCTCACATGGCGGCAAGCCTTGTGGGCCAGCATTAGAGTTGCCAAGTTCGTCCCCGGGTTTGAATGGGATGGAAAGAAAACGTGGTGGGTTGACGGGGCGCTCGCGCAGAAAGTGCGCGTGCGGGAGGAGGAAAGTCGCCAAGCCCGCGAAGAGGAGGAGCGCAGACAGCTGGGACGACGCCGCGTCGACGTGGAGGGCGACGAGTTGATGGACTTCGAAGAGGACACCACCGACACCCTCTCGTCTGGCAGCGAGAACGATGAGGACGATCCAGAGGAAATTAGAGAGTTGAAGGTATGTCATCTCATGCGTGGTTGATGTGAAGTTGTATTACTTCCTCCTCGATATAGGCTCGCCACCGCCACTTGATGGGTCTCCTGCAGTCTTCCAGTTCAACGTCACACGCAAACTCACACCCTCGATGGTCACGGCTCCATGTGTGGCGACACAGAATGCCGCTGCTCATTCTGGCTTGCAGCTCGTGCCTGGATACACCGCCCTTGTGCTGGACACTAACATTCCCCTTTCTTCCTTGGCTATGGTCACGAAACTTGTCGAGAGCCCTTCATGGACTGTCGCTGTTCCTCTTCTGGCAATCATGGAGCTTGACGGCCTCACTTCGAACCAAACACCGCTCGGCGAGGCTGCCAAGGCTGCGATCGTGTTCGTTGTTGGCCATATCTGCTCGCTCGCCGATGCACTCAAAGTGCGAACATCTCAGGCTTGTGGCAACTACCTCTCTTCATTAACTATCTGTAGTGAACTAGTGGACTTTGATGATCCTGACTTTTGGGAGCACAACATGGACGATCTGATTCTCAAGGCAGCGATATGGCAAGACGAGCACTGGGTTGACCACTCCACCTTCCTGAAGGTCGAGCAAGCGCACGAAAGGTACAGCAAAAGTCGTACTGCTGAGCCTCAACCGAAATCGTGCGTCCCATTTTCCTCTGACTGTCACTGCGGTTGTCTGACCTTCCTTTCTTTCACTAGTCCGTCTCAAAGCATGTGTGCGACACCTAGACGCTGCAAGTGAAAAGGAACTCGCTTTTCTGTTAGCTGCGACAAACGGACAGTGATGCGATCATTATCCACCCAGCCAATCGCTCTGGCTTCTTTTGTCTTACCTATTTCATGTAACGAACTCCCCTTGTTTTTATTATGTGCGAGCCATGTTCTCAGTCTGTACCCTCAAACTCTGGTATATATTTCCGACTGAAAAGAAGCTGGGTAATGTGCGACGTGTGAGTAGGGGAATACAACGAGGCGAAGAAGATTACTATATTACTCAAACAATCGAACATGTGTTTCATGTGCCGTGATTGCATGACAGACAAGCTCGATAAAACAGTGCGTTTGCTGTTGACCTCTCCCATGTTGATGGGGACGCTGCTCGACTCGAATTCTGTTGCCTTTCACGACTGAGGCAATTCTCTGCAAACCTGATGAACCCAGCACCATCCTTCTCCAACATTGTCAAAAACTGCGGGTCTTGAAATTTGACTTGATACTCGAGGCCGTCGCAAAATTCTCGGATCATGCATATGTAATTTTCCATCTTCTCCTTCACTGCTTTTTTCTCACCTTCGCCCACTCTCTCCTCTGTATCGACCAGCTCGTCTTCGTCTTCGATGTCGTCTTCAAGTTCATATCCAGCCAGATTCTGCCGATTGTAGACCTCTCCAGCACCATCACCCTTTGCCGCTGCTGGATGGTCCAAGTCAGGCTCTTTTGCGTCCATGGCTGTCGTGAGGGGCTTGAGGGAAGGGTGAGACCAGAATGGTAAGGAGCGATTCCGTGTTACTTCGAGGAAAAACCGAGGATCGACTGGCTGAAACTGCTGGACAAGGTGCTTGCACAACAGGAATCGACTGACGACAAACCGCAGGCAGGTGCATATGAAACGTTGGGTGTCTGGATGGTATTTCTCATTTAATGGCATTGTGATCTCCGTCCTCATCGCTTTCATCCATTCAGCCTTGAAATCTTTCCTCCACTTCGGGAGTTCGCGGAAGTGGCCAATGTCGGTCAACATTACTTCAAGCTTTCTGTAATATGTTGGTGCAAGCTTTGTAACCAAGACCCATGCGAGAAGGTCAAGGCGGGGCAAACTGAAGTGATGGAGGAAGTCCTCCTTCACGCGCCGCCAACTACATGATTGTAAGTAAGTTATTCGCTATTACGAACTGATTTACTCACTGTCCCTCAACTAACATGGTTGTTTTTAGGCACGGTACTTCTTTTGGATTACCGCTGCGTGCCCACAACTCCCACCTTCCACATCGGTACCAGTTCTCCCATAGGTAGGCCCAAAGGTTTGGTAAGTCGTGCAGGACACAAAACTCATATATTTGCTTCACAGCCCAGGCCTTGATACCCTCGGGCGTTGGTGCAGAATACCCAGGAATGAGAGGATGTGCGCAGAAGTGTTGCTCCATCATTTCGATGATGGTATCACGGTGTTCGAGTGGGCAAAAGGTATGTCATACCATTGTCAGATCTTGCTTGGGGTCAGGCTCATCCTCAGTTACTGGACTGGAATTAGGAATCGTTGACGGGGCAGGGATTTGGATGGTAAGTTTAGTGTCCAATGAATGTGTAGACTCCGATGCACTGGGGTGACCGCTGGCAAGTGTCGGCATGCTTGTGTTGCCCTGCGTGCTCTTGACAGTTTGGCTGGACTGTGTGCCGTGTGCTGTTGGGATTCGGATTTTGATAGAGTTTGGGTCGTCACTGGTGGGCGGCATCATCTTTGTGTTCTTCCCTTGTGGTCCTTGCTCACAGATCTCCCCAGGAACACATCCCTCGCTGTCATTCGGATCCGCGCGACCATGAGGCTTGAAGGAAACATTTATGAATGCATATTCATGAGAAGCCCGCTGAGCGTTGTATGACGAGGTAGGTAAATTTCCTTTGAGCCGTCTTCTAAGTGCCTCGCGCTGATGCCACCAACAGAGTTGATGCTTTGCCTCAGGCCAAACTTGACGACTTGCACCAATTTCCGCCATATCCTTGTCGGTGTGGACAAACCTCGGGACAATACTGTATTCGCGGCGCAGGACGGCTGCCCAGGCTGCTAATGCTTTGGTATGTTTTCTGTCTTCAATTGAGGTGGCTGTTGTTAAGAGGCAGTAGGACAGGGGGAAGCCGGCATTGTCATATTCCCCAAGGATGGTGTACAGCTCTAGGTGGCGAGAGTTCGTATTATCTACATTTTCTTTAGTCAGTGCTGTATATCTGATGCTTGGAAAGTCTCCCACACTCACAGGTGGCGTCGATTCCGATTTCGACAATCTTTCCCTGTAATGGCGACACAACCCCCTTCAGTACCCACGCGACTTGCTCCATGCCCTCCATTCCTGGCAGATCGAGAAGGGCCACGTCGGACTCAAGTTCATGTAGAAGGAGTTTGACAGAAGGTAACTGGTCTTTACTGTGCTTCCAGAGCGTCTCACTCATTGTTGTCCAGGCTGTGTGAACCTGGTTTGCGGTAATCGATGGGTAGGCTTGCAACACTTTTTTTGCGACTTCATGGGGGGAACACCACTCTAGGTTTTCTCGAATCAGCGCCGCAGCTTCAGGGGGTAAGGAGACATCGTAATAAGGTGGATGCTTTGCATGGTGTTCTAGCCAGATGGTAACTTTGTAAGTTTTTTCTTCATTTCTTGTATTTGCATGATACGAGACATTCAACTTGCTTTTACAGTCATACCGGTGCATCCCAAGTGTGTCTCGATGTTTTGCACCTTCCTTCTGGCTTGGTCGTGACTTGTACTTCCAGTTTTGGTCCTGGCAACACCAGTACCGGGCTTTATGGCCATTCCCTAATGGTTGACTGTCTTTCATTCTGTTTACGTGCATTATTTTTTTGGTTTTGTTATTTGGAGGACCTCTTACCTGAAGCGGTAACCAGTGACTTGCCAGATTTCATGTGCAGCGGCGCTGACATGATCACTATGAGACATCAATGGATCTGCCGGTAAGTCATAGCATGCATGAAATAAAATGTTATCCTTTGTTCTGAAGACCCTTTTCAGCTGTGTCATCATCGCGTTTTTGTCCTTAAACTTAATGGCAACAATTTCCTGGAGGATTTCGTCAGGTAAGTGTCCTTTTAGAAACCCAAAAGTAAATCTACTTACCTTGTTCTGTAGCCCCATATTGCTTTCTTCCTCAAGATGACCACTGTTTGAAGCTACAGGTGGAGCACGGCTTTGCCCTTCATCAGTCTGTTCTCGTTTCCGCTTCTTCTGCATACCAAGCCTACAAACTTTTCGGCATTTTTCACAGCGCTTGAACTCATCATCGGGCAGTGTGGCCCTGCACTTTTTCTGGGAACAACGGTTCCCAGGTGGTGCAGCGAAGTCAGGATTTGTGAGAGGTAGCATCGGGTAGGTGAGAACATGCGTGGGAATCGAAGTTGTTGAGTATATTGTGTACTGTCATTTTCCGTTTACAAGATCACATGACCTAGGCACATCATTTACTAATCAAAAGATATGAAATATTTTAATATCTACACTTGTGACGTGACATGTCACATAACAAAGCTAAATAACCAATTGGTGACGCGTTAATGCTCAAATTTTGAGTCACGTGATGTCATGTGACGTGTTAGGGGTGGGGTGCAGCTGGGCCAGTTTTCGTCTCGCGTTAGTCTGCGTCTGCGTTCCCCTTGGGACGACATCTAGTAAGTTAAGTGTTAAGTTAGTGAGGTACGGTAACGTGATCCCACCTGACCGTGACCGAGAAAGAGGCCGAAACGGTGCCTTACCTGAAAGAGTCATCGGTTCACTCGTTCATCAAAACACGCGTCTCAAATACCTTATACCTCCAGTCAAACGCCCTTAATTCTACACTCGAGGCCGCCACAAGTGCGTCGCGAGTGCTATGCGTCCATTTTATCCTCCTCTGTCCTTACCACAGCTCCTCGCAGATGACCAGCCGCATCCACTGAGTCGCTTCCTACAACCTCCAGGCTTTCCATGGTACAATCATCCAGTTAGGCCCAGGAACGATCACACACAACACCTCTGGCGCGCTCACCATCGTTGCGTGCACGAACGCAGATCAAATGCCGACCTCTGGGATGAGTGGCACGGTGAAGGAGAAGGGAGTCGGATGGGAGACGTGCACCGACCGGATTCTGCAGATACGGCACAAAGTACGTATCACTTCGTAGACTTGCCCTCTTTCGTTTCTCAATTTCATGGCGTATTCGGTTGCAAATGGCTCAAGCATTATTCACATGACACCGCGACCGACAACACTCACAGTCCCACGTCAATACGCGCACCATGTCCTATTTACTCTTCCTGCCCCTGTTCCCCACGGCGTGCTCGATACCCTGGGGCGCCGGTATATATCACATTCGTTCGCAGACGGAACACAGTCGGCCGCACGTCGTTATACTCACGGGAGGGATAGCCAGGGATCGATCGTGGTTTCTACGCGACGGCTTCTACGCGAAAGCATGGAGCGAGACTTGGGGAGGGTGATCTGTTCTTCGATTCCAGAATCAACTCGGATGGCGAGACCAGTGGACGAGGGTTATATGCGTCCCTCGTGCAGGACCCGGGCCCCGATGTACGTTCCTTCCCTCTACTTCTTCCTTACTCGAGAACACTAATCTTTTCAATTGCGGCCCAGAACGCGCGGCGGGCCGATCGCGACATGTGCGGCATCTTCCGTACTCCCACCGATGCCATCCGTAGCGCCGGTCGCTGGCCTCATCGGGCCCTTGGGTTCGTCGTCCTTCTCGCTTCCGACGGTCGAGCGTGCGCAGCGGGGATGGAGGGCAGGAGTACGGGCGCACAGACGTCGTCTATTCTCAGGAGCGCGCCGAGCCCGACGCAGCACTGGGGTGCTGCAGAACTTATACTCCAAGAGCTTACTAAATCCCAAAGACCGCGCAGCGGGCGGGCCCTCGTACCTCGGCGGTGGGCCCTGATGCCAGTTGCGGTGATGCGACAGCTACTGTGACCGGGAAGCTGGCGGCGGCAGGCCGAGGACATCGAGTGGTAGCGTTGTGGTCACATTGCGGGATACACTCGACCTCGACCCCATCGTTTTTGGATAGTCGGGCTGGGATCGCGTTTCTGCAGGATGACTTTGTACTGTCGGCCGCGGTCCCGGCCCTTGGGTTCGTCGTTCTTCTTTCTGCCGAAGGTCGAGCGTGCCGATCAACAATGGAAGCTATCGGCACCCGCGTCACGTTCGTTGGCCTCGGCCTTGGAAGATGTGCGAGAGCCCCGAGGTCGCCTATCCTCTCCGTCAAACTTCTTCAAGAACCTGCTGACCGTGTTGCAGGCTCCGGAACGTTAAAGGGTGGTGGTGGTGGTGAGAGTGGGGTGGGGTTCATAGACTGATCTTGATGTAGGCAATGCCAGTAGGTCAGAAGATGTCTGATAAGATGCGTGTTCGGATTTGGTGACTCCTAGTTAGGCTGCTATCCGCCTATTTGCCTTTTAGAGTAATGACGTTGAGTCATAGTGTACGACTGTGCTCTTCTAAGTTAGGTGATTCCTGCCGTGTCATGAACCACTGGGTGCTGTATGTATCTGTCCCGAAGTTTGACTTTTTTCCCGAAGTTTGACTTACGAGTCGCAGTGATGTTGTAAGTGGCAGCGTGGGTAAGTTACTCGCGAGCGTCAGTCACTCGCTCGTACCTCTGTGTTGCCTCATTGCACCCACTGCTACAACCACTGACACGACATTAGCTACAATGTCCCAAGGTCCTCATGAGAATATCGACATAAACAACACAGCTACTAATAGAGGTGCCTTTTCTCCCCCGTTGACTCTACTCTCGCCATTCTAACCACAACCCACCCAAGAGCCTACCCCTGCCGTCGAAATAGGCGACCACCAGAACCCACCTCGTTCGGCGCAAAATCAAGAACCGCAGGGAATGTCTGACTTTGTAGATGGCTCCGGACCTATCTTCTCAATGTATTTGGAAATGGCGACCGAAGAAGACAAGAAGATGGCGGATAGCTGGAAAGACGATGCTGATGGGATCCTTATCTTCGTGCGTTGTTAGCTTCTATTCCTAAAGTCTCATTTACGCTAACTCAACGGCAATAGACTGGATTATTCTCCGCTGCTGTCGCGTCGTTGATCTCAGTGTCCATTCAGGACCTCCAGCAGAACCCGCAGGACACCTCTAACTTCTACCTCGCGAATACTTATCAGGCTATGATCAACCCAAATAGCTTGAATTCCCTCCCCACTTCACCGCCCCCATTCGCTCCACCAAACTACGCAGTTTGGGTCAATACGCTTTGGTTCCTGAGCTTGGTCATCAGCATTACCTGTGCTCTACTCGCGACATTGCTGCAGCAGTGGGCACGACAATACCTCAAGGTTACCCAGCCACGCTACAGTCCACACAAACGAGCTCGCATCCGCGCATTCTTTGCTGAAGGCGTCGATAAGTTCCTCCTCCCGTGGGCGGTTGAAGCCTTGCCGGCGATGCTACATCTTTCCCTGTTCCTGTTCTTTGCCGGCCTGGCTGTGTTTCTATGGAACGTCAATCTCACCATTTTCAAGTTGGTGTTGTCATGGGTTGGCCTTTGCACGGCTCTGTATGGATGCATCTCGTTCGTCCCAGTCTTTTGCCATGATAGCCCATACCACACGCCACTCTCTTTGCCAGCGTGGCACTTCATTATGGGAATGCGATTTCTCACGTTTCGAGCTCTTGAAGGGCTCACATCCTCGGATTATTTCGGTTACGAAACCTATATTCACTTTTTAAACTTGGCTGAACGTTGTGGCGAATCGATTTTGCAGGGAATGCGTAAGATAGCCGAGGAAACTGCTTTACACTCAACGCCGGAGATCGATACTCGTGCCTTCATGTGGACGTTCGATTGTTTGGACGAAGATCACGAACTGGAGCGATTCTTTGCCGGGTTGCCTGGCTTCCGCGGTTCTAAAGTGGTCAAAGATCCCCTGCCCGGTCTCACTTCGGAACAACAGGGGAAACTTTTGAGCGCTTCGATTGGATTGTTGGACCGTGCTTTCTCTTCCGATTTATTGCCTGAACCCATCAAAACTCGGAGAACTGTCATCTGTCGGAAAGCGATCAGCCCAGCAGACATTCCTCAAGCGATCCACTGGGCTCTCAACCAAATTGGAGCCGAAGACAAATATGGGCAAGTACAATCTACTGAAATTATGCGTTTTGCGAGAGGCTGGGACGATGGCAGGGATGTGCAAACCACGACAATTATCCGAGCCATACTTTCGAGTGTTGTCGCAAAGGCACAACAGCGCGATGACCAGTGGTTTGCCATGGCCTCTGATGAAATGGGTGTGCAAGAATCTGTCCTCCGAGATCACGCCACGCACGGGAACGACTTGTCGCTTGCCATCTTGAACCACCTCATTCGCCGACAATTCAGCAATTTCCAGGAACGGCACTGGCCAATTCACGGGTTCTCGTTGGTTCTAAAAACAGCCTCCAAATTCGATGTGTTGGATACGTCACCTGAGCTGCAGCATGAGTTTTGTGCACTTTGGAATGAAGTCGTCCGCGCAGCCGATAGGTGGACCTCCTTGTCGATTCTTAGACTGATTCGCAATATTTATCTCACACTCCATCTACTCACCGATTCCGCTCCAACAGCATTCGACGCTTCCACTGATGACGATCGTCCTTATACCGTACTCATCAGACGGCCACGGAAAGCGTCCGCGATTATGCCACTTCACCGGATCCAGCTGCCTCTGGTGCAGCACGAGACGACCCCTCTTCTCGAACAATTCCCTCCCTTACTCTTGAAGCTTCGACATCTACACCTTCTGTCCTCCTACCCATCGCAGTTTCCCTCCTGGACAACACAGGCCATCTGGTGCATTCCGGTACACCAGAGATCACTTCCTCAGCTCTTCCTGAAGTGGTGCTCGGTGATATTATAGGTCCGTCCCTATTGACCTCTCGTCTTCTTTCCCGGAGACTCATTGCGCCACACTAGCTGACGTCTCTTTAGGTACTTCACCATTGCCAGCCTCTGCGCCTGGTCTGGATACTGCTCAAGGTGGCACGAAGGCTGGTTCGCGCGAGGACAAGGACACAATTAATTCCCCTTCAGATGATCGCGTTATCCAGGAAAACACTACACCTATCCTGGATCTCCCATCGCAAACTCCAAGCCCGCCGGCGCCGCCATCAGCTGCTGATATAGCCGCTGTTGGTCCCTCACAGCCGGAATGAACATTCTCCTCGCCCGTCGCACAACCAACACGATATTTTGCGACGCGCCCATCGGTCTATAGCTGTAGCGGACGAGTATATGTATATCCTTACTGAGGCGCTCGACATCACCATTCCAATAATTCTCGATTTGTTTCTCATCTTCTGATATAGATGTTATCATATTGCATGATGCGAATACATGACAATGAGCTGGCGTAAATCCCTTATCCCCTACAACATCAAAGCATATGATCCCGCGAAGTAAAGGGTACGGAAAGGATTGAGCAGAGTGGAAGCTTACTGCCACAGCTCAGCGCTCGACTTGAGCGGCAGTCGCCTGCAGGCAGGTGACCGCTTGCGTGTTGCGGTCCTGCCCGATGTTGCGGAATCCGAAGTTGGTTGGGGTAAGCAGGCGTATTTTGCGCGTGACAGAACTAGCCGGCGTCCAGATACTTTCTTTCGTTATTTATATGCGAGCCATGCGTTGAGGAAAGCAAAACACGTACCGGTGGTTCCTGCGTGCGCATTGCGGAAGGCGTGCAGGTTGTCCAGCCTGCTATTTAGGAGTATCCAGAGAAACAAGAAAAGCGCTGACACTCGAGTAGCGGGAACCAGCTGAGGTCAGAGCTTAAAGAGGGCCAAAGTCTAATATGGTTGGATCGGACAAGGCTGCGACAAATGCATGGAACGGCAGGCTTTTGTCGTCTGCGATGCGGAGTATAGGGTGTGCGAGCGCGCGAGTTTGTGATGTCGTCGTGGGGAGAGCGAAACGGGTCAGCAGGTAATGCAGAAAGAGAGGCAGACGACGTATGGCTGACCCGTGAACAAGGTGCAATTGGTTAGAAGTTGCCTTGGCATGTAGCAGAGGGAAGTGGTCCATACCAAGAGCGCATACAGGTGACCCCAATCATAGTCCACGTCTTTGTCCGCTATACGCTATGCGGCCTCCAGCAACTTAACCTACTAGTAGCTGGGGCCTAGAATGCCAGAGAGCTCAGCGCATGGGTGCACGACATTAAGAGGTAGCACGGAGTGGGCACAGTAGCGAGGTCGGTGTTTTGGTTGAATTATGGCGTGAGTACGCGTGGAAACGGTACACGCATGGAAACCATGGATCGTAAGGTGGATGAAGAAAAGGTAGAAGGTACATACGGTCTAACTGCTCCGATGTCCAATATTCAATCGCCGCGTTGGAAAAGAGGGATGTTGGATGTGGGCAAGTGCAGGGAAGAGTCCCTCGGATGGGGCCGTTTTGTACTCGATATCCGATACCTGGATTCTCATATGGACCAAAACATGAGAAAAGCAAGACGTGGAGGGTAATTTCCGGCAGGATAAAGGCTGTTTGTGCAACAACTGACACTTCCATCTCGGAAAAAGTACCACGTGGGAGTATCCTAAGATCGTATAGAGAGATTCCAAAAAAGGATCTTCGAGTCATTGGGGGTCTCAAAGGAGTTCGCACATGAGGATAGTACGATGGCCGTTGCATGGGAAAGGCACATTCGTTTCCAGTTGGAGGACGTGGATGAGGCGTCGCGCAGTGACTGGATCCTCGAATCTCCAGGCGATTGGTTCAGATGTGGTGTGGGGTGCACCTGTCTAAATGCAGGTACAGGAGGTGTGTAGGCTATTGAACGCGCCTGTCAGTGACAAGGGAGCTGAAGCACGTACCTCGGTGCCCCTTTGTGCCCAAGCTACCAGCTCGTTACAAGGTTCGATCGTGTCTGCGTTAACGGATTCTTCGTCACTGACAGAGAGCAGCATAGTCACTTTGAAAGAGTCCGGGCCCAAGAAGAGGGGTCATTGAATAGACAGTGTCATTACCGGTGGGCAGCATCGGGAGAGGGTGCTGTACTTCTACTCAGATCTACACTCAGAGACAAGCGACTGACAAGCGCGGATGGCGCTTTCCGTTGCCTTCCGTGCCTGGCCTGTTTCGGCCGACGACTGGCGTGAGTCAGTTCACCTGACGCATATCCCAAAGAAGGCACCTTAATTTCTTTGTCTTCCCTACGCTCTACACCAGCAAATATTGTCCTCATACTCGGCCAGCATTCAACTGGAAAGAGCACTCTCGTGTCTGCTCTTCTCCAAAAACCACCAATGAGCCACGCACAGACTGTGCAGTAGGATACGATGATCCGATGTTCGCTATGAGGGTAAAGAAGGTCTTTCGTCCATTTGACCCTCATAGATGCGACCTTGACCCCATTAACACATGCACATCATGTCATGGACATTGTTGCTCAATTATCCGTAGACTCCGTCCCGTCTTTGGCACCTTCATACACCGCCGTCGTGCCGCATATCAGCATACCCCCGTCGTTATCGTGCCGTACTGGACACGACCGTGGACCTTCCTCGAGAGAGTTGCGCACCTGCCTCGCCTGGATCGAGCGTTAGGTCCAAGGCGACGGTGCACGCGAGCTCGAAGTCATCCGGGAAGAGCATCGCGAGAGCCTGTATGTCGATTTAATCCTCATTCTCGTCACCTCAGTCCTGATCATTGGACCCCAAGGCAGGCGCACCATCAACATTATACCGATCCATCTGCCGAGCCGCTCCTTGCAACATACAGCGCTCTCCAAGGCACAATACTCCCATTAGGACCAGGAACGTTCATGCGCGACACCACCAGCGTTCCCATCCTCGCCACCCGAAAGCAAATTTGATCGACGACAATATTGACTCGGCGCCAGTGCGTCCGGGATGGGTGGTATAGTGGAGGGAATGAGAGGCGAATGAGAGGAGCGCAGCGACGGTGTCTTGCAGATACCGCGCACAATTTGCTTTGAAATGTACGTGTCGCTTCACATTCTCCTTCGTTTGTTTCTCACCCTCATGTGGCAGGACGGTGCAAGCCTCTTTTACGCTACACCACTGCAGACGACACTCAACGTTACAGGCCTGCGCTAACACGCACTCCAAGTCCTATTTGTACCCCCAGCCCCTTCCCCCGACGCCGCGCTCGACAGCACTGCGGCACCAGTGCGCAATCCATTCCATTCCGTCTACAAACCGAATACACTCGATCATGACCGCATCGTCGTGCCAGCGGGTTGGGATAGTTTAGGAAAGATCGTGGCATTGCGCGACGGCTTCGACGCGAAAGCGTGAGGCGAAACATGGGAGCCCAATCTTTCGTCCGACGCCGGAATCGACTCGGAAAACAACGACGGCGCGCGAAAAATGTATGTGTCCCTCGTGCAAGACCAAAACTCCACAGTACGTACTGAGTTACCTCCCGACCCTCCTCACGCGTAAACACGCAGCCGACCCCACTCCCACCCCTCAACAACCCAACCCCAGAACAAGCGTATTTCGCGAAGAACTACGACGAGAACCCGCGCCACGCCGATCGCAACCCGTGCGGTATTTTCCACACTCCCGCCGACGCATCCGCCGCACCAGCCGCGGCCTCGTTGGGACCTTAGGCTCATCACCTTCTCGCCTCCGACGGTCGAGTGCGCGCCAGCAGAGATGAAGAGCAGCAGTGACGCTAAGCTTGGCGGTCTCGGGAGACGCGCGGCCGCACCAACGTCGCCTATACCCGGGAGCGTGGCAAGTCCGTGCAGCATGAGGTGCTGCAGAATTTCTTGAAGTGTTCGTTGAATCCTAAAGACCGCACGGCGAGTCCTACTACATCGGCGGTGAGCCCTGGTGCGGGATCTACTGCGGCTGCTGTGAGTGGGAGTGGGAGGTCGGCGGTGACGTGGCCGAGGATGTCGAGTGTAGTGCTGGGGCCGTGCGAGTGGAAGCGGAGGTTCGCAGACAGGTCCTGATGCAGGGAGTGGGGCATAAAATGGGTAGGATGCTTTTTGACAGTGGTGTCCGTTGCAGTAGAATCGTGATGCCGTCGAAATCATTGTATAGTACATGGTATAGCCCAAAGTATGGCCACGCCCTGCCCGGCGCCCGGCGCCACGTTCAAACGAACAACGAGGCTGATGAGGCACAGCCTTCAAGTTAGCCTGAGTATTGTACCTCATTGCACTCCGCTACAATGTCCCAACCTCTTCATGAGAATATCGACGTACAAAACCCAGCACCTATTACAGGTAATTCCTCTTCCTCGTGACTCCTCGCCATTCTGACCTAGTCTGCTGCTGAAATAGGCGACTCTCAGTACCCACCTCGTTCGGCGCAGAACCAAGAATCGAGGGGAATATCTGATCACGTCGATGGCTCCGGACCTATTTTCTCACTATATTTGGAAATGGCGACTGAAGAAGACAAGAAAATGGCCGAAAACTGGAAAGACGATGCTGATGGGATCCTCATTTTTGTGCGTCGTTATCTTCTATTCCTCCTTGTTTACGCTAACCCACGAGTCATAGACTGGATTGTTCTCTGCTGCGGTCGCGTCGTTGATCTCTGTGTCCATTCAGGACGTGCAGCAAAACCCGCAGGACACCTCCAATTTCTACCTCGCTAATATGTACCAAGCCACGATTAACCCGAATGGATCGAGTTCGCTCCCCACTTCACCACCCCCATTCACTCCACCAAACTACGCCATTTGGGTCAATGCGCTCTGGTTCCTGAGCTTGGTCATCAGCATTACATGCGCTCTACTCGCGACCTTGCTACAGCAGTGGGCACGACGTTACCTCAAGGTCACCCAGCCACGTTACAGCCCACACAAGAGAGCACGCATTCGGGCATTCTTTGCTGAAGGTGTCGACAAGTTTCTCCTTCCGTGGGCAGTTGAAGCACTGCCCACGATGTTGCATCTTTCACTATTCCTGTTCTTTGCCGGTCTAGCTGTCTTTCTGTGGAACGTCAATCTCACAATTTTCAAGCTGGTCCTGTCGTGGGTCGGCCTTTGCGTGGCCCTCTACGGCTGCATCACATTCATCCCAGTTTTTCGCCATGATAGCCCATACCACACGCCAATCTCACTTCCGGTGTGGCACTTTGTTACAGGAGTACCGTTTCTCACATTTCAAGCTCTTGCGTGGATCACATTATCCTTCGATTACTTCAGTGGTGAAACCTATGACCGCTTTTTGAACTTGGCTCAATGTTATGGCAAATTACTTCTGCAGGGCATGCGGAAGACAGCCGAGGAAACTGCTTTCAATTCACCTTCGGAGATCGATACTCGCGCCTTTCTGTGGACATTCGACAGTTTGGACGAAGATCACGAACTTGAGCGCTTCTTTGCTGGCTTACCTGGCTTCCGCGGCTCGAAAATGGTCAAAGATCCTCTGCCCGGTCTCAGAAAGGAACAACAGGAAAAGATTTTAGACGCTTTGATCGGATTGTCGGACCGCACTTCCTCCGCCGATTTATTGCCGGAATTGGTCAAAATTCGGAGAACTGTCATCTGTGAGAGAGCGATTGGTCCAGCGGATATTCCTGACGCAATCCGGCCAGTTCTCTTCAGAATCTTATCCCAACACCGAGATGGGCCGGTGCAATCTGCCGATATTGCACGTTTGGTGAGAGGCTGGGACAATGGCAAGGAGACTATGATTGTGCAAGCCGTAGTTTCAAGTGTTGTTGCAAGGGCACAACGGCGTGATGAGCTTTGGTTTGCTATGGCCGTAGATGAAATGGGTGTCCCAGAATCTGTCCTCCGAACTCACGCCACGCATGGGAAGAACTTGTCACTTGCTGTCTTGATTCACGTCGTTCGCAAACAATTCACCCTTTTCCAGGAGCGGCACTGGCCGTATACCACCTTCTCGACAGTTCTATTTGCAGCCTCCGAATTCGATGTGCTAGATACGTCACCTGAACTGCAGCACGAGTTCTGCGCACTCTGGAATGAAGTCGTTCGCGGAGCCAATGGGGCGATCCCATGGTATATTCTCAGACCGATTCGCAATATTTATCGCACGCTCCATCTACACACCGATTCTGCCCCAACAGCATTCGACGCTTCCACTGGTGACGAGGATATCATTCTCGACCCTCTATATACATATCCCTTGTGCAACATCCCCGGCCATCATCCAGACTCGACTACTCACATTCACGGTGTCACATTCCCCAAAACCATTCCTCGTGCCGTTCTACATGATAACGATGCACTGGTCCCTCCTTCCCCTGTTGATATGCCATCGCCATCCGCACTCACATCCCCCATTCACGTTGACGAAACCCCCATGGATGCGCCACTGTGCGACAATAATACATTTGTTCCACCATCGTTTCACCCCCCTTCTCAGACGGCTTCGGAAAGCGTCCACGATTCTGCCACTTCACTGGATCCAGCTGCCGCTGCTGCTACACGAGACAATACATCTGCCCGAACAATGCTCCCCGCCACCTGCGAAACTTCGATGTCTGTCTGCTCCCCCACCTGTTGCAGTTTCCCTCTAGAACCATGCGGACCTCCTGGTGCATTCTGATGCCCCGGAGATTCCGTCCTCGGCTTCTCCAGTACTCGATCCTATTACAGGTCCGTTCTTGTTAACCACTCATTTTCTTTCCCAGAGTCTCACTGCGCGATACTAACTACGTTCTCTCCAGGAACATCACCATGGCTGAATTCTGCACCTCTTCTGGACACCGCTGAAGGTAGCATAATGGCCGGCTCCCATTATGGCGAGGACGCCCCTGATCTCCCTTCTGCGAATCGCACAATCCAGGCAAACACCGTGGCCATCCAGGACCGTCCGCCGGCGCCGACAATACCATCAACCACTGACATAACCATCGCTATTCCTTCACAACAGGGATTATATGCCGACCCTCCAGGAGATCCTTCTCCTCACTCTTCGCGCGGCCAGTATGATATTGTGTAAGGCAACCCCAGATCTATAAACGTGCGATCGAGTATATCCATGTTCGTTTTGGGCCCTTGATGTCGCCATTCCAGTACATACTATTCAATACGTTTCTTATCTTTTGGTACATATGCTATTTCACGCAATACGAACACGAATGCTATGACGAAGTAGCCACCAGCGATGGATAGCTTCAAAGCTTAGATGATCCCGCGAAGTAAAAAAGAATGGATGGAAGGATCGGGAGGGAATGTTTAACGCCATTACCCAGCGCTCGACTTCAGTTGCGATTACCAACACAGCCCATCGGCTACCCGCGCATGCTGTCCCGCCGGTGTTCTGGGATCTGAAGTCGGCTCGAGCACGCTGGCGTGCTTTGTGACAGCCCGAGAGAGCCGAGCGGCGGCCAGTACGCTATCTATGTATTGCGCTGTTGTTAGAGTGCTACGTGTTGAAGAGAGATAAATACGTACCGGTGGTGTATGCGTACACGTACTGCTAAGCGCGCAGGTTGTCTACTTTTGAGAATACAGTGAGATGCGAGATTTGCCTTCCGGACCGGAACGGTTTTTTTGTATTAGGCGCTCTACTTGAGGCCGTGTTCAAGTTCATCGTCATTGTATCACCAAGGTTATCTCTCCCCGACATGCCTGACTTGGTCCTGAATGTGGCTCCTCGCCGCAGGGCAGGCGCACCTTCAATATTACACCAAACCATTCGCCGAGCTGCTTCCTACTGTACGACGTCCAGCGCTCTCTAAGGAGGCGCGAATGTCCGTCAGGCCAAGGAACGTCCACACAACACCGCTGGCTTACCTATCATAATCGCGTGCATGAAGGCTATTAGCGCCAATACCGACCTTATCCGCGCGTGCGCATCGTGGCGGGGTGGCATGGTGAAGGGGAAGGGAGACGAGTAAGATCAGCAGACTAATGAGATCATGCAGATATCGAGTAAAATTAGCTGAAAATGTGCGTATTGCTTCTTATTGTCCCTCATTTTTGCATATTCTCATGGCGTTGCAGACGGACGGACTGAGCCTCGTTACACGACACCACAACACTCGATGTCCTGTGCCAATACGCGCTCCATGACCTACTTATTTCCCCTACTTCCGACTGCACGCTGGATGGTACTGCCGCGCCAATTCGGGACCCGTTCCCACTCGTTTTCACACTGAATACACTCGACCGCGACTGTATCGTCGTACCCTTGGGACGGGATAGTTCGGAAAAGTCGTGATTTTACGCGACGGCTTCAACGTCAAGCGTAGGGCGAAGCATGGGAGCGCGATTTATCATCCGATGCTGGAATCGGCTCGGACAGCGATGACGGCGCGTGAAAACCATATGTACCCCTCATGCGGGACCAGGGTTCCACAGTACGTACTACCTCGCAAGCTCGAACTCATGCGTAAACAGGTAGTCGACCCCGCTCCTAACCATCAATAAACCGACGCCGGAATAAGCTTTTCTCGTGAAGAACTACGGCGAGAACATGCGCCGTGCCAATCCCGACTGGCACCTTCCGCATTCAACCCGCACTCCCACCGATTTATCTGCGGTGTCGGCCGCTGGCCGAGTCGGGCCATCGGGTTCGTCATCCTTCTCACTTCCAACGGTCGAGCGTGCGATAGCATACGAAATTGTGGGTTGAAGTAAGGGGGGGTGTCGTCTGCGGAGTCCCAGTGCTGGGCCTTGGCACCAAAGTATGCGATCCTCCCCCACTTATTTGAGGACGTTACACTTCTGATTAATGCAGTCAACCCCGTGCAGACCCGCCAACAATCCGACGCCCCGAACAAGCCTTTCTTGTGATCCACGAATGACAAGATCGGGACCCGCGTGGGATCCTCCGTACACTCATCAATCCGTTCGTACTGCCGGACACCGTACCGGCTCTTGGGCTCGTCGTGCTGGCGACGGTAGAGTGTGTCCATCAGCGATGGAAGTATCGGCGTCACGCAAGGCGGCCTAGGACTCGGAGATGCGAGCGCGCAGACGTCGCCCATCCTTTCGATAAAACTTCTTCAAGAACCTGCTGAATCCAAAAGACGGTGTGGCGCGCTCTGGAGCGTTATGCGGCAGCGTAGGTGGTAGTGATGGTAAAAGTGGGAGGGATCCATAGACTGATCTCGATGCAGGCGATGCCAGTGGGACGGGCGATGGATAGTAGGAGTATGCGCGTTAAGATTTGCTGGGTACCTATATTTTTATCAGAATAGTGATACCCGAAAAAACGATTTGCGTACGACGACTCAAGAACGTTATCACTTCTTCTCCCCCACCTGCTTCAGTTTCCTTGCAGAACAACGTAGACCTCCTGGTACATTCCGGTACACCAGAGATCCCGTCCTCAGCTCCTCCTGAACCAATGCTCGATGGTATCAGAGGACTGTCCCTGTCAACGTTAACCCCTCGTATTCTTTCCCAGAATCTCATTGCGCGCATCCCTTCTTGTTCCTCTACCACCACCATCTCCTGGTGTTGGTCACTCGTTAAACTTGTTCAACAGAGCTACCGCCTGGAATACCTCGCGACCTCTTCTGCTACAGCCAGTCTAACACTCCCCATTCTCTCGAATGCATTCTTCTCGTCGTCGCCTCGGGCCTAATGCCCCTCCAGATGATGATAATCCCCACTCTAACCTTCCCCCTAGCTTCCCAGCTAGGTTCATGACAGTCCTGGACTTATATAGAGCTCAAAGGGATACTCCATCCCAAGTCCAGGATGCTCCCCCCCCTTCACCCACTTTCAGGGTACAGTACCAACCAGACGCCCCCCCGGTCTATCATACCCTCTTCGCAATCCTAAGCTCTCAGGCAACAGTAGTAGCTCAGGAAGAAATGGATGCCATCAGGGCTGCGGTCCCTTCCCCCCCCAACACTCCAACTCCCGAAGTTGTCCTGGAGGCAGTAGAACGCGTCCTTCCCGCTCTTACCCCAGACACCATTAATTCCTCGGTCCTCGCCATGGAACAGATTTTGGCCGAAAGCTCAAACCCCGCCGGCCTCGAACTGGCGGACATACCCCCTCAAGTGTGGGCCGCGCTCAGAGTCGCAGTCCCTTCCAAGGGTAGCTCGATCCATGACTCCATCTCCAGAGCCTCCTCATTCGCGGAAGCCAGAGACTCTATCCGTTCGGCAGATTCGTCCCCAATGAACGAGTCACCGACAAATGCCCCTATTCCCTTGTTCTTACCTGGTTCTTCCGGAAATGAACAGCTCAGCACCTCCTACCACCCCGAAAGCATCGAGGTAGCCAGCCCTCCGCAACAAGTGATCGGCGATCATCAAAACCCGATCTACGTCCACTCTTCATCTCCGGGAACAGAACGCCTGGCGATCACTCAACACTTGGAAACCGCCTCTGCTTCGCTCCGCGTTGAAACGGACAGGCTTACCCCTGTGTTTCAGCAACAGGATTGCTCCCAGGCAGCTTCAATTAATCTCCGCACCTCGGCCGGGGATCACACTCGAAACGAAGCTTTCCATAACTGGACCAAGGCGGTTGCCGAAGACGCGATAGCAACCATGCGGTCCATCACTAATGAACTCAACCAGGCGGTAGAAGGTCATTCACACTACTTCCTCCGTGAACCACTCAATATTCTTTACGACCCGGCCTTCCCGGTCAAAACAGAAGAACTTCGACGCATCCTCGACATTGCTGCCGCAGTCCTCTCAGGAGGTCCATGCTCGGACCAGGACGATCTATGGGCTACACTCCGACCTAGCGACTGGTACCGGGCCAGCACCCACATCCTAGCCTCCGTGCTCAGGGGTGCGGTGAGGACCAAACAGGTGGGAAAGAAGGGTGATTTCCCGATAGAACCCTTGCGGGATGAATACCTCCGATCCGATCACCTTCCCAAGCTTGAAACACAACGCGACCTCCTCGAGGCCATCGCACTCCAAATTGCCGAACAGCTCACCCTCGATAACGGGCCCTACCTACCCCAAGATAGCGTGGATGGCATAAGAGCCACGGTATGGCGTGCACACGAAGCCCAGATTAGGGCTGCAGTAACCAGGAAAGCCAACGAGGTCGAGGACCGTATCACTACGATGGGCCTGGCCGAGCTAATTGACAACCTCCTCAATGAAGCCACAACACAAGAAATCACGGCCACCATCAAGGATGACATAGCGCTGCAAGTTCGCAGCAAATATAACAATGCTCGCCTAGCAGAGGAGAACAATGCCTACAAAAGCATGATCAAGGAAGCAACTAAGGATGGCAAAGCCAGAGCGGCTGCTGAAGCCCTCCAGGCATACGCCACGACTAGCGCAACCCTCAAGGACATGAAGGAACGTCAAGCACACGCGGATGCTGACGTTTATTACAGAAACCTCTTAGAGAAAGCCAAGTCCCAAGCTCGCCTTCAAGCAGACAGCGAATACTCCCGCCTTTTGGCAGACGCCCGAAGTGAAATCGCCCCGAGAATAGACAAGGAGATCGCGGATGAACATCTCAAACTCCTAGAGGAGCGACGTCAAGCCACATCATCCGGACTACAAGCACTAACCCTGGACGCGGAGAAAGAATGCGTCATCGCCGCAGCCACCCGCCTCGGGTTGGATATCCAGGGCAGCGGTCCTCCTCAGAAGAAGGTCAAAATGGACCAACGCAAAGCTCGGCCAGCACCAATCACGCCCAGGGGCCGCTCCAATAGCATCGCCTCTGCTACCTCAACTAGCTCGCGTAAACGGGCTTATTCTCCTTCTAAAGTCAACTCAGACAAGGCCAGAGATGAGCAGAAGACGCCAACCCCGGAGGATGTCGCCCACAAGTCTAACGTCACGACAGTAAACTTCTCCATCAAACAGGAGGGAACACCCTCTCCCTTCCCCACACCATCCACACCATCGGTCATTCAACACGCAGTCGATCTGGCAACGGACCTTGTACCTTCCCAAAGGCTCTCAACCGTCCCTCCTACATCCACAACGATCCGAAATGCGGTCAATCTAGCCACGGATCTGACTCCCTCCCAGGAAAGTATTCCCCCCTTGCGTGGGCTGTCCTCCTCGATACACAATGTGGAAAATCAAATGGCCATAGAACGGGACTCGTTCGAACCGGCTTCGATTTTCCCACCAGGGATTCCGGCACCACCAAGCAATGTCTCACTCCCACCAGCAATGTCGCGCACGCCACAATTTGGCGGCGCGGAAGCCATGGAAGATGGAGTCGCCCCATCCTGCTCCCCAGAGGTTGATTTACGTTCTGCGGTCCAGATATCAGTGGATGCTACTATCGGCCGCTGCCTACAGCCACTCTGGGAAACCATTCACAGACTCGAGTCCCTCCTAACTAACAACATTCCCCGGGCTCCGCCCCACACAGGTCCTGGATACCGCGCCGAACACATTCAACCAACACCTAAGGTCTCCTCTGCAGCTATAGCCCCGCGGCTGACGAGCCAGGGTACTAAGACGCATGATAACACCAAAGGTGCCACTCCTCTCCCTTCGGCATCACCGGTAGTCCAGAACCAAGAGGAAGCGCACGCACGGGTGGACGACGAGGAATTCCCCCAATTAGCTCAGAGCAGAGGAACACGTCGCCGGCAGAACGCTCAAGCCAGAGCGCACGAAGCCAGACGTTCAGTCCCGGGAGCAACAGGTGCTGATGATAATGGATACATCCCGATCACCAACAACAACTCAAGGATTTGCCCCCTATTCGCGAATATCATCACCCAATCTGCGGTGGCCCAACAACAGCAAGTTCAACGTTCTGCAGCACAGGCAAGAGCAGTCCAGGGTCGTAAGCCAGCTGGGAACCAAGGTGCACGCATGGCCGCAGGCGATGCCAACCTCACCGAAGTAACGGTTATCCGCTTCGGGGGACTAGAGAACGAGGAAGAAGAACGCAAATTCCGAGCTCGCGATCCAGCGGCAATCGTTCAAGCAGTACAACGTGACCTATCCAAACGCGCAAAGAACCCACCTGCGGTACTTAGCGGTCGATGGTCAACAACCTCTCAAACCACGGGCAACTTCGTGTACACGCTAGCAGGAGTAATTCCTCCCCGTGACCTAATGACACTCAAACCTTTCCTATGCTCCCCGTTCAAGGGAAAGACGGAACTCGTCCCAACGAAAGGATGGACGTGGGTCCAACTTCGTCAAGTCCCAACAGAAGATATTGATCACAACGTTTGGGGACCGGAAGACCTCCTCAAACAATTCATTGCAAACCCTTGCTTCCAAGACGCCTTGATTTGCATCGCCCCCCACTGGCAAGGCAACCCCCTCAACAACGACAAACTGTTCTCTACGGTACTCGCAGCCATTATAGACGAGGACAACATCATGTGCCAAAAAGCCCTAACGCATGGAGTTAGAATGTTTGGTGCTCAAGTCAAGTTCCTACGATGCGGAGATAACCCCTCTCTGCTTCAATGCTCCCGGTGCCATCTACTAGGACACTACGCCAACTCGGCAAAATGCAAGCTTCCTAAAGGTCAAGTCAAATGCTACCGCTGCAGCAGACCACACGATGGGCGTGAGCATGACTACGAATGCAACGCCAAAACACATAAAACGGTGGGCAAATGCGACTGCAACCTCAAATGCCTATTATGCAAGAAGCCGGATCATCATGCCAGGTCTCGCAAATGCCTCAAGAGGGGAGATTTCCAACCACCCCGTCTGCCGGAACTCCGGAAGGACACACCGTTCCAGGTAGTAGGCAAGAAACGATCAACCAAGGGAAAGGAATGTTATTCCCCCCCGCTTAGCGCCTTCATAGTCCCAGAGGTGAAATCCATTCCCCTTCCCCTCTGCCCCACGGAAGAGGGAAAAAACGTCCTTCTCTGTATGTGTTGTGCGCTGCCATCGGTAGCCGAATACCAGAAGAGGTTCGTTTCCCCTCGACCAGTCATAAACGACATCACAGCCATACCCACGGCTCGGATTGTGTCTTCAAAAGGCAAATCGGTTATGGACCTCTACCCTGAACTCGGACGCCGCAAAGCTTATGGCACAGCAATTCTAGCGGGAGACGAATCAGCCCGGACAGCCTTGAGCAACATGGACAGACACGATGACGAGGAAATCATTAAAATGCTCGAGGAGGCAGAAGAAGAAGTTATTGCGGAAATCGAGATGGACGAAGAACTGCTCGATCAACGCGATTGGGCTACCGACTTTGACTCGATCCCATTGCCCTCCCCCTACCCGGTAGGCACTCTCCCAAGACCCGGTTTTGATGACGTCCCAGTTACCCGTGACGGGCCATCTCACCCTCCTATTGACGTCGAATTTGCCGTCCTGAACAACATCTCAGAGGAAGCCAGGCGCAGAAGTGAGTCCATGGGCTGGAACGGCCCCTCTGCGACACCACCCCAAAATGCGTAATTTCAACTTCGCTTCAATCAATATGAGGAGACGCAACGCTCCCATGCACGCATTACTCAATTCGAACGAGAAGGACGATATTTTATTCATTCAAGAACCATGGTTTAACCGTATTGGCGTTGCCAGGAGCGACGAACACCGTGAAGGAAGAGATGTTCTAGGAGGGGCTGCTAACCCTAAATGGTTTCTAGCATACCCATACTTTAACCCGGATCAACGCGCGAAAGTTATGACTTACGTTCGCATCCACGACCGCGATCACCCATTCAAGAAAAATTTCTGCCGCCACACCACCCGTAACGACTTAGTGGCTCACCCATGTATCCTCGTCACCGACATCCTAGTTGGACAATTAAAGTGGAGAGCAATCAACTTCTACAATGACGTAGAAGACAAAACAGCGCTCTCCACTCTCCTCTCACTGGATTTGGACTCCACCATCCCAACTATCATAATGGGAGACTTCAACCTACACTCCAGAACTTGGTCCCCCCCAGACTGGCCCGTATCGAGCATGTTGGCGAGAGTGGAAGAATGGCTAGCCACTCAGACGTTCTCACTCATGTCCCAGCCAGGAATACCCACTCACAGGGGTGAAAACGGCGCTAGGGACAGCACAATCGATCTTGTCTGGTGCAACTTCGCCGCCAACATACAAAACTCATTTCAAGGAGCGTACGTGGACTGGTCAGGCTCACTAGGATCTGATCATGCACTCATTCGCACTATCGCCTCCACTCCCCTACGCCTGACAAGACACAGGGAGGACCGCACCAACAGATTCGATATGGACATCTCAAACGAGGAATGGGAAGAATGGTCCCGAATCTTTGCTTCAACTGTTCCTCCCCGCACTAACCTCGTCAACGCGACATCTACGGAAATTGACATACTAGTCGACTCCCTATACGAGGCCTTTAACTCAGCCTGCATAGCAACGATGAAGCGCAAAGGCAATGCCCCAGCCTTCTCTGCCAAATGGTGGAACGACGAATGCAGAGAAGCAGCCGCGGCGCTGGCTGAAGCTAACACCACCGAGGAGCGCAAAACGCTAGGTCTAGCACTCAAACGCACGGTCAGGATTGCCAAGCGAGATTGGGCCAATTCGTACATAACAGAAGCCAATATCTGGGAAGTCGCAGCATGGAGACATGGAAGGCGCTCATCCCACATCCCAGCTCTAGTGGACCACAATGGAGAACTAACATACGAACATGAGGAAATGGCGACACTTCTCTCGGAAAGATTCTTCGCGGAGGATGCTGGCAATATTCCCACAACATTCCCGGACGACCCTCCACCCAGACCAGCAAGACCATTCCCACCTTTTGAGAAGGAAGAACTACTTGACCTCCTCAAACAAATGGCAGCTAAATCGGCCCCGGGTATCTCGGGAATCGGTTGGGACCTCCTTAAACGAGGCTGGCCCCTATGCGACGAACTTATCACCGACATCTTCACAGCCTGCATCCGGCTTGGTCATCACCCGGCTCGTTGGAAGGAAGCCACGGTCGTCGTGATCCCAAAGCCGAACAAAGCAGATTACTCCCAGGCGAAGGCACACAGACCCATCTCGCTACTAGAAACCATCAGCAAGTTGATGGAGAAAGCAGTTGCCAAGAGGTTCCAGTACGACATTGTGAAAGAAAAGCTGATCGGGACCAATCAATTTGGCGGCTGCACGCACTCCTCATGTCTGGACGCTGGCCTCACCCTCATACACGACGTACAATCGGCACACGCAGCTGGCCTCAAGGCTGGCATCCTACTCTTCGACGTCAAGGGTTTTTTCGACAACGTGAATCACGCACGAATGACTTCTAGACTCACCAACATGGGCTTCGCACCAGAACTAGTCAAATGGGCGACATCATTCCTATCAGAACGGCGCATCAGGTTGCGATTCAACAACATAACCTCCGAAGAACGTCTTCAACCTGTCGGCGTCCCACAAGGCTCCCCGCTATCACCAGTCTTGTCCATCGCTTACACTGCCCCACTATTGGACAAAATGGCCAAATGGAACAACTCCTCCCTTGGGATGTATGTCGACGACGGCCTCATTTTCGCTTGCGCGGAGACCTGGGATGATGTCACCACACTCCTCAGAGCCCGCTTCACAGTGTGCCAGAAATGGCTAACCAAATCGGGACTAGCGATCGAACCAGAGAAGACAGAACTTCTTTTCTTCCAGAAACCGTACGAACGCAACCCTATGCCCTCCCCTACACGCCTTCTCCTCCCACAACCGGAGATTAACTCATATTACTCTGTCCTGCCGGTCGACACGCTGTGCTACCTCGGGTTCTTCATCAATAGAAGACTCAAATGGGAGCCGCACGTCCGGATCATGTGTAACAGGGCACGTGCATCCATCAAGGCATTGCAAGTCCTGGGTAACAGCATACGCGGCCTCTCCATGGCCAACTGGCGATTAGTACTTAACGCAGTTTGTCTCCCAGTCATGACCTGGGGATGTCAACTCTGGTTCCGTCAAAAGGGCCCCAAAGGTCTCGTCAAGATGCTTCAACAGGTTCAAAACGAGATGGTCAAGGTAGTCACTGGATCCTTCCACACGGCCCCAAGGGAAACACTCCTCCAGATCACCTGCATGTTACCTATGCGTCACTTTCTGGAGAAACTCACTTACACATCTGCCCTACGCTTATACAGGCTGCCGAACGAGTCTCAACTCCTCAAGCGCCTCGGACCAAATTGGCACGATACAGGATACGGCGACACACTGACGCTGCTGCCAGTAAGGGTCGACCGGACTGTAAATTCTCGGACCCTGCGCCCTACAGTCTTAGAGGCTCTCGCTCAGCGTGTCCCCTCATGGGGACCCAGAGTCGACGTCGTGGCGGTTAGCCCCTGGGAGGTTCCCAACTGGGTGGCTCACCTCACGTACATGGGAGTTGTGCGCCCACACCTGCGGAAAGCCTGGATCAGGGATCTCACGGTCTCTTGTGAAGGGTGGAACGCGTTGATAATCCACACGGCCGCGTGCATCACACCTCGTGTTGTAGCAGAGCCAACCGTAGTCGGCAGAGCGGCCGCTGCGTACTCAGTTGGGAATGGGCAGTTAAACGCGCATTCCTGGACGATCGGCTCGGAGTTGATGCAGTTCGACGCGGATGCTTATGCGATCGCTAGAACGGCTGAAACCCTGGCTGAGTACTATACGGAGGAGGTTGTACCCCCCGTTAATTTTTTCCTACTGAGTAACAATGCTTCGGCATTGCAGGCGGTTAAAAACCCTTGGTCAACTAAGGTGCACGCAGCGGCACTTCGGTTCCACAAGGCCCTCACGCTGCTTACACTCCGTCATCGACAGGTATCATACTTCTTAGTATGGGCACCATCAGATGACTCCCTTGCAGGCCACAACTTGGCAGCCAATGCGGCCAAAGAAGCAAGTTGGAAAACGCCCCCAGAAGGAATGGACAGAATACAATCCGCGTCATTCCAGAAAGATAGGGCAAGACTCAAAGCCTTCTCTGATTGGGAACACGAATTCGGACTAGAACGTTGTCTGGCCACCTTCAAACTGCGTTGGACTGGCTCGTCAGGAGAAGGACACGCACACAGGGAGAAGATCATCTCCGAACCCCCATCCGTCGCCAATCACCCGCTCTGGGTTGCAGCCACAGAAACCGAGAAGGACGAGTTCGGCCGTAAAACACGAAGGCCACTCTACTCACGACGCACCACGTCGGCAGCCATACAACTGGCCATGGATCACGCCTTTACGGGCTCTTACGCACAGAGATTCCGGCCCGCCGACCCCCCAGAGTCACTTGCTTGCAAATGCGGCGCCCCTCTTAGAACTCCCTCCCACCTCATCAGGGAATGCCCACAACTGCTCCAAACACGCATAAATCACGGGATTCACTCTCACATGCGTACACTCACCCTTGCGCAGTTACATCAAACAACCAAACGTGCACACAAGCTTCTTGGCTTCATTGCTGAGGGAAAAGTGGGCTTCCGCCCACCAGACCTCACTCCCCCAATCCCTCCACCCCCTGAACCTGACTAAATAGATAGCAGGTTCTACATAAGGTCTCTCACCTTGTCCATCCCAACACAGTCCTCGCGATTCCAACCAATTTATTTTTCTTACTCGAGCATTCCCGAAACGGACGCTTCCACTTGCTACCCTACTATACATGGTTCGGTGATTCGGCTGTCTATGTACCTACCATTGATTACCCTTTCTGTATAACTGTAACGGTTCCTAGTTACGACCGGGCTTTGTCTTGGACATGTATTCCGGAATATAAATTGATTTTAAAAAAAAAAAAAAAAAAAAAAAAATCTCATTGCGCGACACTAGCCACAATCTCTCCAGCGCACGCTCCACCACCGCTGCCACCCCCATCAGCTCCTGATATAGCCGCCGTTGGTCCTTCACGGACGGAACGAGCATCTTCCTCACGCTTCGCACGTCAGTACGGTATTGTGCAACGCCCCCACCTGCCTACAACAGTGGCAAATGAGTATATGTATCTCCTTGCTTAGGCTCTCGACATCGTCATTATGGTACTGCTCAATTTGTTTCTCATCTTCTGATATAACGTTATCTGATCCACGTAATGCGAGTAGAGTACATGGCAAAGTAGCTGGGGGAAATCGTTTATTTCCGACAACTTTAAACATAAAATCCCGCAAAGTAAAGGGTATGGAAGGAATTGGACGGAAGGGACGCATAACACCACGACCCAGTGCTCGCCTTGAGCGGCGGTCGCCTGCAGCCCAGTGAGCGCTGGCGTGCGTGGCCCTACCGGCTGTTTAAGAATCTGAAGTCGATTGGGGCAAGCAAACATATTTGGCGCGTGAGATAACTAGGCGACATCCAGATACTTTATTTCGTTATTTAATTACGAGCCATGCGGTGCCTGCGTGCGCATACTGGGAGGCGTGCAGGTGGCCGAGCTTATCATTTAGGAGTACCCGGAGAAAGAGGAAAAACGCTTGCGCTTGCGTAGCGGGAATCAGGTCGAGCTTAGAGGATCAGCGGGCAAGGCAGAAAGAAAGGGAGAGGACGCACTGCTGCCTCGTTTGAGAACCAAGTCAACCGGGCGCAGATGGTTGGAGGTTGCATTGGTGTGTAACAGAAAGAAGAGGTCCATACCAAGACCGCATACAGGGGCTGACTCCGATAAAAATCAGCGCCTTTGTCCATTATCCGAGCATAGGCCACTTCCAGTAACTAAAGCTAGGTAGAGCCTAAAATTTCAGCGAGCTCAGCGCATGGGTGTACGGCATCAGGAAGGGACACGGGGTGACGAGCGGGCACAGAGGAGAAGTCAGGTGAATGATAGCGCAAGTACGCGTGCACACTGTGCACACACAGAAATTATGGATGGTCAAGGGGGTGAGGAAGGTGGAGGGTACATACGGGCCAACACGTTCATATTCAATCGGCGCGTTGGCGAAGAGGGGTGTTGGACATGATAATTTCAGGGAAAAGTCCCTCGGATGTCACCGTTTCGTAGTCGACACCTGAGTCGCTCAGGCAACAAAAACAGGAGGACCTGGGGGGTAATGTCCGGTGGGATAAAATCTGTTGGTACAACTGACGCTTCGATCTCGGAGACTGTACCATGTGGAGGGTTCTAAGATCGTGTAGATAGACTCCGAAAAAAGGGTCTTCGAGTTATTGGGTTTCTCAAAGGAGTTCGCGCATGAGGATGGTACAATAGCTGTTGCATAGGGAAAGGCAAATTTATTACGAGCTAGAGGACGTGGATGAGTGGTCGCGCAGTGACCGGATCTTCGAGTCTCCAGATGGCTGGTTCATATTAGGTAGAATGGAATGGAGTGTGGGGTTCTCTCACCTGTCTTAGTACAGGTACAGGATGCGTGTAGGCTATTGAACACGCCCAAGGAAGCTGACACACGTACCTTTGTAGCATTATACCCAAGCCAAGCCCCTAGCTCAATCGTGTCTGCGTATACGGATTCTTCGCCAGTGGCAGAGAGCAGCATTGGGAATGCTAACAGAGTCAGTCTGAAAGAGTATCAAAAAGAAGGGGCGTCGAATAGACAGTGTCATCACGAGGGTAGAGTGAGCAGCATCACTGCAGCATCTGGGGAGAGACAAGTGACCGACAAGCGCCCTCTGTGCCTGACCTGTTTCCCCGACCGACGACTCGCGTCAGGTGCCAGTGCCACGCATCCCCAAGACCTCTGGTCTAGCATCTTAATTTCTTTGTCTTTTCTGCGCTCTATACCAGCAAATAATACCCTCGTACTCGGCCAGTCTTGTATGTGCCCTTCTCCAAAAACCACTAGCTAATGCGGCAAAATATGGAGCCACGCACAGACTTTGCAGTAGGATATGATTGGGCCGATGGACGCGATGGGGGAAAAGAAGGTTTTTCATACATTTGACCCTCATTAACGGGTGCGTTTAGACATCCTCGCCATATTGTCCGTGTAGTCCACCCCATCGCCGTCCCCGTCGTCCACCGCTGTCGTGCCGTATTTCTTGCAGCTGCAATCCGCCCCCCTTAATAGCGTCGTCGCTATCGTGCTGGACTGGGCACGATCATAGTCCTTCCTCGAAATACTGCACACCTGGCTCGCTTGGGTCAACCGTTGGGTGCAAGGTGACGGACATGAACTCGAGCTCATTTGTGAGGAGCATGGCGGGGGCTGTAGCCTGTATGTCCATTTAACCCTCATCCTCATCATCTCAGTCCTGACCATTGCTCTTCAGGAAGGTGCACCTTCGACATCGCCCTGAATCACCCGCCGGGGCTCCTTGCGACATCCAGCGCTCTCCAAGGCACGATACTCCCGTTGGGGGACCTACAACTTTCACGCACAACACCACCAGTGTACCCATCATCGTTGCATGCACAAAAACGAACCTAATCGACGATGATATGACCTCGTCGGCGGCGGCGGATCTGGGATGGGTATGGTGAAGAGGAATGGAGGCGAATGGGAGGAACTAACGGACGGGATCATGCAAATACCATGCATGATTTGTTTAACATGTGCATGTCACTTCACATTCTCCCTCATTCGTTTCTAATCTCCATGGCGTGGCAGACGGCGCAAGCCCAACACTCAACGTCCTGCGCCAATACGCGCTCAATGTCCTATTGGTACCCCCATCCCTCTCCCCGACGGCGCGCTCGACAGCACCATAGCGCCAGTGCATAACCCATTTTCCTTTATCCACAAACTGAATACACCTGATCGTGACCGCATCGTCGTTCCGGCGGGTTGGGACAGTTGAGGAAAGCTCGTGGCATTGCGCGACGGCTTCGACGCGAAAGCGTGAGGCGAAGCTTGGGAGCGCGATCTTTCGTCCGACGCCGGAATCGACTCGGACAGCGGCGCGCAAAAAATGTATGAGTCACTCGTGCAAGATCAAGGCTCCAAAGTACGTGCCGATTTACCTCCCAACCCTTCTCCTCATGTGTAAATACGCAGCCGACCCCACTCCCACCCCTCAACAACCCGACACTTTAACAAGCGTTCCTCGGGAAGAACTACGACAAGAACCTGCACGGAATCTTCCACACTCCCGCCGACGCATTCGCCGCACCAGCCGCGGCCTCGTTGTGCTGTTAGGCTCGCCGTCCTTCTCTCTTCCGACAGTCGAGCGCGCGCTGGCCAATATGGAGAAAAGCAGTTGCGCCACGCTTGGCGATCTCGGGAGACGCGCGGGCACACTTCACCTATACTCGGGAGCACGGCGAGTCCGATGGAGCATGAGGTGCTACAGAATTTATTGAATCCTAAAGATCGCACAGCGAGTCCTGGTATATCGGTTGTGAGCTCTGATGCGGGTGTAACTGTGCGTGGGTGTGGGTGTGGGAGGTCGGCGGTAACGTGGCCGAGGACGTTGAGTGGGAGTGCTAGGGCAAGTGGGAGTGGGGGTTCGCAGACAGATCCTGATGCAGGGAGTGGGGCAGACAAATGGCAGGATGCTATTGAGAGTGGTCTCCGTTACAGTAGAATTGTGATACCCTCGAAATCATTGGCCACACTCGAACGAACAAGGTGCTGATGATGTAAGCTGTAGCGCTCACTCACCGCACAACGCACAGCCTGAGCCAGTATGGTACCTCATTGCTCTGCGCTACAATGTCCCAACCTCTTCATGAGAATATCGACGTACAAAACCCAGCACCTAATACAGGTACTTCCTCTTCCTCGTGACCCCTTGCCATTCTGACCTATCCTGCTGCCGAAACAGGCGACTCTCAGTACCCACCTCGTCCGACGCAGAACCAAGAATCGAGGGGTATATCAGATCACGTCGATGGCTCCGGTCCTATTTTCTCATTATATTTGGAAATGGCAACTGAAGAAGACAAGAAGATGGCTGAAAACTGGAAAGATGACGCTGATGGGATCCTCATCTTTGTGCGTCGTTATCTTCTATTCTAAAATCCTCGTTTACGCTAACCCACGAGTCATAGACTGGATTGTTCTCCGCTGCGGTCGCGTCGTTGATCTCGGTGTCGCTTCAGGACCTCCAGCAAAACCCGCAGGACACCTCCAACTTCTACCTCGCGAATATGTATCAGGCTACGATCAACCCAAGTAGCTCGAGTTCCCTCCCCACTTCACCGCCCCCGTTTACTCCACCAAACTATGCTGTTTGGGTCAATGCGCTTTGGTTCCTGAGTTTGGTGATCAGTCTTACATGCGCTCTACTCGCGACGTTACTTCAGCAGTGGGCGCGACGATACCTCAAGATCACGCAACCACGTTACAGCCCGCACAGGCGAGCTCGCATCCGGGCGTTCTTTGCCGAAGGCATCGACAAGTTTCTCCTTCCGTGGGCGGTTGAAGCTTTACCCACGATGTTGCATCTTTCCCTATTCCTGTTCTTCGCCGGTCTAGCTGTCTTTCTGTGGAACGTCAATCTAACAATTTTCAAGTTGGTCCTGTCATGGGTTGGCCTCTGCACGGCCCTCTACGGCTGCATCACGTTCATCCCAGTTTTTCGTCACGATAGCCCATACCAAACGCCACTCTCTTTGCCGGTGTGGCACTTCGTTACGGGAATACGATTTCTCACATTTCGAGCTCTTCAGTGGATCACACCCAAGTTATGGAGGTACTTTGGTTACGTCAGTTTGGAAACCTATGAGCGCAAGTATGAGCGCTTTTTCAACTTGGCTGTACATTATCGTAAATTACTTGCGCAGGGCATGCGGAAGACAGCCGAGGAAACAGCTTTCAAGTCACCATCGGAGATCGATACTCGCGCCTTTCTGTGGACATTCGACAGTTTGGACGAAGATCACGAACTTGAGCGCTTCTTTGCTGGCTTACCCGGCTTCCGCAGCTCGAAAATGGTCAAAGATCCTCTGCCCGATCTCACAACGGGCCAACAGGCGAAGCTTTTGGACGCATTGATCGGATTGTCGGACCGCACTTCCTCCTCCGATTTATTGCCGGAATTGGTAAAAATTCGAAGAACTGTCATCTGTCGGAAAGCGATCGGTCCAGCGGACATTCCTTATGCAATCGAGCTAGTTCTCCGCAGATTCGTATTCCAAGACCAATATGGGCCGGTGCAGTCTGCCGAAATTGCACGTTTGGTGAGAGGATGGGACAATGGCGAGGACGACAAGACTATGATGGTGCGAGCCGTAGTTTCAAGTGTTGTCGCAAGGGCACAACGGCGTGATGACCTTTGGTTTTCTATGGCTGCCGATGACATGGGTGTCCCCGAATCTGTCCTCCAAACTCACGCCACGCACGGGAACAACTTGTCACTTGCTGTCTTGATTCACGTCGTTCGCAAACAATTTACCCTTTTCCAGGAGCAGAGCTGGCCGCGTTCCCACTTCTCAAAAGTTCTAGAAGAAGCCTCCAAATTCGATGTGTTGGATACGTCATCTGAACTGCAGCACGAGTTCTGTGCACTCTGGAATCTAGTCAGACGCGCAGCCGATTGGATGATCCCAGTATATATTCTCAGACCGATTCGCAATCTTTATCTCACGCTCCATCTACACACCGATTCCGCCCCAACAGTATTCGACGCTTCCACTGGTGACGACGATCACATTCTGGGCCGGCGATCTGCCTATCCCTTGTGCAACGTCCCTGGCCATCATCCTGACCCGACTACTCACATTCACGATGTCTCTGTCTCCACAACCATTCCTCGTGCCGTGCTACACGATAACGATGCGCTGGTCCCTCCTTTCTCTGCCGATGTGCCATCGCCATCCGGGCTCACCTCCCCCATTCACGTTGACGAAACCCCCATGGATGCGCCACTGTTCGACAAGAATACGTCCGCTCCAGCGTCGTTTCACCCCCCTTGTCAGACGGCCACGGAAAGCGTCTACGATTCTACCACTTCACCGGATCCAGCTGCCGCTGCCGCTACACGAGACAACACATCTGCCAGAACAATGCCCCCCACCACCTGCGGGACGTTGATGTCTACCTCTTCCGCTTCCTCACCCGCTCCAGTTTCCCTCAAGAACAACGCAGACCTACTGGTGCATTCCGATGCCCTGGAGATTCCGTCCTCAGCTTCTCCAGTGCTCGATGGTATTACAGGTCCGTTCCTGTTAACCACTCATTTTCTTTCCCAGAGTCTCACTGCGCGATACTAGCTACGTTCTCTCCAGGCACTTCACCGTGGCCGACTTCTGCACCTCTTCTGGACACCGCTGAAGGTAGCATATTGCCCGGTTCTCATGAAAACGAGGACGCCCCAGATCTCCCTTCGGCGAATCGCACAATCCAGGCAAACACCGTAGCTATTCTGGATTGTCCGCCGCCGCCGCCGACGACGACGACGACACTGCTGACCATTGCTAGTCCTTCACGACAGGGAGTAGATCTCGAGGATAGAGAAGATCAACCTCATTACGCTTTGCACGGCCAGTATGAGATCGAGTAACGTGCCGCCAGTTCCATTTCATCAGGAAAAAGCCTCCGCGCTAACGAGCGATAATCCGTCACTAAATTATCGATAATCTGAGTAATGGAGATAATGGACATATAATTGGCGATAATACTCGTTCGCCCACGAATAATTACGATAATATGAGATAATTTTGCCGATCGCTAAACGGGTTTATGTAAAATGAATTACAAAGTTCCAATACCGTGAATGCGTTCCACCCCTGCGGAACATGGGGCCCAAAAACTGGCAACAGATGTACACTACGAATGATAGATGTAACAGGGATAATACTGGCACGCCGCCGGCCATTTTGTGTAAGCCTTGTTACCTTGCACAGATGGTGGTTTGAGCCGCGGGTTATAGGAATGGGGGAGAACCATTCGACATAGGCGAGATATCCAGGAGGTGGTGTATTTGGAGCCGTGAAAACCTCCTCAACGACTCGTTTTGGTATCTCAAACACTACTCGCACTTGTACTATACGATGACCTGTGTAATAGTGAGGTTGGAAAGACAGTTTGATACTTTGAAAGACTTACCATCGGTTCCGTGCGTCAATCCATCTTGACTTGCAGATTTACCGCAGACAAGCGCTGTGTCAAATCGAGATGGGACTTGGCGCCCACGTGCATCCTTTTGTTCCGGCCAAACTTGAATACTGTCAACTATTTCAGATCCATCAGGACTTGAGAATTTGATTCTATGGTGTACAGGAACTGAGCGGAATGGAATGAGGGTGTCAGAAGCGAGAGCAGATAGTGCTGCCCCAGAAGCCGCAGGGTTGTTTGTCCGAGCAATGAAATCTGCAAGCGCATCTTGAAACTCGATGGCACCATATTTTTGTGCAAGGTCGTCAAACAAGACTGCCTTGAGTGTCGCAGTTCGAGCTATCTTCAAGCTTCGCGCACCAGGGCATGGAGGACCAATTGGCATTTTAGAGGGGGTAGTATCCCCATTTGTCTGTTGCCGCCATTTGATGAACGAGGAATGAAGTTGTACCTTCTCGCGGCGTCCCAGCCAAGTAGTCATCTGATAGTATTCGTCCTTGTGATTGGTCGCTCCAAAAGCTAGTTTCGTGAAATCAATATGAAGCCGCTCTGTTTGTTCTGTGTTATAATTGTCAGTTGTACCAAAGAGCCGGATCGACGGGACATAGTGAGTCAAGGAATGTAATTTCGGTATTTTGAAGTGATTGCGAGTGCCGAGATCAACAAAAACTTGTGGAACCGAGACAGGGACTCTTCCATTTGCACGAGAGTATTTGAGGAATGCAAAGGTAACTGGGCCAGATACAGGAAGTCTAAAAGCGCGCGCACAGCCGAAATGATCCGCGGCGAGACTTGACCATCAGGGACCAGGAGATCAAGAACCAGACCGAGCAGAAAGTGGGACATGTTTTTGTGCTCTTTGCCTGTTATACGACTGAGTGACGATATCCCTTTGGCGAAGATCGAAATGTGGTGATTGGGTGGAATGGATCGACATCGTGCGTCGATTTCCGATGAACCAAAAGTGTTGATGAGCAAAGCAACCAAGTGTTTGAAGACGCCTTGCAGTAACTGATGAAGTATATCCGGTGCGATAGATACGAAAACGTCGGTCAATGGGAGAGTCTCCCAAAACGGGTGGAAGACCGGCTTCTGGCCTGCCTCACGACAGGCCAGGTGAAATGCGTGTGCATCACCATCCGACAGGAGGTATGCATCCCTGGCTTTGTCGTAATCACGCGGAGGGAATGTAGTATGGGTACCTAGCTCGTCATAAGGTACCAGGCATTTCGGGCACCGGTTGTTGTATGTGCAGGTTACGAGAAGTTGCTCCGGATAGTCACCAACAAATACAGCATAGATGGGATGGCACTGGCACCAGATGCCATCGCTGCTCATCATCGGAATGCCGGTCTCGCCGCAAGCTGTAATCGGGGATAAGATAAGTTGCATGCAGCTATGGTAAAGGTTCGACATTGCACGACGACGACCAGTCTTATTCGCAATATCTTCCAGCTTGGTGGTGGGGATGTAGGCGACCAGGATCTGTGCGTGGCGTGAGGGCTTTCGTCGAATTTCCTTTGGAATGTTGCCAATGGTGAGATACACTGGGTATGCTGTCTTGCCGCGGAACAGTGTTAATTGGGTCTTGTCAGATGAAAGAATGACCGGGATGACCGTGGCGCCCGGTCGGTTTGATTCGAGGGTCATCTGTCAATACAGCTGTTTAGAACTATTCCAGGTGTAGCATAGACTTGTGCACCTGTACGGCCCACCACCAATCTCCAGTGTACATCTCATTGAAAACGCGGGCCGTCTTCTCTTGATCCGCATAGTGGCATTCAGGTGCAATGGCCAAGTCTTGAGCGAACTCAGGGTCACCGTAGATACATCGGATGCACGCTAATATGTTCCGGAAATGTAATTCCAGAGTTTCACCTCCAATGACCAAACTGCGGGTCTCGAATGGGGGGCGCCCAGGGAGCTCCTTGTCGATAATATCATTCAGCTGTTTCGTGGAGCTGAATGATAGGCCGAGTTTATTGACAACCTGTGGCAATCTGTTAGCAACACAATAAGAACAAGTTGGTGAGCGCATACCTCTGGTATCGCCAACAATTCTTCCATTGCCGAGGAAGTGGGACCACGCATTTTTGCCCAACGAGCAATCTCCCAGTCACACTGGGAGTGAAAGGGTGCCCAAACTGAGGATCTGAAGACTTCACGACTTGTGTGATAAATCGAAACGCCTTCATCTGTTCCTATAATCGGTGCGCCTGGTCTACCATATGGAAAGTGCTCGACAATAACTTGATGCGAGGTGTCTGAGCCATTGGTGTTGGGCTCTGTAGCTCGTGCTGGGGCTGGCGTCTCTGGCTCGACAAGGGGTGCAGTGAAAGGTGCCAGTGTCTGTGCCTCGACAGGTTGATCTGGTTCTGGGTTAGTAGATGAGGACGGCATGGTTGCCATTTCTTCTAGTAGATCAGCGTCGGCAGCGTCGGCAGCGTCATCAATGTCGCTGGTGTGCGCGGCAGTGAGATTGGCATTGGCAGCATCACTAGTGCACGCGGCGTTGACAGTGCGAGCTGGGTCCAGCCCAGCAGTGTCAATCTCTTCAGGGAATAACTCATTTCCACCTGCGAACACCGTACAATCATATCAACTACTCTTAAAATGATATATTCAACGCACCATGAGATTCATTCCTTAGGTCGATCCCGCGATCGTCGCCTGACCCAGGATTTGAGTTCAGTGCTAGCGAAGTCCCTGCACCGGACTCTGTCTGAAACACGGACGGTGTTATCAGGGCCATTTGGATGGCGCGACATGCAGCGTTCTGAGGCTTGCTGAGGTGTTGAGAATGGCCGCGTGGTTTGAAAACTTTATCACACCCACAGCAACGGATCTGAGGCGCATGCATTGATGAGGGTGGATGACAGAGAGCTGAGGCACAGTTGAAAAAATGAGCGACGATTCTGGGTTATAAAAGGAGGGCTCACCTTGGGCTGGATCCCCAATACGAACACAGTCTTTACTCACCTATCCACTCCCCTCTCTTTTATTGTCTTCCATACTTCTTTTGTCTATGGCACCGCGCACCCGTCGATCTCACACAAAAGGCCCTGCGGATAGCGCCCAGGGCAAAGAGAACAAAGGTCAAGTTCCATTGCAAAGTTCTACTCTCGTCAATACAAAAATCCGCAGCAAAGTCGCTGCACAAAGGGTCAATCCCGAATCTCAGTCCCAAAGCGTGCAATCAGGTGGGTGCACAGCTAGATAGAGTCAGACACGGCTGACGCGATCGTTAGCGCTTGGGAAACGCACCTATATACCCACTCAAACCCCAAGCGACACCCATGGCTCTACCCCAGAGTTCTCAGATAAGCAGGCCAAAACTGTGAAGAAAGCTCAAAACATTGGTAAGTCCTTCAGCCGATAACAATTATATATACGTACCAATGGTCCATTCCAAGGTCCTGCCCATGGCCGTCCGATGCCTCTCCTGCTACCCGGTGGGAGTGAAGTCAAAAGTGGCGAGTTTGCCAGCAACAACGGTGATTTCACCATCCAGCAGCGCAAAGCCGGTAGTGTTGTGAAAGGCAAACGAGTCGAGTTAGAACGCAGTGAGTTGTTTGCTTACCAAACGTGTTTGTGTATGTTGTCACCTTTCAACTTACGAAAATTTTCAGCGTCGTCTTTTTACCCAGGACGTGGTGACAACACCCACGTCCTCACGCGACTTGACCACAGAAACCCCGCTTTCCATGCTCCTGCAGTGGACGACGAGGATATCGAGACTGATGAAGACTCTGAAGACGACGTCCAGGCGGTCGAACTGGCTCTCAAATATCCCAACAAATTTTCCGAGTCTGTGGCTAACGAGGTAAGCTCACGACGATCTTCACATCATAACTAATAGCTACTCCAGAGGCCATCGTGGGTATTATCTGGTACTTCTGAGCCCGAGAAATCAGGTAGTCAGAGTTCGGCTGCGTCTCTCAATGACTCTGTCAGGTCTACTGGAGCCGGCGTGAAGCTTTCCGGTGAGCAGCCTCTTATTTCTCTTTCTGTCGCGACTCACATGGACTTGAGTTGTTGCTACTCGACCGAAAAACACTGCGTCGCCCGGTTTGGACGTGCCTCGGGCTGGTTGGCCAATCAACACCGATCTGATATTCGCCGTGGGGTCTACTAAACTGTCCCTTCTTAACCAACGTCCTATTGTCCGCGCCGTCATTCAAGAGGCAATTGAAAATCTTCGGGCCGCCTTGTGTTACGGTTAGACGGACCGCTCTGCTCGACTTGAGCTAAGGTACTGTGACGAAAGTTGTTCTGCTGGATTCGGATCAACTGGTTCCGCAACTTGTGTGTGACTTCCGATGGATGCGGGTGACCAGGTCTCTGATAAGGTTTGTAAGACCCTATGATGATGGCGTGGGACTCTAACCCTCGCGGACTCGGTGGTAACAGAGCAAAGTCTGTGAGAGGAACAGCTGGGGAAGTCGACTGGACTTATGCAGCTCCTAGCCTAGAAGGCGTCGTAAGAAGTCTGATTGATACAAGAACTCAGACCTAAGGTCTAAGTTCGCTAGTGGTACACTTTATATACTAAGTACATGAGTCACTACTACTGAGTCATAATACTAGGATGAGTCACTTATGACGCTATGACTCCACTAATACTAATAGTCTCTGTAGTAGGAATGAGTAAGACTTGACGTCACATAGACGTCATATGGAAGTTGATGGAACTGTCCAGAACTAATGATGTCATAATCACATGATAGTTCTAACTCATGTGATACACCGACAGTCTGTGGAGTGCGAACGTAACAATACTCCCTTTTCAGGTTAATCGCCCACGATTCTGAATAGCAGAAGTGAGATTCCTCACTGCCTCACAGAAAACTGACCTGAGCGACTCTAAGTCTTCTTCCTCCCATCCCTCCCAGCTATCTAGACGCTGCCACTTAGGTTCTTGGTCGGTAGTCATTCCATAGCCCCAGACCCTCTTGTTCTTCAGGGTTGGCTCTTCAATTAGTGTGGCGGACGTCCAGACATCTGGCTTATCAGATGGGGTAGTGAGGTGGTCATGATGGTGAAGGGTAAGGGCCATATCCCAACAATGGGCTGTACATGCACCCTTAGCTGCTGCAGGGCGTGATGAGGTTGTTGATGATGTGGAAGATGACAAGCTTTTTGGCGACGGTGGGGAAGTAAGGTCATAGTTGTACTCAGGGGTACCAGGAATGGGAGAACCAGGGTCTGACCCCATAGATGCTACTAGAATCGCGTCTACTCCCTTTTCAGGGGTAGGTCGGGGTCCTCCAGGCCAGAAGGGTGATGGGGAACGGCTAGGGACTGTGATGGGTGCCCAGGGAGTGGTACCAGGGGATGGGGAACGACTGGGGACATAGATGGGTGTATGGGTCTCAATACCCATATCGTCAGAAGGGGGCCAGGAAGCAGGCGTCTCAACCCTACTGTTGAATAGCAAGGTCGGGGGAGGTGTCGGAGATGGTGGAGTTCGTGGTAGGACCATGCCAAACTGGTCTACCAAAGGACGAGTGGTGACCGCGGTGGCGGTTGCGGGAAGGGGACTCTTGCACTGAGCGTAAGGTAAGGCGGCGCAGATAGCATCTTGGGACATTGACGTGTTGCTATAGATCCACGAGTGTAGTGTGGGGGTTGGTTCTATTGCTGTGCTTTGAGCCCTCCTTATATGTGTGATTGATTTAGGGTTTTGTTTCCTAAAGTCCTCTAGAGCTTCGTCAGCGTTCATATCGTCCCAGTTTACCCATTCATTGTCTGAATCTGGGTATCCTTTCCACTTGACTAGATATTGTACCTTGCGCCCTCTTCCATGACGTCTTGATGACAATACTTGCTCCACTTCATATTCTTCTTCGTTATTGATAAGGTCAGGTGGTGGCCTCGTGTAGTTAGGACCGTGGAACTCTGTCTCGATATAAGGGGTTAGAAGATCAACATGAAACACATCATGTATCTTCCATGTCGGAGGTAGTGTCAGCTGATAAGTGATGGGAGATAGGACTTTCTTTATCAGGAAAGGTCCGTGGCGTTTTGGCGCTAACTTGGCTGTTGGTTGTTCCGTCCGAAGGTTGCGCCCTTCTAGCCATACCTTATCTCCTATCTTGAAAGTCCATCCTAGGTATTTGGAATGCGCCCATCGTTGTTGGGCAATCAGGATTGCGTCCCTGACTTGTTTTCTTGCTTGCGTCCATTCTTCTATGCGTGTTTCAACCCTTGGTAATGAGTTAGGAAACGCAATAATATCCGCTCTTGGGTGGTATCCCATGAGCACTTGGAAAGGGGACTTCTTTGTAGTTTCATTGCGCCAGGAGTTGTGGGCAAATTCCGCAAAAGGTAGATGTTTACACCAGTTGTCCTGAGCAAAGTTAGTCCAGGGTCGCAGCCACTGTTCTAGCCACTGATTGGATCTTTCGGATTGTCCATCTGTTCGGGGATGATAGGCTGTAGATGCGTTGACTTTAATCCCCATTCGGTTGCACAGGGTTTGCATAAATCGGGAAATGAAGCGGGGATCTCTGTCGCATATGACCTTAGAGGGTAATCCATATCGCACAAAGACGTTCCTGAGATAAAGATCAGCTACCCCATCGGCATCAATGGTTTCGTTGCAAGGGATAAAGATAGTCGCTTTTGAACAGTCATGATCTGTTATAGTTAGGATCGAATCATAGCCTTCCGATCTAGGAAGTTTGACGATAAAGTCCATGGCCACTGTTTGGAAAGGAAGGGCATCCAATTCTGGCGTAATAGGATTTAAGGGTGCCTTCCTTGTTTGGGTGTTGACCTTATGTCTTTGGCATTCGGCGCATCCTTTAACATAATTGTGTACGTCTCTTGCTATTTGCGGCCACCAATAGTATCTTGTGACCAATTGTGTTGTTCGTGAAATTCCAGGGTGTCCATAAGCGGGTAGATCGTGATGATCATGGATAATCTGTCGTTTCGTGTCTTTTCCTAGGGTGATCACCTGTCCTGTTCCTTTCCACCAGCGCCCATTTATCTTCTTGAGGTTATGTGGATTTACCCATGGTCTTAGGGTATTGAAATTTTGATCGTAGATCAGGGGTGTGGTCAGGGTCGTAAGAGCACGTGCGAAAAGGTGATCTGGTAATACTGTGATATTTTCGTTGTCTCGTTCTCCTTGATCATAGTCTGGGCGTCTAGATAACATGTCTGCACGGCTATTAGTGTTTCCCGGTATGTGGCGCAGCTCGATATCATATTCAGATAGTTCTAGAACTTCTCTGGCAATTCTTCGGCTAATCTTCTGGGGTTGTCGCCAATATAGCAGGTTAGCATGATCGGTATACACCGTGACCTTGTGGGGTGATCCTGCCAAAAAGGCCCGCCAGTGTCTTAGTCCTTTTACGACTGCCAAAAGCTCTAGATCCCAGATGTCATAGTTTCGTTCTGCTTCGGTTAGAGTCGTGGAGTAGTAACCTATGGGATGTTTCTTCCCATCGTCTCCTCTTTGTGTCAGTACTGCCCCTAACGCAAATCCAGATGCGTCTACTTCAAGTTCGAATGGTTTAGTCAGATTTGGTTGAATTAGGACTGGTTCTGATGTTATCCTTTGACGAAGGGTCTCGAAAGCTTCTTGGCATTTCATCGTCCAGTCCCATGGAACATCTTTTCTTGTGAGTTCGTTCAATGGCTTTGTGGTATGTGAAAATTGGCGAATGAAGGGTCTGTAGAAATTGCAAAAACCCAGAAAAGATCGGACCTGTTTTACTGTCGTGGGAATGGGCCAGGATCCGACCCCTGCGACTTTAGTCGGGTCCATGCGAGTTACTCCCTTTTCAAGGATTAGCCCCAGATAATCGACTCGTGGTGATTCCCACACGCATTTTTCCAGTTTGAGGTATAGGTCTAGCTCTTCCAGTCGGTCTAAAATCGCATGTACTGCTTCTCGATGATCTTGGAGTTTAGCAGTAGTCGCAATCAAGATGTCGTCCATATAAATGATAATTTCGGTGCCTTTCAACCTAAAGCGCTCTATGATTTCTTCGAATTCATAGTCCATCATTGCTTGGAACGTGGCTGGCGCATTAGTAGGTCCGAAGGGCATGACTGTTGGTTCCCATAACCCGTATTTAGTTTTGAAGGCTGCTTTGTGAACATCTTCTTCTTTGATGCGGATATTGTTATACCCCCATCTGACGTCAAATTTAGTGAAGATCCAAGCATCCTTTACTTGAGCAATAAGTCCTGGGATAAGTGGTAATGGATATTTGTTCTTGATAGTGTAATCGTTGAGTTTGCAATAGTCTATAACTGGGCGAAGCTTTCCGTCTTTCTTCCGAATGAAGAAGAATGATGAGGCGTAGGGTGACTTAGATTGTCGAATATACCCTTTGGCTTTTTCCTCCTTGATCCATTTGAGGAGTGCTTCGTCTTCTGCCTGCGTCATTGGATAAATTTTGCAATCTAGCGCCTTTGGTGCTCCCTCTTTGAGTTCGATCGCGTGATCCCATGGTCTAGATGGTGGGAATCGATGTGATTCTTCTTCACTGAATACCTTTTGATGGTGTTGGTATTCGGTCGGAACTGGAACTTCTTTAACATATTGTCGGACGTTTTGTGCCAACTGAGTGGAAATATTGGCGCTTCTATGTCCTTGTTCTGTTAGTTCCTGAACGATTTGATCTTTTTCTTCATCGGATAAGGATTTAGTGACCATTCTGTTTAGAGATGTATCCAGATGGGAAATGATTGGTTTGATCCGAAGTGATCGCCAATCTAGAGATCGGATAACAATTGGAAGGTATTTAGTATCGATGACCGCATCCTTCCATTGGAATTGGGGTTCAAACGCCGCTAGCCAGGGGTATCCTAGTATCAGATCTTCGAGCCCTAGATCTGTGATAAGGAATCGCATTTGTTTTTCCTTATCTCCAGTGCGAACTTCTAGATCCACATAGTCCTGAATAAGGCCAGCCTTATTGTTAGTCCCATCGATATTCCAGATCTTCTTTGGTCGTTCCAATCTTTGGGTACCCAATCCTAGTCGTTTGATAAGCCTAGGATCAATGAAATTGTCAGTGGCTCCTGAGTCCACTAGTATGCTTTTGTCGGCCATTGCTTGTGACGTGCGGAATGAAACAGGGATTTTCATACTTCGATAGCGAGTAAGATATACGGAGTTACATTGCAGTCTACGAATTGCTCGCCCCCAGGCCGATGGGTTAGAGCTTAGGAAAAATCCTGACGGTTCTTCATGAAGACTTCTTGAATTACTACGTCCTTGTCTTCATCATTGAGTTCTTTGATTTGTTCGATAAGCCCTTTAGCATCGAACTTCTTCAGAGTAGTATTAGTGGCTTGGATTTGTACTTCGTCCTCCTGATTTCCTCGAATTTGACGAGGTTTGTCAGGGCAGTTTCGGCTCATGTGCCCTTGCTTCTTGCAGCGGAAGCAGGCTCCTGTTGCCATCAGTTTGGCACGTTCTTCTTGGGTGAGCCCTGCCCTTGCACGGATATGTCCAGGGGTAAGATCCATGGCATTTGGATTCTTTGCAGAACCGGACCCTTGTCCCTGGCGCCAGTTTTGATTTGGGCCTTGCTTCTTTTGGGGTACCTTTCCATTGAAGAAGGTTTGAAGATATAGCCACTTTTGCTGTTGTTCCACCGCACCTTCGGTCCACTCCTGCCAAGAGTTTGGGCGTCTTCCTCCTTGACTAATCATATTGTAGTGGAGCATTTTCGGGAGTCCTTCGGCAAACATAGACCAGGTGCCTTTTGCATTAAGATCATGCCCAGCGATCCGGGCTAGTTGTTCGAATTTGGCTATATAACCATCTAGATCCCCATCTTTCATGCGGATCTCCTTGATGGCTCGTTCGGCTTTTTCTACACTCATAGTGTCGGTAAAGGCATCTTTGAACCGATCAATAATCGTCCGCCATAGGTACTCATTGTGGACTTGTGCTCCTCCGGCCATTTGGTCTCCTAGCCATTCGATTTGCGCTGCTACCCATTCTTGGATGTTCGGTCCTTTAATAAAGGATAAGAATAGCATGGCACGAGTGAAGGGGGTGGTGATGACATCAGCTCCCCAATTGAGTCCGTAATAGATGTTCCATTCTTGGAGGAACCCTTCGGTTTTGCTTCGGGTTCCATCGAAGACTTCTGGTTCACGTCCTACCAGCTTGCCTCCTCCGGGATTTCCCCCTCCTCCATATCCTCCAGGATTTCCCCCTCCTCCAGGGGGTCCTCCTCCAGGGGGTCCTCCTCCAGTAGGAGGTCCTCGACTTGACCAATGTCCTCCTCCTCCTCCTCCCGGAGGACCTGATGGAGATGGTCCACTTCCGAAGGGATTGGAGGGTACTGTAAATCTAGTAGTTCGGCCCAATATAGTTGCTGGAGGTACTGTGGTAGTTGCTGCGATTGAGGCCATTGTGCTAGCAGGTGTCGATGCTTTGTAGACAAGGGTTGGTGTGACTTTGGTAGAGACGTCGGTGGGAATGTTGCTAGCCAATTGCTCAAGTTGTTCTTCAGCTGCTGCTGCTGCGTCAGTGACCGGAATCTCGATGTTTTCGTCTGGGGTATCTTCGTTGTCACTACCGAACTTGAATTCGGTTTGTGGTTGCTCTTCTTCTTCGTCTGCTTCTCCGTCCAATGGACCCCAACGGCTTCGGTCGACTCTTTCTTCGTTGTAGATACGGAGTCCCAATTTGATTGGTGCAGGGCGTTCGATTGCGAATCCTCCGTTGTCAGGAAGTTTTCTAGTAACTCCCCACTGGATAGATCCGAAATCGAAATCAATTGCAATAAGTGTGTCGTCGTCGTTTGGATCAGTACTGGTGGTATAGTATCCCCAGCCGTAGTCTTTGTCCAGCCACTCAGCTCCTTTGAGGTATCGTTTAGGGACGTTCTGTTCCCCCCTACGTGTAACGTAGGTGGTAATCGTGTTAGGTCGTGGTTCCGCCACAGTGGTACGGAGGTCTGAGTTAATGTTACGGTTAGACGGACCGCTCTGCTCGACTTGAGCTAAGGTACTGTGACGAAAGTTGTTCTGCTGGATTCGGATCAACTGGTTCCGCAACTTGTGTGTGACTTCCGATGGATGCGGGTGACCAGGTCTCTGATAAGGTTTGTAAGACCCTATGATGACGGCGTGGGACTCTAACCCTCACGGACTCGGTGGTAACAGAGCAAAGTCTGTGAGAGGAACAGCTGGGGAAGTCGACTGGACTTATGCAGCTCCTAGCCTAGAAGGCGTCGTAAGAAGTCTGATTGATACAAGAACTCAGACCTAAGGTCTAAGTTCGCTAGTGGTACACTTTATATACTAAGTACATGAGTCACTACTACTGAGTCATAATACTAGGATGAGTCACTTATGACGCTATGACTCCACTAATACTAATAGTCTCTGTAGTAGGAATGAGTAAGACTTGACGTCACATAGATGTCATATGGAAGTTGATGGAACTGTCCAGAACTAATGATGTCATAATCACATGATAGTTCTAACTCATGTGATACACCGACAGTCTGTGGAGTGCGAACGTAACACCTTGCTATTTGCTAATGCCTTTCCGGATGTTTGTTCGGCACTCACGCTGATCAAGGACTGCCTTTTCACTGCAGCTCTGCATCTTAAACCTGGTGCCACTGAGGTGCTCGACCGGCTCACTCGCGACCAAGAATATTTGTTGAAGATGACGCCTCTGGTGAGTGTTCGTGAGTTCGAGATGACATCACTGAAATTTTTTCCCAGCCGCGCGCTTGTATCTGTCTAATTCGAAGTGAGATCAAGGACCGCTGCAACGCCATCACCATGAACGGTTTCCTGGTGTTTGGTTCGGCGTTGGATACTATTGAATATGTTCGCAAACAACTGTCCCACTATACGTACACTTTCCCCAGGGCCACCATGGTAAGTTGTACGGCCTCAATAAGCCCATGCTGATATCTGTTAGAACAATGCTCCGAATGCGTTGGTAATGCGCTCTCGGCCTTATCAAAATGATCGGATAATCACTGTGATCTGTGACATGTTCTTTGTTGGCGGGGCTGCATCTTTTGCCCACAATTTCCGATACCTTTTCCCGACATATGAAATTGCCGATGGAGAAATCGTTCTTGAGGTTCCAATTCTGATGGTGGCCCTTGTTGCAACTGCGGTAAGTCCATTTTTTGGCTTATGTATTGTGCTCACTCTCTGTGTTAGTTGTACGCCACGCTCTACGAGTGGCGCACTGGAGATCATCAACTTGCAGAGTTCTCAGCCAATGCATATTTGGACATGTATCAAGGCCACGTCAATACTTTGAACCATATTCGGGAGAGGCATGAGGGTGCGTTCCACCTTATGATGGTCGACATTTATAAACAAGCCAAGTAAGTTTTAATCGCATACAATCTGTTTTTGTTCTGATTAGTTGTGACCCAGCACCCTGCCCATCGGAAATGAACCAAGCCCTGCGGTTCAAATTGCAGAGATCAATCTCGACAATCTTGACGGCTGATAGGTATTATTGAGGTTTCAACACCTCTTCTTCAATGTGGTACACTGTAAGTGGAACAGAATGAGTTCGAATATTAGGCTGATAGGACTTCGACCTCACCAGCCAACAGTGTTCCTCCCTCCTCCAGACTATACCTCTTTTGACTTTGATTTAACCTGTGTGCGTCGCATGGCCCGATGCTCGTGATGTCAGCCTTATTCCTATCTACTACTTCTCGTCCCTCTTTTCCGGTCTTGTGTTTATCTCCTGATCATTCACATAATGCCGAAGTAATTTTGTGATAATTTTTGACTAGCCTCGTGAAAATTTGGTGACAATATACCGATAATTTGGTGATAATCTACCGATAATTTGGTGATAATCTACCGATAATTTGGTGATAATATACCGATAATTTGTTGCCCAATTGTCTGAAAATTGTCTGAATTATCGATAATTTATCGTGGGGACTAAACAATCCGCGATAATTCGATAATCGCGATAATTTTCGATAAATTATCGAAATTATCGCGGACCGTTTTTCCTGATGTTATGTGCGATTGGGTATTACGTTCGTTTTTATGCCCTCGATTTCGCGTCCCAGTACATCCTATTCAATTTGTTCGTCTCTCATTTCTGATATATATGCTGCCCTATCACACGATACGAACACTGTAACGAATAGCTAGTGGGAAAATCGCTTTATTTCCGACAACTTCGAAGCATAGACAATCCTGCGAGACAATATGTTTAGAAAGGACTGGGCGGCGGGGAAGCTTACGGTCCTTGCACATCGCTCAGCGTTCGACTTGGGTCGCGGGCACTTGCGGCCTTGTGGCTACCTGCGCGTGCTGTCCTTTCCGGCGTTCTGGCCGGACTTGGGCGAGCAGGCGTATTCTTGCGTTCGGGAGAGCCGCGCAGTGTCTAGGCACATTATTTACGAATTGCGATCTCGTTAAAGATACACGCATTGAAGGGATATAACACCTACTGATAGTATATGCGTACGCATCCAGCCAGGCAGAATGCAGAGGAACGGAAAGGGCGCCGGCTCTGGCGCAATGAGGATCAGACGAAACTTGAAAAGTGATTAAGGTCAAGATTGCCGGATGGGAGGGTGTTACAGCGATGTCATGACGTTGAAAGTCGTGCCGTTTGCGATGCGGGGTGTATGGCTTGGAAGTGCACGAGCTCGCGATGGGGGGCCATCCCTTCATGGGGAGTGCGAAACCCGTCAGCAGGTGAAGTAGAAAGAGAGTCAGAGGACGCACAGCTGCCCCGTTCTGGAAAGGTTGTCGGTGATGCGCTCCAATGACACACACTTCTCTAACACCGCGATCTCCCAACTCCTTCTAAGTTGGCGTGGTAGATGCAGCACCCGACTCGTTGTTTATGCTGACGAGACTCTAGGAGCGCGTTGGAGATCGGAGACGAGTGGAAATAGTCGTGAGAGCGAGATGAAGAAGTTTGCTCAAACTTTGTGACCGTGCTTGATCGACGGCGCAAAAGGACAGGCCAGACAAATGATTGTTGTTTCTGGACAACCGATAGCACAGTTTGGTAGTTAGGCATACAAGGATTGGAGAATGGTTCGTTCTCTGGACAGAAGTGCGACGGATAGCTGGGGAATGAGCGTGGTTCTTCAACGCGAAAGCATTGGGGCGTCATCTGTTGTCCGATGCCAGAGTCAACTTGGACGGCGAGCAAGCAGTCGAAAGTTGAATTGCGTTCCTGGAGGCGCCACTGGTGCAGGACCCAGGGCTCCAAAGTATGCGCGTGCTCCTGCCTGACTGCTCATTCGAGAACGTGACCTAGATAACCGACCTCACTCCCACCTATCAACAACCCAATGACTGAACAAGGCGGATTGTGACCTGCGTGCAATCTTCTTCACTCCCAACGATGCGTCCGTGTTGCCGGCTGCCGACCTCGTTGGGCCCTTGAGCTCGTTGTTGAGCTTGCTGATGGAGATGGAGGGCACTACCCTTTGCAGCCTGCGGTAGCAGTGGATCCGGTGATGCGAGTTGGAGTGGGGGTTCGTAGAGGTGCTTTCTGGCTTGGTCCATATTCTCAAAATACAGTAATTGAATTGCGTAGGATGTTATGTGCTGTGGTAGGGTTATGGTTACAATGCAACCGAATCGGTTTGATCGAGCGCTTGCAGTTCGGCAACTGCTACTGTTAACACCTTCCACGCCACTACATTGTCCTCTCCATAATAGACCGTAATCCACAACGGCCCAACCCCCTCCCACAACGTTGAGGCAGGTCTGAACCCGGAAACAGGTACCTCACTCCGCCTTGACTCTGTCTTCGACGTTCTCACCTACTAACTTACTCTCCTCACGTAAAAACAGACAGAGTCTGATTCTGTCGCTTCACTGGTTTCAGCCAACGATCCTCCCGTTATCCCCTCCCAAGGCCTCATCCACAGCCTCCATGACGGCTCCCCGACACAACATCCCAGCTCATACCTAGACGGGACTCCGCGGACACGGCTCGGAGGTCTCCAACACTTTCTCGTGCATTCAGCCTAATGGACCCCGAGCTCGTGGACGGCGGCGTACCGTCGACGTAGACATGGCCTAGCATCTATCGCGTACCCGCCAGGGATCCGTTTCTGCCTCCCCAGTCACTTCCCCGCTCACAATCCGGGATCTCAATGAGCCAGAGCGTGATACGCATCGACACCACGAGGGTAGCGCATTTCAAGTCCTGTTCCCACGCGTGCAAAAGGAACTAGAGATTTCTCGTGGGGGCAACCGACGGGTGGTAGCGCAGATATTCTTGACCAGACTATACGTGTACTCCGTCCCATCTTCGGTCCTTTCATACACCGCCGTCGTACATATCCTGTGCTACTATCCGCCCTTCCACATACCGTGGTCCTAATTGTGCTGGACTGGACACGACCCCGGACCTCCTCCAGGAGTTGCTCGCCTGGCTCGCTCGGATTGGGCGTTGAGTCGAAAGCGACGACTCACGCGAGCTCGAGGTCATCCGTGAAGAGTATCGCGAGCGTTGTATGTCCATTCTATCTTTGTTTATGTTCCCATAGTCCTGACCGCAGCTCCTCGTCTGTCAGGGCAGGCGCACCTTTAACATTACACCGAACCATCTGCCGAGCCGCTCCTTGCGACATACAGCGCTCTCCAACGCACGATACTCCTGTTCGGCCCAAGAACGTTCACCTACAATACTACCAGCTTATCATCGTCGCATGTACCAAGGTAGATATGATCTCTTACAGTACTGATGTTGTTGGCGCCAGCGCTTCCGGGATGGGTGGCGTGGTAAGGGAAGGGAAGCGAATGGGAGGAACGCACCGACGGGACTATGCAGATACTGCATGCAATTTACTTAAAATGTTCTCCTTCTTTCGTTCCTCATTCTCATGGCATGGCAGACGCAGGCCTCTTCTATTCTATATACCACCGCGGCCGACGACCCTCAACGTCTTGCGCCGATGCGGCGCTCCCATGTTCTATTCTTGCAACCAACCCCGCCCCCGACGGCGCGCTCGATAGCACTCTGGGGCCAGTGCGCGACCCATTCCCATTCGTTCACAAGTTGAATGCACTCGACTGCGACCGCATTGTGCTAGCGGGTTGGAGAAAGATCTCGGTTCTACGAGACAGCTTCAGCGCGAAAGCGTGGGGCCAGGCATGGGAGCGCGATCTGACGTCTGATGCTAGAATCGACTTGGACAGCGGAGACGGCGCGCGAAAATTGTACGTGTCCTTCGTGCAGGACCCAGGCCTCCAAGTACGCTCCTTCCCTTCGCCTTCTTCCTCATCCGAGAATACTTAACTTCTCAGCAGCAAACCCCGCTCCCACCACTCAACAACCCAACAAGCCTTTCTTGCGAAGAGCTATGACGAAAACACGCAACACGCCGATCGCGACCCGCGCGGCATCTTCCGCACTCCCACCTATGCATCCATGACGCCGGTCACTGGCCTCGTCGAGCCCTTGGGTTTGTCGTCCTTCTCACTTTAGACAGTCGAGGGTGCGCAGTGGGGATGGAGGGCAGAAGTACGGGTGCCACGCTTGGCGCCCTCAGGAGACGCGCGGGCACACTGACGTTACCTATACTCGGGAGCACGGCGAGTCCTGGTATATCGGTTGTGAGCTCTGATGCGGGTGTAACTGCGAGTGGGTGTGGGTGTGGGAGGTCGGCGGTAACGTGGCCGAGGACGTCGAGTGAGAGTGCTAGGGCGAGTGGGAGCGGGGGTTCGCAGACAGATCTTTATGCAGGGAGTGGGGCAGAAAAATGGTCAGGATGCTATTGTCTCCATTACAGTAGAATTGTGATACCTCGAAATCATTGGCCACGCCAAGGTGCTGATGATGTAAGCTGTAGCGCTCGCTCACCGCACAACGCACAGCCTGAGCCTGAGTATTGTACCTCATTGCACTCCGCTACAATGTCCCAACCTCTTCATGAGAATATCGACGTTCAAAACCCAGCACCTAATACAGGTACTTCCTCTTCCTCGTGACTCCTCGCCATTCTGACCTAGCCTGCTGCAGAAATAGGCGACTCTCAGTATCCACCTCGTTCGGCGCAGAACCAAGAATCTCGAGGAATATCGGATCACGTCGATGGCTCTGGACCTATCTTTTCATTATATTTGGAAATGGCGACTGAAGAAGACAAGAAGATGGCCGAGAACTGGAAGGACGACGCCGATGGGATCCTCATTTTCGTGCGTCGTTATCTTCTATTCTTATATCCTCGTTTACCCTAACCCACAAGTCATAGACCGGATTGTTCTCCGCTGCGGTCGCCTCGTTGATCTCGGTGTCCATTCAGAACATTCAACAGAACCCGCAGGACATCTCCAACTTCTACCTCGCGAATACGTATCAGGCTACGATTAACCCGAATAGCTCGAGTTCCCTCCCCACTTCACCGCCCCCATTCACTCCACCAAACTATGCTGTTTGGGTCAATGCGCTTTGGTTCCTGAGTTTGGTGATCAGTCTTACATGCGCTCTACTCGCGACGTTACTTCAGCAGTGGGCGCGACGATACCTCAAGATCACGCAACCACGTTACAGCCCGCACAGGCGAGCTCGCATCCGGGCGTTCTTTGCCGAAGGCATCGACAAGTTTCTCCTTCCGTGGGCGGTTGAAGCTTTACCCACGATGTTGCATCTTTCCCTATTCCTGTTCTTCGCCGGTCTAGCTGTCTTTCTGTGGAACGTCAATCTAACAATTTTCAAGTTGGTCCTGTCATGGGTTGGCCTCTGCACGGCCCTCTACGGCTGCATCACGTTCATCCCAGTTTTTCGCCACGATAGCCCATACCAAACGCCACTGTCACTGCCGGTGTGGCACTTCGTTACGGGAATACCATTTCTCACATTTCGAGCTCTTGAGTGGATCACATACAAGTTATGGAGGCGCTTTGATTACTTCAGTATTGAAACCTTTCAGCGCTTTTTTAACTTGGCTGGACGTTATCGCAAATTACTTGCGCAGGGCATGCGGAAGACAGCCGAGGAAACTGCTTTCAATTCACCATCGGAGATCGATACTCGCGCCTTTCTGTGGACGTTCGACAGTTTGGACGAAGATCACGAACTGGAGCGCTTCTTTGCTGGCTTACCCGGCTTCCGCAGCTCGAAAATGGTCAAAGACCCCCTGCCCGATCTCAGACGGGGAGAAAAGGAGAAGCTTTTGAACGCTTTGATCGGATTGTCGGACCGCACTTCCTCCTCCGATTTATTGCCAGAATTGGTCAAAAATCGGAGAACTGTCATCTGTCGGAAAGCGATCGGTCCAGCGGACATTCCTGACGCAATCGAGCTAGTTCTCCTCAGAATCGCCTTCCACCACCAATATGGGCCGGTGCAATCTGCCCAAATTGCAAGTTTGGTGAGAGGCTGGGACAACGGCGAGGACCAAGAGACTATGATGGTGCGGGCCGTAGTTTCAAGTGTTGTTGCAACAGCACAACGGCGTGATGACCTTTGGTTTTCTATGGCCGCCGATGAGATGGGCGTCTCCGAATCTGTCCTCCGAACTCACGCCACACACGGGAACAACTTGTCACTTGCTGTCTTGATTCACGTCGTTCGCAAACAATTTACCCTTTTCCAGGAGCAGCACTGGCCGCATTACACCTTCTCGAAAGTTCTAGATGCGGCCACCAAATTTGATGAACTAGATACGTCACCTGAACTGCAGCACGAGTTCTGCGCACTCTGGAATGAAGTCGTTCGCGGAGCCAATGGGGCGATCCCATGGTATATTCTCAGACCGATTCGCAACGTCTATCTCACGCTCCATCTACACACCGATTCCGCCCCAACAGCATTCGATGTTTCCACTGGTGACGAGGATCTCATCCTAGCGCAGATAGCATCATATCCCTTGTGCAATGTCCCCGACCATCATCCAGACTCGACTACTCACATTCACAATGTCCCCGCCTCCATAACCATTCCTCGTGCCGTTCTACACGATAACGATGCACTGGTCCCTTCTTCCCCTGCCAATGTGCCATCGTCATCTGTACTAACCTCCCCCATACACGTTGACGAAACCCCCATGGATGCGCCACTGTCCGACAATACTACGTCTGTTCCAGCGTCGTTTCACCCCCCTCGTCAGACGACCACGGAAATCGTCCACGAGTCTACCACTTCACCGGGTCCAGCTGCCGCTGCTGCTACACGAGACGACACATCTGCCCGAACAATGGCCCCCACCACCTGCGAAACATCGATGTCTACCTCTTCTGCTCCCCCACCTGCTGCAGTTCCCCAGAACAACGTGGACTTCCTAGTGCATTCCGATGCCCTGGAGATTTCGTCCTCAGCTTCCCCAGTGCTCGATGCTATTACAGGTCCGTTCCTGTTAACCACTCATTTTCTTTCCCAGAGTCTCACTGCGCGATACTGACTACGTTCTCTCCAGGCACTTCACCACGGCCGACTTCTGCAACTCTGCTGGACACCGCTGAAGGTAGCATAATGGCCAGTTCTCATGATGACGAGGACACCCCTGATCTCCCTTCGGCGAATCGCACAATCCAGGAAAACACCGTGGCCATCCTGGATCGTCCGCAGCTGCTGCCGCCGACGACAACAATACCCTTGACAATACCGTCTGCTACTGACATAACCATTGCTAGTCCTTTACGACAGGGAGTAGATGCCGAGAATCCAGGAGATCAACCTCATTACGCTTCGGACTGCCTGTATGAGATCGAGTAACGTATCCCCAGTTCTATATATGTGCGTATTATGTTCGTTTTTTGGCTCTCTATTTTGCATTCCAGTACACTATTCAACTCGTTCGCCTTTCATTTTCTGATATATGCTGTCCTATCACACGATACGAATATTGTAACGAATTATCTGGCGGGAGTCTCTTTATTTCCAACAACTTTGACACATAGGCAACCCCGCGAGGCAGTAGGTTTGGAAAGGATTGGGCGGCGGGGAAGCTTTCCGTCCTAGCCCAGCGCTCAGCACTCAGCCTTCAGCTTGAGTTTCGGACACCTGCGGCCCTGTGACTACCTGTGCGTGCGGTTGTTTCCAGCGTTCTAGAATTCGAAGCCGGAATCAGGTGAGCAGGTGTATTATTTTGCGCTCGGAGGACCCGGGGGGCGTCTACGTATTTTATTTATGAGTCACGCCGTCGTTAGAGTGTCACCCATCAAAGAGAGGTAACACGTACTGGTGGTATATGCGTACGTGTACTGCCGGGCGTGCAGATTGTTCAGCCCGTCACTTAGGAATGCGGAGGAACAGGAAGTGCTCGCGTGACCGCAAGCAACGAGGATCAGAACAAACTTGAAGAGTGGGTTAAGGTCGAAGATTGTCGGATGTCGGATAGTAGAGTGCTGCGGCAATGCCATGGCGCGACAAGCCGTGTCCTTTTTGATGCGGCCGGGTGTAGGTGTTGAAGTGCACGAACTCGGTGGGGGGTCATCCCTTCACGGGGGGAGCGAAACCCGTCAGCAGGTAAAGCAGAAAGAGAATGAGAGGACGTACGACTGTCCCACTCTGGAAAGGAAGTTGACAACGAGCCCCAAGGACGCACACGTCTCTAACGGCCTCCTTCTCGAAGTTCGTGTGGGAGATACAGCATGGGCAACCCGTTATTGTGCTGACGAGATTCTATGAGCGCATTGTGGATCGAAGACGACGGCTGGTTGTCATGAGCGTGTTGAAGAAGTTTGCTCAAACTGTGACTGTATATGATCGACAGTGCAAAAGGACGGGCCGGTAGTAACATAGGCTGGGGAGATGCTCTCCGGTCCGAAACCCGTTTTCTGTTTGGCGCTCGATCGCGTTCAACCCCATCGAACATCTTTCCTTGTATTTTCTACGCTCTATACCAGAAAATAACGTCCTTGTACTCGGCCAGTGTTCAACTGGAAACATCGCCCTCGTATCTACTCTTCTCCAAAATCAACTAGCGGATACAGGAAAAGATGAACCATGCACAGACTTCGTAGTGAAATACGACTGTGCCGACGTATGTGATGAGGGAGAAGAAGGTCTTTAATTCATTTGACCCTTATGAACGTGCCTCTGATCTAAATAACGCGTGCATATAGACATCCTTTCCCGATTATGTACACCGTCCTCGGCTCCTTCATACACCGCCCTCGCACTGCATTTCCTGCAACCGCAATCTGCTATTCCTCATACCGCTGTCATGATCGTGCTGGGCTGGACACGGCCTTGTACATCTCTCGAGGAGCTGCACACCTGGCTTGCTTGGATTGAGCGTTGGGTGCAAGGGGACGGTGCGGGCGAGCTCAAGGTCATCCATCGCGAACATTGTATGCACATTATATCCTCGGTCTCGTTTCCCAAGTCCTAACCGTGGTTCCTCATGTCAGGGCAGGCGCACCTCCAACATCACAAGAACCGTCCTCCGAGCCGCTCCCTGCGAGCGCTCTTCAAGGTACCATACCTCCGTTAGGCCCAGGAACATTTCCCGCATAATAACTTACGACCGGCGTACCCGTCGTCGACGCAGGTACCAAGGCAGACTTAATCGATGACAATACTGAACTTGTTGGCGCCAGCGCGTCCGGTATGGGTGGCATGGTGAAGGGAAGGGAGGCGAATGGGAGGAACGCACCGACGGGTTCATGCAAATACTGCGCGAAAGCGTGGGGCGAGGCATGGTCGTGCGATCTGACGTCCGATGCTGGAATAGACTTGGACTCCGACGACAGCGCGCGAAAAATGTACGCCCCTTCCCCTCACGTTTTCCTTCATCGCGAACACTAATTTTCTCAACAATGAAGCCGATCCCTGTCCCAACCTCAACAACCCGACTCCCGAACAAGCTTTCCTCACCGAGAACTACGACATATCGCCCAAACGCGTAGCATCTTCCGCACTCCCACTGATGCATTCACAACGCCAGCAGCCGGCCTCATCGGGGCCTTGGGCTCGCCATCCTTCTCTCTGCCGACAGTTGAGCGTGCTCAAGCGGAGATGGAGCGTAGCTGCATGGGGGCCACCCTCTGCTTCGGTAGACTCGCGGGCACACCGACCTCACCTATCCTCAGGAACGCGCTGAGCCCGACTCATCACGATGTGCTGAATCCCGATAACCTGGCAGCGACCTCGGCGGCGAGCCCTGGTGCTAGTACTGCTGGTGGTGGTAGCGCGAGTAGGAGTGGGATTCGCAGACGGACGATCCTGATGCAGGCAGTAGGACGGAAGATGGGCGGGATATGCGTATGCGAATGGCACGAGTCAGGTCCCTAGTCATTTCATTGATATTGGTGCCCGTTACAGTAGAGTGATTCCCTCGAGACGATTGCGTACAAACGTACTGCATTTGATGATGTAAGCAGTGGCGCGCAACACAGCCTCAGTGCCAGTGAGCCAGACTCGGAGTACTACAATACTACTCGTTTGCACCTGCTGGCACGCGACAATATCCCAACCTCTTCATGAGAATATCGACGTACCTGATCCAACATCTAATACAGGTACCTTTCTCTTCCTCGTAACTCTATCCTCGTCATTCTAACCTACCCTGCTGCCGAAGGCGACCCTCAGTACCCACCTCAATCGGCACGGAATCAAGAACCGCGGGGAGTATCTGATCACGTCGATGGCTCTGGACCTATCTTCTCATTATATTTGGAAATGGCGACCGAAGAAGACAAGAAGATGGCTGAAAACTGGAAAGACGACGCTGATGGGATCCTCATCTTTGTGAGTTATCTTTTCCTAAGCTTCATTTACGCTAACTCGCTGGCAACAGACTGGTCTATTCTCCGCTGCTGTCGCGTCGTTGATCTCGGTGTCCATTCAAGACCTTCGACAGAACCCGCAGGACACCTCTAATTTCTACCTCGCTAATATGTACCACGCCATGATGAACCCGAATGGATCGAGTTCCCTCCCTGATTCCCCACCGCCGTTCACTCCACCAAACTATACTGTTTGGGTCAATGCTCTTTGGTTCCTGAGCTTGGTCATCAGTCTTACATGCGCTCTACTCGCGACGCTACTACAGCAGTGGGCGCGACGTTACCTCAAGGTCACCCAGCCACGTTACAGCCCACACAAGCGAGCACGCATCCGGGCGTTCTTTGCCGAAGGTGTCGACAAGTTTCTCCTTCCGTGGACAGTTGAAGCACTGCCCTCGATGTTGCATCTTTCCCTATTCCTGTTCTTCGCCGGTTTAGCTGTCTTTCTGTGGAATGTCAATCTCACAATTTTCAAGTTGGTCTTGTCGTGGGTCGGCCTTTGCACGGCCCTCTACGGCTGCATCACGTTCATCCCAGTTTTTCGCCATGATAACCCATACCAAACGCCAATCTCACTGCCGTTGTGGCACTTCGTTACGGGAATACCATTTCTCACATTTCGAGCTCTTGGGTGGATCACATTCAAGTTATGGATAGCCTTTAATTACTTCAGTCAGGAAACCTCTATGCGCTTTCGACGCTCGGCTAAACGCTATCGAAAATTGCTTGTGCAGGGCATGCGGAAGACAGCCGAGGAAATTGCTTTTGAGTCACCATCGGAGATCGATACTCGCGCCTTTCTGTGGACATTCGACAGTTTGGACGAAGATCATGAACTTGAGCGCTTCTTTGCTGGCTTACCTGGCTTCTGCGCCTCGAAAATGGTCAAAGATCCTCTGCCCGGTCTCAGACAGGAACAACAGGAAAGGCTTTTAGATGCTTTGATCGGATTGTCGGATCGCACTTCCTCCTCCGATTTATTGCAAGAATTGGTCAAAAATCGGAGAACTGTCATCTGTCGGAAAGCGATTGGTCCAGCGGATATTCCTGATGCAACCTGGCTAATTCTCCGCAGAATCGCATCCCAACACCAATATGGGCTGGTGCAATCTGCCGAAATTGCACGTTTGGTGAGAGGCTGGGACAATGTCAAGGACTACGAGACTATGATTGTGCAAGCCATAGTTTCAAGTGTTGTCGCAAGGCCACAACGGCGTGATGACCTTTGGTTTGCTATGGCCGCAGATGAAATAAGTGTCCCTGAATCTGTCCTCCGAACTCACGCCACGCACGGGGACAACTTGTCACTTGCTCTCTTGATTCACGTCATTTGCAAACAATTTACCCTTTTACAGGAGCAGCACTGGCCGTATTACCTCTTCTGGAAAGTTCTAGACGCAGCCACCAAATTCGATGTGCTGGATACATCACCTGAACTGCAGCACAAGTTCTGTGCACTCTGGAATGAAGTCGTTCCTACAGCCGATTGGAAGGTCTCACAGCATATTCTCAGACCAATTCGCTCACGGTTGCGTGCTTTCGGTGTATTTTGGGCAGCGAATCTCGCTCAGCACCTCGTGCTCACTTCGTGTCTGACTCTATGCCCTCAGACCTATAAAACATCGACGTTTCAAGAGGCTAGAGTCCCCAGTCTCACCAGACCTTCTCGACTTACTCAACTCGCACTCACCTCAAACACCAAGTTCGTTCGCTTTCCTCTCTGCTTCTGTCTCTTCATTGCATCGTCTGACGCCGCTGCTTGCTTTACAGACCTGACACAATGTCTCTTGCTCGTAAGGCTATTCACGGCGGCGTCATGCCGCTCTTTCGTCTCTGGCACGACGCTGTTGGGCTTGCGGTGGCGAAGCAAACTCGTGTCTGCCTTATCGGGGGAATTGTTTGGGAGGCTAAAGGGCTGCGTCAAACTCCGGTAAGTGTTTTACTTGCTTTACCGGAATACGGCATGCTACTAATAGCTTAACATTAGGATGTCGACATATTCGTGGGGCACAACAAGGATGTCAACCGCTTCGAGATTCGCGACCGGATCGCTGCTAGTGATCGCCGTTTCACTACCAGTGCCGAGTCTAGGTGCGGCGTCACGTACCGCGAGCCTCCCAACGACCTTGTCGTTACTTATGACATCGTCGATGAACAAGTTGTAAGTACAAGTTACCGTTGCTCCTCTTATAGCTCGTGATTGATATGCCGTATACGTAGACTCTCTTCGAACCTAAGGGCATGTCCCTCGCCGATGTTGTCGCCCAGGAGGTCCTTCCGTTGCCTACCGAAACGGAGGCGATCATCATGAAGCTTTTCTCTGGTGCTGATCGTCTCAAATCTCGCCGGGAGAAGGCGGTCAAGGACTTTGATGACGCGATGAAGCTCGCGCCAACGACATGGGTAAGAAAGGCGATGAAGTTGGCTATGAGCATGAGGGGGAGAAGGCAGTAGTGAAGTTGGCCTTCGACTCGTTCTACGACAAGTACGTGGCGTTCAAGAAAGAGCTCCCCGAAGGCTCGGTGGACGCTTCCTTCTGGACGGAGGAGGAGTAGAAGTCGTACCTCAAGACTGACGCAATCGGGGAGATCGTCTATAAGGACGACGCCGACAAGAAGATGGTCCAAATGGCGTTTAACGCCTTCTACCCCGCCTACAAGAAGGCGCAGGAGGCGCAGGGCAAGGAGGTTGGGCCCGAGGAGGAGTGGAAGGCTTACCTCAAGCTCGACTAGGTTCGTCGTATCCTCTCGCTCTTATTTTTTCTTCTTCTTCTTACTGACTAGCAGACCTACTTAATCTACTAGGTCTTGAGTTGTAGACTCGTCACTTCTCGGTACGTCGTATCATTCTCCTCCTCCGTCATCGAACTCACTGCCTTCGCTGATAACCTAGGGCCTCTAACTCCGTGGATTCGTGTTTCGTTGTTTCGGTTCGTCTTGCTCTTCTCTGTCTTTTTTCTTCACGCCGTCTGACTCGCTTTCAGGTTCTCAACAACGTGTATACGACCCATTACGCCGATGTGACGTCCTCAACCTCCGTAGTCGCGCTCCCAACTCCAAGTCCGTCCCTCGTCTGCTCATGTACCAATAGTCGTCTCGTATCCAATGTCGCCCGCCTCCTGGGGCTGTTACGTCTTTGAAATATCACCACTCGATCGTCCCGTAAACGTGTGCGCTTTGAGCTTAAGCCTGATGTTTTTGGGATTCGACGTCCCTTCATCATTGACCAATGCCAACATTGGAGTCTTCGTACTTGAGCGATCGTCGTACTCGAGAGACCCTCGTACAGTCAGTCGGACGAAGTATCTCCGTACTCGAAAGATCTTTCCATACCTGAGCAATCTTTCCGTACTTAAGGAGGAAAATGGGAGGCCCAAAAGGTGGCAATTCAGCGTAGACTTGCGATACTCGACAAGTTTTGGCTGACACTTTACGCTTTTTGCTAAGCTTCTCGACTTGACTATGTCGTAGAAGCGATATTGCCAGTGCGAGCACACTAGCTAACCCAGCTATATCGCGCGACAGAACTATCTATGATTTTTGAAGCTCGAGATGGCGCTGAGCGTGGCATTTCACCAACCGTTGCTGGATACTTCAGCGCAGAGCTAGCACGAAGCGTCTGTCGCTTATCACGCGGTTGTGAACCTGGAATGCGTCTGTCTCGTCCAGTCGTCATACCCTGATGCGACAACCTAGTAGCGTACAGTATCTGCTTACGGCAGGATTCGAGAGAGAGGAAGAGACAACGGCTATGAAATTTATTCCGGCGTACGCGGGATCATCATACAAACGTATAGAAAGGCGAGAGAGATGGAAACGTAGACAAAAGCGAGTAGCTATCGGTCGAACTTAGAGCCAACAGAGCGACATGACGGTATGACCCCTCTCGATCCGACCATCGACGTCTAGGGAAGAAGTATCATATATACGGTTATATAGGCGTCGAATAGGCAAGAAGAGGAGGTTACTTACCAGATCAGACCCTAAAGGTGCAGCGTAGCCCGCAGTGGTCGCTCCAGGGCGTACCGGCGTTGATATGACCGGGCTGGAGGACTTCGATATCGACAGGCTCTAGGCCTAGCATAACGACCTTATCCAATCTACTCGGCTTAAGTCCGTTCTCGAGTTCGACGCCTACGCCCCATGTAGCTCCGTCGTGTCCCGTCGTCCGCCCGTATAGCTTGACCCAGGCGTCGACTAGCCCGTGCTTCTCGACGAGGGTACGATCGTTGGGGTCGATAGCGTTGAAGTCCCCTGCGATGACTCCGCCGCTACATCCGCCCTCGCGTAGGAGACGATCCAGCAGGTATACCTGGAAGGCACGCCTGAAGCACGAGTCGAGGGAGTCCAAGTGGACGTTGAGGAGGCGTAAAACATTGCCGGGCGTGGCTGGGTCGTAGAAGTTGACGCAGAGCGCGTCCCTCTCGTACCTGCTGGGCAGCGTCATACGGAAGGCGCTGTGGAGCATCATCTTGGAATCTCCCTCTCCCTCTCCCTTGCCGTCGCTCCCGTCCTTCTTCTCAGCGAGCAACGGAGACGCGAAACGCTCGTTGGAGAGCAACGTCATCGTCGCGAACGGTACGCCTTTGAAATCTATGTCGTTCTCCGCATCGGACGTCAGGAAGCGCGAGCGCACTCTAGGATCGTCGAGCACAGACTGGCGAACGTCTGACGCGACTTCTTGGAGGAAGATGATGTCAGAGGACTTGGGTCCGAGGATACGGTCGAGGATGAGCTGGGAGCGCTCGACGCGCTTGAAGGGAGAGGCGTGGATGTTCCAGGATGTGAGAGAGAGCTGCTCACGGACGGTGTGACGGTTCGCAGGGCGAGGAGGAGAAGGCCTTGGGATGGATGCGATATGCTGGCATAGAGGTAAGGTCGTCCAGCGACGCGTGCATCGCCATTTTCTCGCGAAAGTTATAGCGTGACGTGACAAATCACATCGATCATGATGATTTTAGTGCCCAGGCGATGCTTGAGTTCCCATCGCAACAGGGATAGAATGACTGTGTTCTATTATATGTATTGCGTCCCCGTTGTAATACTTGGGACATGTCACACTAGTCATGATGCCTTGATGGCAGCTATACAATATCTGTAAGCCGGTTACAATCTCTGAATTTGTGCAATGGTGTCATCATAATCGCTGATCAACCGCCGCGTCTGTGTGACACGAGTTGTACTTAGTTTGTAATATACATGGCCGGGTGGTGCATCAGCAAAACGCCCGAAATTTAACCCAGCTTAGGCCGTCGCTTATTTTCGATCGTTATGTCTCTAAGCGGTCAAGCACTTCTAAGCGATCTTAATCAAATTAAGCTCCTTTCAGGCGTGAATTTTCCCTCAAACACATTATAAGTTCGTAAGACAATTAAGAAACCAAGCCGCTTAAGTGAAGGCTGAGCATTCGAGAAGTACGCGGCTAGGGAAAGCCGACGCACAGTCACCTCCCCAAGTTGATAGTGTTCGGACAGCAACTTGAAAGTAACTGTTGAGGTTGTGGGATCTCAACAATGGTGACTCGGAACGTGGCAAACATTTGAGATTAATGGGTTGGAGGTAGTGGAAAACAGTTATGCACTACTACTAAAATGAAACGGCAAATGCAGCGAACATGTCGGGAGTGAACTGAGGGGGCCGATCGATGACATACGTGGTGCAAGAACTCGGTCTTCTCGTGTGTTGCCTAAGATGCAAACTGTGAGCGCTGCGAGCTTTGAGTCAGCTGATAGATGACATACGTGGTGCAAGAACTCGGTCTTCTCGTGTGTCGCCTATGATGCAATGTGGAATGCGTGATGATCAACAAAGCGATTGACATAGAACCCCTTGAAGCTGTCCAGTGAGTTATAATTAGTGATGTTATCAGGAACGAAGGAGTCCCCGAAAATGGGAACCAGGTGTGCTGCGCGAAAGATGCAGTCAATATGGATGACTGCAAGATTCGGGTTTTCATTGCGATCAAAATCGGGGCTAACCATCCACATGCCTGAGTCTTCGTCCCGCTCCTCAGAAATGCGACTGAACCAGTGAACTAGGGCACAAGGGTAAGTAATGCCAAGATACACAAAAGAAAAGAAACATATCGCTCGTGCGACCTCCATCCCACGCATACTGTTGACCTCGTTGCTGGTATTCACAAATATACAATCGTACCGTGGCATCCCCTTGAACCACGAAGATGTTGCTCGGATGACTTCCTGTCGCATGCCTTCAGTGTTGCTCGGATCGCTGGGTGCATGAAAGGTCGCGATTGCACGGTTGACGACGTTGACACGGCCTGAGAATCTGGGACAAGTGTGGTTAGGGCTGTCATGAATGCTATCACCGTCCCGTTGTTCACACAAAAAGTTATTGACAAGTTGAGGAAGCTCCGGAATACTGAGTTCTTGAGACAAAGCGCCGATATTGCGAGCGCGCCGTTGTTCTTAATTATTGTAGTTAGTTGGTGGTTTACGGATCGAGGCCAGGCGAGGACATACTCGGGATACTCCCAAGCCTGACATCGCTCTCTATGCCTGGCGGGATGTTTGTCACGGTAGGGGGTTGAGCCTGTGCGTGCGTGTCATCATTGCCCGTGAAACCGTTGGCGGCGTTGGTGTTTTCAGGTTCACTTTGCCTTCCTAAGGGAATCTGTGAGCGAAGTCTAAAGTAGAATTTACAAATGCCATACTGTGAGCGTCCGGAAGATGGCCATCTAACATACCGCGGGACTGAAAGTCAGCTCGTGAAGCACCGAGCTTATCGACTCGCTGGTTAGTAACGAGCATTTGAAGAAGGGCATTGAACCGGTTAGACCGCCGCCAAGGATCTTTCACGTCGTCGATGTGTTTGGACTCTGTGATTGATGAACACAGGCCGTTCGGTGCACCAAAAAGACGAATGAGCATTGAGTAATGCGTCATGGAGTGTTGCCGTGGTAGGGAGATGTCGGTACGAACACCGGTGTCTTTGAAAACCGAACGATACTGGTGAAATCGCGCCAATGCATCCTCCAACTTCTCTATTGTTTCGTCAGTAATAGTATCGGAGCGGGCAATGTAACAAAATTCCAGAAATGCGCGGAAACAGCGCACCACATCCCTGGGAACATGGCCCTCGATGGCTGGCAAATAAACCTACACGACATGGAACAATTAACCTGCTAAAGATAAGGGAAAATGGGCTTACCTTCATCAGCGCTTTAGAGTCATCTCCTGTCCATTGCTCGAAGCCACGACCTTGAGGAAAGCGACGTAAACGCGAAAAGGGGGGGACGACTGAAATCCTACCAATATATGAGCCTAACTCCTACGGACTAGTGGTGAATGCGACACACCGTTTGTCTATGTCATCCATGATTTCCTGGGCCCGTGTCGTTCCGTGGACTAACACAAGATATTCCTCAACCCACTCCACAAGGTGATCCTTGAAGGTTCCCTTGATGAGTTGATGTAAAAGGTCCGGCGCCAGCAACTCATAGATGTCGCCACGTGGAAAATGATGTGAGAATGGCTATGACCGTGACAAGGATGTTAGCTCGGCCAACAGGTGGCGTGAAGTACATACCAAGACATCACCGACTGCACCAAACTGGTCCCACATGATTCCCGGTGTTGTCTCTTCGAATAATACTTCAAGATGTTCTCGAGATCGCAGCGGCCCTCCAGTGTCTAAGGCGTCTGGAAAGGCTGTGCACCTGTATCTAAGAGTCAGTAACCTCAGTAATATCACATAGACTGAGAGCACTTACTTTCCGCACCAGCCTCTCACAATGCATGACAAGAGGACTTGCTCCTCGTAGTCTGCGATATAAGGTCCTAGGCCATACACAACGCGACGGTAGTGGCCATCGCCAAACCGCACGAGTTCCGGGGCCGTCATCGCTGGTCGGAGCGATGAGAGTATTTTGGTGAGAGAAGCGTGGAAAAGTTTCCGTTTAAACTTGCGGAATTCGAGCGAAGACGCGTCCTTCTTCTTTGCTAGGTTATGTGTTAGTACAGAAGACAGTAGAATAGCGGAAACATACTCTTCGGGATTGATAAGAAACCGATTACGGCGACCGCACCCTTGTGCGCTCGACGCAAGTGGTTGCGAACATTACCTGTCGAAAGGTATAACGGCCAGTATTCCGTGTGACCCGTGCCCACAGATACGACCGTCTTGTCGCTGCCCAGGATGACAGGCACAAATGTGGACCCATGTGTTGATGGGTCCTTGGCAATTTCGTCCTAACAGTGATTAAGTTACAGATAATAAGTCCAAAGATAAAGGACGCACCGCTTGCATCCAGGCCCAATCTCCTGACATGAAATCTCGCCACTGCCGCCTCTGAGTCTTCGCGTCGAACTTGCGGTACGGCACATAGTCCATGTGATCCTTGAAACCAGGGTGGCCGAGCATGCTGTGGATCACCGCACGTGGATCGCGGTAGCATATCTGGAAGGTGGCGTCCATCCATTGAGGGATGTCGCCCTCGGTCGGCCTTACTCCATTGTATTTCAGTGTGAAACTACTCCATGGAATATCTCCGAGCGGCGTCTGATCAATGGTTTTGTACAAGTCCTTGTGGTTTTCAAAGGGCGAGGGAGTTGGTGAGTCGTCGACAGTGGCAGACCATAACTGCAGAATCGAGTCGATATGGGAGGCGGACAGCTGGATTCGACGGTAAAAGAGGTCCGCCGTTTCGAAGTGGATGCGATCACTGTACGGATACCAGTCATCTGGCTCTCTGACTGGAGGTTCACCGTATTTGCGAAGCCCTTCCTCGTCAAAATGCCGCCCTTGGAAGGTAAAATAATCAGTGAACAGCGATGGGTGAGTGAAGGCGGACTCACCGTCCAATTCAAGGTGGTAGTCCACTAACGGCTCGCCATTGTCAGCCTCGGCGGGATGTGGATCCATGTCTTCATCAAGAAAGACGTTATCTTCTGAAAGAAATGTAATGTTAAAATAAGATGTGCATGGAAATGTGAGGAGACTGACCGGGTGGGGTGGGGGAGCGCTGTTGTGGCTGGCTGGCCGGGGTGGGAGAGCGCTGTTGTGGCTGGCTGGGTGGGGTGGAGGAGCGCTGCCGAGGTGGAGGAAGTGAGAATCCATGCCTGGCGTGTCGATGTTGAGTTAGGCCAGATTTGTTCCTTAAAACCCTGCTGCAGCCGTGGTGGGGACAAGGATACACTTGGGCTGGTGACATCGAAGAGGCGGGTTCAGAGTTCAACTTCCAGACTAAAGCGCGGCATTCGCAAGTGGGAAATTCGTGATTCGCTGTACGGACCTCGAAATTTAGTGCGTTTTTTTTTATATACTTCAGGACTCACATTGTTCAACAACCCACGCTAACCTTTTTTCCCCCCACTTCCTTCTCTGCGTGTTCCCCTCCTGCCCCTCCTGCGTGTCCCCCACGTTGTCATCATGCCAATTACTCGCCCTGACAATAAGAATAAGCGCCCCGGACTTGTTGACTTAAGCCCACAGAGACGCACCCACGCTCAGAAAAGGGCTGATGACGAAAAGTTCACTGAAGACAAGCAAGCCAGAGAAGACATTCGCAGAGAAGGGATTCGTCGCATTGCCGAGGTAGAGGAGAGAACCGCCCAAAAGATGAAGTCTTTGGGGGCGGCAGGACCCAAACCACGAGCACGAATGGTGACCGCTACGTCTGAAACTTCCACAGGTAAGCAGACAGTAAATGATCGAAAAACTTACTGACTATCCTGGTAAACCCAAGGCGGCGCACCAAAAAAGGTTCCGACAGGAAAAAGTTCCGTGTCAACCAAGCCTTCCGGTCCCATATGTGAGTATTTTGTGACCCACTAATTGAGAGATGCCGATGCCTAGCAAATAGTGAATGCCGACATGGAAGAACCGCCCGTGAAGACTAAGAAGACAAGAGAGGAGAGGGCCATGTATCGCTTGGAAGTGGAGGCTGAAAAGACAAAGGAAGGTCCCACCGTCAGCAACAAGACGCCACTTCCAGTGGCACATGATGTCCGAAAGCCGAATACGTACGTCTTTTCGGTATTTCCCTTTTTTTTTTTCCATTTCCGACCATCATGTTCCAACTTACTGAGACGACGCTTTTTCACTGGGACTCGACTTTCGAATTCATACATCACAGGTCCAATGACCCGAAGAAGGACTTCGCTGGTGCGAGAAAGGTTCAATCGTGGATGGCCAAGCTACAGTCCACTGGTCCGACTTTCCCTCCAACCCAAGGCAGCTCGGCCAGCGCTCGCAGTTTGGCGACGACCGTCGCAAATACCGATCACACTGCCTCCTCGGAATCTCAGCCTCTGGTTACTCCTGCGAGGTCCTCAAGTGATGGGGTTGGGCACTGCGTATCCGACGTCGAAGCCAGCGACGGTGCGTATCGCGATTCTGTTGGGAAACTTCCTAGGTACAATGAACGCATCCCATCAATGGTAAGTGATGACGCGCACCTCATGTGGTTGGATACTCACACGTCGACCTTCATCCAGGACATCATCGAAGTAAATTCACCGTGTGGACAGTCGCCGGTATCAAACGGGTTCTCATCAAACAAGGCCACAGAAAACTATAGGGAACACAACGACTCCGGCCTGCCAGTGGCCCAGGCAGTGAGTCTCACGTGTTGTCTTAACTTAGAACTAATCAAAGCGACCAACACACAGGAGGATGACGATGTGGAGATGCATCCGCGGGCGCCTTCTCGCAACCACGACAACGATATTGACAAGGGATCCAACGCAGACAGTGACAAAGTGCAGGTGGTGCAGGTGGAGAGTGAATCTGGGGTGACATTTTGCATGTCGACCATTGTTGACGCACCGCTAATTAGTTTCTTTATAGATACATGTTTCGATTGCCAGCAAGGGAGCCCAAGTGGTGAAGAAAGCGACGAACAAGAATCTTCCTTCAGGCGCACAGCCAGAATTCCGTCGCGAGGTCATCCCGACGATGTGGCACTGGGCGGCGGGGCACGTCGCTGACCCTTTTAACATTGATGAAGGCAGCATGGTCAACGCACTGGAAATAATATGGAAATGTGTGTATACGAAGTATGTTCACTTCGACATTCCTCCAATCGTTAGCGTGGTAAGTAAAGTCCAATCCTCCTTCTGATTCGCTGATAACTTCTCACAGACCAATCAACGATTCGCTGAGTGGCGTAACGGGTTCACTTCTGCAGCAACGTCTGCACTCACTTCCCTCTTTGCGAGTGATGTCGCATTCCTTGAGTGCGACAACCGGGTCATGTTTGCATCGGAAATGCTAGAACATTACCGTTTCCTTTATTCTGATTCTTTGTCCGAGGACCATATGGTGAGCTTTACTTCACTTGTCTTGATATTTGTACTGGACGTCCTCTAGGAGTGGACGGGCATGTGGCGCGGCCCACTCTTTTTGCAAGTTTTCGTGTCACAGCTCAATGCAACTACATCTCGCGTCCCTATCCCAGAGCTGGGCTCTGAGACTCAATTATATGATGGTGCTATGGCACTTGCTGCGGCCGCGGTAAGTGGTTTCCCGATTGTTGCCTTTGAGATACTTAGAATCGGGCAGGTTGAACGCACGCTCACTCTGATTGCAAACGGTGAAATTGACATCAAGCTGGTCGTTGAGGACAAGGAACCAACGGGCAGCAAGCGCAAGCGCAAGTCGTCAAAGACCAGCGTTTGGAAGGTCGAGCAGCCCAACGGCCCACCCCAACCCTTCTCGGACACGCTTTGGGGAGGTGCCACCCGGGATTTCATGACATCCTTGGGCCGTGTTCCCCACGCTGCGATGAATAGTATCATTGATGAAGCGAGTTCGGTCGCGATGAGCCAAAAAGCAAAGCCAACGCCGGTGAATTCTGAGCAGCAGAGTGATCGTGCTGCTCTGGCTTTCCGTTAGTAGCAGGTACAAATAGTACCTTCCGTAATATCTCTTCCAAATCGTACTGTTCTGCCCATTTCTTTTATATTACATTTCATTCACTTGATCATGCGCGTCCTGGCTTGGTTATTCGTAGGAGACACGCTGAATATACATTTGACGTCGTACTGAATATGATTGCCCGTGTGCTTGAACTTTGCTGGATTGTGTGCTTAAAAAGAAGCTGTGCAATTAATGAATAAGGGCGAATCAAGCCAGAAATAAGATCAGTTCAGGCCCGATCAAACCCAAATTCAAGAAATCGAATCTACTTATTTGCTTATCCGCTCTTAAAATTCGGCTATTCTGATCAGGTTTAATGTCCGCTGATTCTCGTTTAGGGGCGCTTAAATTGCCGATTACTTCACTAAGCCCAAAAATAAGCGATGGGCGCGTTGCTGATGTGGCGAATATGATGTGGTTATGGTATCGTCGTGTATGGCGTTGTATCAGTGTTACAATGAATATATAATTGGAGGGGCTATGGTGTAAGCCCTGTGCCTCTATCCAACCTTCTAGTAGATGTTGTATCAGAGTTACGATAGGAATATAATTGGCGGGGCCATGGCGTAAGCCCTGTGCCTCTATCCAACCTTCTAGTAGGTGTTGTATCAGAGTTACAATAGGAATATAGCAGGGACTATGGCGTAAGCCCTGTGCCTCTATCCAACCTTCTATTGGGCGTAGTATCAAGTTTACAATAGAAATGCGATTGGAGGGGCTACGGCGTAAGCCCCATGCCTCTATCCAACCTTCTAATCCACACGGACTCAGACCCCGTCGAGTGCATACTTGCATCCAAAAGGATCATCTGAATTGACACCCGCCACTCCATGGTTTCCAAGTCAGTAGTCGTACATGGCTACTACCTCATTGTGAACGCTCTCCCTATCCGAGTCTGAGTCTGATTCAGCGCCGCTTGATCTGTTTCCACCTTCCATCTCGTCCTCCCACTCCTGGGCCACAATCGGGTCAATTTGGGACGTTGCCGAGTCGGCTGGGATCTCATATTGCTCGAGCTCCCTGTCTTGGCTTGACGCGATGAGCGCATTTGCTTCATGAGCAAAGTTGGGTGGGTTGCGATGACCGATACCCCAACCCAAGTATCGCATCATCATGTCTCGATCGACAAATCTAAGTATACGTGAGCAAAGTCGAATTATTGATTGTAAGAACTTGAACATACCTTGAGACATAGTAATTGACCCAATCTCCTGCCGAAGAGTCCCGTGCCTGGGATGCAGAGAGGAGGCGAGTTGTTTTCCCGTAACAGAAAGCTGGAATTAAGTGGCAGGCTCGGATCACGCGTGCCGGATCCAAGAAGCCAAAAGCACCTGAAGGATCGTTTTCAGGAACCCAGCCAATCCGGTCCAGTTGACAGGTCCCAGGTCCCCCCTGCCACTCAGGATCGCGTCCAAACCACTGCACAAAGAAGAACTCCACACACTCTGGCTGGGCATTGAAATCGGGTCCAAAGAATACATTTGCGTGGTATATCCCTATCACTCGAGCATACCAGAACTGATGGCTGGCATCATCGCAAGTCCGCAGCATGACGTCGCGCTGAAATTTGTTGACGTTAATCGAGTCATGGTCTTGAATAACATCGTATGTCGTGAAGTTCAAGGTGGCAGTTGCATGTGAGAATATTGTGTTGTCTTGTATCTTAACATTTGCGAGCTCGGCTGTTGAATATTTGGGCTCATCGCTTACAGTAACCTGGTGGAGATGACGAGCCAGGAGGTGCGATAAAAGGTTGTTATAAAAGTCCTGGTACATGGCGAGCAGTCAGTGTCTGTATATATCCACACTTCACATGCCAGTACTTACCTTATAGGCAGGGTCCGAGGCGTTCTGTGACTCACTGAGAAAGTGCGGAAGGTAGAGCTTCTGGGACTGATCTTGAGCGATGCGACACCAGTTCCTGCCGGCAGGAAAGTCCTGGTTGACAGCAGGAGTCAGGGCTGGGTCTGCGATATCATCCATCTGGGTTGTGGCAACCACCTCGTCGCTCATCCTCTCGTGAACCTTTTCGACCATGTCCAAATTTACCATCTGGTCAATATAGTTTTGCTTGTTGGTATGCATGTATCGTCCCTTGGTGTTTCGATGCTCAAGTTCGCCCTGTTGAAAGCACGCGCCAACAGTCAGCTTTTTAACGAACACACAACTCCTTATATACTGTACCCACAATCTGAGTGCTGAATGAATCCATTGTACCGAACATCTTGATCGTGTTGACATAGTCCCCAAGTGCATGGAACTTAGACGTCAGCAAATTGAAGGTCTTGGGCCATTTCCCACCCTCACTGGTAGAAGGTGCAGCGTTGGCACGTTGGCGGGACGTCCTCTGTTCTGCTGCCCGGCGTCTGGCTTGGTACTCACGGTCGGTCTCGACTGTGCTGAAACACGGGCAGACCACCTCCTTGAAGTGGCGAAGTGCTTTTGCAAATAGCACGGTGACATGATCAAGGACATTGAGGGTCATCTCAGTGTGAACTCGCAGCTTGGCAAGGGAGTGCCAATACGACGCGAGGTACAACAGCTTCTGAACCGAGTTGTCATGTGGTGCAGGCAGTAACCCTTCGAAGCAAGGAATGCAGCACTGAAATGTAATGAGTAGTGTCGCGGTGTATGGACAGAACCATGTGAACAAGACTCACCTGTAGAATATCTTCAAAATCCCGTGCAGCAAGCTTCTTCATGTCCGCAATGTTGTCTTTGAAGCTTCGGATCGTAGAAGCGCCAAATGGATTGATTTGTCGGAAGCTGTCATTTCATGAGTGTGCAGTATTGTCACAAGTTGACGAAGAGTACATACCGATGGTTGAATTCCTGGACGGTATCCATGCCGAGCGAATGCAGGATCCTAATTAGATGGGTGAGTAAAGCCTTCCATACTCCAAGTTCAAACTCGTGCATGATATCAACGACGAGTGTGAGGAAAATGTCAAACTGGAAGTTTTTGAGCGAGTGGGAGAATGCGTTCTAGTGTAGAGATTAGATTCATAAATACACCAAGTATTGAATACATACCAAAGTTGGAACAAGAGATTCCTCTTTCAGGAATCGCTCAACACCAGGCTCGCTCCCGAGGGCATAACCTCCGTGGTAGATGTTGTTGCGTGCTGTTTGTACAGTGGCTCGAAAATGGTTGTTGTCGTGTCTGACTTGTAACCGGCGAGAATCAGAGTCGACTGTGGTTCCGAGAGCTGCGAAGTCCTCTTTTTTGATCGTACATCGCGGACATGGACAGCGTCCCATGTCACGGATTGTTGCAATCAAGACTCTGTCAGTTTACATCTTCAGAGCAAGGATATGATGAGACAAATTGCCACATACTTTTCTGGATAATCAGCTGAGTAAGTGAAAATTCGAGGGAACACCTGACGAATTATCCGATCAGCACAGGTCACTGTGATACTGTGCTCATACGCTTGGCAGAACTCCTTGTCTAAGAGAAGACGCCAGACTGCGTGAAATAGCTCACGCCGACAATGAGTAAGAAGTGCGGGTGTAGGCGAGACCCCATGAGCTTGTACCGCCTCAGCGAATGAGTCAGGAAGCTGTGTAATGAAGTAAGAGTCGAAATCAGACCTAATAAAACCATTGCTCACTGGTGGAACATAACCTACAACTTGGGCTGAATGTGTGGAAGGCTTACAACGTGTGTACTTTGACTGATTCCCTAAATAAGCATAAATCGGCCACGCTTTGGCTTGCCCAAATTGAGCGAGATGCGTAGAGTCCGACCATAACATGAATGCAGCTATGACACAAGGATGCGAAGAGTCGTTGTTGGCATTAATGAGGTCGCGTTCAGCATCCAAGAATGTGTTGGAAGTGTATAGCTCTCCCCAGACTCGTTCTGGAGGTGCGTCGGGATACGGTGGCTGCCAAACATCCTTGCGGCCATACCAACGAAGTACAGAAGAATTGTTGCTGTCTTGAATAGTTTCCAACATGGTTCGCAGGAGAGAGCGAGTGCGGACATCATGCACAGGGATTTTGTGTATCGGAAAGGGTTCTCCATCGGGGTCCACCTCATCGTGTCGTTGGCTGCGTGCACGTGCATTTGCTGCCATGCGGCGAGATACTGCTGTTGGCTTTTTTCCAGTTGGAACCTCAATGATAATGGTATCACGCTGCCACCCATTGCCGCCCCAAGGTGATTGAATGTCCATGGCCAGTTGCTTCTCGATTGCTGTAAAGTTGACGCCTTCAATATCTAAGCTATCGAAGCGTTTGTCAAGGATAACTTCAGCAATCGATGAACGGCCTGAGGAGGAGACAACTCCCCGCATCCGCCTCCATGCAACGTTATACAGAAACGAGCTGATATTCGGGTAGGGGAAGATAATTTGTGCGAGTTCCCTGTTGTTCGTCAGACTTGTAGCTTGGTCTAAGGAGACGTTGAGAGCTGTGGGCTGTTGATACTCTTGTATGATGCCAAACTGATTTGCGGGTGTGATTGCAGGCGCGACTGTAAGAGGGGTGGCAGTCTCGATGGTGGTGGGTGCTGTAACGATCTACCGATCGTTCTGCCTGACTTAGGCGGGTGGGGGGTCTTGATGAATGACAACGGCTACACTTGACGAATGGACCCTCTATCACCTTTCTAAAAGGGATAGGAATGCTGGTATATATACAGACGGGGATGATCACAATGCCTGAGTTAAGGCGAAGCAACGACTGTATCTGCTTGGATTGAGATGAGATCTGATGGAACAACACAGGAAGGGACGACTCCGAGGTAACTGGGTAGAAATCTCAAGACAACTAAGCTAAAGACTACTGCTCGAGCTGCAGAGTCTTATATACCGTATAAGTAACACATTCAGGCTCCTATTGAACCCGAAACCCTATAGTAATCGTCCAATGGCATACCGCCATCAAGCCACAGGGGCTTATCGACCGTGAGTCACAGATAAGGGCCTCAAGGCATACCTCATGCCAAGGGCATACAACACATGTCCAATGCATGTCCATATCTCCCACCAATGGGAATAATACCTCTGCGCACCACGCACCTCATGGCCCTACTGCCAAGCCCACCTAGAACCTTCCAGAACCTTTCCAACTCCCAGCCGGAATCCTTCTAGATCCTTCCAGATCTTGCTGGCTAGACCATCTGCCTCTAGACCCTGTCTAGATGATGTCATAACTTCATCAACTGCCCATCACTTATCCAGTTAGACCCCTCTAGGCGCCATGTCTAGGCCCTGGGTCTGGGCGTCCATCACATGACCCCGTCACGTGACTTCTTCTGGTGGTCTTGCTCCGAAACGTAGCCCGTGACTTATATGTTAGATGTCCTACATCTGGGCGTCATCACGTGATCCCATCACGTGGTCCTTGCTCTGCCTGAAACACTGCCAGTACGTCGCACCACTGCATATTGGCGGGTACTCACGGCACGTGCCAGCGCTTGCTGCTCCTCGCGTACTTCTGCTTCCGCTTCTAGAGCCAGCATCTTCTCCTTAAAGGCTTGTGCGCCTTGTACTAGCGCCTGTACCTTTGCATTCTTGTCGAATGTGACCTTCTTCCGGCGCGTCACGGGGCGATCCATGACAGGTGCAGGCATGTCAACATCCTCGATAGTAGGCATTTGCTCGCAGTCACTTTCATTGGTGGCGCTAGGCGATGTGGGTTCATCTGGGGCACCCTCCAGATCCTTCCATGTTGGTCGGCGGATGTGCTTAGATGGGAGTGGCTCCGTTGATGGTGGGCTTACACCACCAATATCTACATCCTAGATGACAGGTGCATGGATTAGATCGCCAAAAAAAAACATTCCAGTTGCACACTCACCAACTCGAAGCTGTGGTTGATATTCATAGAGGAAACAGGCTGCACGACCCGCTCCCTGTCATTGTTGTGAGGCTGAACTTCCTCGTGCAGACACTTTCGGGAGTCTGACAATGACGCATTGAGTTTCTTGATGTTGAAAGCTCCATTCTTCCAGAGCTGTTTTGAGTGTTGGTGAGCGGCAGTGCAGTTATTGCGGAGGTGTTTGGTGAGGCTGGCCTCCTGTATGAAGAGCCGGCCGCATGCTCGACATCGGCCACTTTCAGAGGCGTTGGGTACGTCCATTGTGAGCTAGACAAAAAGAAGTCGCTTATGGTGGGGGAAATGGTCACACCGGAGGGGGTTGAACCGTTTGTTTTGAATGTTGAACCACTGGTCACATCAGATATGGTGATCAAACCAACAAGCCGGCAAAGGGGGGAAAAAGTATTTCATTTGAATGACGGTTAGGCAGCTAGGGTACTTGTGGTAGGCAATGAGTGTAAGGAATGGCTGTGTCTGTGGAGCTGGGCGGCATCCACCCACAAACAAGGCTCACCTGTACACTAAGGCTCTTCAGAGCACATCCTACATCTTCAGAGCGCATCCTACATCCCAAGAGAGCTCCCAAAGGATCTGGCGATGTATCCCAGTGTGTGCTCATAACAGCTGAACATGTGAAGCTAGTAAAGGTAGATCTCTGTCAGCGATCAAAGGTCCCCGCCCCCCAAAAAATAAAGCAAATAGGGCTCACCTGTAGCTAAGGCCCTTCAGAGCGCACCCTACATCCCGAGAGAGCTCCCCAAGGATCTGGTGAAGTTGCTTGGCGCGTGCTCATAACAACCAAACATGTGAAGCAGTGAAGGTAGATCTCTGTCAGCGATCAAGGGTCCTGGACTGAAAATTGAAGAAACTCGCCTTCAACTTGAAGTAGTATGCCTACAGTCCGACGAACTTGAAAGCGCACGAGGGGTTCAACCCCTCGTGCACATAGGTTGACTCGTGCTCAGAGCCATGCATCGTGCTACCTAGATCAGCTGCCAGGGAACGACTCGGAATGACTCAGATTCTGCCAGTGCACCTCCTAGCAAAGACGCTAGTCATTAGTCCTGAAAAAGATAGATCTCAGCAATCACGGCTATGAGTATATGCAACACACTAAAGTGTGAGAAGTGGCCACATGGTAAGGGGTGTGGGAAATCGGCAAACGTGATGTTGGTGACTTGTAACGAAGTGTGATGCAGCATAACAGCTAGCATCGCATCATATGTTAGTGTGACAAACCTCAGCAGTCAGGTCCAAATCTCAACTCCAATGTACCGCTCAATTTATGGGCGGGTGAATGGTTTCCTTAGTGGTGTGATTTTTTTCCAGGTGTACCTCAACTGTGCAGGTCTTGACTCGGAAGTGCACATATAAGTGGCCCTGGTATTGCCTGTTCACTACGTCCCACTAGTATGTCATCCAGTGCGTCTTTTCCTCACCCAACCCCTGGACAGAGACCACCGCCGGTGCCAGACCTGTCTGCCAATGGCCGTCGAAAACGGGCCCGCAGACCTCGTTCCTCGAGTCAAGGAAGAGAGAGAGGTCATCCTCGTCGCCGACTACCTCAGAATGACGACACACCCACTAGGAGGCGGCCGAGAAGAGGTGATGATGACAACTCCAGTTCTAGCAAGACCGAATTCTCCTCTGGGTGAGTCCCCAACTCTTATTTGTTGTTGGTCTAATCAGGTTTCTCCAGCTACGACAGTGAAGAGGGCGAAAATGGCCCCGTCATTTCTAAGAAGTACTGGCAGGCCAAGGGCAAAATTCTTGGGCGTTGCGTTGAAATGTGGGACACTTTCAATGGCATTCTAGATCAAGGCGTGTCTCGCAACCCTGAAACTGACGAAGACTTCATGCACACGGATTTGCAAGTGTTCAATTCTTTGTCTGTCGAGCACACTAACAGGTCACTAGTGAGAACAAGCAATATCAAAAGTTTCTTCTTTTACTCAAGGTTTCGCCAGCCATGGCCAAGTTGTTAGAAAGGGCTGGTGAACAAGCTGGGTACGAATTTACCAAAGAGCTCAATGAAATTGTGCGTCACTACCACTCCAACTTATCCATCCATCTAATCTACTTCTTTAGATTGACTTTGGCCGTAAACAAGCCTGCTGCGTCGATGTGAATGGCATTCGCAATTCAATCGGGCAATGGCCATGCGTCATCTGGGAGCCTGCTTTCCCGGTTTCGCAACATCTCCTCGGTTTCCACCACCCAACCGCTGGCAAGCTCTTATGCCCAGTGAGTCTTGATTGGGACGATGCAAGGTAAATCTATTTGTGTTTTCATATCTATTCTGACATTTGCATCAATTTAGCGTCCGTGAGCGACTTTGTCGTGGCGTAGAGGAGATCACCCCTGCTGATCTCCCTGCATTCCTCTGGCCAAATGGCGCTTTCAATTCCGAGGACCCATACAGGGGATTCTTTCGTGGGCCTTTTCTCATGATGGTTTGCCACTCACTCGTTTCAATATCTTAACTTGCTAAAAACACTGCTGAATAGGCGTACAAGCATGTTTTTATATCCCCAAGTTCTGCCAAGGAGGCCAATAAGTCAACACGTGGCGGTAATGCCTCCATACATGATATCCAATTTGTCACCTATGAATCCATTGCTTATATTGCGATGTTGGTAAGTGGAAATTATGATCTCATATTTCATTGTTGCTCACCATGCCACAGACTCGCTTTGCACTTTCTGACGAGCCAACCTTTGGCGCCGGTGGACCCAGTGGTAAGTGCAGACAGCGAAACGGATTCCCATATCGCGATTTCTACCGAGAACTTCTTGAGCACAAGTCGCTCCTGTCGGCTGAGGAAAATAGCAGCCTAATACAGTGGTGGGACGAGTAAGTCTTTCCTACTACGCTGTATTGGGGACATTTCACACAGGTTAAAACAGGAAAATATTCCCCCGGACTGTTTACACAACCAGTGACGTGAAGAAGGACAGTGTGGGGGCAATGATGCGGGAACGAGTGAGGGCAAAGCAGCTTGAAGCAGCTAGACAGGCAGCAACATCTCAGACCACGGGCGAGGCAACAGCGGGGGAAACGGTGACAGAGTCTGAGATGACCCAGCCATAGCTTATCCTTCATATGTCATCGTTACATTTGTTGTTACGCAGAATCAACTCAGTTACACGGTTTTATAAGCTGCTTGCAATAGGGACACCATGGAATCACTGTGCTGCCTTATCGTGGTCACCATACTCTGCCCAACCCATCGTGGTTCTTTCACAACGCCGCCAAGGCAAAGTTATGCTAGCGACGTATCGACCACTGCAAGACGTCATATCATACAATATCGTCAATACAACCATCCATATGTCCCTCAACAACACTTTACAACACTGTCGTGCAAACCCGTAAGGTAGATCACATCGAATTACGATGACCCCTGCCAGCCACCATGCCCAGACACATCGGTGGCATGACCGCCCCCCTCAGCCACCACTTCAAGATATATTGACACTATGACCACAGATGAGGGCAGCCGTATACTAACATGACCTTCCACACCAATCCTCGTAACTTAATGTATCAACGTCGCGACCACCTGCACTCACCAACACAACGAATTACAACTCCAGTGTGACCACTGGCTCCTATGGTCGCAACCGCATCATGACACCGTTGGAACGGTCAGTGCATGTCGGTGGAATCAACCACAACTGCACCACAACTAACTAGGCAAAAGGTCGTGTCTTATTATATCTCTCCATAACGAATGGTACGTGGTGTTGTATCGAGGTCACAACGACGCGGATATGATATGAAGCACATCAATGAGTCATGATGTAACGCTACGTCATATATTACGAAGGATTGCATATATTATAACGCATCACGCCCACATCACAATTTCCCGGAGAAAATGGCGATGTGGCGGGGTCGAAAGCAGACAGATTACGACTGAACTTCTTCGGGCTGAACATTGGATGATTGGGGTGCGGTGCGATGGGGGGCAAGCGGGAGGGAGGCTCGTAACGAGGTTGTGGTTTATATCTGTCGTGGTCCCGCACAGTTGGCCCACTACCACATATCCTGTGCTACAATATGCTCCCTCATTCGTTTCTCGTTCTCATGGCGTGGCAGACGACACAAGCCTCTTCTATACGACACCGCAGCCGACGACACTCAGCGTCCTGCACCAATACGCGCTCCATGTTTTAATCGTACCAACAGCCCGTGGCGGCACGCTTGACAGCACCACGGCGCCTGTGCGCGACCTATTCCCATCCGTTTACGGACTGAATACACTCCACCGCGACCGCACCGTTTTGCCAGCGGGCCGGGGATAGGTTGTGATTCTACGAGACTGCTTCGACGCGAAAGCATGAGGCGAGGCATGGGAACGCAATCTGTCTCCCGACGCCGGAATCGACTTGGACGGCGACGAGTGTGCGCAAAAAATGCACACGTCCCTCGTGCAGGACCTGGGTCCCAAAGTACGCTCCTTCCCCTTGCCTTCTTATTCGAAACACACTTAACTTATCAGCAGCATACCCCACACCCTCCCCTCAACAACTCGACATCCGAGCAAGCCTTTCTTGTGAAGAACTATTCTGAGAACACCAGACGCGCCAATCGCGACCCGCGTAATCTTTCGCACTCCCACAAATGCATCCATGGTGCTGCTGCAGCTTTGTTGGGCACTTGGGCTCGTTGTTCTTCTCGCTTCCGACGGTCAACCTCACGCTAGTGGAGATGGAAGGCAGCAGTGGCGCCACGCTTGGAAGCCTCAGCAGACGCCCAGGCGCACCGACGTCAGCTATACCCGGGAGCGCACCGAGTCCGATGCGGCATGAGGTGCTACAGAACTTAACGGTTTGTTGAATCCTAAAGACCGCATGGCGAGTCCTGGTATATCGGCAGTGATCCCTGATGCTGGTACGGCAGCTGGAGCTGCTGCGAGTGAGAGTGGGAGTGGGAGTGGGAGGCCGACTGCGACGACGACGACGACGACGGGGCCGAGAGGGCCAATTGAAGTGCCAGGGAACGCCTGGGGCGATGTGAGCGGGAGTGAGTGATCGCAAACGGATCCCGATGCAGGCAGTGGGACGGAATATGGGTAGGATGCTAGATGGGTGCCTATTAGTTTCTTTGATATATTGGTGTCTGTTACACTAGAGTCGTGATACCGTCGAAATCAATGCATAGTAAACCCCACGCCCCGCCTCTGCTGATTACGTAAGCGGTAGCGTGAGCCTGAGTGACATGACTACCTCATTGCACTCAGCTACCATGTCCCAACCTCAACCAAGACGCCAGAAACAGGAAGAACGCAGCTATGCGGGAGGCTCGGGTCGACGACCCGGAAAGCTTCCCACCCCTTCCTTCCACTGACACAAACCCCTTTATTGTAGTAACTAAACGAGCGGTACGGAACCAACAGAACGCGTCCAGCTTCGCAGGGGCAGCACGCGCCGCCCTACCAACCGCGCAACGGCCAACCCAGGGTCCACAAACCGGCCCTCGTCGCCCCAGCACCACACCCGCGGGCACTAACAGCACCAACAACCTCACCACTGAAGTCACAGTAATGCGGGACGGGGGACTCAAGGACGAAGGAGCAGAGCATGCCATCCGCGCCCTCAACCCGGAAGAAATCGTCATGAGAGCCTGCAATGCCATGGAACAAACGGCTGAACGACCCCCATTCCTCCTAGGAGGACGGTGGGCGGGCTCTGCAAACAAATCAGGTAACTTCGTGTATATCTTCAACGGAAACATCAAATTTGCAGCCATCGCACCCTTCGGCGCCGCGCTCATCACCCCCCTGAAACGGGGTCTGCTGGTGCCGGCCCAAGGATGGGTGTGGACGCAATTACGCAACGTACCAGTATCAGACGAAAGGGGAGTGGTCTACGACAGCGATAGACTGACTGCGGAGGTACGGTGCAACGCCGTCATGGCACGCGCCCTTCTCTGCACGCCGGTCCACTGGCAACGCAGCCCCACAGCCATCATGGGAGACGAGTCGGCGACGGCCCTCATGCCGATCGTAGACGAGGACGGGTCTCTCGTGCAAAGTATCCAGACTAATAAGATTCATATGTTCGGCAGACAGGTTAAATTTGTCGTAGCAGGCAATCGCCCCGCGCTTATACAGTGCGGACAATGCCATATGCTGGGACACAATACCAGGTCGCCATTATGCAAGACACCACCACACGCTGTCCGCTGCTACAAATGCGGCGGGCCCCACCACGCTCAACAACACGCCTTTTACTGCAAGGGCAAGCACGCAGACGCAAGACATTGCAACTGTATGCTCAAATGCATCCTATGCAGCAACACAGGTCACCATGTGAGGTCAAGACTATGCCCCAAACGAGGGGACTTCAGACCACCCACGCTTGCCTCACCCGAGGAACGCCCAGCAACCTCCACTGACGACGACATAGAAGAACTTACCACCACACAACGGGAAGCCCCAAAACTTACAGCGGCGGGCCTGCCCAGGAAGAAACCTCAGAACCGGAAGGGCAAAGGACGCAAGCCGGCCGCCACCAACCGGTTCACGGTACTGGGCGACATCCACGACCCGACCAATCCCACCTCTCACCCTGCCGACCCAGCCAACCACCCCTCCTACTTCGACCCCACGGCACTGCCGGAGTCAGGTATCACGAATTGGGGAGACGAAGTTAACGACACCATGTTTACAGAAATCCCGGACATCTCAGCAACGCCGGAAAGCCGAGGTCCTTCCCTCGAACCACCAGCACAACCCATCATGACCAGAGAACTCCGAGTCACAGACAAACTGCGCATAGTCGACCACGAAGGTATCACCTCGATGTCCGAAATGCAAGCGGTCATCGGAGAAGAGCGCGAACAAATGATTAAGGCCGAGACTGATTGGGGAGGCACGGACTGGGAGATCCGCGAATGCATGGGACTCCGCATCCGTTATGCCCAACACACTAACATGCCCATTTCGGGGGCAGACGTACGCAATGAGATACTCAAAGGTCAAGGGACGCTGACGGCGTCCCAAACCATCGAGACACTCAGGGCGGCAGATATCAGCCTCGGAGGCAGTGGAAATGGTGAACATCTGACGCCGTACCATTGGTTCTGTAAACACATACAGGATAACCTCTTCATAACACGCCACCCCCTCCCCCTCAACTTGGGGATCGCCTTGCAAACATTGGATGGCATCAGCGACGAGGGTGCCCTCGAGTACCTACGAGAATGGTGTAGCGAGACAGAGACGCTGAGTACGAGTTCTGTGAAGTCTTGAATTAAGGTTAGGTCTTCGACCATTTAAGGAAAGAGGGGGAAAGAGTGCCAGCAGGGCACGGAACGGAACGACGCAGCGCAGACGATTCGACAGACGAGAACTGGGTAATCAAGTAATGTCTTTATTGAGAGGGGGTGAGGGTGTTATATACTGATAGAACCGGTATCTAAATATCTAAGGTGAGGCCTCGAGGCCTGTCGAAAGGGAAGCGACGTCGCAATGAACGTGGGACGAAGCGTTGTGTTCGAATGGCGGGTGTGGTGAGGTTCGTGCGTCCGAACGTGCGCGACGTGTAACCCTTACAATGGGACCTACAACTCAGAGGGACTGGGTCCGGCCACGAGTTCATCAGGCACGGGCTGAACAACACCAACTCCGAAGACGAGAAGAACACCTTCGACCACGCACGGAAACTCATCCAGACGCTCCCCGCACACGAACGAGGAAGAATAGCGGGCAGATTGGTAACTATGAGCAACGAACTTCGCAACCTCAGACAGCGCACTGGCGCAGGTATACCTGCGTGTGGCGCCATCGAGATAATCGAGAATTACTGCAATTCTACAGACTTCGCACTCGACGACATCCAGGATGAGCACCTGCGTATGATCGCCGCAGTCCACACACCATTCCAAGCCATCGTTCACGGACGCCTGTCATGGCTCACACTGGACACCACCATCCTACAGACCATCAACCACAGCCGACCAACCCCCGAACAGCAAACTGCTTATGTATAAGTACAACTTACTAGCGGCAAACATGCGGCAGATGAATGCGACCATGCATGCGCTGTTAAACCAGAACACCAACGACGACCTTCTATTTATTCAAGAACCCTGGTTTGGCACCATTGGCAACACACGCACCGACAGCCAACGCACGGGCACCGAGACAACGGGAGGGGCTGCTCACCCCACCTGGAACCTCATCTACCCATATCATACACTGGAACGAAGACCAAAGGTAATGACGTATACTTGTAATTTCTCCGTCCAACATTCCAAACAGCGCAACGCCTTGTGTACCATACCACGCTTAGACCTGGCCCCTCACCCCACTATACTCATCACGGACCACTACGCAGGACCGGACCACCTGAGGGTCATTAACTTTTATAACGATGTAGACGATCCCACATCACTCGCTACTCTACTTTCCTTAGAATTAGACTCCATGTTCCCTACCATATTACTCGGGGACTTCAATCTCCACTCACCATCCTGGTCTCCCCCCTCACTCCAATGCTCCCCTCGAGCAGCGGACCTTGAGCACTGGGCTGTGGACCAAACATTCACTCTCGCCACAGGACCGGGGGACATCACGCGACGCGGTCGGGAAAATGACCGCCCAAGCACCCTGGACCTCACATGGCACAACCTTGCCACCGACCTCTCCACCCCACTCACACCACCCATCATTGACTGGTCAGCATCTTTGGGCTCAGATCATGCGGGCATCCGCACTACATGGCTCCCGGAGTCAGGTGCACCATCCACCAAGATTAAACCGCTACGCACGTTCAAGACGGAGATGGATACCGACAACTCGGCGAAGTGGAACGAGCACATCCGTACCACGTTACCACCCATTACCCCTCTCGACACTCCCACCCTCATCGACACAAACGCGGCAGCAATCCAGGCCGCTGTCCACGGGGCCTGCGAGAAGTTCATGCAACACAAACGAATGCCAGGAGCGAAAGCCCGTCAATGGTGGAACGAGGAATGCACCGACACCACAACAGCACTGCAAAGAGCGGCGGAGGCACACGTGACCGAAGAAGAACGGAAGAGAGCACGCAAACGACTAAAGGCGGTCACAAGGGACGCCAAGCATAAGTGGGCGGACAAAATAGTCACGGAAGGGAATGTCTGGGATGTGGCCAAGTGGAGACATGGCCGGAAAATCACCACCATAGCGGCACTCAAATGGCCGGATGGACAGCTCACGTTTGACCACACAGAAATGACAGACATACTGTCCCGTCACTTCTTCAGCGAGGACACAGGAAGAATAGACACCCACCATGCGGACGACCCACCGACATGCCCCGAAAGGAACTTCGAGCCGTTTAGCGATGAAGAGCTCGAGGAACTCCTTAAAGGCACAGGTAACACAGCACCAGGGGAGTCAGGCGTGTCCTGGACCATAGTCCGGAAGGCCTGGCCGCTCATCAAGGACCACGTCACCCACCTCGCTAACACATGTCTCACATTAGGGTACCACCCGAGAGCGTGGCGAAGAGCGCTAGTTGTCGTCATCCCAAAGCCAAATAGGGACGACCTCACAGCAGCAAAGAACTTCCGACCCATTTCTCTGCTTGAGACCATCCGTAAACTAATCGAGAAGGGCGTGTCCAAGCGCCTCCTCTTTGAAATAGACAGGTACCATCTCATCCCCACCACACAATTCGGGACACGCAAACATTCAAGCACGACAGACGCAGGACTTACCCTCGTCCACAATGTTCAAGCGGCGCTAAGGGCGAAATGGCACTGCGGCACACTACTATTCGACATCAAGGGTTTTTTCGACAACGTACATAAATACCGACTGGCGGCCATCATGGCCAACCTCGGATTCCCTGCCGGAATGGTAAGATGGGTGCTTTCATTTCTTAGCGAACGACAAGTCACCCTCTCCTTTAACGGAGAAGAGAATGCGGAACGGGACCAACCAGTGGGAACCCCTCAGGGATCTCCGGTGTCCCCAGTTCTTTCCGCCATTTACACATCCCCACTCCTATGCAAACCCAGAGCGGCTGACGGCTGCACTGTTACGGTTAGACAGACCGCTCTGCTCGACTTGAGCTAGGTTACTGTGACGGAAGTTGTTCTGTTGGATGCGGATCAACTGGGTCCGTAGTTTGTGTGTGACTTCGGACGGGTGCGGATACCCAGGACGGTGATAAGGTTTGTAGGACCCTATAATGACAGCGTGGGACTCAATACCCTCGCGGACTCGGTGGTAACAGAACTAAGTCTGTGATAGGAATGGCTGGGGAAGTCGACTGGACTTATGCAGCTCCTAGCCTAGAAGGCGTCGTAGAATGTCTGATTGATACAAGAACTCAGACCTAAGGTCTAAGTTCGCTAGTGGTACAGTTTTTATACTAAGTACATGAGTCACTACTACTGAGTCATAATACTAGGATGAGTCACCTATGACGCTATGACTCCACTAATACTACTAGTCTCTGTAATAGTATGAGTCACTATGACTCGTTGTATGGAAGGTGGTAGAATAGTCCGGAACTAATGATGTCATAATCACATGATAGTTCCAACTCATGTGATACCTCGACACTACGTGATCGAACCGTAACAATACTCCCTTTTCAGGTGGAACGCCCACGTTCCATATCCTGCAGGAGTTCAGTAACTCTCCCCCTTGCCTCTGCAATATTTCGTCTGTTAGCTTCTGCCATCCTCTCAAGTGTGTTAGCCTGCTCGAGTCGCCTTACACACTGATCCTTCTCCATCTGCGTGAGTCCTAAACGTTCCTCCAGCTGTTGGAGGTCATAGAGGAGGTTAGAGATCCTCGCATCCAAACCTCGGTACCTTCGTACTTCTGCTTTGACGGTTTGGTCCTTGAGAGCCTGAAAACCCAAGTCCACCTCGTCGCGGTATGGGTAACGATGACTGAGGAACCAAAGGTCTGCCTTAGAGTAACGAGGACGGTGGTATAAATCGAAGTAGGGCTCAGCGTAGAGGTAGTCGGAATAGGGAGTGGGACTTCCAGCACGGTAACCACAAACCCGAGGGTTGTCCGTATACTCGACCTTCGTGAACTTGGCTGGCCAAAGGCGGCCATCAGGTCCCTTGATATGCATGGGCACGTACTGGTCGCCTAGATTGTACTGGTAGCCCTCAGGGGGTGGCGTCCACACTTCTCGAACTGGTGGAACATCTTCCTCGTCAGCCTCCGTCCTCCCGTTGGTATCTGCGTCAGCAGATTGATGTCTGTCACGGACGCGTACATCTTTTTCTGTTTTCTGAAGTTGAAGTCCTTATCATTAGATATGGTAAGATGGTTAGTCACATGATGCCAACATGTGCATTTGTATTTGTCATTAAGGCACGTGATCCTGAGAAGGACCTGCCTTATCATCCGTTAGACATGTGTACGTTATGATTGGTTGGAATATCATAGAAGGACATGGAACAATAGGGTAATATTGATTATATGCTGTATTAGGTTTCAGTCAGCATTGTTCTATTATTAGGACGACGCGTCAGCGCAAGTAAGCACTTATGACACAGTGATCAGTAATCACAATAGAAGTGCTAAATATAGATACACGACGCATCAGCTTGTAGTCATTCATACTTACTCAATAGATTAGTAAGTGACTCAGTCCTAGTAGTATATAAGACACCCTGTAGCGTCCTGAGTAGAACCAACTTGTCCTCTTGGTTCTACCTCAGGTTCGCATTCCTCCCTTGTCTTCCATAGTACCAATCTAACTTGTCCTCTTGGTTCTACCTCAGACTATTCCCTTGTGTGACACCGCTGTTATTACCTTGCATAAAGGTAGCAAGTTCAGCACGCTCCACAGTGAGTAGTTCGGCGCGTGATTTATCTCTGCGTCAAGCTTGAGCAGTCCTTGACGAGCCCGTTTCTATTCTCAGCTTGCTTGACGTAGCCGATAGTCATCCGCTACATTAGGACAAGTTCCTTATACTTCGCTCTTGAACCACTCTTCGCTCACCAGCGACACGTATCTTTTCCCTTATTCCCTAGGTGGCTTGTGCACACACAGTCCTAGTACATACACCTTACCTGTGCGCCTGAGGACCAGAGCAGAACGGCCGCTGCAGTGAAAGACCTGCAGACACGACAGCTACCCTCTGTAATCAGAACACTTGTAAGAGCGCTTCGGCGTGAGAGGCAGCCAACAGGTCGAGGAGACTGCGGCAGACAGCCTTGTGTTCCTGTACTATCCATTTCATCCCCATTCCTGCTCTTGTCTTTATCGCCGCAGCCTCGCGCCGTGTGTAATCGATCACGGTGTATTGGTCTTGCTTGATAGACATTAGCTCTTCACCTTTCGCTTAGCGTGACGCGGCGATCGTACCCTTGCACTATAGTCCACCCCAGTTTCGTCAAACTGGTTCGCATCATTTCCCGCCTTATTGAGGCATATTGTACCTATCGTCGAAGGAACAATTCTCCTTCATCCACACACACCTCACTACACGTATTAGTTCCTACTCGTACACCCTCGCCAATTCCTCGAACCCCATCACCACCTGCGCCGAGCAGACTCTATAGCCCTCCATTGTTATCAACCTCTACACTAGTCGCCTCCAGAGAATCGTTGATTAGTACTGTAGGAGGAAACGATTACCCAGTAGCAAGATTGCCTCGGCCAGATACTCCTGAAGCACCAGGAGAATTTGAGTTTGAGTCAGACGACGAGGATCCCATACGAGCAGAACAACCAGGTCTTACGGAAGAAGAAAGATACTTTTTTGAATATATCAATTCAGAAGTTATCCGTAACCCTCAGACTTGGCCTCTCCTAAACCGTCAATACAATAACGGTTATATTACCGGTACACGCTTCTGCCCCCACGATTTTTATATATCCCACTTTCTTGAACACAAGTGGAATATAGCAGTAGATCAACGCGCACCCCTCCCATACGTTGTTTCTGAGACAGATCTTATTCGTCCAGAACATCGTCCTTTTCCTCACGAAACTAGAGAGCACGAGTACGAGCCCTCTAATTCCTCTTCATCATCACTTGCAGGTCCAGACGACCCCAACCTATACGAATCCCCTTCCAATTCCTCTTATTTTACCGCGGTTGTAATCCAACCCACCCTTTCGTACACCAAAGTAAATAGTGGCGAAAACACGCAGGAAGGTTCACCTTCGCGGTCAGCATCTCCCAGCCAAGAAGAACAATAAAGGAAAAGCCAGAGATCTTTCGGCTTATATTGTTGATTGGCAGGATTTATCAGAAGAACAAAGGAAGGAATTAGACACCACACGTTGGGGACCAGACCCACCAGACGAGGACGAAGATATCAACGAGCCTGATTCAGACGAAAGTATGTCAGGAAATCCAGCAGCAGGAGGAAGCGGAGGTGGTGCACCAGCACCAGGTGGAGGTGGAGGTGGAGGTGGAGGTGGAGGTGGAGGTGGAGGTGGAGGTGGAGGTGGAGGTGGAGGTGGAGGTGGAGGTGGAGGTGGAGGTGGTGGAGGAGGTGGTGGTGGATTGCCAGTCGTAGTCCCACCAGCACCACCCACACTAGACGACCTCACAAGATTAGTCAACGACATTGGTATTGCACTCGGACAACTGGCAACGCAGGTAACCTTGATGGCTGCGCGACCAGGAGGACGAAGTGGCAACAGGGATACAATTCCTAAGCCAAAGCCATGGGACGGCAAGGGAGGAAGTGTCGAAGCCAGACATTTCCTCGCTGCATTCAATAACTACGCCCAAGCACAGGGAGACCCACTCAATTCATTCGACCAGGCTGCAAATGCCTGGGTTATTAGCCAGACCAGTTGGATTCAATCAGTATTGAATCTGATGGAAGGCGACGCACGCACATGGGCTCTCCCCCATTTGGAAGAATTGCAGCACGGTCGATACCCATTCACTGGCAACTGGCAACAATTCGTTGATCAATTCACAAGGAGGTTTGCTCCACTCGACACAGCAGAAGCAGCGCGAGAGGCGCTGAAGAAAATACGACAAGGCAAACAATCGGTTGCGGAATACATGGCGCAATTCGATCAGTACACAGGTCAAACAGGATGGTCAGATGCCGACCACCACCAACAGTTCTATGACGGACTTGCAGAAGTCGTTAAGGACGGTTTGGCACTCACGGACCGACCTGCAGGCACCTTCGACGAGCTACGCGCCGCAGCGCAGGTCATAGACCAGCGTTATCGTCAACGCCAGGCTGAAAAGAAGGGCCACACATTTTCCAATACGCCCTTTGGGGCATCATCAGATCCTAACGCAATGCAGGTAGATGCCACTCGCACTGGCGGCACCGGCAACAACAACAGCAACGGCCCTAAGAAAGATCGGGCCTCATATATGAAACACATGCAAGGAAAATGTTACAGGTGTGGTTCCACACAGCATACAAAGAAGGACGGCGGGCACGAACGAGACGTATGCAACCACTGTGGCAAAGTTGGCCACAGATCAACGGTTTGCTTCGCCAAGTACGTCGGGAAGCCAGGCAAGTCTGCCTCAGCAAAAGCTACCACTGACGGAACGGTCTCAACCCCGTCCACATCAACACAACCAGCAGCAACGGCATCCGCTTCATCCTCATCAAAACCTTCGCCGGCCAAAGATAACAAGACGCAAGCAGACTTGTTGGCCCAGCTTATGGCGAAAATTCAAGAACAAGACGAACAGATTAAAGCTCTGAAAGTGTCTTTTTAGATCAGGGACTAACTTTAGCTGCGGTTAGTTCCTATGCAGTACCATATGACACAGTTTCAGACTCTATATGTACTCACAGTTTTTCAATTTCTGCTTGTAAGTTAGATAGTAGTAGTGTTTCTTCTGTCGTATCAACCCTATCTACATCTGCCTCGGAGATGAACAATGTATATACTGTTCCTTTTGCTCCAGTTGAAGCAGTGCAGCAAGTGAAGTTTTCTGATGCCGCACTCAATTCTGTAATTATTCCCGAAACAAAGCATGCAAAATCTCATTTTCATATTTCGTGTATATTAAAAGGACGTCATCGTACTGTAAAAGTAGCAGCCATGGTCGATTCAGGAGCAACAGCACTCTTCATCGACAAGAAGTACGCCGACAGCCAAAAGATGTGGCAGGTTCCTCTGGCTCAGCAGATTCGTCTTCATAACATCGACGGAACACTGAACGAAGCAGGCAGTATAACCCATAAAGTATCACTTGTTCTGCAAGTTGGTCAAGACGAAGAAAAGTTTGATTTCTTTGTAACCAGCTTAGGACCAGAAAAAGTTATTTTGGGTCTACCTTGGCTTCGTCATCGGAACCCTGCTATAGATTGGCAAGCAGGCACTATGCGCCTCAATGCAGATCAGGAATTAAACCCTGAACCAATTGAGGTAGAGGTGACGCGCATTATGGCGAACCGGATGGAACGTCGCCGTCTCCTCGCGGAGAAAGTGCTGGAGACCTCTCAAGATGATGTCTTTTGTTTAGCAGGTTTCACGTATTCTCAGCAGATTGCAGAAAAAGCTATAACCGCTAAAGGAAAGAAGACATTCAATGAGATGGTCCCTGAATATTATCGAGACTTCGCAAAAGTATTCTCAGAGGAAGAATCTCATCGACTCCCTAAGCATCAGCCTTGGGATCACGCTATTGACTTGGAGCCAGATGCTGTCAAGCATTGGAGAGTTAAAACGTATCCCATGTCGGTAATAGAGCAAGCAGCATTGGATAAATTCTTGGAAGAAAACTTAGCAAAGGGTTATTTAAGGCCATCAAAATCACCAATGGCTTCACCCGTATTCTTTATCAAAAAGAAAGACGGAAGTTTGCGACTCATCCAAGATTATAGGCGTCTTAATAAAATTACTATTAAGAACCGTTATCCACTACCACTTGCCTCAGATATTATCAATAGGCTCACGGGAGCACAATACTTCACCAAGTTTGATGTTCGTTGGGGCTATCATAACATTCGTATCCGAAAGGGAGACGAATGGAAGGCAGCGATAATAACCAATAGGGGACTCCACGAACCCACAGTTATGGGTTTTGGATTCAATAACGCCCCTGCTACCTTCCAAGCCCTTATGAATTCAATCTTAGCTGATCTAATCGCACAAGGAGAAGTAGCGGTCTACATGGATGATATCCTTATCTATAGCCGTAATCTCGAACACCATCGCAAGATAGTACGCGAAGTGTTAAAAAGATTACAAGAATACGACCTCTACTTAAAGCCTGAGAAGTGCGAATTTGAAAAGCAAGAAATGGAGTATTTAGGAATGATTATTCGACCTGGAGAAGTGCGGATGGACCCAGGCAAGGTCGCCGCTGTTAAAGATTGGGCTACACCCACTACGCTTAGAGAAGTCAGGGCGTTTATTGGGTTTGCCAATTTCTATAGGAGGTTCATTAAGGATTTTGCTACTATAGCACGTCCACTCCATGACCTCACCAAGAAAGACATGCCTTGGCAATGGCATGCAGAACAGCAAAAAGCTTTCGACTGGCTCAAGGAGAAGTTCTGTTGTGAACCTATTCTTAAAGTTTACGATCCAGAACTGCCCACGCGAGTTGAAGTCAATGCTTCAGGATTTGCTACTGGAGGCATATTGTCTCAGAAACACGAAGATGGTCTTTGGCACCCAGTTGCCTACCGCTCCGACTCTATGAGTAAAGAGGAGCGTAACTATGAAATTTACGACAGAGAAATGCTAGGTTGCATAAGAGCATTCGAGGATTGGAGACATTTCCTCGAAGGAATCCCCTTTGAGCTAGTTACCAACCATAAAAACATTGAATGGTGGGCAACAATGCGAGACTTAAATCGACGGCAAGCAAGGTGGTCACTCTACCTAAGCCGGTTTGATTTTAAAGTCATCTATCACAAAGGGGAATCAATGCAAGCAGACGCATTAAGTCGGTTCTCAAAAGACCATGTTTCTGATAGAGACGACAATCGCCAAGTCCAGGTCTTAGGACCACAGCATTTCTTGAATGCTGCACAAACTCATTTCTGCCCCGAAATAGACTCCCTTGGGGATCGCATACGTTGGGCAAGTCTGCGAGAAGCAGAAGTCATTGAGGGTCTTAAAAGTATAGATAAGACCGCTCCAAAAGCCCTCACAGACGGTGTTGCGATGTGGGAAGAAGACGATGGTTTCGTTTATTACAAGGGTAGACTTTACGTGCCAAATGATAGGCAACTTCGTAAAGATGTGGTACGATCATGTCATGACTCGTTAACCACCGGTCACCCTGGTAAAAATGGCACCATAGAATTAGTTAGCCGCTATTACTGGTGGCCACGCATGGCAGGATTTATTTCTGCATACGTAGAAGGTTGTGACAAATGTCAGCGCTATAGGAAAGATATACACCCTAAAGCGCATGTTCAGCCTCAAGAAGTTCCGGAAGGTCCATGGCAAATCATCGGTATTGATATGATTGGACCACTTCCAATGTCACGAGGGAAGGATGCTATCCTTAACATAGTGGATCATTACACGAAACAAATCCATCTATTCCCTGTGACAACGCAACTTACAGCTGATGGAGTCGCATCCATCTACTTTGAGCAAGTCTTCCCGCTTCATGGTATCCCTAAGAAAATCATTAGTGATAGGGGACCCCAATTTGCGGCAAGAAGCATGCGTGCCCTTTACAAACGGCTAGGGATAGACTCAGGACTCACCACTGCTTATCATCCACAAGCTAATGGCCAAGTCGAGCATAAAAACCAAGAAGTTGAGGGTTATATACGACTCTTCGTTGACAAACGCCAGGATGATTGGGTGGATCTATTACCCACGGCGGAATTTGTGATCAATAGCAGACTCAACTCAGCCACAGGGCATACGCCCTTTGAGATGTTGTATGGCTATACACCAGATTTCACAATTCCTATAGGTCGTCCTACAGGTATCCCAGTTCTAGACAAGCGTCTTCAGCACCTACAGTCTGTAAGGAAAGATGCAGAGGCAGCCCTTCGCTTAAGTAAAAAGCGAATGCAGACAGACGTTGAACAACATATGAAGCCTTACAAGTTCAACGTCGGGGACAAAGTTTGGTTGCAAGCTAAGCAAATAAAGGTTCACCAACAATTGTCCAAACTTGGACCAAAACAGTTGGGCCCTTTCGAAGTCACTGAAGTTAGAAGTGACGTCGATTATAAGCTTGCACTCCCCCCTGCACTCAGGGTACATGATGTATTTCATGTAGATCGCCTCAGCCCTTACAAAGGGAACGAAATCAATGGGCAGGTGCCACCCCCGCCAGAGCCAATCACAGTTGAAGGCGAAGAAGAATATGAGGTCGATCACATCAGAGATTCAAAACTCTTCGGTCGTACCCTCAAGTATCTTGTTCGCTGGAAAGGCTATGGGGAGGGCGAGGATACATGGGAACCAGCTAAAAATCTAGTCCATGCACCGGAGAAAGTTAAGGAGTTCCACTCCAGAAATCCGGGGGCACCTAGAAAAATAGCAGCACTCCTATACGCGTCCTTGCCTTGGCAGTCGCCAAACCAGTTTACAGAAGTTAACGCAGACATTAATCCCTAAGAAGGGGGGTAATGTCACGGACGCGTACATCTTTTTCTGTTTTCTGAAGTTGAAGTCCTTATCATTAGATATGGTAAGATGGTTAGTCACATGATGCCAACATGTGCATTTGTATTTGTCATTAAGGCATGTGATCCTGAGAAGGACCTGCCTTATCATCCGTTAGACATGTGTACGTTATGATTGGTTGGAATATCATAGAAGGATATGGAACAATAGGGTAATATTGATTATATGCTGTATTAGGTTTCAGTCAGCATTGTTCTATTATTAGGACGACGCGTCAGCGCAAGTAAGCACTTATGACACAGTGATCAGTAATCACAATAGAAGTGCTAAATATAGATACACGACGCATCAGCTTGTAGTCATTCATACTTACTCAATAGATTAGTAAGTGACTCAGTCCTAGTAGTATATAAGACACCCTGTAGCGTCCTGAGTAGAACCAACTTGTCCTCTTGGTTCTACCTCAGGTTCGCATTCCTCCCTTGTCTTCCATAGTACCAATCTAACTTGTCCTCTTGGTTCTACCTCAGACTATTCCCTTGTGTGACACCGCTGTTATTACCTTGCATAAAGGTAGCAAGTTCAGCACGCTCCACAGTGAGTAGTTCGGCGCGTGATTTATCTCTGCGTCAAGCTTGAGCAGTCCTTGACGAGCCCGTTTCTATTCTCAGCTTGCTTGACGTAGCCGATAGTCATCCGCTACAATGTCCTCCGCGAATCTCTGCTCCGGTGTGAGTCTGAATCGGCGTGGCTTCTTGACCTTGCGAACTGGATCCAGTGATTTGAGATCCTTCGCATAACCTCCGTGTTTGATCAAGTAATGCCCCCAGATAGTCGAGCTGCGGAGGGATCGGTAATGGGGAGTTGGAGCGGGTGGAGGAGGGGACGGAAGTGGGGTCAGTGGTGATGGCATGCGTTGGGGATGGGGGTTCGGAGACAAGTTCCTCAAGTAGTCGTACATGAGGAGTGCTTCCCGCTCTTCCAATGAGAGTTTGGGGAATGGAGAACTCCATATATCTCGGAGCAGTGGGGTCGACGGTGTCAGGAGCAATCAGGGGACTCAGTGGGGGTACGCCAGCTAGAGGGTTCGAAACAGTTGATAGCGTGCCAAGCCTCATACCAGCCCCTTCCCGGATGATTGTTGGGGGGCGAGTACTGAGATCCAGCATAGCTAATTGTTGTTGTGGGTAAGGGACTGGGTACTCCTGCTTCGGGGAGGGGACTCTCGCAGTTAGCGTAAGGTAAGGCGGCGCAGATAGCATCTTGGGACATTGACTTATTGCTGTAGATCCACAAGTGTAGTGTGGGGGTTGGTTCTACTGATGCGCTTTGAGCTCCCCTTATATGTGTGATTGCTCTAGGATTTTGTTTCCTAAAGTCCTCCAGAGCTTCGTCAGCATTCATGTCGTCCCAGTTTACCCATTCATTATCCGAGTCCGGGTATCCTTTCCACTTGACTAGGTATTGCACCTTATGCCCTCTTCCATGATGTCTTGATGACAATACTTGCTCCACTTTGTATTCTTCTTCGTTGTTGATAAGGTCAGGTGGTGGCCTCATGTAGTTGGGGCCGTGGAAGTCCGTTTCGATATATGGGGTTAGAAGATCAACGTGAAACACATCATGGATCTTCCATGTCGGAGGTAATGTCAGCTGATACGTGATGGGTGATAAGACTTTCTTTATGGGGAAAGGTCTGTGACACTTTGGCGCTAACTTGGCAGTAGGTTGTTCCGTCTTCAGATTGCACCCTTCTAGCCACACCTTATCTCCTATCTTGAAAGTCCGCCCTAGGTACTTGGAATGCGCCCATCGTTGTTGGGCGATAAGGATCGCGTCTCGAACTTGTTTTCTGGCTTGTGTCCACTCTTCGATACGTGTTTCCACTCCTGGTAATGAGTTAGGAAACGCCGTAATATTAGCTCGTGGGTGATATCCCATTAGTACTTGAAAAGGGGATTTCTTCGTAGTTTCATTATGCCATGAGTTATGAGCGAATTCAGCAAAAGGTAAATGTTTACACCAGTTGTCCTGAGCGAAGTTAGTCCAGGTTCGTAGCCATTGTTCTAGCCATTGATTGGATCTTTCTGATTGCCCATCTGTTCGGGGGTGATAGGCTGTAGATGCGTTGACTTTGATCCCCATTCGTTTACAAAGGGTTTGCATAAATCGGGAAATGAAGCGGGGATCTCTGTCGCAGATGACTTTAGAGGGAAGTCCATATTGCACAAACACATTCCTAAGATAAAGATCAGCGACTCCATCCACATCGATTGTTTCATTGCAAGGAATGAAGATAGCCGCTTTTGAGCAATCGTGATCTGTTATGGTTAGAATGGAATCATAGCCTTCTGATCTAGGAAGTTTGACGATAAAGTCCATGGCTATTGTTTGGAAAGGAAGAGCATCCAATTCCGGAGTGATAGGGTTTAAGGGTGCCTTCCTTGTTTGTGTATTGACCTTGTGTCTTTGGCATTCGGCGCATCCTTTGACATAATCGTGTACATCTCTTGCTAGTTGCGGCCACCAATAGTATCTTGTGACTAGTTGTGTTGTTCATGAAATCCCAGGATGTCCATAAGCAGGTAGATCATGATGATCGTGAATGATCTGTCGCTTCGTGTCTTTTCCTAAGGTGATCACTTGTCCTGTTCCTTTCCACCAACGCCCATCTATCCTTTTGAGGTTATGTGGGTTTACCCAGGGTCTTAGAGTATTGAGATCTTGCTCGTAGATCAGGGGTGTGGTAAGGGTAGTTAGAGCTCGTGCAAAGAGGTGGTCTGGTAATACTGTAATATTTTCGTTGTCTCGTTCCCCTTGATCGTAATCTGGGCATCTAGATAACATATCCGCACGGCTGTTAGTATTTCTGGGTATATGGCGGAGTTCGATGTCATATTCGGATAGTTCTAGAACTTCTCTGGCAATTCTTCGGCTAATCTTCTGGGGTTGTCGCCAATATAACAAGTTAGCGTGATCGGTGTATACGGTGACTTTGTGAGGTGATCCCGCCAGATAAGCTCGCCAGTGTCTTAGTCCTTTTACAACTGCCAAGAGTTCTAGATCCCAGATGTCATAGTTTCGTTCCGCCTCAGTTAGGGTTGTGGAGTAGTAGCCTATGGGATGTTTCTTCCCATCGTCTCCTCTTTGTGTTAGTACTGCTCCTAACGCGAATCCCGATGCATCTACTTCAAGCTTGAATGGTTTGGTCAAATTTGGTTGGATTAGAACTGGTTCTGATGTGATCCTTTGACGAAGGGTTTCGAAAGCGTCTTGACACCTTGGGGTCCAATCCCATGGGATCTCTTTTCGTGTAAGTTCATTCAAAGGCTTTGCCGTGTGTGAAAATTGATGGATAAAGGGTCTGTAGAAATTGCAAAAGCCAAGAAAAGATCGGACTTGTTTCACTGTCGTGGGAATGGGCCAAGATCCGACTCCTGCAACTTTGGCCGGGTCCATGCGAGTTACTCCCTTTTCAAGGATTAGCCCCAGATAATCGACTCGTGGTGATTCCCACACACATTTTTCCGGCTTTAGGTACAGGTCTAGTTCTTCCAGTCGGTCTAGAATCGCATGTACTGCTTCCCGATGATCTCGGAGTTTAGCAGTGGTTGCGATCAGAATATCGTCCATATAGATAATGATTTCGGTGCCTTTTATCCTAAAGTGTTCTATGATTTCTTCAAATTCATAGTCCATCATTGCTTGAAATGTGGCTGGCGCATTGGTAGGTCCGAAAGGCATGACTGTTGGTTCCCATAGCCCATATTTGGTTTTAAAGGCTGCTTTGTGAACGTCTTCTTCTTTGATACAGATATTGTTATACCCCCATCTAACGTCAAATTTAGTGAAGATCCAAGCGTCCTTTACTTGAGCGATAAGTCCCGGGATAAGTGGCAATGGGTATTTGTTCTTGATAGTGTAATCATTGAGTTTGCGATAGTCTGTAACTGGACGAAGTTTTCCATCTTTCTTCCGAATAAAGAAGAATGATGACGCATAGGGTGACTTGGATTGTCGAATGTATCCTTTGGCTTTTTCCTCTTTGATCCATTTGAGGAGTGCCTCGTCTTCTGCTTGCGTCATTGGGTAAATTTTACAGTCCAGTGCCTTTGGTGCTCCCTCTTTGAGTTCGATTGCGTGATCCCAAGGTCTAGATGGTGGGAATCGATGAGATTCTTCCTTGCTAAACACTTTCTGATGACGTTGGTATTCTGGCGGTACTGGAACTTCTTTAACATATTGTTGGACATTTTGCGCCAATTGAGTGGAAATGTTGGCGCTTCTATGTCCCTGTTCTGTTAGTTCCTGAACAATTTGATCTTTTCCAGCATCAGATAAGGGTTCGGTGGCTATTCTGTTCAGAGATGTATCCAGATGGGAAATGATTGGTTTGATCCGAAGTGATCGCCAATCTAGAGATCGGATAACGATTGGAAGATATTTAGTATCGATAACAGCATCCTTCCATTGGAATTGGGGTTCAAACGCCACTAGCCAGGGGTATCCTAGTATCAGATCTTCGAGTCCTAGATCTGTGATAAGGAATCGCATTTGTTTTTCCTTATCTCCAGTGCTAACTTCTAGATCCACATAGTCCTGAATAAGGCCAGCCTTATTGTTAGTCCCATCGATGTTCCAGATCTTCTTTGGTTGTTCCAGTCTTTGGGTACCCAGTCCTAGTCGTTTGATAAGCCTAGGATCGATGAAATTATCAGTGGCTCCTGAGTCCACTAGTATGCTTTTGTCGGCCATTGCTTGTGACGTGTGGAATGAAACAGGGATTTTCATACTTCGATAGCGAGTAAGATATACAGAGTCACATTGCAGTCTACGAATTGCTCGCCCCCAGACCGATGGGTTAGAGCTTAGGAAAAATCCTGGCGGTTTTTCATGAAGACTTCCTGGATAACCGTATCCTTGTCTTCATCATTGAGTTCTTTGATTTGGTCGATAAGCCCTTTGGCATCGAATTTCTTTGGAGTCGTATTAGTGGCTTGGATTTGTACTTCATCCTCCTGATTTCCTCGAATCTGTGATTGACGAGGTCTATCAGGGCAGTTTCGGCTCATGTGCCCCTGCTTCCTGCAGCGGAAACAGCCTCCTGTAGCCATCAGTTTGGCATGTTCTTCTTCGGTGAGCCCTGCCCTTGCACGGATATGTCCAGGGGTAAGATCCATGGCATTTGAATTCTTCGCAGAACCGGACCCTTGTCCCTGGCGCCAGTTTTGATTTGGGCCTTGCTTCTTCTGGGGTACCTTGCCATTGAAGAAGGTTTGAAGATATAACCACTTTTACTGTTGTTCCACTGCACCTTCGGTCCACTCTTGCCAGGAGTTTGGGCGTCTTCCTCCTTGACTAATCATATTGTAGTGGAGCATCTTCGGGAGTCCTTCGGCAAACATAGTCCAGGTTCCTTTTGCATTAAGATTGTGCCCAGTGATCTGGGCCAGTTGTTCGAATTTGGCTATATAGCCATCTAGATCCCCATCTTTCATGCGGATCTCCTTGATAGCTCGTTCGGCTTTCTCCACACTCATGGTGTCGGTGAAGGCATCTTTGAACCGATCGATAATCGTTCGCCATAGGTACTCATTGTGGGCTTGTGCTCCTCTGGCCATTTGGTCTCCTAACCATTCGATTTGCGCTGCTACCCATTCCTGGATATTTGGTCCTTTAATAAAGGATAAGAATAGCATTGCACGAGTGAAGGGGGTGGTGATGACGTCAGCTCCCCAATTGAGTCCGTAATAGATGTTCCATTCTTGGAGGAACCCTTCGGTTTTGCTTCGGGTTCCATCGAAGACATCTGGTTCACGTCCTACCAGCTTGCCTCCTCCAGGATTTCCCCCTCCTCCATGTCCTCCAGGATTTCCCCCTCCTCCAGGGGGTCCTCCTCCAGGGGGTCCTCCTCCAATAGGAGGTCCTCGACTTGACCAATGTCCGCCTCCTCCTCCTCCAGGAGGTCCTGATGGAGGTGGTCCACTCCCGAAGGGGTTGGAGGGTACTGTAAATCTAGTAGTTCGGCCCAATATAGTTGCTGGAGGTACTGTGGTAGTTGCTGCGATTGAGGCCATTGTGCTAGCAGGTGTCGATGCTTTGTAGATAATGGTTGGTGTGAATTTGGTAGAGACGTCGGTGGGAATGTTGCTAGCCAATTGCTCAAGTTGTTCTTCAGCTGCTGCTGCTGCGTCAGTGGCAGGAATTTCGATGTTTTTGTCTGGGGTGTCTTCGTTGTCACTACCGAACTTGAATTCAGTTCGTGGTTGCTCTTCTTCGTCGTCTGCTTCTCCGTCCAGTGGACCCCACCGGCTTCGGTCAACTCTTTCTTTGTCATAGATGCAGAGTCCCAATTTGACTGGTGCAGGATGTTCGATTGCGAAACCTCCGTTGTCAGGAAGTTTTCTAGTAACTCCCCACTGGAGAGATCTGAAATCGAAATCAATTGCGATGAGTGTATTGTCGTCGTTTGAATCAGTACTGGTGGTGTAGTATCCCCAGCCGTAATCTTTGTCCAGCCACTCAGCTCCTTTGAGGTATCGTTTAGGGACGTTTTGTTCCCCCCTACGTACAACGTAGGTGGTAATCGTGTTGGGTCGTGGTTCCGCCACAGTGGTACTGAGGTCTGAGTTAATGTTACGGTTAGACGGACCGCTCTGCTCGACTTGAGCTAGGTTACTGTGACGGAAGTTGTTCTGTTGGATGCGGATCAACTGGGTCCGTAGTTTGTGTGTGACTTCGGACGGGTGCGGATACCCAGGACGGTGATAAGGTTTGTAGGACCCTATAATGACAGCGTGGGACTCAATACCCTCGCGGACTCGGTGGTAACAGAACTAAGTCTGTGATAGGAATGGCTGGGGAAGTCGACTGGACTTATGCAGCTCCTAGCCTAGAAGGCGTCGTAGAATGTCTGATTGATACAAGAACTCAGACCTAAGGTCTAAGTTCGCTAGTGGTACAGTTTTTATACTAAGTACATGAGTCACTACTACTGAGTCATAATACTAGGATGAGTCACCTATGACGCTATGACTCCACTAATACTACTAGTCTCTGTAATAGTATGAGTCACTATGACTCGTCGTATGGAAGGTGGTAGAATAGTCCGGAACTAATGATGTCATAATCACATGATAGTTCCAACTCATGTGATACCTCGACACTACGTGATCGAACTGTAACATGCACACTGGGAATGTATGTGGACGACGGCATAATCTTCGCACAGGGCCGGGACTGGGACACAGTGACAGAAGCACTGAAGGCGCAATATGTCATCTGTGAAGAATGGTTGGTTCGGAATAACCTGGCAATCGAGCCGGAGAAAACCGAACTGATCTTTTTCCGCCCACCTCGTGCCAAAAAGAACCCACCACCGGACAGACTAACTATCCCGGCAACTGCCACATCCCCGTCCTATAGAGTGAACCCCAAACCGACCATCAGGTACCTGGGGTTTTTCATCAACCACAAGCTTGACTGGAAGCCACACGTGGAGATTATGTGCAATCGCACACGAGCATCCATCAAAGCGCTACAGATCCTGGGAAGCACCCACCGTGGGCTATCAATGGCCAATTGGAGACTCGTCTTCAATGCGGTATGCCTCCCAGTGTTATCTTACGGCTGCACCTTGTGGTTCAAACGCAAATGTAACTTTGGACTGACCAAAATGGTCCAACAAGTCATCAACAATGGGGTAAAGTTAATAGCCAGTGCCTTTCGCACGGCCCCACGCGAGCCTCTGCATGAGCTCACAAGGGTGCCCCCGGCGTACTTCTACCTCGACAAACTCACTACCACTTGTGCCCTCAGACTTTACTGTGTCCCCTGGATGTCCCAACTCCTACCCTGTCTAGGGCCGGATTGGGTCCGACCACCATTGGGCGGCCCGCACTCCCCACAGGGAGGGGCGGAGACGTTTCACAACCCACAGGTGGGGCCAATGGCACTCGTACGGCGCCCCACCGCACTGGAGGCTCTCGGAGCACGGGTACCCATAGAGGGACTGCGCTCCGACGTTGTTGCCATACCCCCCTGGGAGGTTCCCAACTGGAGGGGCAGGCTTACACAACTCGGGGTTGCGTTCCCTAACGCGAGAGCGAAATGGGTTGAGGGGCTGTACAAAGCCCTTCCTCATGGAGCGATTGCAGTAATTCGCGTCGACACAGCGATCTCCGACAAAGACCACTACGACGATTTGATGGTGGGCGGAGCAGCAGCCATCATGACCATTTACGTAGGGGGGAGCAGCCAAACCTGGACCCGTCATTGGTGTCTGGGAACGGAGGTGACGCATCACGATATCGCCATGCACAGCCTAGCCAAGGCTGTCGAGTGGCTGATCGAGCTTTACGATACCTTTCCCCTGCCAAGACGCACCTTCATCATTTCAGCAGCTAGCTCCGCCATTAGTGCCATTACGAACATTCGCGCGCTTAACAACCAACAGTCGGTCCTACTTTTCCATAAATCGCTTACTACGTTATGTTCGCGACATCAGGAGGCCAGGTTTACCCTGGCTTGGGCACCGAAGAAGAGAAACCGGGTCCAGGATTCAACGGTTCGGTTCCGGGCACTGGCAGCTTGCAAGCAAACCCCATGCACGCTCATCACGGCACAGCACACAGTGGCACATCAAAGGGCACAAGCGCGCACACAGATGTTTGCTGCTTGGGCGCGAGAATGGGTCCAGACCCGCCGGAAACGGGGGCTTCAGGACACCTTTGCGTACGAGTATGCCATACCTCATCCACCTGACGGGAAGAACCACCCATTATGGAGGGCAGCGACTGACAAGGACCTGCCCCCTGTACCCCGTCACACGACATCCACTGCACTACGCTTAATGGTCGGACACGCGTTCACGTCCACCTACGCCCGCCGCTTCCGCAAGGACATCCCAGAGGAAATGAATAGTTGTGAGTGCAGCTACCAAGACTGCTCCCTCTATCACCTCATATACGAGTGCACACGCCACGACTGGGCCAGAAACGAATGTTCACACACGTTCGAATGGTCCCGTCAAACACCATCATACTTCTTTGCGCACCGCCAAGGGGCGAGGTCCTTCCTGGACTTTCTCACACTCTCGCGAGCTGCCTTCAAACCCCGAACCCCACCGGTAGTCCCCGTCGACCCGGGATGATCTTTGCCGGACCCTTCACCCTGATTAGCGGTAAGCACATTTCGTAACCTCTCTCTCTCTTCACACGTCTTTTCTTCTCTTGGACGTTGTTCTATTTCTATGGCCATGGGCCCTACCCAGACGCTTCGAGAACGGAGTTTCTTACACATGTAACCCTCTTATCTACGGTCTTACTTCACCTTGCCTTGGCGGGCGTTAGGTAGTCCATATCTCGTATACCTATGAAGAGTCCGTTCATACGGCTCGATCGGCTTTGTACTTAGTTTACTGCTCCGATTCAATATAAATTCATCCAAAAAAAAAAAAAAAAAAAAAAACCATGTCCCAACCTCATGAGAATATCGATGCTCCCAACCCAGCATCTAATACAGGTACATATCTCTCTAAGACTCTATCCTTGTCATTCTAACCTAGCCCTGCCGCCGAAAAATAGGCGACCACCCGTATCCACCTCATTCGATGCAGAATCAAGAATCTCGGGCAACATCTGATTTTGTCGATGGCTCCGGTCAGATATTCTCAATGTATTTGGAAATGGCGACTGAAGAAGACAAGAAGATGGCGGAAAATTGGAAAGACGATGCCGATGGGATCCTTATCTTTGTGCGTCGTTATCTTCTACTCCTAAAGCTTCATTTACGCTAACCCACGGGCCATAGACCGGATTATTCTCTGCTGCTGTCGCGTCGTTAATTTCAGTGTCCATTCAGGACCTTCGACAGAATCCACAGGACACCTCCAATTTCTACCTCGAGAATATATATCAGGCTACGATTAGACCAAATGGACCCAATATTTCGAATTCCCTCCCTGCATCTCCGCCCGCGTTCACTCCACCAAACTACGCAGTTTGGGTCAATGGGCTCTGGTTCTTGAGCCTGGTGATCAGTATTACGTGCGCACTACTCGCGACGTTGCTACAGCAGTGGGCGCGACGATACCTCAAGGTCACTCAACCACGTTACAGTCCACACAAGCGAGCTCGTATCCGTGCATTCTTTTCTGAAGGCGTCGACAAGTTTCTCCTTCCGTGGGCGGTCGAAGCATTGCCCACGATGCTACACCTTTCCCTATTCCTGTTCTTCGCCGGCCTATCTGTATTTTTATGGAATGTTAATCTCACTATATTCAAGTTGGTGTTGTCATGGGTCGGCCTTTGCACGGCTCTATACGGATGCATCACATTCTTCCCGGTTTTTCGCCACAACAGCCCATACCACACGCCACTCTCTTTGCCGGCGTGGCACTTCGTTATGGGGACACAATTTCTTATATATCGAGCTCTCGAGGGGCTCACATCCTTGAATTGTTTCAGTGCTCAAACCTACCGTCGCTTTATTCGCTTGGCTCGTTATTATCGCGGGTTGCTCGTGCAGGGGATGCGGAAGATAGCCGAGGAAACTGCCTTCCATTTGCCATCGGAGATCGACACTCGTGCATTTCTGTGGACCTTCGACTCTCTGGACGAAGACCACGAACTTGAGCGCTTTTTTTCCGGCTTACCTGGCTTCCGCAGCTCCAAAGTGGTCAAAGATCCCCTTCCCAATTTCACATTGGAACAACAGGAGAATCTTTTTGTCACATTGATCGGATTGTTGGACCGCACTTCCTCATCCGATTTGTTGCCTGAACCGGTCAAGTATCGGAGAACTGTCATCTGTGGGAAGGCGATCGGTCCAGCGGACATCCCTCAAATAATCCAAGATTTTATGGGCAGAATCTCGTACCAATTCCAAGATGAGCCAGTGCGGTCTCCCGCATTTGCACATTTGCTGAGGTGCTGGGACAATGGCAAAGATGAAAAGACTACTACAGCTATCCGAAGCATAGTTTCGAGTGTGGTCGCAAGAGCACCGTGGCATGATTACTTTTGGTTTGCAATGGCTTCTGATGAAATGGGTATACCAGAATCTGTCCTCCGAAATTACGCCACGCACGGGAACAACTTGTCACTTGCCATTTTGATTCACACTGTTCGCCAACAATTTTAGCCATTTTGCGAAACAGAAGTGGCCATATTACGAGTTCACGAAAGTTCTAGAAGTAGCCTCCAAATTCGATGCGCTGGATACGTCACCCGAACTACAGCACGAGTTCTGCGCACTCTGGAATCAAGTCACTCACGGAGCCAGTTATTTGGAGTCATGGTATATTCTCAGACCGATCCGCAATATCTATCTCACGCTTCATCTACATACCAATTCCGCCCCAACAGCATTCTCTACTTCCACCAGTGACGAGGATGAGATGCTGCGATGGTCATCCTCATATCCCTTGTGTAACATCCCCGGCCATCATCCTGACTTGTCTACTCCCATTCACGATGTCTCTGCGTCCACGGCCCTTCCTCGTGCTGTCCTAGACAATAATGCACTTGTCCCTACTTCCCCTCCCGATGCGCCAACGCTCTCCGTATTCGCCCCCGCTCATGTTGACGAAAACCCCACGGACATGCCACTGGTTGACAACATGTCGGCTCCTGCGTCCTTATGCCATGCCCATCAGACGGCCACAGAAAGTGTCCGCGATTCTGCCACCTCATCGGATCCCACTGCTGCTGCTCCACAGGACAACCCCTCGGCTCTAACAATTTCCCCCGACTCATGTGGAACCTCGACGTCTACCTCTTCTGTTCCCCTTCCCACCGCAATTTCCTTCCAGAACAACGCAAACCCCTTGCTGCATGTCGATGCACCTGAGATCCCGTCCTCGGCTTTTCCTGAACCAGCCCTTGATGACATTACATGTCCGTCCTTATTAGCCGCTCATCTTCTTTCCCAGAGTTGTCTCATTCCGCGATATTAGCTACAATTTCTCCAGGTACTTCAACAAAGCCAAATCCTGCGCCCGAGCTGGATGCGGCTGAAGGTATCATGAAGGCTGATTCATGCGAGGAGAAGGACATTCTTGATCGGCCTGATCTCCCTTTGGTAAATTGCACAACTCAGGCAAACACCGTGACTATCCTGGATGATCCACCGCCGCTGCCAACATTGCCATAAGCCACGGACATGGCCATTTCTTTCCAACATAATTGAGACAGGAGATCCTTCTCTTCGCACAGCAAGTACGACATCACGTAACGCCGCCAGGTTTATAGAGGTGCGATTGAGTATATATATGTTCGCTTTGGGCTCCCGTTGTCGCAGCTCCACCACCAAATTCGTTTTTCTCATCTTTTGATATATTTTATTACACAATATGAATGCTACGACGACGTGACTAGCGGGGATCTCAGTCCGACAACTTCGAAGAAGAGACGATCCCACGAGGCAATGGGTTTGGAAAGGATTGGGCGGCGGGGAAGCTTACCGTCATGGCCGGATGACCAGTCGCCCAGCGCATGTAAACGACTTGGGTTGAGGGGACATGCGGCCCAGCGGTCACTTGCGCGTGTGGCCCTTCCCGGCGTTCTGGAGTCCAAGGCTGGGCTCGGGCGAGCAGGCATCTTTGCGCTCGGGAGAGTCCGGCGGCGTCTACATACTTTATTTATGAATTGCGCTGTCGTTAGAGCCACGCAGCGAAGAGAAATAGAGGATCGGACGAAACTTGAAGAGCGGATTAAGGTCGAAGACAGTCAGTGCTGCAGCGACGTCATGGAGCGGCAACCCGTGTCGTTTTCGATGCGGGGTGTAGGGTGTGGAAGTGCACGAGCTCGCGTTGGGGGAGGGGGGGGGGGCATCTTCATGGGGAGAGCGAAACCCGTCAGTACGTAAAGCAAAAAAAGAGGCGGAGGACGCACGGCTGCCCCGTTCTGGAAAGGACGCCGACGCGCTCCAAGGATACACACGACTCTGACAGCGCGATCTCCCATTCCTTCTTGCTCGACGTTGGTGTGGGGGGTACAGCACGTGCGACTCGTTATTGGTGCTGACGAGATTCTAGGAGCATGTTGGAGATAGAAGAGGAGGGCAGATTGTCGTGTGAAGGTGTTGAAGAAGTTTGCTCAAACTTTCAAGTTGGTGATCGCACACAGCAAGCTTGACGACGGTGCAAAAGGACAGGCTGGAAAAATGGTTATTGTTTCTGGACAATTGATAGCCCAGTTTGATAGCCAGGTATACAAGGATTAGAGAACAGTTTGACAGGTCGTCGAAGTCGCGACTTGAGCTTGAGAGCTTGAGCTTGAGTCCTAGAGCCATCTCCGCCGTAAGCGCGGACGACACCTTCCGTGCCTTCCGCTTCCGTGCCGCGTCGTGCCTGTTTTCAGCCGACGATGTCTTCAACTGACGACTCGCGTCAGTTGAACTGACACACCTCCCAAAGAATTAGCATCTTAACTCTGTGTCTTTGTTGCGCTGCACAACAGCAAAGAATGTCCTCGTCCTTGACAAGCCTTCAAACTTCAAGCTTCAAGTTCCAAGAGTACCTTTACATCCGCCCTTCTCCAAAAACTGCTTGCAGATGACTCGATGACATATGCCAGCAAAGACGAACCACGCACCAGCTTTGCTGTAGGATAAGACCGAGCCGATGTATGTGGTAAGGGAGATTAATGTCTGTAATTCACTCAACACTCCTGAATTCCTCCCTTGCCTTCTTATAGCGTCCGTCACTGACGCCAAGTCCTTGGCACGATTATCCCACGTTCACCCTCATTGGCAGCTACAATTCGTTCACCGACACGCCATCATCGTGATAGTGTTCGACTTAAGATACCCTGGGGAGTTGCGCACCTGTCATGCTTGGATCGAGCGTTGGCTTCAAGACAACGGCGCAGGCGAGCTCAAGGTCAGGCACGAGGACCGTCGCGAGCGATGTGCGTCCATTTTAGCCTCACTCTTGTCCCCTCTGTCCTTAATACGCCTCCTCACAGCAGGGAAGGCGCACCTCCCGAACTATTGCTGAGCTGCTTCCAACGACCTCTGGGGTCCGCCAAGGTACATTCTTCCAGTTAGGCCCCATCCGAATACAACACTGCCGCCGTGCCTATCCGTCGCGTGCACGAATATGGATCTAATAGATGATAATACCCACATGTTGGGTATGGATAAAGGGGAAGAGAGCCTGATGGGAGGGGCGCACCAATCGGATCATGCAGATACTGCACACGTGCCTGTCGCTTCATAGGCTACCTGATATGTTTCTCGTCTTCACGGAGCAGCGGGTTGCAGAAGGCGAGAGCCTCCTATGCACGACACCACGGCCGACGACACTCAAAGCCCCACATCATACGCGCTCCCTACTTGCTTCCCCTACCCCTGCTCCCATCGGCGTTCTCGGTAGCCCTGCTGTTCACAGGCCGAAAACACCCGGCCGCGACTGCATCCTTGTTCCGGAGAGGTGTGTAGTTGGGGAGGTTGTCCAGGACCGCTTTAACATGAAAGAGTGGGGCGAGGCACGACAGTGCGTGAAAACTGTAATGCTCGCTCGTGCAGGACCTCGGAGGTGGCCTTGTCACTACAGCTGGTGAAGCTGTCGGCGACAGGGCCTCGGACATTGGAAGTGGTGCGGGTGATGGTAATAGTGATAGCGAAAGAGGGTTCGCAGGCGGATCCTGATGCAGGCAATGCTGGTGAGACGAAGGCTGGACTAGTAGAATGCACGTTCGGATTTAGCGACTGCTTGTTGGGTCCTTATACGTCCCATAGCTGGTTAGAGATATCATTGAGTTCGTTGCGTACACTTGCTGCGCTCTGCCAGGTGATTCCTCTTGCCTTGCGAACAACAGCACCATGACCCGACTCAAGCCTGAGTACAAGACTGACGATGATGTAAGCGACAGCGTACTGTACAGTACCTCCAAGTCACTCTTGTCTTGTGCCCACTAGCACGACTAGCTACGATGTCCCGAGCTGTTTATGAGACTATCGACGTACCCAACCCAGCACTTAATACCGGTGCCTTTCCCTTCCTCATGACCCTATCCTCCACCATTCTGACCTACCTGCTACCGAAATAGGCGACCATCAGTACCCACCTCATTCGGCACGGAATCAAGAATCACGGCGAACAACCGATCACGTCGATGGCTCAGGACCTATCTTCTCAATGTATTTGGAAATGGCAGCCGAAGAGGACAAGAAGATGGCCGAAAACTGGAAAGACGACGCGGATGGGATCCTCATCTTTGTGCGTCGTTATCTTCCCTTCCTTCATAAAGCTTCATTCACGCCAACTCGCCGGTCATAGACTGGGTTATTCTCCGCTGCTGTCGCGTCATTAATTTCGGTCTCCATTCAGGACCTAAAACAGAATGCGCAGGACACCTCCAATTTCTACCTCGCAAATATCTATCAGGCTACGATTAACCCTAATGGGCCAAACATCTCGAGCTCCCTCCCTGCTTCACCGCCCCCATTTTCTCCACCAAACTATGCTGTCTGGGTTAATGCGCTTTGGTTCTTGAGCTTGGTGATCAGTATTACCTGCGCCCTACTCGCGACGTTGCTACAGCAGTGGGCGCGACGATACCTCAAGGTCACCCAACCACGATACAGTCTGCACAAGCGAGCGCGGATTCGTGCTTTCTTTGCTGAAGGCGTCGACATGTTTCTCCTTCCGTGGGCGGTCGAGGCATTGCCTACCATGCTCCATGTTTCCCTCTTCCTGTTCTTCGCCGGCCTAGCTGTATTTCTGTGGAACGTTAATCTCACGATTTTCAAGCTGGTGTTGTCGTGGATTGGCCTTTGCACGGCTCTCTACGGATGCGTCACGTTCATCCCGGTCTTTTGCCATGACAGCCCATACCACACACCACTCTCATTGTCGGCGTGGCACGTTGTTACGGGAATACGATTTCTCACATTCCGAGCTCTTGAGAAACTCACACTATTGCGTTATTTCAGTCGTGTAACCTATCACCGCTTTCGACATCTGGCTGAAGGTTATCGCAAATTGCTTGTTCAGGGCATGCGGAAGACAGCCGAGGAAAGCGCTCTTAATTTACCACCGGAGATCGACACTCGCGCCTTTCTGTGGACGTTCGACAGTTTGGATGAAGATCACGAACTGGAACGCTTCTTTTCCGGCCTGCCTGGCTTCCGCAGCTCGAAAGTCGTCAAAGATCCCCTGCCCGATCTCACATCGGAACAACACTGGAAACTTTTGAACGCATTAGTCGGGTTGTCGGACCGCACTGCCTCCTCTGATCTGTTGCCTGAACCTGTCAAAATTCGGAGAACTGTCATCTGTCGGAAGGCGATCGGTCCAGCGGAAATTCCTCGAGAACTCCGGCGTGTTCTTCACAGAATCACTTCCGAAGATCAATATGGGCAGGTGCAATCCGCTGAAATTGCACGTTTTGTGGGAGGCTGGGACAATGGTAGGGATTACGAAAGTATGTTTATCCGAGCCATAGTTTCGAGTGTCATTGCAAGGGCACAACGACGCGATGACATTTGGTTTTCTCTGGCCTCCAATGAAATGGGTATACCAGAATCTGTCCTCCGAAATCACGCCGCGCACGGGAACAGCTTGTCACTTGCCATCTTGATCCACGTCATTCGCCAGCAGTTTACCCTTTACTGGAAACCGCACTGGCCATCTTACCAGATCTCGAAAGCTTTAGAAGCAGCCTCCAAATTCAATGTGCTATATACGTCATCTGCACTGCAGCACGAGTTCTGTGCACTTTGGAATGAAGTTGTTCGCACATCCGGTGAGATCGCTGCAGGGTATATTCTCAGACCAGTTCACCATGTTTATGCCACACTCCATCATCTACGCACCGATTCCTTCCCAACACGATTTTCCACCTCTACCTGTGACGAGGATGACACATTCTCATATCCCCTATGCAACTTCCCCGGCCATCTTTTGCGCTCGACATCTATCCGTGACGTCTCTGCCCCCACATCCATCGCTCATACAGGACAGCATGATAACGGTGTACTTGTCCCAGCGTTCCTCACAACCACTCCCGATGCACCATCTCCGTCTGTACCCACTCCCATCCACATTGACGAAAAAACCTTAGACGTACCACCGCTCTATAATTATATCTCTGTTCTACCATCCTCCCACCCCGCCCACCAGCCAGCTGCGGAAAGCCTCAGTGATTCCGCTTCACCAGACCCACCGGCCGCCGCTAGTGCAGCACAAGACATTGACACCTCCACTAGAACAAAAACCCCTACCACCCCTCAAACCGAGACGTCTACCGCTTATTTTCCCCCGACTGGCAAACATACCCACCAGGACGCCGACTTCCTGGTGCATCCAGATGTACCAGAAATCCCGTCCCTTGCCCCTCCTGAACAGTTGCGCGAAAATATACGCCCAATAGGTACGCCGCCGACTTTGTCTCCTCCATGGCTGATTCTGACCAATCCTCTTACCAGAATCTCATTCCTCGACAATGGCTAGAACGTCTCCGGTCACTTCTCCTCTCCATGACCGACCTCCGCACCTGGGCTACTAGGTGTTGCTACCAGTGATGAAGGTAACCCCGGGGCTATTTCGCGCGGGCTGCGGCATAAGGAGGACGCCGCTGATCACGCAATTCAGACAAACGCTACAGCCATTGACCTTCGATCACGACTGCCGCCACTGCCATCGGCTACTGAGATAGCTATCATGAGTCCATCTCGGCGGGAACCTGACGCCAGGCCACGGTCGATCACCCTTCGCACGGTCAGTACAATCTGTAACGCACCCAAGTACATGTTCTTTGGGCCCTTAATACAACCACCGTCTTGTCTCTTAATTCCTGATGTATCCATTTTCGTGTTTGCGAGATCAGAATAGTGTGGAGAAATGCGAGTGAATGTGAGTTAGAATAGAGAAAGTCACTTTTTTATTCTAACTCACAGTCAAAGTTGTAGTGACTGCGTGTTTCGGAGGGCGTTCGTCACGGGCTGGAGCAACGATGGGTGCCCAAGTCGGGCGCCCTATATCCATTGTTCTTGGAGACTTACAGTATCACTCAGTACTCACACGTGTGGCGACACAGGTTAGAGTAGCGAACGCGAACGAAGGGCGGCTGGACCAGTGGGACCAATCGCTGACTTCCGGGCCGGACCGGTTTTCCTGGTTGATCCTCATCGACAATACAGTATACTGTACTGTACTACCAACAGGTGCGTCGCTGACTTTGACTCTCCCCTGGCCGAATCTGACCAATCATCTTGCCCAGAATTTCATCACTCGATCGTGGCTAGAACGTCTCCCGGAAAATCTCCGTGGCCTATCTCTGCGCCTGAGCTGGTTGCTGCCACTGGTGATGAAGGTAGCCCCTAGGCCAGTTCTAATGACGCACTTGATCTCCCACCAGTGGATCGCGCAATCCAGGCAAACATTATAGCGGTTGACCTTCAAGTTCTATCACAACTGCCGTCAGTGCCATCGGCTGTCGACATAGCTATCGCAGGTCCTTCACGGTCCTTCACGACGGGAACCTGACTCCAGGGCCGCAGTAGATCACCCTTCTCATGACCGGTACAATCCAAGGTACAATCTGTAACGCACTCGATCACATATTCTTGTTGGGGCCTCAATGTAACCATCATCTTGTCTCCGATTTTCTGATGTATCTACTATCGTATTTTACAAAGATTCAAATACTTTGGCGATGACTGTGAATTAGAACAGCGGACCGTGACGCGAACGTGAGGACAGCTGGAGGTACTGATTGCGGACCGGCCCGGACCGGGTTTCCCAACTAATTCGGTCCTCCGCCCTCCGCTTGACCGTGGCTTTAACCGTGGCTTTACTGTACAGCAACCTCAAACCTCACCTCAATGATCAAGAAACGCACAAGACCCCAGCCCCGCATCCGCGAACCTTCACCCGACCCCTCCGACTCTGATGCAAATCAGCAGGCCAATAATGAAGAAGCCGAACTGCCGTATGTTTTATGCGCACTTCTTGAGCACTTTTTCGTTTGTTCCGCCTAACGCGCACCCGAGTGCTACAGTGTCTCCGAACTCCTCGAGCTCCGAAAATTTCGTCGTGCGCGACAGGGCATCGATGCGACTAAACTGACCAAGGGCGACGGGAAGAAGAAGCGACGACGCAAGCCCGAGGAGGACGGGGACATGCCTGCTGGCGGCCTTCAGCCTGGCGCACAGGTGTCTGATGACGGCTCTGACTCTGAGTGCGCTTTTTTGTGCTTTTTGTGCTTGTGTGCGTTACTCAAGGTACTTGTTAGGGACCCAGAAGACAACACGGCCAAGATGCGGCGCGCTGTGCGGGCCAATAACTTCACACAGCAGACAAACGCCCTTGATGTAGACAAACACATGTATGTTCTTTACTCCCTTTTGAGAAATAGAGCACTCGCTCATATTCTCACGAAGGTTGGCGTACATCGAGGAGAACATGAAACTCCGCCGCGGGCGCGCTCAGCAGTCGACCGACCCCGATTCAGACGCGGACCCCGAAGGCAGTAAGCAAGAGGACCTTTTCAGTAATCTAGACCCACGATACAAGGTCGAGCGTAAGCCCGGCGAGGAGGGGAGCGTCACCAACTCGCTGTCGATGCTCACCGCGATACCCGAGGTCGACCTCGGCATGGAGTACGCCTCGCTCAACTCTCTTCTCCCTTCGTCTCTTATACTAACCCGTGACTAGCACGCGGTTGCGGAATATCGAAGAGACGGAAAAGGCGAAACACTCGCTCTCTCATGGTCGTTCGCGTGACCGTAAACAGCCAGACGATGAAGCTCATCTCGTAGCGACTCGGTGTAAGCTATCTTTATCCTTTTCAGCATAAACATAAGCTCACTGCTGCGTACAGTCTATCGCCCGTCTTTGCGCGCCAAGTCCGACGCTGATATCATACGCGACGCAAGACGCGAGGCGCTCGGGCTCCCGCCGGCGGTTGAGGAGGAAGACCGCGCACGTGGCCCGCGGATGGCGACGGATGAGATGGTGATGGAGCGGTTCAAGAAGCGCATGCGTAAATGAGGCTCGTACGAGTTCGCGATTTGTGTCTCTGTGTGCGTTGTAATTCTGTCATTCTCTCTCTCGCCTATCCTATATGCAACAACAATTTGGAGATTATAAGTGGCGATTGTAAGTTACGGACGTAAGAAGCCAGGTGGATCACGCCAGCCATGTGAACATCGAAAGGCTTCGCCAAGGTCTTCGCACCTTGGCATAAGAAAAAAAAGTCACCTCAGGGCCAGCGCCAAATACGCGAGGTACCTCCCTTACTATTTCCCTTCATCATGACTGCCAAGGCTCGTCACAAATCCCACCCCTTCGTCGCTTTATCAAACTATCATTAAACCTAACTCCGTTGGAATCGAAAGAGAAAGAAAAGGGTTGAAACCCACGCATTCCCTTCCCTGACGTCGTTACGGTTCAGGCCGGCCAAGCCCCCCTCGTTTGGCATCAGGACTGAGCTTACATTGTGATCGCGCATTCAGCAGAACAGCGAACGTTGGTACGGATGCCTTTCTAGTGTTGAGCCTGGAGTAGTTTTTGGCCGCCTCTAAGCTCGTGAGCTCAGGCTGTCGCACCCCAGAGGGTTAGAATTCCCACCCTAATTCAGGGCCGCGACCAATTTTACCACTTGGCTACTCTCACATGTCTACAGTGGATTGGCAGCGACACACAACAGTAAACTAACCGGGTCGAAGCTTGTAGTACTAAAGTCCCTGAACGAGCGGTTTATCCAACGAAAAGAAAGTTTTGTGTAAGGAAGGTGATACCAGGTAAAAAGGATCGAGTGAGCCAAAATGCAGATGGAGTTCAGAAGTCTGTCCGTCAGAAAGCCCAATGAGTGACAGAATTAAAAAGTTGTCCAAAGTGCGACCGTGAAAGCGAAAGTGATAGTTGTTGCGAGTAAGTGAATGCCTCAGCTACAGCAACTTGAGATTGAGCGAGATACTACTGAGTAGAGAAACCAAACCGCCCAGCAAACCACCTACTGACACTGGCAGCAAGCCACCCAGTGTTGAGGGGAGCGGGAGATTATTTAGGCTTAGGATAGCCAACAACTTGCCAAAATTAGGCGTCCCAAGCCCCGTCACGGGATCCCAACCCGGCGCGGCCTGTGCGAGTCCGAACAGAGTAAGTCATGATTCTGCCTGTACAGCATGTCGAGAAGGAAACGCACATAGAAACCCTGAGTACCGCATCCAGGCGCGTTCCCACTCGTCACATCATTGAAGCCAGACCCACACATGGAGTACAACATGGGATTGAGGAAACCAAGGGGAGGCTTGCCCGCGGCGAGCTGCGCGTCGTTCAGGAGGGTGACGATGCCAGCGAACGTTGGTGCGGCAGCAGAGGTGCCCCCGATTAAAGCAGATTGGTTTTGGAAGGAGATCAAGAAATTATTGGACTGGGCAGAGACGTCCGGATAGGCCTGTCCGAATCATCGATCGACTAGGTTAAGCTGCCTAGAATAAGATTGGAGGAAAAATACGTACGCGGCCTTGGCTATAAAAATATAAGTAAACGGCGACCTAAATAAAGTACAAAGTACACTTACGGGTTGTATAATCCCGAATATTGGCCTGGGGGAAGGTTTTTGAGATAAGTATTGACAGAGGCGTTCTGATAAGCTGGGCGGGCAAACTTCGGTTTGCTATTTCAGAAATGGAGGAAGCAAACATCAACTACGGAAGAGCTTACATAGTTGCTGAACCCTCCACCCGAAAAATACGCGGCAACCTCAGGAATACCGGTCGTCCCACCCACTGCAGTAACACTACACAATTACAGCGGTGAAGAAGAAAACAAGAGCGATAGAACGACGCGACGCACTAGGGGCAGCTCGCTGGGAATGCAGGCAAGAACTGTGTTCGATTCTTGCCGTCGTTCGAGAAGCACTCCTGAGTCGTAGGGTCGGAGTCGCCGTCACCGGCACCCGAATCACCCGATGCAAAGATGATTGACACGCCGCGGCAACCTGTACAGGACCTTAGTCAGCCTTGAGAACATTACCCTGTGGAAGAGCTCACTGAGCTGCGCGAATTCCTGACAAACACGCACCGCGTAGTCCTTGGGCACTAAAAGGGAAGCAGAACATGTCAGTTCCAATTACACTTCAGGCGACTCAATACAACACTGCGCATTGTATGGCCATATGTAGGTGTCATCGTTACCTGTCTGTTCCTGATCTGCATAGCTCGTCGAAATGGTTGGCGGGATTTTATTATCAGGGAGTTTCAACATATATTGCAACCACTGGGAGGTTAGCCAAATGGTGGCGTCAACACAAATCCCCAGATGTGGATAGAGAGAATCGTCACCTACATCATCGTATGGCTCATTCGTGTTGGTTGGTGTCATGTCATCCGCGGTGAATGGTGGGCTACCGCCAGTCGAGTAGAACGTTCCGGGCGTCGGGTAGGTGAGACCAAAGGCGAACTGTGTGTCCAGATCGGCTTCTGGGCCGGCCAATGAGATATCTTGGGGGTTCTGACCGCCTGCAAATCACGTCATAGCCATGAGTACCAGTAAAGGACCCTGATTGCATGTGAATAGGTTACGCACCGTTAACCAGGACGGTATTGAATGTAGAGTTCACTGCCGCCGGGCGCTCCAAAGAGTAGAAGCTCTTCAAATCTGCCATGTTCGCGAACTCACCCAGGTAGCCCGTGATCCCGATCGAGTTCTTGCCCGTCGCAATTGGTGTATACCAGTCTGCGTTGTAGAGCTGAAGGAGGCAAGAGACCGTGATCATCTCCGAACAGTTACAGCCGAGGTGAGGATCCGTAAGTACGGGGGTACCAGAGTTTCCAGGAGGCGAAGGACCAATAGAGACGTTGAGGTTGAGAAGACCAGGAAGTATAACGCCAACGTTGAGGGAGTGGATGGTGGTGCTCATCGCCTTGGAGCGGCTAAAATACGTCGTCGGTTGCACGAGCTCGATGTGCGAGTGCAAGTACTCAGGGAGACTGTACTGCGTCGTGCGGATAAGCACATCGCCGTCGACAGCGTGCTTCCACACATGAAACTCCTGGACGTCACAAGCAAATCGTAATGTCAGAACAGGGGTAGAACGGAGTAGAACCAAGATGGAAAAAGAGGAAAGCCCACAGTGTCAAGCATCTCCTCCGCAAGCATAACGGGCACGTTAACCGTGATCCAGTCGCCCGCAGGCGAGCGTCTAATCATCTCTCCCGTGATGCCATACTGAATCAACCATGCGTCGACAGCATCGACGCTATGAGATGGAGGCTTGACGAGCTCCTCAACGTGCTCCTTCAGGAGATGCTGGCCATACCGCGCGTGATATGGGTCACTGGTTTCGTAAAGATGGCGCTCGAGCTCATCGAAACGCGTCTGGGGAAGGGCGATTCGCAAGGGGATCGCTCGTGCGGGCGGTGCGCGGCCAAGGTCGATCCAGTTGCGCGGGGGCGGGACGGACTCTTTCAGCTTCGGGATGTTTGAGTTAGGGTGAGAACTACCAGGAGCGGCGAGGGATTGGAGGGAGCCAAGGACCAAGGTAACGACCAACGCAACGAAAAAAGTGGAATAAGAAAAGAGTGGACGCATTGCTGCTGCACAGACAAAGGGACTGTCGTGCGTTGGGGAAAAGAAAGAAAAAAGAAAACGCAACAGAGAACGGCGGCCGTGCTATAAGTGCCAATTAGCAGGCGCCTGGGTTGTCCTGAGCCCTGAGCAAATCTGGCTAGTCCGTGACACATGTCAGGAAATTTCAGACTGAATGGCATCGAGCATAGAATGATGGATATAGGCCAAGCCACCGCGCTCGCTGAGTCAAACCGGATTTGGGGGGCCTGCTAGCCTCGCGCCGTTGCTCTAGAGGAGGTGTAAGGAGAGAAGGTGGGGCCATGGACTCGGAGGATATCATTGCCAGTGACTAATGGGAATAACGTTATCGATATCTATGCCGAAGATGCCGTCACTTGTAAGTTTACGTTACTGTAGTGGGCCTGCCCTGGTTTTCCACGACGCGAGTCCAGTTCGAGTCTGCAGCAGCACAGAACAGCATCTATGATTACAGGCTATACTGTAAAACGCGGTTCCCAGACAGACGTACGGATTACTGTACGGTAAAGCATGGGCAGCTACTGTGAGTGATCGAGTAATCGTTCGATCATGAATGATGCCGTTGAAAGTGCTGAATATTGCCACATTTGCAAGATGAATGCTTGGCTGCTTCACGACCAATCAGTGCCATTTCAGTTGATAGACTTTCCGAACAGTCTCTGTAAACCCCTGGTGGAAGTGCTGCAGCGAGAGGAGACTAAGAAAAACACCGGAGGGCAGGATTGCGACAGCCGGCAGAAGGATTTTGAATGCAACTGCCAAGGTGTCGGCTCTTTATTCATGTCCTGAGCTATTCCTACAGTACAAGCTGAGTCCCAGCTCCAGGTAGGCCGTGGTACAGTGAGCCTCCAACATCTCATCTTGTTCGCCAGCGAGGACCCGTATCAAAAGGACAGAAGCAAAAGGAAACCCGGAGACATCCTTCTGATGGAGGTCTCGACAGCTGGCCCAAAATGTGCTTATCCGAGTCCGTGAGCGAGGTTAGCAAGATTGCGGAAGAACCTTGGGAAGAACTGACTCGAGAGGGCCTAATAACCCGTCGTGCCTGAAACTGCTGTCTGAGAGTCCCAACCAAGGCGGCCGTGGGACTCGTTGCGGATCGTTCCTTTATATCTCATCACTCGCGGTTCCTACTACATCCAGCACTGGAGTGAACAGATCTGAATGAATATGGAATAATCAGGACAGAACGAGTACTTCTTTGACTCTTCTTCTTGTGCCAATTTTGACTACCTCGTTGGCCTCCGAGTCAGAATTGTTAGTAATAGATGCGCCTCTTTAATTAGCCTGGGTATAATTGGTGTTACAGAAAAGCGCCTTGATTCGGTAGCCATCCAGAGGGCGGCGCCAGATCCAGAGCAGGAGTGGTGGGGTACTAATGGACCAGAAAATAATTTGTTGCGGTCCGCGAGTGGGAATCTTTATGATAGCTATGCTGGTCGACGACGGCGAAAGCACACAAGTCGCTACATTTCTGGCTACGTACCGGCAGGCAGGTTCCTTTCAAGCGAATCGGAAAGTTAAAATGTCATGTTATAAGCTAGTAAGCCCGCGGGGAGCCACGGCTGGACGCGCCGGAGGGGAGAGGTACCACAATAGGCAACGGGAGCAAGTGAGCTTCAAGTCGTTCGCACTGAAAGGAGTCGAAAGAGCTGAAGATATGAGGCGTCCCAGTCCTCTATCCATCGGCTATTCGCTATACAGTGTAGGATTACGAATTTTGAATTGTGTATTAAGATGTAAACTCGGCTGCAGATATCAACGCCCTGAAGGCGTGAAATACTACTGTAAAGCGCGAAAGAAAATATTATGGGTATACTTGCGTCCGCGGACGGGGAAATGAGTGCCCCAATGTCCTGAGATTAGCAATACGAATGTGAAGCGTTTCATCAGAAATCCAGCACAATCCTTTTCAGCAGCTCGAAATCGGGTGTCCCCAAACCCGTCACGGGATCCCACCCTGTCGTCGCCTAACCATGTATTCAGAGCTATACGTGCACCAGACCCAAATGAACGAGGAGACACTCACGTTGAAGCCAGGTGTCCCGCATCCCGGGGCGTTCCCAACCGTGATGTCGTGTAATCCCACTCCACCTAACGCGTATAACATCGGACTGAGGAAGCCAAGTGCGGACTTGCCCGCGGCAAGCCGCGCGTCGTTCAATAGGGCGACAAAGGCAGCGAAGGTCGGTGCTGACGTTGACGTGCCGCTAACGAGCTCCAGGTGCCCATTCCATGTCACCAGGAAGTTAGTTCCATGTATTGAGACGTCCGGATATGCCTGTTAAAACAACCACCATGCGTCGTCGGTTTAAGAACTCTATTGCGAAACAGTGGGCCCATACGCGTCCTAAGTGGTTGAAGAGCCCCGCGTAGGTGCCATTTGGTAGCGATGCTAAGAACTTGGTAACTGCGGCCTCTTGCCAGAGAGGGCGCCGGAACTGATGTAGTCCCATCAGATGGGTGAGTGCACAGGAGATAAAAGAAGGCGCACGTGGTTGCTGAACCCGCCGCCTGAGAAATTAGCAGCGATTTCTGGAATTTGGTTTGTGGCGCCGACTGTGGTTACACTGTGCGTCACCCAGAAGGTAGATTAAGAGCTAGAAGAAATAGAAAAATGATGCTGGCTTACTACGGACAGCTCGCAGGGAAGACGGGTAGGAATTTGGGTTGATTCGTGCCGTCGTTTGTGAGGCAGATCTGTGTAAGGTAAGGGTTGACACCCCCAACGCCCGCATCGCCTGAAGAAAAAATTAACGAGACACCACGTGCACCTATTAACCATATTCAGACTATCACACATCGACAAGAGAAGAAGGTAGAGAACCGAGTTGAGCGAAGCCTTGGCAAACACGGCGAGCGTAGTCCATAGGGACTGTATGTATAAACTGGGGTGAGTCTGGGTAACGGGATGGACAAAAAAAGTATCCTCACCAGTTTGCTCGTCATCGCCATAACTCGTCGAGATAACTTGAGGGATCGTATGCTGCGCCAGGATAAAGTCAAGCCACTAACGTGGGAATATTATCAGAAATCTATCTTAGTGTGAGAAACGTGGACTTACATCTAGATAAGGCTCACTCGCGTTGATTGGCGTCACCGCATCTGGTATTTCTGGCGGCGTTCCACCAGTCGAATAAAATGTGCCAGGAGTTGGGAATGAGATGCCAAGAGCGAACTGGACGTCTAAATCTGCCTCAATTCCGGCTGTAGTCAAAGTCTGGTTATTTAGACCACCTTCAGACCGATCAGCCAATCTATAAGAGAGGGTATGAAGAGGCATTGAATACAAACCGTTGATGAGCACGACATTGAACGACGTGTTGACTGCTTCTGGGACTTGATCCTTGTAGAAATTCTGCAGATCAGCAAAGTTGGCAAACTCCCCCAAATAACCCGTAAGCGCGATCGCGTTCTTATCTGAGGCCTCGGGGGTGTAATCGACCGCGTTGTAAAGCTGCTTGAGACACGAAACTGTGGTCGTGTTGATGCAGCTCGCGTCGACCGTCACCCCATACCCAGGTACGGTGATATTTGCCCCTGAGGATTGGGAGGAAGCAGCAGTGTCGAGGCCCATGAAGTGGTTTGTGGTGCGTTGTGCCTTGGCGCGATTGAATACTGTCGTCGGCTGGATGAGCTCAATGTGCTCATCAAGATGGTGGGGCAGGCTGTATTGGGTAGTGCGCACGAGGACATCACCGTCCTCAATATGCTCCCACACGCTAAATTCCTAGAAGGTGCCTTGAGTTAGACTTCGCAAAAACGAAAAATAACAAACCGTGCTGAGCATCTTCTCTACCTGTGCAACAGGCAGATGCACAGTCACCCAGTCGCCCGCAGGCGAATGACGACACGCATCCTTCTGGACCCCATGACTTCCTAGCCACTCGTGGATCGCTTCGACGCTGTTTGCATCAGGCGCCACAAGCGCCTCGACGTCCTCCTTCGATAGGTGTTTCCCATAACTTGGGTGGAACGGATCGCTAGTCTCCGCGAGGTGCTCCTCGAGCTCGGAGAAGCGCGACTGAGGAAGGCCGATGCGCAGCGGAATGACGTGGGAAGATGGCGCTCGACCTAGATTGACCCAGTTACGTGGGGACTCAATGATCTGGCGCAGTTTGAGAGGGCTGGTAGTGCAGGAGGCGACGCCAGCGAAGGCTACCGCAACAAGGAAACGGGAAAGGGCCGACACGCCCATGTTGACTAGTTGACTAGTCGGTGATGCTCAGCGCGTTGACGACTGCACAGCTGCCCTAGGGTAGTGGAGGCATCAGGTTTATGTATGGCAACCATGGAGATTACTATGTCACCTTAAACGGCGGAAGAACTCATGGTTAGAGAGACAGACCCGCGATCGAATCTCATCTTGGAATTGAAAGTTTTCCATGGGTTCCGAGGTGTTCAAGTTTGCCACGACCCGTAAGCGCTTAGTAAGCGCTCAACCCTTTGGAAGAGAAGCCCCGAACGTAAATACCACCAGAAGGGACGGACACTGCATGGCACTACATAAGTAGTGCTTGCTACAAAGGTATTAAGAGAACCACGTGGCAAATTCTATCTCGGCTAAGCGAGACTTCAAGGACACGACATTTTTCGTTTCCTTTCCAACTGGCACGACCCCAACGAGTCAACGACATATACTGGAGCGCCTATAGTATGCATCTTACTTGTGGGGGTCCAATACAGTATATATGGCGAAAATCAAAGCTCACTGCAGGACTATCACGGGCTCGAAGCGTATTCTGGGAGCAGGCAAGGCGGCAAGGGAGACACGTGGACACACCACCACCACGAGCGAGTCGAGTCCCTACAGCACAACAGCCGTGCGCTGCCCTCATGCGTGAGTCTGGTCGAAGTCATGTCCCGTCTAGACTACGCTGCCTCTCGCCGAGAGGCAAACGATGCGAGGAGGACTCTGGTGACGACTGCGGCACCCCAATGGCTGCCACCGTCGTGAGGGAAACAACGTTGCCCTCACGACGGTAACGGCGGTCGAGTGCACGTGACGGTGAGGCTCTTATTTTGGCTTTGGCGGTCTCCCGAGTTACTCGGCTCTGAACCAATTTTTGAAAATGTCTGCGAACAGACTTGGAGATAATAGCAGGGATCTTGGTCCAAACGACTGGCACATTGACATGGAGATTGAGGCCGGCGCCACTGTATTATCTTGTCGTCGGTATACCTTACTGTATTGTGATCTGAGTGTTGCCGCTACTACATGACGCATGATGAGTTGCTTAGCCAGCGGTACATGCCAATACGAGAAACCAAAATTCGCCCAGCATAGACTTAGACCCCCGCCTTCCTATGACTGACAGGGGTGCAGTTCCGTTTTACCGAGCTGCTCCCTTAGCTCCCGAGAATCAGACACAACATGCGGATGATAGGCTAATGAAACGGGGACCCCAATTTGCACACGGGCTCGTACGTCGATCGCCTTCTCCACGGCAATCTGTCAAATAATACTGTTAGGATATATTTAAGGTGCCATCGTGCCCACCACTGTACCTGGATCATCCGCAGCGTTTCACCCACCCGATTGCAGTAAAGTCTCGCTTGTCTGACGCGAGTAAGCAGGTACTTGTCTTCGAAGCCATATCTGAGGTCTCCGGAGCTGACGAATGACGAATGCGCCTCTGCATTAGAGTACATCGTACGCCACAAAAAAAAAGGGACCACCTACTACATAAGCAAATCCTAAGCCAAAATACGGTCATATCGGTCCATCTTGGCCCGATATCCTTCATATAATGCTTGAGCTTGTTGCAGCTGTTGATCGCTACGCTTCACTTTTTTTGCAGGTTCCAAGACAGGGACCATTGTTTTGGACAAACCTGTAGTATGGGACGAGGAACTTGGATCCTGGAGCGTTTATATTCCTATATATGTGCAGCGGCATCAGTGACGTGCCATTTCCGAGAAGTAGGTGGTCTTAATGAGAGGTTGTGATACAGTACTGCGATGCGCGTTGAAAACGCATTCCATGCGGAGATCTTGGCGGAGATGAGGTTTCGTGCCAACTCCACGACGCGAAGGTGGTTTCACGGTACACTGTCGACCAGTTCGCTAGGCCTTTTCTGGCGCATTCTGTGCTCTCAGATATAGACCGGGGATGCTTCCTTGCTGCATACATATTTGACCCATCTCCGGTAACTTCGTGACTTGAGGCAGGCAGTGCTCAATCACCGGGGGTAGTCGGGTGTCCGGGCCGGCGGTATAAACGATCGAGGTGAGTGGTGAGAGTGAGGACATCCTTACTCTGAATGGAGCATGGGAAAACCGCGGGTATCAGCACGGGAGCCAAATAGAAGCCACATTGTGGGCTCCAGTGAAGCGGTGAAGCCTGCCTGGTTCTGCAGTTGTCCAGCAACGTTGCACGCCATTGGTCCACACCATGCCTTCAAACTTTGAAGAGTATGTTGAGTTGCAGAGTCTCGGAGAGCAATCCGAACCACAAGGCCTGGATGAGAAGAAATTTGTAAGGATCGCGAGAATGTGAAATCTTACGTCCAATGTTGTGGGACTGAGTAAACAAAAAGTGACGAAGAGTAAGTTACAATATCCCCGTGATGTAGCACCATATGACCACTTCAGCATCCACGAAAATGCAGCCTGGCCTAATGTCATTATATCAGTGTCTAGACCCTGTATTTTCTTGAGGTGGATACATTCCATGACATTCGACGCGAGGTGACAGCGTCAGTCAGATCATGCACAGATTCCATGTAATGAAGGCTAGTACTACGCCCGCAATGGGAGCTATACTCGATATTGTTAGCGTGTGTAGTAGGCCCAGTTGGCGATGAAGTTGAAGAGTTGAAGCACGAGGTTCGGTTGCGCAAATGGGGTAAAGGATATTTCTGCGCCGTGGCGCGAATCTTGACCTGTTCTCCTGTTCTGCTGGCTGCCAACGGTGCCTCGGGACGGAGGAGGTTGCAATGAAAAATAAAGATCAATGGGTAGGAAATCGCATTATGTTGTCGATGACAAACAACCCATCCACCCAAGACAATCGTGGGATTCACTATTCTCCCACACAAGCCGCATTCTACCGCAGGATCGTTCCGGTGGCTGACAAACGCCGCAAGATTGTTTCGACAAGTTGAAAGGGGTGCAGTAGCAGGACCAGGCACAATCAAAAACAAATCTGACCGTAATTGAGGGGGGTGTGAATTGAGACAAATTTCGATCGAATTGCTGTCCCGGCACGCCCATGGTTGGCTATTTCTACGTGTGCCCGGAAAGTTCTGTGCAGAGGACGTGTTAGTACCGTGGCTGTACCGGTAGCATTCGTAGGCTCACAACAGCCGGATGGACATCGGCGGGATCCAATCTTCCACTCTAACTACCGACTTGTATGTTGCTACCCCTATTGAATGAAGAGTCAGACTCAGGGAAAGTTATTTCGTGGAGTGAGGCATAGCACCGGCACCACGTTGGGCCAGGGGTGTACAGCTACGGAGAAAATCATGACCATGCGTTTTCCACGAGGCAGAGTGATGTGGGAGGAATCCAGAAGTGTAGAACGGGAAAAGGGGTTGCTGAAATACGCGACTGGAGTTGGACGCTAGAATAGACCGAAGAATCGACGTCGTCCCCGCCGAGAGCAAAGAAGAGCGAAGAAGGTTTCAACTCATATCTTGAGAGAGGTGTGTCGAAAACTTGCGGAGGACTCACGACAAAAGGATAGACAATGATGTCTGCCTCGACTATGGCACGCGACTCGGGGCAAGAGGCTCTGCCACGCACATGGTAATTGGAATGACTCACACCTGGTACATCAATTTACGATAGCGATGCATCAGCCAAACAAAACCAACCCCATAAACGAAACGCAACTGATTTGTTGCCTCATCCAGCGCCGCATGTCCACTCCCTCGGAATGCGAAGATCGGGGATCTCGTTTTACCAGAAAGCTCTGCATTAGGTTGAGCAAGGTTAAGTACTCATTCTAGCACAAAAAGTGTGTTCCAGGTTCAGAAATGAGGGTCGAGACACACGTAGATTCGCAAATCAACAATCGGTACAAATCCGGCGTTCCAGAGCATCGTAGCCATGGGAATTTCATACCACATTTGGTAAGCAGTTTAAGGTCGAATGTTGTAACTTAAGTTGGGCGGCGCAACACGAGGCAAGTATGCCCTACTGTATCGATCGCGAACGGAAGGTATCCATATAATTCGAGTCTAGAAGGTAGCATAGCATATCTGTTCCCTACTCTGACGATGTGTTATGGCCATCTGGATATCGCCATCGCAACGAAAACTTGAAGTCACCATGCAGGTGCATAGGGGCTGCATACAAATCAAAGTTTCCATATTCCCTAGATTCCCGCCTTCAGCCTTACAGAGTGTAACTATGTCACACAACGTCATCGACAATACCACAGATCGACACACAACGACATCGTACGATATCGCGCGACCGATCCCCTAAATACGATAGCACATGTTTCTCTCGAGTCCTTGTATAAAGACTGGCTCATGTCGTACCTACTAATCATTCCGTTTCCTCACGTCTCTTTTCCTCTTATCCACCTCATACTGCTCTTCTGTATCTCCCTTAAAGCGCTTTTTCCCCAATAGACTCGGATCCTAAATCTGTCCTCGTCTGCCCCGGTCTCAGTGTTGCGTGGCTTCCCTCAGCGGACGCCTCTCTTCCACTTTTTTTTGATTTAGCGTCTTAGACTATCTCAGAACCTGGATCTTCCTGTGTCTAGTCCTTGGATATCATAAACACCGCTTCCTTTCCCTATCCTCCATACCCTGGCCACACGCCATTCCAAAAGACTACAGAACCGCCCTCCTTCCCCATCTAAAACTCCGAACCCCCTCTCGAAACGTCCCGCTTTAACCCCGGAAGTTACTCCGAACGATCAGCTTGACCCCTCAGAATCCTCAGACGATTCCATTGACTCGATCACCCTCCCTGACCACCCTCACCGAACGTTACCAAACATGTCCGACACACAGACGGCAACGGTTCACCACCCGAACATGGCTCGGGCTCCCGTACTCATGGATGGTGAACTCACACCAGGGATTGTACGCGATTTTGAAAGCCGGTGCCTCATATATTTCATGAACGCAAAAGATACTATCCCCGATGATCGCAAAGTCTCCAAGATCCTTGGGTGTTTCCAGAACTCGCTTATCAATGACTGGGCTTCCACAGAACGCGAACAGCTTGCGAAACTAACATTCGACGCCTTCATGAAACAACTCCGAGAACGTTGGTTGCCGACGAACTGGGAGCAAATGGTCTTAACTCAGATGCTCGGCACGCACCTAGATCCGACAAAACACAAGTTCGAACCATGGGCAGCTCAGATCATGTCGCACAACGTCACACTAAAGAACACAACGTCGCACATGTCGGACGACGCCTTGCGCAAACAACTAGAGATCATGCTAGACGAAGAACTTCGTATCCTCGCTCGAGAATCAAACCTCTCTGCTCTCACCGAACTCAGGCCCTGGATGAGCAAAATCAAGGAGCTTGACACCCGCCGCCAGATTGAACTAAAACGAATGGCGCACTTCTTCGATGTGGCATCCACGTGAGCAGCCAAACGTCAGAACACAGGACAATATCCTCCCTCAAGGCAACCCAGCATGAATGCGAATACCCGCGCAACTTTCCAACGCACCAGTAACCCCTCCGCGTCGGGATCAAACCCATACCCGCCCCGTCTCACGGACGAAGAACGACGCCTCTTGAATGAACATGAAGGATGTTTCAAATGCCGTGAATTTTACGTGGAACATCGGGCCGCCCAATGCACGAAAATACTGTCTGGAAAGGACTACAAAGTCCGAACGCTACAGGACGCTTTGCGAGCGAAAGCAGCAAAAGCAAACAAAACGAACGCTCGTGCTACCACAGTAGCAGCTGTAACCGACGCCGAACGCCCCGCACCAGATCTTGTAGCGGCAGTATTTCCCCAAGGCACCGTAGCGACAGCGAACGACAGCATGTCAGAAGGCTCGGAAACCAGTGTAGCCTCAGTGAGTGCACAACCCCCTCTAAAGGGGAAGCATTTCATCTGGACCTGTCGTCTGAACAATGCCACAGATCGTCTTTCCCTGAAGACAAAAGCCTTAATCGATGGAGGAGCACATATGGTCCTCATACGCCCAGATATCGTCACCCGACTCGCGCTACCTACCTTCCCCCTAGAAAACCCTGAACAAGTGAATGTCGCCATGGGCGCACCGAATCAAATTGAGAAGCTCACACACTTCGCCATAATCGAACCGACCTCGTTAGACGGCCTCTTTGTCTCGCATCGTGTACACGCCGTAATAGCACCAGGCCTATGTATGCCTATAATACTTGGATTGCCGTTTTTGTGTACCAATAAAATTGTCTGCAACTACGCAGAACGAACGTGCACTGCCACAAGCAATGAACCGCCATACGACCTTCTTACAAAAACACGAAAAGAGAAACGACCAATCGAGATTGACAGCTCAGCACCAGACATTCTCGCCGCATTAAAAGAACGGATTGTAACATTATCGTTCGAGGAAGAATTAGCAACAAGAGAAGCAGAACTACGGCAACGCTTCTCACAGATCTTTGAGCCTCCTCCACATGTCGACGAACTGCCAACGGAACCAGTTGCACGAATCAAACTAAAGAACCCAGAACACACAATAAAATCACGCAATTACCCATGCCCTCGCAAATGGAAGGAGGCATGGCACCAGCTGCTCCAACAGCACCTTGATGCCGGAAGAATACGCCCATCCTCAGCCCCAGCAGGCAGTGGAGCGTTTATCATACCGAAAGCCGACCCGACTGTATTGCCACGATGGGTAAATGACTACAGACAACTGAACACGAACACGGTTACAGACAGCTTCCCGATCCCGCTCGTCAGCGAAATCCTCACCGACATTGGACAAGGAAAAGTTTTCGCCACGCTAGACATGACAAACTCCTTTTTCCAGACAAGAATGCACCAAGATGACATCAACCTCACAGCAGTGAACACCCCATGGGGCTTATACGAATGGGTCGTCATGCCCATGGGAATCAAAAACGCACCAGCTATCCACCAGAGACGAGTCACGGCGGCCCTACGCCCATGGATAGGCCGCATCTGTCACGTCTATATGGACGATATCGCCATATGGTCGAACAACGTGCAAGAACACTCGGAAAACGTAGCGACGATTTTGCAAGCCCTGCTAGACAACAAATTGTACTTGAACACCAAGAAGACGAAACTGTTCTGCTCCGAAATCCGCTTCCTCGGTCACCGTATCTCAGCGAAAGGAGTCGAAGCGGACGAAGGAAAAGCAGACCGCGTCATAAATTGGCCCACCCCAACGTGTGCAAAGCACGTATGCTCTTTCCTTGGTCTCGTCCGCTACCTCTCCGCATTCCTCCCGAACCTCGCAGAGCACACCACCGTCCTTGATGAACTCACGATGAAAGAATGCGACAGAAAATTTCCCGCCTGGACAACCCAACACCAAAACGCATTTGACGCCATAAAATCGCTCGTGACGTCAAAGAAATGCCTCACGACAATAGACCCCACTCTCATGCCTGGGCACAAGATTTTCGTAACCACTGACGCAAGCGACTTTGGGTCAGGCGCCGTACTAGCTTTTGGTCCAACGTACGAAACGGCCCGACCAGTCGCTTACGACTCACGCGCGTTCAAGGGCGCAGAACTAAATTACCCAGTCCACGAGAAAGAGCTTCTCGCTATCATCCGAGCGTTAGCCAAATGGAGAACGGACCTTCTAGGTTACTCATTCGAAGTATGGACAGACCATCGCACCCTCGAACACTTCGGAACACAACGAGACCTGTCCCGCCGACAAGCTCGATGGATGGAATTCCTCTCCCACTACGACGCTACCATCCACTACCTACCAGGCGAAAAGAACTGCGCCGCCGATGCCCTGTCCCGCCTCCCAGACCCTTCCCTCTCGACAATTGCCTCAATATTCGCAACGACACAGAACCGAAAGATCCGCTCCCGCTTCGAACTCGAAGACGCGATCCTTGATGAGATAAAACAAGGTTATGTCACCGATCCACACACTGCAAAACTGATCAGTGCGGCCACAGGAATGCCAAACATTGTGCAAAGGGATGGTTTCTGGTTTGTCGACGAACGACTCGTAGTCCCAAATGGCCGAAACGTACGCGAAACACTGTTTCGAATCGCCCACGACAAACTAGGACACTTTGGAAGTCCGAAGACGTACGAGGCCCTCAGATCAGCCTTTTTTTGGCCCAACATGCGACGAGACCTCGAAAGTGCCTACATCCCAGCGTGCGCAGAATGTCAGCGAAACAAATCACGCACAACAAAACCCGTGGGACCACTACACCCCCTCCCCGTCCCAGACAAACGCTGCGACTCTGTAGCAATCGATTTCATCGGCCCTTTACCACCAGACGAAGGCTACAACAGCATCGTCACATTCACGGACCGATCGGGATCAGACATCCGAATCATACCAACGACTACAACCCTAACCGCGGAACAACTAGCGAAACTATTCTTCGAGGAATGGTACTGCGAAAACGGCCTACCCCTGGACATTGTATCAGATCGCGATAAGCTCTTCATCTCACGCTTCTGGAAAGCTCTGCACAAGCTAACCGGCATCGACCTAAAATTGTCCAGCGCATATCATCCCGAAACCGACGGCGCCAGTGAAAGAACTAACAAGACCGTCATCCAGTGCATCCGGTTCGCAGTGGAGCGCGACCAAAAGGGATGGGTTCGCGCCCTACCAAAGGTCAGATTTGACATCATGAATACAATTAATGCATCTACAGGTTTCACGCCTTTCCAACTTCGTTTCGGAAAGTCACCACGCATCATACCCCCCCTGCTTGCCCTGGAAGAAGATAACGACAACGAACCGACAGCGCGAGAAATCATCGAGCAAATGCAGCCGATACACCTCGAAGCAAAGGATAACCTCCTCGAGGCGAAGATCAAGCAATCACAACAAGAAAACCTTCATCGCAGCAACAGCTTCCCATTCAAAATTGGCGACCGCGCCGTATTATCAACATCACATAGGCGGCGCACATACAAATCGGGAGATGAACCACGCGTAGCTAAGTTCATGCCCCGTTTCGATGGCCTGTATAAAATCTTGGCGACTGACGAGAAACACTCAACAGTCACTCTCGATATGCCGGGACACTCCACCATCTTTCCGGTCTTTCACACGTCGGAGCTGAAACCCTTTAAGGAAAATGACGACTCCCTTTTCCCCACCCGCGCCCTCCATCCACCCGACCCAGTCACCATCGAAGGAAGTCAGGAGTACTTCATAGAGAAGATCGTGGACGAAAGACGCCGAAGAAAAGGAACACAATACCTCGTTCGATGGAGAGGAGAGGGTCCAGAAGGCGACATCTGGTTGGCGGCGAGCGAGTTGGACGAATGTGAAGCCCTCGACAATTGGATTAGGAGAAAATCCGAAAACGCGGCACGACCGGAGAACGAGACACCACGCCTAACAATAACCATCCCCCCACTACGACAACGCCAATTTTCATCCATACCGGGGAGGGGTGTAACTACGTCACACAACGTCATCGACAATACCACAGATCGACACACAACGACATCGTACGATATCGCGCGACCGATCCCCTAAATACGATAGCACATGTTTCTCTCGAGTCCTTGTATAAAGACTGGCTCATGTCGTACCTACTAATCATTCCGTTTCCTCACGTCTCTTTTCCTCTTATCCACCTCATACTGCTCTTCTGTATCTCCCTTAAAGCGCTTTTTCCCCAATAGACTCGGATCCTAAATCTGTCCTCGTCTGCCCCGGTCTCAGTGTTGCGTGGCTTCCCTCAGCGGACGCCTCTCTTCCACAGAGCTGACTATTGGGCAGGCGGGTGCCCAGATTCCCAAACGTCAATTCCAACATACGAATGGTGGAACGGTCAGACGAGCAGTCTGAGTTGGACGCTGTGGGCTCGCATATCGACCACTTTTGACACTGCCGCCTTCCATGAGACCAAAATATCAGCATACTTTCGAGGTGCTATGGTGTCAACCACAGTACCTGGATCTTCTGCAACGTATCATTTGCCCAACTGCAGTACAATCTCGCCTGCCTGATTCGAGCAGGGAGGTACTTCCCTTCCCATCCACATCTGAGATCTCCGGAGCTTTTGAAGAAACGTCGTTGTCAGGAAACATCATCGACCATCAAAAGGAAGTCGACTTACTATGTTAACAAATCCTGAGCCAAATCGCGATCTTGTGGGCTCATGAGCGCTTGGTACCCCTCATACAACGCCTGAGCATGTTGTAGTTGACGGTCGCTACGCTCCACCTGTTTTGCAGGGCCCATGACATGCAAGTCGGCGAATGCCATGATTATGAACAATATTTTGTGGTGTGTGGGGGACGAGAATTTGGAGTGGACTACGCTGGAAACCATTATATATGAATGCATTGGTGCCAATGTCAGTATTGGTGGGTACGGAGCTGTGGGGGTGATAGACGAAGCGGTGTATCTGACTCGGCGTTCAATGTTTCCGGAAAGAGGGCACGGTGCCATTGACAGGTTCCATTCAATTGTAAGACATGAGGCCTGTACAAACTCAGACGCTGGGCAGAAACTCTACGGTATACATTATCGACCGATTTTGCCACACCAACATGCTGACACAGGTACAACACCAACCAGGCCACCTATACACCGGCGCCAAGAATGGACAATGTCAAATGTGTGCATCGGAATTGTAGTTTCCCGAAGGGGCAAGATATGGAAACGCGAGCATGTGTGCATGAGGGCCTTGAGGCAGTTGTGGAAAGGCAGAGTGCGGCGTCCAGATAGGGAAAAATGAAGTGACGTAATGTGCACGTGATATTTATGTCTAGGCGGGAGCCTGAGCGACCGAAACGTTTACGCTTACACTTGAATTTGTGAGAGTAGAGTGGCGATGGGAAGAGACTGTGCACAAAGGATAGGAAGAGGTTTCCTGAAGGATGGGGTCGAGGTCATCCGTGAATGGAAAGGATCCGAAATCTGTACCCTGATGCAAAGTATAGTAAATGGGACGAATGAAAGAAACGATAAACATCGCATTTGATCGGACGACGGGACGCTGGCGCCGGTCATGCATAGAGGTCAAGAGCGAATTCCAAAGGTCACAAAACTCGTGTTGCAGCCCGAGAGCGGCGCTTTCTACCTTCAGTTGGCGCGTTGCGGACAGCGTATGGCCAAGGATTGTTCGCATGGATGGGTCGTTACAATCGGGGTGAGCGGTATTTAGTTCCCCTGCGAGCTGTACGAGGTTACGGAGTTGTATGCTGTCGCGCCGTTCGCGGTATTCGGCGAAGGTGGACTCCGCCCAGTTCAACCCTCGCTGAACTATGCCAGCCCAGCGCTCGTCCGTATAATCTCCGACGCGGTTGATGGCGACCGCAATTATGCATCCTGCAAGGAAGCGAACGTCCGGATCGTAGTCGATGGTGTGCTGATCCGCGAGGAGAACGAAGTCGATGCACGTGAAAACAGCGGATTCTATGAAGCCGAGGGCGTGATAGAAAGTGCGCTGGAGGAGGTAAGAATCGGCCTGGATCGCTTTGAGAGCAACGGCGATTCGTTGTCGCCTTGCCGCATCCGAGACGAAACCGGAAGATAACGAATGGTCCATGAACGCAACAATTGCCTTGGGTAATCTGTCAGTATTCGACTCTCGGAGAACCTCCGCCGGGTTTTCCACTCGCATTGATTTATAGAAACCGGGGACGCCCGCTAGAAACTGCTCCATCTCTTGCTCTCGATTCAGAGAAGAGAGAAGAGAAGATATTGCCGAGGAATCGAGCGTCGAGCTACTAGTTTCGGCAAGCTTCTCAATCTCCTTCACCGTATAGACCCATGTCAGCCAGCCAACCTCAGTGGGACCTTTGGTGCCACGACGCAGGCCATCGACACTACCGTGACGGGTGATGGCTCTGAAAAGTGACAGCCCTAGCAAGGGGATTTTTCGTAAAGAGAGGAGGAATCCTGAAAATGGTGTCGAGAACAAACTATGGGGGTGAAAGTAGGGTGTCAAGCTGAACCTTAGATATAGAATCACGGGAAAAGTGATGTATAAGATGACAGCCACAAGGACGAAGGGCCCACCGCTGGAGGTCAACGTGATGAGCCCGATGAGGAAGAAGAAGATGGACTGGTGCAAGGCGGCGTGTAAGATGTCGACAGTGTGCTGAAGGATCACTAGCGATCCTTGCTGCGTTATGAACGCTCGAATACGCGCATTTTTGTGTGCACTGTACAGTGGCTGAGTCACGACCTGGTATCGGCGCACCCATTCTTGGATCAAGGTTGCGAACACGGCGGTAGCAAGGCTCTCCACCAAGCTTGCAAACCAGAATATGTGCGTCGCCGTGGGTGCGGAGTCAGGATTGGGAGGTGCCGGTGGTTTACCGGGACTGTTCGAACTGGCCGCCTGGAGCAGGTAAAGCTGGGAGAGGTAGAAAGCTGAGACGTCTTGAGAGCTTTTCTGAGAAGCTAGATAAGACTGTGACAGAAATCCCGCGACAGTGGCTGAGATTAAACCACTCTGTCATTCAGTGATCTAGTGAGCGCCGACATACTCGACGGGGTGGTGATGTTGACTCACGAGCAGCATAATGGCGTTTGCATCCTCCCTCCAATTCTCGGCCAACTTTTTATCACGCTCAGCTGCCATTTCATTGTACATGGAAAATAACGCATCGGATCCATCTGTAAAATCAGTCATTGCCTGCGATGGCGAGTTTAGATTCTGGGTTAGCAGAGGGAGGTATTGCGAAGCGCTTAAAGAAACTGCATCCACGGGTTAGGCCGGAGAAAACGGTCAAGGCAGAGTAAGGGCGCTCACCAGGAACATCATCTGCTTCGTTGGACACGGAACAGGAAGGGGGGAAGGAGATGTGCTCAATATCCGGAGGCATCGTAAACAGAGGCTAAGGGTGAGGGTATTTGAAGTAAAGTGGGTACAACCCGCCTTCAAGATACGCGTGTCGAATAATATAAACACGAATGTAGCCAAAGCGTGCAGTCTTGTACTCGTAGCTGAGGAGGAAGGTAAGCGTGTAATCGCAGTAGCAAGCCACAGACTCTCAGCAGCCGCCGCCAAGCTCTATAATCGCCCGTCATCAGAAATATGCCTATTCGAGAGGGTTCCCCTGACGCCCAGTTTCTCGTACAACTTGATAGTCGAGTCTGGTTCAAGTCGTGGAGCTATAGACGCCAATACAGTTGGCCCCAAAAGAGTCCGCAACAACTGGCAACCCTAACCCAGTGTCTATTAGCGCACCCCCTCAAGCTCAAGCCTCAACGTCAACCTCGACAACAGTCAACGTCGCTAATGTCACGTATCTGACTAGTCCTTCATTACATGTACGACATTGAGCGAAAACAGCGGAGACATGTCGCACTTGCAGGCTTCCTTGATGTGTGTATCTGGCTACAGGAGTCAGAGAGAGGATTGACTGTTGATTGGCCGATTAAGAGGGCGGTAATTCAAGATCTTTATCACGGATATTATGGACTACAAATTGAAGAGCTTTCTTGTATAAGTGGGAGATGCATTGCTACAGGCCACCCAGCGCCTTGCTCCTCCGGTTATCAAGGGTTAATATAGCAAGGCATCGCCCCCATCATCATCATCACGTCCACTTAATTTCGTTTCATTACTAGCATGCTCTACGCGAACCTACTCAGCGAGGTTTAGGCCGAATTTGGTCAACGGCCTCGGACTCGGACTCGTTCTGATTTAACTGTCTGTAGAGAGATCCCTGTAGAGAGTAGTAGTATATCCAGTGCAGCCATCGTTGCTGACAGCCCCCTCTGCCAACTCGTATAGGATTGACGATAGCATCGATTCTCGTACTAAACCGAAATTCTTTGGACCGGGTCTCTGGGGAGAGCTACCACCCGGTGTCCAAAGTAGGGCCGCAATGAGTAGTGGTAGACGGAAATCCTATATAGTTTAAGTTCATTGTAATGCGAAATCAGGTTCTGGAACACATCACTGTAATCCAGGTAATCTTCTCAGCCAGTGCTATTAAGCAGCTCCCAGGAAATCTGGTCATGGGTGAAATTGCCTACAGTAACAAGAATGCGTGTTACCGCTGCTGCGGACCAGACCTGACTATATTTTGAACGCGACTCAGTCACTGGAACACCGCGCTCACAGCTCCTTCGTTGTTCTAAACTCAATACGGGCCGTCATCTCAGTCCCAAGTTCACCGCCTTTGGCGACCTGCTGCGGAAGGCAAGTATCACAGTTTAAAGAACAAGGGGGTCGTGGGCTCAAAAGGAATGACCGAGACACGAAATTTGGTTGGGCGCTCTTGGATTGAAAAACAGAGAAGTGATGAATAGCAGCCTGAAACACCGCAATTTCGTAACCGAGCGACCTCTCAGTTAGTTTCCCAAATGTCGATATAGAGCTGTAAACCATGTCAGGTGAAATTTCAGTCCACTGGAAAGTAACTTCAGTATGCTTCCATGCCGCAGACCCGGCCAGCGACTGTCCTGACAAACGCTAACTCCTTCGTAGTCCCGGTCAATCTCTATATCACGACTACGGCGTATGTCGCAGTGCCAAAGACGGCCTGGTGTGCAGGAGGAGAAAAAGACATACCACAGGCGCGTCCACCTCATGCCCCGTCAACTGAAATGACCGGCAACGTTCTTACGGTCGGCTTGATAAACTTTAGAAGTCGTCAAAGAGTCGTGCTTGGTCTTGAGCATGACGGTGTTGGGGATGTGGGACTGGAAATACTTCTCAAGCCTTGAAGCTTGAAGCTTGAAGGTGTCGCCGTAAGAATTGCTTGGGGAAGTCGGTGACGGCATCAAGTTCGAGGTGGTACCTATGTGTCTTCAGCGAAAGTAGTGACTAGTGATGTGAGCTATATCCCGAAAGCGATTCGACCATTCACAAAGAAAGGGGGTTCACTACTTGGAGTGTAGAATGACGCGTACTATATTGTCACGGTAGTACAGTGGGCCTGGCGGAGTTGTGAGAGAGCGCGGAATGAAGAAGAAACCGTGTCTCGGTCTCAACAGCAACTCGAACTCGAACCGAGTGATGGACGATTCCAAAAACTAAGCGCTAAGCGCTCATCCAACTCACGGTCATGATGGCCACTGTATTCAGCCTACCACCTACAACTTGCGCGCTCATCAATTTGTTCCGTGATAATAAGCCAAGTCTTTAAATTGTTCAAGAGGGCCACAGTGCATGAGGCATTCCGGCCCGCATGAGCCGTCGTTCCATTCCATCAAAGGACGAGTGCTGTCAACGCCTCCGAGTCTCTGCCCCGCGGCCGATCTACTAGTGCTGTTGGCTGTTGGACACGAGGATGCATCGTTTACCCCTCTCTCGTTCACGCCCCTACGAATCCAAGAAACTGGTGTATGTGTGTCTCCTGTCGAGCTAACGTCTTTTCACCCTGCCCCCAACTTGAACACTAATTCCTGTATCACAGGACAGCTAATTCGGATGCAGATCGAGGTTTCCGCACATCTCCTGGACACGACGAAGAAGTGGCTGACACTTGCACTCAAGCATCGTCTCTGGTTCAGTAACTCGTGAGTATTCAGACAGATCGTAAACCTCAAAACTGAGGATGACAGACTAGTTTCCTATCCGAATACTGGCAACGCTGCCGCTGAACTCCCAACGGAACTCCTTTGCGATATTTTCGTCCTCCTCTGCGGAGAAGACCTTCAACTGTGCAGCAAGGGCCCCCCTACATGGATTCCTATCACCCATGTGTGTCGGCGCTGGCGGGTGGTGGCCCTCGGTTTCCAACAACTGTGGTCGACCGTCACTCCAAACTTATCGTCAAAATGGGTGCTCACGTTCCTGAAGAGATCCTCACACCGACCCCTGCACGTTTATCTCCATGTCGGCCCTGATCATAAACAGCCTTTACGAAAACGAGTCCGCCTCAGTAAGACCCCCCGTTCTGCCGGGGCTATTTCCCCCTTGCCAGACCAAACGATACGGAAGGTCCTTTCACATGCAGCGCGCATTCAAGAACTCCAGGTCCTAGGAAACGGAGAAGACGTGTTTCGGTTTTTGAAATCGCTCGACAAGCCAACTCCCCTCGACTCACTGTCGATTCGTGTTGTGGATGGATACTGCCGCGATACCCCCCGTGGTGTAACTTCCTTCACACTCCCCCAGACCTTTCTCGGAGGCGACGCGCGCCAACTACGCCTACGCCATCTTCATTGTTGGTCCTGTCTGCATCTTACATTCCCTCCTTGGTTCCTCGGGTCTATCTCCGAACTGACCGTATCGATGGACTTTTCCCTCGAGAGGATGCTCGATGTACTCCGTCAGATGCCTCAACTCGAAACTTTGAAGATATCTTCCCCGTTAACACGCTTCCGCCAATCCGACCGGGCTCTCACCGCCGTCACTCTGAAATGCCTTTCATCTCTGGTTTTAGAAACTAATTCTCTGGGCCTATTCACCACGATTTCAACTAGTCTCTTACTCCCTCCTGGCGTTCGCAGACATTTTAATCTTACACTTACCACAAACAGCATTGCAGGGCGCTTGTGGAGTACTTTTCTTACGTCACTCAAGGCGATAATTAGCATTACACCTCGCGGCTTACATGGGATTCACTTTAAACGGCAGCGTGGGACCACCAATCTCTACGCATGGGCAACGCCAATAGAATCACTGCTCTCTCCGTCACCATGGCCACCTTCAGATGACGTATTTAGCTTACAAGTTCTCTGCCCCAGTTTCGGTTGTCATTCCCTGGACTCACCTCCCTCGCACGATTCAAGCTTTCACCGCCTTCAAGAGCTATGCGTCTTTTTAGGCCGAGAAACCGTGAAGGAGCTGTCGGTGGAGGACGAGAAGCAAAACTGCGGCTTTAATCAGTTTCAAATTTCGCACCGCTGCTGGCGCACCCTGTTCTCAGGACTGCCCAATGTCACAACGCTACGCTTCGGGACTGGAGCGGCGGATCTCCTTATCAGCGCCTCCTGTGGCAGTCTCGCATCTCCCACGAAACTAGGCCGTCGTAATTTTCCCAAACTGCGAAGAGTACAAGTTACGCGCGGCTTCTTGAGTAGCCGCACGTTGGGGAAATGGATCCAATACGTCACTGCACCACCTGGAAACATGCGCCACCGCGAGCTCAGGAAACACGTGCAAGCCCTCCTAGTGAGGCGTCACTCGACTCGTGCCTCCCGGCGGGGCACCTGTGAAGCCGACCTCTTAGACGTAACGGAGAGTCTCCTGGTATTCTTGCTCCATTGGAGATCAAGAAAGGTGTGGGTTTCGGAGCTGGCGCTCCCGGAACGCGGGTGGGACGAGCCAGACTGCTTAAAGATATTGCAGAAGCTGCTGCAGAAGCTCGACTGGGACGTTGTGTTAGAAGCAGGTTCTACATGATATTGCAGGCCTCATAATGTCACATAAGTTCGCTCTTGTTTATTTGATTCGTTATGTACATTCAGTTCGCCTCGGTTCTTCTAATTTACTTTACTACACACTGTTGGCAGTAAGTTACCGTAGCACAGATGTAGCAATGCCTCATTGAGAGGACCATAATTGTAGAAACTCTACAGAACCTTCGGAGATTTCCATTTAGTAGCACCTCGTAAGTTAAGAGGAAAGGGTGGCGAGCGTTCCTTGCCCAGAGCTATCCCGATCGATCGTCAGCCTAGGCATACTGCACCGCAACGCAAAACAAAAGAGCAGTCGTCGTACTATTGTCTAGGTTTTTGCGCAGGCAAATCGTGAGGAAGAAGGAACAAGGCGACGAGACAGAGAATTCGGCAGGGAAATATGATCAACCGGACCTGCCACGATCGACTTGGCAAGAAGAAAATAAAACCAGATGGGGCCCCGGAACCACCGTTGTGCCTAGTCCCAACTAGGTTCCCATCAGGTCCGACGCTGACTTTCCTCCGAGTCGCTAACTGCACAGTCGCAGGTATTGATGCAAGTAAATACACAGATGATCACTGCACGCAGATGTCTCGTAGTACATCAGTATTCATATATATCACTCAACGAACAGCACGAGGATGGGTGTTCTGATAGAGATGCAGCACAGATTACGAGGTGCTTCAAGTTGATTCCGCTTCCGCCTTCGCGAACGCCCATCAATCAATTTGCAATCAACTGAGACAAAGGGCTACGTTATTCGGCAGACACCGCCACTAGCGCCTAACTTGAAATAGCACAACCCAGTTTCGCCCCGTTTTCTCGACTGGTCTGGCTCGGGCCTCAGGCCACACTGGGATTGCGTACTGTACTTATATAGTACAGGTACTTCCACGTGCGTTATCTTGTCGTCACTGCCAACAACGGCAATGATAGTCGCGATAATGATAGTCGCATCCCGCTTCCCCACCCACACACTAACGTATCCCGGCACATGCCGATATCCGAGTCGGAGAACGTAGTGCGCGTTTGGTGTCATTCGTTGCATTCGTGACCATATGATAATATTTTAATGTGCCTCATCGCCATGGCTGGCAATCACGGTTGAGTTTGATGGAACAAAGCACATACAGTAGCCGTTTAGAGATACAATAATACCATATCGTACTCCAATGTGCAGACTCTTGACCAGCAGACTTGAGTACATTTGTGGGGCATTATATTTATCGCAATCATGCCCTAAGAAACAATTCACAACTAATAGATACAGGCACGCCTATCATACTGGGCAAACTCCTGACAGTAATTGTGAAACAGCTTACTTCCAGCCCAATGCACTTTTAGGTAGGCCTGCACCGACGACTACCAAGCGCTACACACCTTGCAACTCGCCCTCAATATTCAAAACGTCACTGGAATGCGAACTTCAATCTACACGCACGGGGCCACACTTGACGAAAACTCCAGCCCCCTCTCCGGGAATGGGGGTTATAGTATGGGAAATGGGAAGCGTGGATCATATATAGATGTACAAAGTGAAGTGCTGTGTAGGGTATTGTAACCCGAGGCGCATGGTAGCAGAAACCAATAAATAGTGGTGCGAAACTACGAGGTACTCTGGTTGCGTCCGCTCTCATCTCGTTCGTTCTTTGCAAGCTGCTCCACCACTCCCGTGCATTTGTCACATTTTGTCATCGACCATCATAATCAGAAGTTGCCCAAAGCGATGTTCGCGCCGATCGAGCCTGAGATGGCGCTCATGAGTATTGAATTGTCGCTCCCATGGTCTCCGAGCTTGTGGTTGCTCTGCATGATCACGACGGCGATGACGGCCGCCTCGAGCAGGCCCGGGACGATGAGTAACTCCTGGAAGGCCTCGATCTCGACCACGCCTGTTGGGTCGCGCCAAATGAAAACATGGAAGCCTGGCCGGTCTGCAGGTTCAAGCTACGCGGCATACATATCAGCAGATGCTTCAGAGGGGAAACAAGGGAGTGATACGCACGTAGACAGTCTCGTTGCGTGTGATCCAGTGATATTCCTTGCCAGCGTGGTTGAAGACACGAATCCTACGAATTACGCAAGAAGAAAAAGAGCCGATGCGTTAGCTGACGTGAACGGGCAGGAGAACGATAGTATCGCAGGACGCACTTTTTACTCTTGTCCAACTTGATCCATTCTCTGCACTGCAGCTTCTTGCCACCGTAGTGCATGACAGGGGCCGAGTGGTTCCAGTCCATCACCGCGAGCGTCGTGCCATCCGACCCGCTCACAGTCGTGTGTTTCTTGTCCGACACGACGTTGAATGGTACCTTGCCGTATGGATCCATCACTTGCGAGTTCAGGATCGTCTGTTTCGTGCCGGTGAACTTGAAACAGACAGAGTGCCGCGTCCCGGAAGCACCGGGAGGCCCCAGAGGCGGCGCGCCGCCCCATTGCTGCTGCGGGGGAGCGCCGTACTGGCCATTGTGGGGCTGGGGCGAGCCGTACTGGCCTTGTGGGTGTGGCGGGCCGCCATAGCTCTGTTGAGGCTGGGGCGAATCGTATGGGCCCTGAGGGGGGGCACTATAGCCTGGAGGGGCTGTGTACGAAGAGGGGACCTGGTATCCGCCCTGTTGGGACGGATATCCACTTTGTTGCTGTCCGTAGGGCTGCTGGTTCCAGACCTGCTGGGTTTGATGCGGAGGCTGCTGCTGGTACCCACCCTGGTCCTGCGGGGCGGTATACGTGGAGGTCCAATCTTGCTTCTCGTAGCCTGACATGATGTGGGATAGAATCAGATCGATGAGGGTGTATGGGTGAATGACATACGGCAGTCTCAGACAATGCTCTTATATACGGATTAAAAATGGTCGTCGGCGATGATGGGTTTCGGGCCATCATGCATGATGCATCACGAATGATAGAAGCGGGTTGATGCGTGAATTCAGCGAAGAAACACGGGCCCCGCTACTGTACAGGATTCTCGTAGCGTAGCAGCGGAGGCGCTTAGGCAGTTTCGCAGTTGGTCCGGTGTCGCCGTGATGGGCTCAGTTCGCACGGCAGTGAAAAGGAAGTACTTATGCGGCGAATAGATTGAGCACCATCGTGGGGATCGGCGGTCCACGATTGAAATCACTCCTGACAATAGGTTCGGTAAATAACAATTCCCCTTTTGATCGACTCAATACTTGACTCAGGCTGTCCGCAGTGGGTTCGCTTTCATCTTTCTTAATTTTACAAGGCAAACCGAGCCGAGGAGCAAAGCGGTGCGCCGACCGTCGCCGTCTCTTTGATGGAGGTGGTTGTTCGGATGTTCCCGCCCGTGGTAGATTGCCACTCAACGGTTATCACTACTGTAGCAAGCTGATGATCATGAACCCGGCCGTAGCAATTTCAGATCATGCGCTTGTTGACACTGGGTAGATAGAGATGCGTGATGGGAGCGAGCCGAATGCTCTCGCATCAAGGAACAGCCCTTCCAAATATGCGAACATGCCAACCGTCTGACAGACTAGTGACAGTCTCACTCGACGTGGCGACATAGCGACGTCTATTCCGTGTCCGAGTCCTTGCGCGGCTCACATCGTGCTGGCGAGGAAATGTGGGTATCCTGGAGATCCCGCGGCTGCAAATCAACAGCGCTATGACAACAGGAAGTCAACGTCCATGGTCCCAACCCTGGTGGACTTTGACGTGGTCGGGCTTCTGCTGGCCCGTGGCCGTCGGTGCTCTCCCGTAGGCTGAGGACTTACCACCTTCGTTGTTATACTCGCGAGTATAACGGGTACATTTTACCTCACGAAGACGGCGTGGCTCGTGACATGACGCTATGCGGTCGTAGCCGACTCACACGTACAATAATCGCACAATACATGATTCAAAACGTGGGGTCCATGGCCCACATTACGGGATTCTCACGAAGACGTTGCTGTGGGATGTCAGACATGACCTACTGTACAACTAAGACAGAAGCTATTAGCAACAGTATAAGGCCCGTGTCATTCGTGTTACCATAATAGTGTACTGATTGAAGTAACTTACTGGAGGAGCACAGGACAGAAAAAAAGGAAGATTAGGTTTCCCGATCTAGAATGGCCACTGCAATTCGACAAGCTCACAACGAATCAGTCGGGTCGACACGTTACGATGCCACAAGCATAACAAGTCATCGTGGAGAAAGACCCAAAACAATGGGGCGTGGCACCATTGTCGGGATATTCGTGCGGTAGCCACATAATAGTTGTTGGCGGAATAACGGGGAATAAAATACTGAAAGGCGTGGGAACTTCCTAAACAAGCAAACCCTTGACCCTGGTGAAAACCCTGGACCCAGAAACCCTGTGCCCAGCTGCCCCGTTTTAATCGAACCGCGCTTCTGTTCCCAGCCAACTACTTTCATCTCTCTTTTCCTTTATCAACCACCTCAACTCGACCCACCGTACGTCGTGTCCCCCGCTCTTCTACCCGCTTTACTACTTTCTTATCTACCTCGTTTCAGTCCACCGCATCTCTTACCACGCATATAGTAGGTTTTTCTCTTCGCGTCGTCAACTGCATAGCTAATTGACGCGAATAGATGCCTGAGTCGCGTGAAGATTCCGTTTACCTTGCCAAGCTCGCCGAGCAGGCCGAGCGCTATGAAGGTGCGGTTTTGCGTTGCTGGATCTTCGCCTGCTTACATATCCCACACAGAGATGGTTGAGAACATGAAGCGCGTAGCTTCGTCCGACCAAGAACTCACCGTCGAGGAGCGCAATCTCCTCTCTGTTGCGTATAAGAACGTCATTGGCGCACGGCGTGCGTCGTGGCGGATTGTATCGTCCATCGAGCAAAAGGAAGAGTCTAAAGGCAATGAGGCCCAAGTGTCGATGATCAAGGGCTACCGCGAGAAGATAGAGGCGGAGCTTGCAAAGATCTGCGAGGACATTCTTGAGGTCCTTGACAAGCACCTTATTCCTTCGGCTGCGACAGGCGAATCAAAGGTCTTCTATCACAAGATGTAAGTGCGCTTGGTTGCTATGTTGTATCCTCGCCAACTCGGTCGTTACTAGGAAGGGCGATTACCACCGTTACCTCGCTGAGTTCGCAACGGGCGACAAGCGGAAAGATTCAGCAGACAAGTCACTCGATGCGTACAAGTGCGCCTCTGATGTGGCCGTCACTGAGCTTCCTCCAACACACCCGATCCGTCTTGGTCTCGCTCTGAACTTCTCGGTATTCTACTACGAGATTTTGAACAGTCCTGACCGCGCGTGCCATCTTGCTAAGCAGGCATTCGATGATGCCATTGCCGAACTCGATACACTCTCGGAGGAGAGCTACAAAGATTCCACGCTTATCATGCAGCTGCTTCGGGATAACCTCACCCTATGGACTTCGGACATGCAAGACTCAGGTTTGTGATCAATCAACCGTATAATACGCACAACCTTACTAACGGTGTACGATCAGACAAACCCGCTGAGAAAGAGGAGGGCGCTGATGCTGCTGCTGATGACTCGTAAATGTCGGGCGCGCTTACCAGAGATGGCTTTTGTCTAGTTGTAGTGACAACCCGGCTGTGAAGCACGCTTGCTTGCTTTCTGTTTGTCCGCATCTCCTCCCTTTTCACCATATTCGCATCACGCCTCGTAACCTGCCATCCAACGTACCTCCGCCATCCGTAATTCCACTTCTTTTTTTGTCGATTATTCAATTATTCTCGTATGTGAGAAGTTTCAAAGTTTGTCTCGTGAATGCGCGTTGTGACGGATGTTTGAGACTGAAGCTCGTCATTAGTGTGGTGGCGTAAAGTGTTTTGATTGCGCCAGCATTTGGGGCCGAATTATAGTGTGCTGTGTATTGAACAAGCTCCCGGGCAAGCGCCAGTGATCAACATCTCTGTTTGGACTGTAAGCGCTCAGATGACTCTGATTCGTATCGCAATATGTCCTCCTATTGTATTTCGCATGGTCGCCGTGTCCTCAGACTTGCAGTTGTTTATTCTGTACCAGTAAGAAGGGAAGTCCGTCTCGGAGCTTTTGCCGCGGAGTGCGGCGGAGGCACCGGCGGCGGCGGCGGCGGCGGTGATCAAAAACAACAAAATATCTGATGGCTGCCAGTTGCGGGTGTGGCTGTTGTTGTTTGAACTGCAGTGCTTGTCGCAAAAGCACGATGAAGAAGAGCGGGGGAAGACAATGGGATAGTCGTTGCACTGTTCCTACATTCGAGGACTGAAAATACAAGAAAATACTATGAATGATATGTCGCCGTATCGTCGTGCGGCCTCTGTCAGCGTCCTGAACTGACGCCGACTTATTTGTAATGTATGAAGCGGGTCTATTTATGATAGGTTCCATTCCGTTGACTGGAGTGCCCAACTCGCCCCACTTTGACATACTTGGATGATGAGTTGATCACACACACCAAGCACTCCATATATGGTAGCATGCCCGGAAGGAGAACTGGCTCCGGCGATCGCCACGCATCGGCCGTCACTAAAACGTGGTCCGAAAAATAGTCCTGTTGCTCAAAAGTACAGTGACCGGTTTCAAATGCGAATAGATAATTGTTTTGCAACAATAAGACGCACGGGAGGGGCATTATGGAGCGGAGGGGGAATGAGTGAATGAGCGCTTGTTGACAGTGAGCCAAGAAGCTTGAGTTTGAGAGTTGGGTTGCCCTGAGCCTCAAGCGCGGGCTTCTGTAATAGTTGGTCCCAGCGGCACCCGCGCTTACCCCTTTCGGGCCGTGCCTGCGGAGGCAGATCTCACATCCGGTCTACCCCACCTCCAGTTCTTCTCGCCAAAAAAATCGGCAAGGTGAATATGTGATGAGAATGGGGGTCACTAAGTGCTATGGCATAATTTTTTGAGTGACTGGAGGGTAATATGGGAGGAAGGGGTAAGAGGGCTGGAGAAGGCGAGGGAAATTGCGAAATGATTCCCACGCCGAAGCAGTGCCCATCGTGGGTGGTGGCCAAATTCAAGGCCCGCTGGTGCAATCCACACACAGGGCGACGGCTTCGCTTCCTCTTCTACCACGACTCTGAGGTAGCCAACTACACCTGCTGCCATTTATTCGCTGACATCTTTCAACTCGCAGGTGCCCTTCTGTTTTATTCTCGGGTCGCCCTTCTCCTGGCGATATTACCCATGCGTAGGTCCACCCCGGCCCAATCTGTCCGCGGGACTCCCCGTCGTGCACGCACGGCGCTCGCCGATACTACCACGCCCCTCGACAGTCCCACCAGCTTACCCGTGGCACCCAAACCCCCTACAACGTTTATATCGTCTCTAGAAATCCCTGTCCAGGGCGCACTTCCGATCCCGCAACCACCTGACACCGCTAAATCCTCCCCCCTTTCCTCTACTTCAGCACCACCTCTCCCTACCCCAGCAGCCCCCTCCTCCGCATCCGCTGCTGCAACGTCTGGCCGCCGTGCACCGCGCAGGTCAAAGACGGAGGCGCTTGCTGCGCTGCAAAGCGCGGCGCATGCGGACGGCGCAGACGACGTGCAGCCTCCAGCGCCGGCTTTATTCCAGCCCGACGCAGCGCCACTCCCTGCAGCGCCACGCCTCGATATGAACACTGTGAACACACCTTCCCACAGCCGTCGTGCGCCAGGGTCAGTGCAGGCATCGCCGAAGGAGCGGCCGTTTGCACTGGAGGACTGCCCAGCGTTTTACCCCACTCCCGAAGAGTTCAAGGACCCGATGTCGTACATACGTGCGATTTCAGCAGAAGCACAGGAGTATGGAATCGCGAAGATTGTACCGCCGGAGACGTGGCGGATGCCCTTTGTAACCGATACCGAGGTATGTCATCCTATCTTGCCGTTACCAGTTCCGGGGTGGGGGGGAGCATCAGACTCATGAGTTTTGTTTTCATTGTAGAAATTCAGGTTCACGACGCGGTTGCAGCGTCTCAACTCTATCGAGGCATCTTCACGAGCAAAGATCAACTTTTTGGAACAGTTGTACCGATTCCATCAGCAGCAGGGTAACACGAGGGTGTCTGTACCCACGATCAATAATAAGTCGATGGATTTGTGGCTTTTACGCAAGAAGGTGCAAGAGTTGGGTGGCTATGATGCGGTGAGATGGCTCGTTTGTGGTACCAAAAAATTCACTCATATCCTGAACTTTTCCTTTTTATTCTCCCTTCGACGCAGGTCACAAAGGGGAAGAAATGGGCCGATCTCGGCCGCCTCTTGGGCTACAGCGGTATCTCCGGCCTCTCCACGCAAATTAAAAATTCATATACCCGTGTCATTCTCCCGTACGAGCACTGGTGCGAACATGTACGCGCATCGCCACTCGCTTCTCTCGCTACGGCACCGCGTGGTGACTCGCAACTGCGCACCCATACCAATATGCAGAAGCGCCCGTGGTCCACAGGCGGTTCTATCTCCGGAAGGCCAGACCACGATGAAAGTCTGAGTCCCCCCGATAGTCCACTGACGGAATCATCGAGTCCTCTCTCAGAACCACCGGATGAATCTGAGGTGAAAGAGGAGCCAGACGAGAATGCCCCTCGTCGTCGTAGGGGTCGTACATCGACCGCGTCCGAACAGAAGACACGTTAGTCAGCTCAATTAGTCGGTCCAGGATCGCTGCTGATTTTTCCCTTCCCTTCGATTTCGTTATAGCAGGCAGTAAGAAGGCCGCAAACCGGATAGCAGCTACCGAGTCCGCGAAGGACGACGACATGGATTCTGCCGAGGTATGCACGCTACTGAATTCTACTTCCCTTGTCGGATGTTTTGAGCCGTCATATATTTTCTTGGCACAGCTCCCTTGTGAAGTATGTCACAAGAACGATAGAGGCGAGGAGATGCTCCTTTGTGACAATTGCGACTGCGGTACGCTTCCAGTTATGTTTCAGTCGTTCCAGCTTATCTATTTTACGTCCCCCCAGGATTTCACATGTTCTGCTTGGACCCTAAGCTTACCACGGTGCCTCGCGGGCAGTGGTTTTGCCCAACTTGCATATTCGGCACCGGGGGCGACTTTGGATTCGACGAGGGAGAAGAGCATTCCTTGTCTAGTTTCCAGGCACGCGACCGCGAATTCCGCCGGAGGTGGTTCCAAGCACACCCCCCTCAGCAAGAGAGTGAAGATGATGATGATGCAACAGCCAACACGTTTGGCGACGTGCGCGTGACGGAATATGACCTCGAGCGCGAATTTTGGCGCTTGGTGCAATCACCGCACGAAACGGTCGAAATTGAATACGGTGCTGATGTACATTCCACCACGCACGGAAGGTAATTTTTTTTGGGCTGTCCGTGAAAATGGGGGGAAAGTACTGAAGTACTGATTTTTTTTTTTTGCGTTGAACAGTGCGATGCCCACGCTCGAAACACATCCGATGAACCCGTATTCCAAGGACCCGTGGAATCTAAACAACGTTCCCATTCTCTCTGACTCGCTTCTTCGCTACATCAAGTCGGATATCTCCGGTATGACGGTGCCGTGGACTTATGTCGGCATGGTGTTTTCCACCTTCTGCTGGCATAATGAGGTGCGTGGCGCTTCCGTCTCTAATTGATTGCGATTTTCATTGACGCGTTCTGCACGGTAGGACCACTACACCTACTCCGTTAATTACAGTAAGTGTATCACAAGCGTACATAAGTCGCGTGTGTGATTATCTGACTGTCACGTTCCCTCGACATAGTGCACTGGGGTGAAACCAAGACGTGGTATGGAATTCCAGGAGATGATGCCGAAAAATTTGAGGCGGCTATCAAGAAAGAGGCGCCTGACTTATTTGAGGCGCAACCAGACCTCCTCTTCCAGCTTGTCACACTTATGAGCCCGCAACGCCTGACAGACGAGGGTGTACGGGTGTATGCTTGCAACCAGCGTGCTGGGGAACTCGTGATCACGTTCCCTAAGGCTTATCATGCAGGCTTTAACCACGGTGTATGTTAATTTTCTCCTCCGCGTCTATCGGGGCTTCATTATTAACTCCTTCTATTTCGCCGTCGCAGTTCAACTTCAACGAGGCTGTCAATTTTGCTCTTCCCGACTGGCTGACGTATGGGCGCCAATGTGTCGAACGGTACAGAGAACACCGGAAACAGCCAGTGTTCTCACACGACGAGCTGCTTATCACAATCACACAGCAATCACAGTCCATTGCGACCGCGATTTGGTAAGTGGTGGCGTCTGATGTGATACCAGGAGCGCTCATACAGCTTTCGAACACGCGTTTGACAAAGGCTTAATGACAGCCTGAAGGAGATGACTGACCGTGAGATGGGCGACAGACTCAGGGCGCGTGCCCTGAAACTTGGCGAGATTCTGGAAGAAGAAGACCGCCCAGAAGATCAGTATCAGTGCCTCGTGTGCAAAGCGTTCTGTTACCTTTCCCAAGTCACGTGCCACTGCACCAATAAGGTCGCGTGCGTCGACCACGCCGATGCCCTGTGCAAATGCGCGATGGAACAGCGCACGCTCCGCAAGCGTTTCTCCGACGATGAGCTCCTTGAGACGCAAGCCCGCATCGCAGAACGTGCGTCGGTTCCTTCGGCCTGGCAGACCAAGCTTCACAAGGTGCTGGCGGAGAGCGCACGGCCGCCTTTGCGGATGCTACGCGCGCTCCTAGCCGAGGGGGATCGCATCAATCACCCACTCCCGGAGCTGGCGAGCGTTCGGAAATGCGTGAACCGCGCCAATGACTGGATCGACGCTGCTAATACGTTCCTCGTGCGGAAGCAAAGCCGAAAACGCTCGAAGCGACCCAAGGTCCGCCCTTCGCTCAACGGCGACGTAACGGCCCAGGCCGAGGACCCCGGCGATCGCCCCGATCGTGGTTTAGACGAGATCTATGCGCTGCTTGGCCAGCTCGAAGATCTTGGGTTCGATACGCCGGAGACTGGGATCCTCAAAACGCATGCGGCCAAAGCGGAAGACATGAAGGCGCGCGCTCGCTCCCTGCTAACTGCGACACCTACAGAACGCGATCGTGAGGCGTATTTGCAGGACTGCGAACGGCTCCTGTTGGAAGGTTCATCTATCAACGTTTTCCTTGACGAACTTGTCGACGTGGAGAAGCTTGTCGCGCGCGAACAACTCACCAAGGAGCTCGAGAATGAGGCAGCGGACGACAGCGTCCTGACGCTGGAGGAGGTCGCGCAATACCTGACCCGCGCACGTGCGTGTAACCTTCCGCAGGACAACAAACACGTGCGAATGCTGGAAGCACGCCAGCGCGCGGGGCAGAGCTGGGACGAACGAGCGCGCCATGTGCTATCGCAGCCATACAAGACGATCGAGGAGCTCAACGAGTTTGAAGATATCGACCCGAACGTGCCAATCGACCTGACGATTCTAGACAAGATCGGCTCGTCACGCGTCAAGGCGAAGGAGTTTGACAAGCAGGCGCGAGCGTGGCTCGAGCCGGAGGAAAGTGCACCGCGCCCCCGCGTCCAGGACGTGATGCGTCTCGTCACGCGTGCAGAGAAGGATTTTAGTATCCCTTCAGTGCGCCAGCTCAAGCTCAGGGCTGACTTTGCGCTCGATCTCGAGTCACGGTGCGACCAGGTGCTTCACGACCGGTACGACAATAGCGAGGACGAGGACATCTTCGACACTATGCTCAAGTGGGTCGAGTACGCCAAGCTCCACCTCGGCATCTTTTCCCTGCCCAAGTTCGAGAAGCTGGACGAGCAGCTGACTGCCCACTATCGCTGGCTGGAAAACCTCCCCTGGTTCTGCCCAAATCACCGCGAGCCGCACGGCAAGGAGCTGTATGATGACGTGATCGCTGCGACGCGCCCGGAGGACGACCTACCTCCAGACGACGAGTTCTTCACCTGCATTTGCCACGAAGCGGTGCGCCCCCCAGCCCCGGGCACGATGTCGGATGCCGTGCAGTGCGATCATTGCTTTGCGCGGTTCCACGGCCAGTGCGCACGCGGCGGTGGCTCCTGTCCGTTCTGCGACCGTCATCACTGGAACGGGTCGCTGCACAAGGAGCGCAGCTGGCACTTCTGCTACATGCCGACGATGCTGATGCACGCGCCAGAAATCACAAAGTTCTACTCGGAGGATTGGAAGCAGCTCGAGGTTATCGTGCACCGCGTAGACCGGCTAACGTCCGTGATCGGGCAGTTTTTATCGTTCGCATCGCAGCCCGGTAATCAGCGTAAGGAGTACCTGCCACAAGTACGCCACTACATGCGCAAGCTATTCAAGATCCAGTTCGCCGTATCGCCGAACCCCGAAGTATCATTTGGCCTCGACCTTGCGGGCCTCCACACCATTCTGGCGGAGCTGCCCACGACCGTGCGTACGAAGAAGCGGCGACGGCCGAAATTCGTTTTTGGGCAGGATGTCGATCATGACTGGCTGGACGGCACGCGGTGCATCTGCCGAGGGCGCACGCATTACTTGCTCAACTACCCCAAAGTTGCGTGCGAGCTCTGCAACAGGTTTTATCATGGCGGCTGCGTCTTTTTCTCCATCGATAACAACAAGTACGACAATCGGTTCGTGTGTCCGCTCTGTTGTCTGCGCAAGAATCGTTCGTACGGATACGCGGAGCTGCGGGTGAAGGATATCAGTGAGTTGCGCTCAAGTCATGACGGTCGTTCATTTTTCTGACGCTATCTCGACGTTTTGAGCAGGAAGCCCGGGTCCGGATACGTATGTCGATACCGTCAAGATGCTCGATACGTTCAGCAAGGACATCGTCTACAAGGAACTTCCCCCTCCCTATACCCAGACACTATTCATAGAGCTTATCCGGTTCATTCCTGGCCAGCCGGACACGGTTTTACCGAACGGAGGGGGGCCGTCTCATCCGAGCACTTCCTCCTCTCAAACGACACCGCATCAAGCGCTCAACGGTAATGCCTACAACCCACGTGCCCTCCCACACCCCACCCCACGCGCCACGCCTCACTCGTATTCTCCGCCACATCACCAGATAGCTGCGCCAGGAGCGCACATGCCTCCACCACCGCCCTGGGAGGTCAAATGGCGGCGCCCAGTGCCAGCGTCAGCGTCAGCACCGCCTCCACCAGCGCCCGTAACAGCCATATCCGTACCCTCTCCTTCATCCTCAGTCCGGCGCCTGTCCACCTCGTCCTCCGTGACCCCGCTCCCGGCACCTGCGGTGCTCCCAAGTAGCGGCGAAGACAAACGCCTGCCCGCCGTATTGCCCATGACGCCGCCCTCGGCCTCGCGTAAGCGGAAGTACCCGGAGGGTGACGCGTCGGTCTCCGCGGTGTCACCATACGGAAGCCCATCGTGCAAACGCCACACCCCCGCGGCCGAGCCGTCACCGTTGCCGCCGGTCCCGTTGTCGGTACCGCCACCCGCGGCAACGACCACTGCGTCTTCGTCCTCCTCGTCCTCGCCGGCGCCGGCGCCCGGCCACAGGGCCACGCAGACGCTCTCGCCGTCGTTGGCGATGATCATGTCGCCCGATTCGAGACATGCGCCGTTTGTGGGCTCGAGCTCTGCATCGCTTCCTGCGACGCCGCCCCAGCAGCGCAAGGTCAAACTGACGTATACGAACGGGGAAGGTACACCGCGGTAAATCGGGCACTAGTTTCGCACGTGATCATGGTCATATGTTTGATTTTTTTTTCTGTTTTTCTTTTTCGTCGTGGCTATTGCGTTTTTTTTTTGGTCCCTACTCACCCTGTTTTATTTTTCTGCCCTTGGTTGTATGCGCTTTGTATTTATCCATTCTTCATGACCGACCAGACCGAACGACGAATCATGTATTTTCCTTCAATTTTCATGTTTCAATTTTTTTGTTTCGAATGGCGATATATTTACGTCACGCTTGCAGAGAGAGATGGGAAAATGTGTAGCGTAGCGTAGTGGAAGAGCTCTTGTTATGGGCACGTCATTGAACTGGGGTGTGTGCATGCTGTCTATGCGTAAGATGGGAACGAGTAAGGTGAAAAAAAAATGACCATGAAAATGAGGCGATCAGAAATAAAGAAAACCGAAGAAGAAAAAAAGCTGGCGATACCACAGGCACGAAAAGATGGAAAAACAAATTAAAAATAACAAGTGACGTTCATCTGACCATGAGCTTGTATGCGGAGTAGCCGCCGACGATGCCAATGGTGACGAGCACGCCGACGATGGAGGAGAACCAGGCGAAGCCCTCGATGTTCTGACCAGGTACGTGGACATTCATACCCCAAAGACCGGTGATGAGATTCATGGGGATGAGGATGGTGCCGAGCGCTGTGAGCTTCGAGAGCACCTCGTTGATCTGGTTGTTCGCGTCCGTCATCTCGATGCTGATCTGCGCAAGGTAGTTCGAGTGCGTGCGCGACAGGATCTTCTCGTAATGATTCAAGTTCTGCGTCATGGTGATCAGATGGTCCTGAATGTCTGACAGGTACAGTCCCTGTGGGCGGCGGCGCGTGAGAATCAAAAACAAAACAAGATGAAAAAACGGAGACGCACGATATCGCTCGTCGGCGCGACTTTCCAGTTCTCGTTGCACCGCTTCGCGAGGCCCTTGACGACATCCGCCTTGTTGCCCATCAGCCTAAGCAGGCCCATGACCTTCTTGCGGCAGCGCCCGATGCGGCGCAGCATGTCGCTCTGCTCGGCGTCCTTGAGGATGAGCACGAGCTCGTCGATGCTGTCGACTTCGTACTCGATGCTCTGGATGAGCGGCCCGAACGCGTCCGTGATGTCGTCGATCAGCGCGTACGAGATCCAGTCGGACGTGACGCTGATGTAGTCTTTTAGCTGCTTGATGCGTCGTCGCACGTTTTGCGGATGGGGAGTCGGCCGGAAGTGGAACTGTGAGGGTAGGCTGGTCAGTGATACTTGACTTTCCGAGAAGGAGGTGCCTCACGGAAAGTATTCCTTCGCGGAGCACGATGATGTACATGTTCAACGGCTCGAGATGTGTTGGACTGTATGGATCCTGGTCGAAGCTCCGGAAACAGACGAGGTAGTACGTTCGGAAAAGCTCGATCTTCTCACGCGCTTCCTCCATCTGAATATCCTCTGCAGTAAGTGGATGGATTCCAAAAACCTGTCGGCACCACATTTAGTCAGACGTCCTCCTTTATCGAAAAGTAAGAGAGCGACGTACCTTGGAAAGCATCTTCATCTCTTCGTCGGTTGGTGAAAGGATGTCGAGCCACCATGTATGTCCCTCAAAGTCTGCTAAAAGGGGTTTATGTAGCTCTCCGCCGTTTCCGACTTGGGGTAACTTCGCATCCTCACGAATGGGACGTGTGAAGAGTGATGTAAGTTGCGGCCCTGGCCCAGAACTGGTCCGCCGTTGCTCCCGTTGCTCTTGTGGAGCAGCCGGCCCGCCGATTCCGGAAAACATGTCTTCGAACGACTGGCCGTCTGCAGGGAGTTCGCTCAGACTCCTGGCGTGAATGGTGGCGCTTATTGCGTTGGAATAAAAGGAGAATCTGTATGGTCTGTCGTGGCCAACTGCCTCGGTAGCAGTTGCCGGAAGGTCGGCATATGAAGGGACGACGGAGAGTGGAGGGGCGATCCCGGCGGACAATGACGCAGGTGGGGCCCCAGGTAATCCTTCGAACAGGGCCATCTTCCCGCCACCGTGACGTCGTGGTAGCGCATTGCTCTGGCTTAACTTGCGCTCTCGCATGGTACGCGGTGCTGGCAGACGGAAATCCGTCGCGCTCGATCCCACATCCCCACTTGCGCTGGCCTGCGACGGTTTGCGTGTCCGCAGCACCTGCGGACGTTCGTCTGAAGGGCTATTCAGCAGACCAAGGCGTTTCTTCTCTGCCTTGGCGTAATTTTCCATAGCTTCAAAATCGAACGTCTGCCGGCCGTGAATAGCGGACGGTTGGTAGAGCGGCAACCCGCCGTCGAAATGGTTTTCGGTGCTCCCGAGAGAGCCGAGGTGGTGGGGTTCGTGGTGCTGGGACAGGCGGTGTGCCATGTCTAAGCTCAATCGCAGGTCGTCGGGTGTAAGCGCCCGCCGGTAGGGCCCGTCACTGCGCGTGTGTCGAGGAGTTCCCCCACGTGCGATCTCTAGTTCCCGTTCCTCGTGTGGAAATAGGGTCGGGAAGGTGCTTTCCTCATGATGTCGATGTGTGTCGGGCTCGGGCTCATCGACCTCTCGGATCGCGAGTGGGGAAGTGACGGGTGAAACAGAGACGGAACCTTGGCGGGCACGCGATAGATGTAAGGCCATGTCCACGTCGAGGGTACGCTGGCGTTCACGGGCGTCGGGGTCCATGGGGTTGAAAGAGCGGGAAAGAGTGGGGGACCTTCGAGCAGTGACCTCGGAGTCACTGTCCAGGGATGAGCTACGATATCTTGTTGGAGAGCCATCGCAGTCGCCATGGATGGACCTTGGGGAGGAGGAAATGGGGTCGTTGCTTGAAGCCATCGAAAAAGCGGAATCGGAGACTATTTCTACATGAGGCGAGTAGTCGGAAGAGAAAACGCTACGCACGAAAGGATACAGATAAAACTCAAACGTTCGATAACCGATGATAAGAGAAGGAGAAGGTTGCGACTCGAAAGGTAAACGCGGGTACCAAATTGATGAGAAAAAGCGGTGGGTTCTTATGGTACCAATAGGAAGTCTTGAAGATTAGTTGGCTTCTGCGACAGTTATAGACTAAGTGTCAAAGAAGATGAGCGACGATGAACTACATACGCTGTTCCAGCTTTAAGCTGATCACGCCACGGGGAAACAGACTGGTAGCTGCAATGACGATTCTGTGTGATGCGGCTCCAGCTCGATACCCTGGGGACTGACGTTGACCGGCGCACGAACAAGCTTCCTCGGAGTCGGTGAACGCTGGGAACAAGACTGGCTTAATGGATGACTAATGCCGGATCTGATTGGTGGATCGCGGGAAATCTGAAAGAAGTTTTCCTCCGCACGTGATCGCCAAGCGTCCCATGTTACGCTTGCTTTCCTCCCTGCTGACCCTCTCCGACTTTCTGATTCCACGCAGAACCCCACGCGCAAGTAGCGGCTGCGCTGCGGGTGCCTGAAACCTTAGTCGAGTGCTGAGCGTCAATGAGAACTGAGTCATGACGCGATAACCTTCTCCCCAAATCCTTTTCTCCAACCTCTTACTCCCCTATGCTTTAGGGTTGTCGGAAATAAAGCGGTCCCTGCCAGCTGCCTCGTCACAACATTCGTATTTCATGCGCGTGACAAGACGGCTTATATATCAGAAAATGAGACATGCATTGAATTGTACTAGAACGGTGATATCGACTCGGAGAGAACATGCATATGGTCGATCGCAGATCTACAAACAGCTACACGATGCTATGCTGGCTATACGAAGCGTGAGGAGGATGATCTGCTCTATGTTCTGCGTCTAATTCTTGCAATGAGGGACCAAAGATGGCTATGCCAGCAGCTAATGGCAGTGGCGACGGCCGTGGGGGCGATCCAGGGTGGCCGTGATGTTTTCTTAGATTGCGCGATTCGCTGAAGGAAGATCAAAAGTGTCCTCATCCTTGCGCGAAGCAGCCTTCGGGCCACGTTCAGTAGTACCGTGACCAATGGAGAGGTGGTAGCTAGTATCGAGTAATGAGACTCTAGGAAAGAGGGTGAGTGGTGAGATCTGTGAAATTTGATCACTAGAGAGACAGAGAGGGACGTACTCGTGGTATCATCAAGCACCGGTTCAGGAGAAGCTGAGGACGGGATCTCTGGTGGGTCGGAAAGTACCGGGTCTGCGTTATTCAGAAGGGAAACTGCCCCGAGCGGGGGAACAGCAAGGGTAGCAGTCAAAGCTTCAAGCTTCACGGGTGGTGGGGGGTATTGTAGGAGCAGAGGGCTGTCTCGTGCTGCACTTGCGCCAGCTGGTTTCGGTGAGGTGGTAGAATCGTGGAGGTTTTCCGTAGCTGTCTAATGAGCACGGAAAGAGGACGCAGAAACCAACATATTGTCGAGCAGCGGTACATCCATGGGGTTTTCGTCAACGTGAACGGGAGCTAATACGTATGGGGAAGGCGCATCAGGAGGAAAAGCAAGGACCAGCGCGGCGTTATCATCTAGAACAGAACGATTCGGAGGAAAGGCTGGGGGAACATATCAGCATGGAGTATAAATTGACGCAGAGCACTGAGTGTCGTGTCATGTGAAGAGGCTTGAGATGGATGCAACCTGCCATGCTACGAGGATAAGAGACGAGTTGGAAACCAAAGAAGCGACGCGTACCCTTTTAGCAACCTGAAGTTGTGGGCAGTATCTGAATGGTCCCGTCGATGCGCTCTTCCCATTCACCTCAATTACCACCATGATAAAACCAGTTCCAGACACATGCACTAGAAAAGGTCGTTATTAGTATCGTCGATTTCATCCGCTCCGCATTGGTGCATGCGGCGATGGAGGGTATGCCAGTGGTGTTGTGTATGAAAGTTCCTGGCACTACTGTAATGGGAGGATCGTGCCTTTGAGGGTGATGGAAATCGCAAAGAAAGAGGACGGTTCAAAACGAGCGTACGGCGCCCGGCTCGAGCGCCCATCGTCTCAACGAGGCGGAACGCCCGGAAAGCGCACTGCGCCCTTCTTCACTTCATGTTTTTCGCTACTCTAACTCACAGTCATTCGTTTTTTGCCACACTATTTGGATCTCGTATATACGACAGTAGATACATCTTGCCCGTACCTGCCCCACTGGTTTCCGTGACTCTGCGTGGACCCCTCTCAGAGTTACCACTTCCTGATGCACCGGTGCCACCCGGCACCGGCGAAGCTCCCACTGACACCGAAGCTAGTATTATCATACATGCGCACGCATGTAAGCTACTAGGCGTCGACGCGGTCGACTGAAACCTTGCTTGTGTGGTGCTTAGGCTCGTTCAAGTTTGTAAGTGTTTTTCTTACACAGTTCGCGAATTGAGGGTCATCGGTCACTCTAGTTACAGTAATCACTGGAAGTCAACCTCTTCATTGCAATCATGAGTCTGATTCATGACTTTCAAATGGGGAAAATCGAGAGAACAGAGTTTTACAATGCGTGAGTACAGGGATACAAAGGTTTGCGCTCGTCCACGTCTACGTCACCCCATATACAACGTCTTGCGCAACATTCATGCCGGCTTGCACTTACAAAATCTACAGAACCCAACTGTGACGTGGTGGCGGCATCCAAACATGAAGCAGTGGAGGCTGACGACGAGGTCAGGGAGGACTGACACAAAGAGCACCACACCAGCCTGATGACGAATATACATCGCTCGCCTTGGCAGCATCCATGTCAGCTAATGTACTGTACTGAGAACGCGGCAGAAACGCATGCAAATGCGTGCAAAGAAAAACAAAGTGATCGAAATTCAGATCCGACACCACTAACACGATGATTATATATTTCAGACCTGGGATGTGACCTTGGCAAGCAAGGTAATCCAAATCGGACCCTATTTTCTATACCGCATGCATTGAGCTCACCGACATCCTAGGCCCTACCTACCTTATGTTACTGGAGGCCGCCTACGCGGATAGTGGACAAGGACGTTAATTACGATCAGGGTTAGCCCCTGTATGCACTCTTGGTATGGACCTTCCCTCTGCTACAGCCAATACAACGATTAACAGATCTAACCGACTGCGCCTTGTTGACATTCTTTCCACGCAGGGTAGCCATACTTTTTATACCTCTCTTTCTGCCTTACCTGCTGACCCGTTTTACTCTCCCCGCGAAGGATGATCGTCCGTCACGAACTCCGGGCCCGTGCTCCCATACCCTATACTCCCAGCGCCATGCGAATGCCGCAACCTTGCACGCAACCATGTTCGGCTTTCACCCTCTTTAAGCTCTGACCTGGTTCCTGCTGCGCGAGCTAGACCGTTTTTCCTGTTTCTTCGAGTACTTCTAAATGGCAAGCTGGACAGCCTGCAGGCCTCCCTGTATGCGCACGCAGGCACCACCGGTACCTGCTCATCTTTCTTCACCGCTTGGCTTTGCAAATAAATAACGAATTAAAGTGTCTGGACGGCGCCTAGTTCTCTCACGCACAAAATTCACCTGGTTACCCCAACCGACTTCGGATTCCGGAACATCGGGGACCGTACGCGCAAGTGGTCGCTAGGCTGCTGGGGACCGCCGCTCAAGTCGAGCACTGGGTCATAGCTGTAAGCGTCCCCTCTGCCCCATCCTTTCCATACCTTTACTTCGAAGGATTGTATGCTTTGAAGTTGTCGGAATAAGCGATCTCCGCCAGCTACTTCATAATGTACTCGTATTGCTTCATCAGATAACATGCATATCAGAAGATGAGAAACAAATTAAGCAGTACCAGAATGGTGATATCGAGAGCTTAAGTGAGGCGATACATACACTCATTCGCCACAGCTAAAGACCGATGGGTGTGTTGTCCAATTCCGTACTGGCTGTGCGAAGGGTGAGGAGGATTTCATTCCGGCTGTGAAGGACCAACGGCGGCTATATCAGGAGCTGATGGCCGTGGAGAGTGTGACGGAGAATCGAGGATGACCGTAGGGTTTGCCTGGACAAGGCGATTCCCAGACGAGGGGTCAATTATGTCCTTGCCCTCAGGCGAACCGGCCCTCGTGTCAACTTCGGCCATATCCAGCCCAGGCGCAGAGGCCGGCCAGGGTGGAGTACCTAGAGAGGTTGTAGCTAGTGTCGTGCAATGAGACTCTGAGAAAGAGGATGAGAGGTTAACAGGGACGGACCTGTGATGTCATCGAGTTCCGGTTCAGGAGAAGCTAAGGACGGAATCTGTAGACCGGAATGCACCAGGTGGTCAGTGTTATTCTGGAGGGAAACCGCAGCGGGTGGGGGAATAGACGTCGAAGCTTCATGGGTAGGGGAGGGAATTGTTCGAGCAGACGGGCTGTTTTTTTTTTTTTTTTTTTTTTTTTAAATCAGATTTATACCGCGTGACAAGCCCTAGGCTAAGTACGGTCTCGACATGCTTACTAACTATCTATATACGTGCTGGACGACACGCCGTACCCTGCTGGGCCCCGAAGGGTACCCTCAGGCCTAAGCGCCGTTTTCCCGGTCTACTCGCGTCCCTGTTGGCCCCAGACCACTTCCCCTCTCAATCACCCGCTTACGCGGCCTCCACCAAGTACTAACTACTACGCTTCTACTTACGCCCCGCCGGGATCCTTGTTGCGCCACTCAGAGGCCAAGTCTAGCACCCACCCCTCTGGTATTCGAGGAGTTTCGGGACAGAGCTTGTTGTCGTCCGGATGTGTTCCCGTAACGTTGCGGTTCGAGCACGGCGGTGTTCCCATTATGTGGGGGAGAGGGATGAGAATAAGATTAATGAGGGGGGGAGATAAAGAAAGTGTTGGCAAGCGAAAATGAACGGGGTGGTAAACAACATGTGTGATGGAAGGACAGTGGGGGTAAGAAGTGTGGGCATCCGTTTCGGTTGTGCCCTGATTGTAAATGATTGGTGTTAGAACGGCTAGGCCGCTGGGGGGGGGTGGTGATGGGCAAGGCCCAGAATGCACACGAGGTGCAGAGATTAACTGCAGGCTGACTGCGGCCCCCCTTCCTGGGGCCTCGTGCATGCTGCAAGGTGGTGATAAGGGCTGCGTAGCCCCAAAAAGAGTGGATGATCGGCCCGGCTGTGGAGCCAGGCCGGGAAAACAGGGTAGAGGGGAGGATGAGTCCCCTGGAGAGAGAGTAATGCCGCTGTGAAGCGACAGAGAGAGAGGGTGGTGGCCACCAGTGACAGCGACCAGAGTGAGCCCTAGAGACACCCTTCAGGGCCCACAGAAATTGACTGAACCTCGAGCACCCGCCGGACGACATGCCGTACCCTGCTGGACCCCGGGGGGGTATCCTCAGGCCTAAGCACCGTTTTCCCGACGTTTTACCAACCCAGACGCCACTCCGTACCATGCTGGCCCCAACTAACTCAGAGCTCCTGTAAGTCCCATTGAAGGGAAAGCTTAGAGGAGATGGGAGGGTAACCTCAGGCCTAAGAGTCGTTTTCCACAAGGGGAAGGTGGTGGTAAGAGGAAGAGAAGGGATGAAGAGGAAGAGAAGGGATGGCAGACGGGCTGTTTCCAGCTGCAATAGCGGCAACAATATCTGGTGAAGTGGCAGAATCGCGGACGCTTTCAGCAAACGTCTGGTGGGCGCGGTATATGGATGCAGGGACCGAAATATTGTCGAGCAGCAGTACATTCATGGGGTTGTTGTCAACATTGACGGTGGTGGGTACAGGCGGGGAGGGCGAATCGGGAGTGCTGACAAGAGAAGAAGGGACCAGTGCAATGTCGCCAGGTAGGACAGCATGAGAAATGGCTGTGGGGATAGCGACATCAAGGGTGTAAGGTGTCGAGTGTGAATGATGACCGGGGACGTTGCACAGGGGATAATATGAGGATGGATAGTAGAGAATGCCATTCCCGCCACTAGTGGAAGCGTCGAATTCTGTTAGTGCGGAATCGGTGTGTAGATGGAGCGTGCGATAAATATTGCAAATCGGTATGAGAATAAACCTTAAGGCCAAATGATCAGCTCCGCGAGTGACTCGATTCCAGAGTGCACAGAACTCGTGCTGTAACTCCGGTGACGTATCCAGCACATCGAATTTGGAGGCTGCTTTTAGAACTTTAGAGAACCCCATATATGGCCAGTGGTCCTCCCGTAAAAGGAAAAATTGTCGGCGGACAACGTGAATAAAGATGGCAAGTGACAAGTCGTTCCCGCGTGTGTCGTGATTTCGGAGGACAGATTCTGATACACCCATTTCACTGGCAGCCAAAGCAAACCAAAGGTCATCGCGCCGTTGTGCCCTTGTGACAACACTCAAAACTATGGCTTGGATAGTCATAGTAGTTTCTCCACCGCGGCCATTGTCCCAGCCTCTCACCAAACGTGCAGTTTCAGCAGATTGCACCTGCCCATACTGTTCTTCATATACGATTCTTCTAAAAACCTGCAGGATTGCTTGAGAAATGTCCGCTGAGCCGATTGCTTTCCCACAGATGACAGTTCTCCGGATTTTGACTGGTTCTGGCAACAAATTGGAGGAGGACGTGCGGTCCGACAATCCGACCAATGCGTTCAAAAGTTTCCCCTGTTGGTCCGGTGCGAGATCGGGCAGAGGATCCTTGACCATTTTCGAGCTGCGGAAGCCGGGCAAACCGGCAAAGAAGCGCTCGAGCTCGTGATCTTCATCCAAACTGTCGAACGTCCACAGAAACGCGCGTGTATCAATCTCCGATGGTGAACCGAAAGCAGTTTCCTCGGCTGTCTTCTGCATGCCCTGCACAAGTAATTCACCATAACGTTCAGCCAAACGTCGAAAGCGATCCCAGGTTTCACCACTGAAGAAATCAAAGTAGCGTGTGATCTTCTCAAGAGCTCTAAATGTGAGAAATGGTATTCCCGTAACGAATTGCCACACCGGCAACGAGAGTGGCGTGAGGTATGGGCTGTCGTGGCGAAAAATTGGGATGAACGTGATGCAGCCGTAGAGCGCTGTGCAAAGGCCGACCCATGACAACACCAACTTGAATATAGTGAGATTAACATTCCATATGAATACAGACAGGCCGGCGAAGAACAGGAATAGGGAAAGATGTAGCATCGTAGGCAATGCCTCGACAGCCCACGGAAGGAGAAGCTTGTCGACGCCTTCGGCAAAGAACGCACGGATGCGAGCTCGCCTATGTGGGTTGTAACGCGGTTGGGTGACCTTGAGGTATCGTCGCGCCCACTGCTGTAGCAACGTCGCAAGTAGAGCGCAGGTGATACTGATCACCAAGCTTAGGAACCAAAGCGCATTAACCCAAACTGCATGGTTTGGTGGAGAGAACGGGGGAGGGGAAGCGGGGAGGGAACTCGATGCATTTGGGTTGATTGTGGCTTGATACATATTGGCGAGGTAGAAGTTGGAGGTGTCCTGTGGATTCTGCTGGAGGTCCTGAATGGACACTGAGATCAACGACGCGACAGCAGCAGAGAATAGACCGGTCTGTTGTCGGCGAGTTAGTGTAAATGACGCTATAGGAACAGTCAACGACGACGCACAAAGATGAGGATCCCATCAGCATCGTCTTTCCAGTTTTCAGCCATCTTCTTGTCCTCTTCCGTCGCCATTTCCAAATACATCGAGAATATATGCCCGGATCCATCGACGAAATCGGATGTTCCCCGCGATTCCTGATTCCGCGCCAATTGAGGTGGGTGCTGAGGGTCGCCTATTTCGAAACAGGGTAGGTTAGAATGGTAAAGAAAATGTCAGGGAGAGAAAGATACCTGGAATTGTTTCTGGGTTGGCCATTTCGATATGCTCATGAAGAGGTTGGGACATTGTAGCTGAGTACAACGAGGTACACTCAGGCGCGGTAAATGAACGCAACTGCTTACATCATCGACCTCCTTATTCTTTTGAGGCGTGGCAGCCATCATGGCGTGTGCATACCTGAGCCATATGACAGAATGACTTCGAGTATATCACGGTTCTACTGTAACAGACACCAATATGAATAGGGGACCGTCTAGTAACCCATCTTCCGTCCCACGGCTCACATCAGGAACCGTCTGCGAACCCCAACTCCCACTCCCACTGCCCCCAGCCCTCCCACTCGACGTCCTTGGCCCCGTCGCTGGCAGCTCCCCACTTGCACTCGCAGCGGTCGCAGTACCAGCACCAGGGCTCACCGCCGAAGGTAAGGGCTCGCCGCGCAATCTTTAAGATTCAGCCTCTTAAAGAAGTTCTCTAAAACTTCACGCGTCGTCGGATTCGGCGTGCTCCCGAATATAGGCGATGTCGGTTCGCCTGCGCCTCTCCCGAGACCCCCAAGCGGCGCCACTGCTGCCTCTGCCTCCGCCAGCGCAGGCTCGATTGTCGGGAGCGAGAAGGACGACGAATACAAGGGCCTGACGAGGCCTGCGGCGGATGCGTCGGTGGGAGTGCGGAAGATACCGCGCGGATCGCGATCGGCGCAGCGCGGGTTCTCGTCGTAGTTCCTTGCGAGGAAGGTTTGCTCGGGCGTCGGGTTGTTAAGAGGTGGGGGCGGGGCCAGCTGCGGGTTATTAGAGGTTAAGTGTTCTCGAACAAGGAGCCAGGGAGAACCGCGTACTTTGGTGCCTTCGTCCTGCACAAGGGACGTGTACGTTTTCACGCGCTGTCATTGTCGTCCGACTCGACCCCAGCATCAGACGAAAGATCGTACTCCCATCCCTCGCCCCATGCTTTCGTGTAGAACGACGACATTTTTTCCCCAACTGTCCCAACCTGCCAACACAACGATGTGGTCGTGTACTCGGCTTGTGGAGGAATAGGAATGTGTTACATGCGGGGCCTGCAGTGCTGTCGAGCGCGTTGTCGTGGGAAGAGGCTGGGGGTATATATAAGACATGGAGCGCGTATTGCGTAAGACATTGAGGGTCGTCGGTTGTAAAGTCGTGTAAAAGAGGCAGGCGCCGTCTGTCATGTCATGAGAACGAGAAGAGAATGAAGCAGTGACACGCACATTTTAAGCAAATTGTGCGCAGTATCTGCATGATCCCGTCTGCGTCTGCGTTCTTCCCACTTGCCTCCCTTCCCATTCACCATACCACCCATCACAGGCACGCCGGCACCGATGAGGTCAGTATTATCGTCGATTAGGTCCGCTTTTGTGCGTGCGATGATGGTGGGTACGCCGGTGATGTTGCCTGTAAACGTTCCTGGGCCTAACAGAAGCACCATGGTTTGGAGAGTGCTGGATGTCGCAAGGAACGGCTTGGCGGATGGTTCGGTGTAACGTCGAATGTGCATCTGCCAGGAGGAGAAATAATCGGACTGAGGTAAATGAGAATGAGGATACTATCGGCATACAGCACCCGTGATGCTCTTCGCAAATGACCTCGAGCTCTTGCCTGTGATCGCCTTGGACCCAACGCTCGATCCACCCAGGTGTGTAACTCCTCAAGGAAGGTACATGGACATGTCCAGTCCAGCACGACCACGACGGCGGTATGTGGAAGAGCAGTTGCGGCTGCAGGAAATGCGGCATGAGAGCGGTGTATGAAGGAGCCGACATAGGAAGGTGTACACAGATAACCGGGCAAGTATGTCTATATGCGCAGGTTCATCAGGTCAGTGACGCATTCATAAGGGTCAAACGGATGACAGACTTTTTTCTCCCTCATCGCGTCCGTCGGCCCAGTCTCATCCTACCACAAAGTCTGTGCGTGGCAGTGTGGCACATCTTTTTCAGCATCCGGGAGTGGTTTTTGGAGAGGGGCAGATACGAGGGTGTTCTTTCCAGTTGAAGACTAGCTGGTACGAGGCCATGCTTTGCTGGTGTAGAGCGCAGAAAAGAAAAGAAGTTAAGAGGCGCGTCAGGCGAACGTGAACTGACGCGAGTCGGTCGAAAACATGTACGGCACGTAAGGCACAAACTTGAAGGCGCCACTGGCATGTGCGCTCGTCTCTCTCAGGTCCTCCGGGCCTGGGTCACTTGTCCATTAGACGCCTATTCTTCGGACTGTTTCACACCCATTCTATTTAGAATTTCCAACCTCGCTCTCTGCCAGAAACGAACAATCTCTTTATATGCAGATACAGCAGCTTCCAAATTAGGGGGCACCCCTGAAATTGGCAGACACAGACTGACGTTCGAAATTGACAGCTGGGTTCGTAGTTAAGTCCAAAAAAGGTTATTCAAAGATTACTTATCTAGTAAAAATAGACTTACAAAATAGAAACGCAGCCAAAGTTTAGGTTATCACAATTTGCGGAGTCTTTGGCATTTTCCTCAACAAAGAAAGCCGCGTCCATCGTCCTTCCCAACCACGGTTGGTCGACACATCTCTGACGACCTCAAGGAAATGGCTCTCTCGATGTCCCTCCAGGGCCTCTGTAACTTCAAGGTTCGCAAATTCACAGGAATCAGCGTGCGCTGTGCAATCCATCAGGCCATCAGGCCTCAGAGGGTCTTTGAGTGAACGGGATAAACGGCACGTGCTCATCTTTTTCTTCTGTGCCGCCACCTGTCTAGTGGTTTCCCAGCCCGGCTCATGGGCCGGAAGCCAGCCTAGGCGAGCTGTGAGAAGTCGGGCTGAGCCTGAGCCTATCAGTGGCCCAGAACAGCCCATGGCTCAGGCTTCAATTTTGGCAAGCCACTCCCACAGCTCTAGGCTCAGGTGTGAGTTTTTCAGGGCCGTCAGCCGAATATTAGGGCTTTTGCTGCAAGCCACAAGCCGTCGACGAAATGACAGCGAACGAACTTGCGATGCCTTCTGTCTTGTTTTTCGTCTTCACGGATTCACCCATGCACGGTATAAAAAACCCTCCCTTTTCTTTCCCCCCTGTTCGACACCATCTCTCCTTTGATCATGTCTACCCGACCCGCCCGCCAAACACGGTTGCCAGCGAAGTACAAAGAAAATGCGGATGAGACTGTTCTAACCTCGCATCGCAGCACCGTAACTTCAGGCCTTGTTCAAGTGCCTTCTCCCTCTCCTGTCTCTGATCCATCGGGGCCGTCAGTGCCGATGGACTTCAGTGCCTCGTCTCCTGTTCCGCCTTCTAGCACTCAGCCCTCAGCCAAGAGACCCCGTGCCCTGCCACTCCCTAGTGATGACACCGACACTGCCGCCAATGTCCCAGAGGAAACCCCCCAAGCTAAGAAGTCGAAGAAAAATCCCGTTCCACTGCAAAACGATGCCTCGATCATTGAGATCGATGATGTCGATGATCTGAAATCCGAACGGCTGAACAAGAGTGATCCAACAGCCGATATAAAGGAGTTCTTTATTGCACTTCCTCCACCACCCGGTCAAGAGAAGGGGCGCATGCAATGTAAACTATGCCAGTACGCAGTTATTTTTTGACTTGATTTTTTTTTTTACTTCTCTTGCTCCATAGGCACGGTATAGGTTGCGTCAAGCAGGAGAAGACCCTGATCAGCGAACATACCACTCTTCGCCGCCACGCTGCGGCTATACATTCGGTGCGCTTCTTCTTTCTTCTTAACTAGTTTGAACCTCTCACATTTTTGTCTTAGCGTCGCTACAGACAGTGGTGCAACTCAAACAACTTTGACTCCATGCTTCCAGAGGACACCAAGAAGCGCAAAAGTGTTGAAAAGCAGCCATCGGTGACCGAGCACTTTGGCCCTGAAGACCCAGGCGCGAAACCGATCCCATATAGCGACAAAGCCCTCGAGACTGCATCCCTTGAGTGGCTGATTCAGACTAATCAGGTATTTCATTTATCAGTTTCTTCTCTCCTAAGTTAATACTCATAAACATTAAAGCCGATTATCGCGTTCAAGCATCCCGCGTTTAAGAATATGCTCGACATCGCATCTCGAGCCAACCCCAACCGCGGTATTCGGCTTCCTTCGCCCAAGCAGTCAAGGGCTCAAATCATCACGATGTTCAAGCAACAATTATGCTTGTTGCGAGACCGCCTCAATGTTTTGTCTCGTTTCCTTTGTTGGGGTTTTTGCTGACTGATAACTGTTAGGGTCCCACGGTGATCGGTGAAGTTAGCTTGACGTGCGATGCATGGCAAGCTAGCAATACCGATGCATATTTCGCTGTTACGGGCCACTGGATCGAAGAACGTGCACCCGCGGTGTGGACTATGGAACAAGCGATACTCGGATTCGTTCAAATGAATACAGCTCACAATGGGGCACGTCTTGGCCAAGCACTTTACAAGGTGTGCAACCGCCTCGAGATCGTGTCGAAGGTAAGTACAAATAGCTTGTTAGTTATGCAGCTAAGACTTGATTCTCTAGGTCGGGCATATTACCTGCGACAACGCCTCAAACAATGAAACCATGCTTCAAGAATTCGCCCGTTGTTACCTCCTCAAGACTGGCTCTCCATTCGATGTGAAACGCCGACACATCAGGTAAGTCCACGTAATCAAACTTCGTTGGCGCTTCATTACTTTTACTCTCACAGATGTCTCGCGCACATTATCAACTTGGCCACGCAAGCCGTGATAGCAAGGCGCAGCAAGGCCAAGTACTACGACGGAAACCTGGACAATGTTGAGCTTCCAGAGGACCTTGGAGCATCTGACCGAGACGAAATTGGCATCATCCGTGCCATCTGTGTGAAGGTGTGTCGCCCTCACCTTAGTATTTAATTCTCGCTGCTAACATTAGGATGTATAGGCACGTTCCTCAGCTCAACGTAAAGAAGCTTTCAAAGCTATTCAATACCGTCGCAATATACCACCCGTTCAGCTGCTCCTTGACATGAAAGTGCGATGGAGCTCCACTTTCATCATGCTCACTCGTGCTGAGTCGCGACGCGAGGTAATGTATACTCGCACGTCCTTTCCATTTTAGTACTAATAAGACTTCATAGGCGATCGACGAATTCGTTTTGGAACTCGGACTCAAAGAAAGTAGCTCGGAAAAGCGGCGCAAGATCACCTCACTCTCTTTGAGTGATGACGAATGGGCACGCGTTTGTCTATTTTGCAATCTTCTACAGGTAAGTGCGTGACTACAAGCTTGAAATGCTGCTGATATCTGGCTTCATGCAGTATGCGAACGATGCTCAGCAAGCGTTTTCATCGGTGTCAGCTCCGAGCCTCCAAAATGCCCTCCCGGCATTGGAGAGGTTACACGCAGCTTGGGAGAAGGCTTCAAACAAATCACGTTACACACCGTTCATTCCAGCCCTCGAGGCAGGAATGCAGAAACTCAACCAATATTACCAACGCTCCGCTCAATCCGATGCCCATATTATGGCTATGGGTAAGATTTCCATTCTTACTTGTGTAGCGTACTGACCAGTGTCGTGGCACAGTCCTCAACCCAAAGAAGAAGATGGGACATTTCACCAAACACTGGCCGGCGGACCTCGCTGGAGAAGTCGAAGATGTTGTCCGGAACCGCGTAAGTTGATTGTGATGCTACTCGTCTCTACATCGCTGACTGTACTGCATTTCTCTCACAAGTTCGTCGAGCGCTACAATGAGAGGAATAAGGCTCAGGCTCCAGCTGCCCGTGTCCGCAAGATAGCTGCTTCTCCTCCACCCAAGCTCGGGCGCCGCCAGTGGAATGTCGACGATACCGACTCTTCATCAGATGACGAGGACCGCCCTCAGGTCACCAATGCCGTTGACCCTTACTTAGAGGAGTGGAGCCTCTACCTCAATACGAATGAGGCTGTGCCGGACGACATGGGGATAGTCCAATGGTGGGGTGTGCGTACATTGTCATTATTCCCTGTGTCTGTCTCACATCGGGGTTCTGTAGTTGTATGGCGGCCGCTATCCGACATGGCGCTCACTTGCGCGCGATTATCTTTCCATCATGGCCTCATCAGTATCCAGTGAGAGGGCGTTCTCCTCGGCCGGCATCACGATCTGCAAGCGGCGCAACCGCCTCGATGCCGATATCGTCGAGGCGTTACAGTGCCTCAAGTGCCTCATCCAACAAGACCTCATGGTGAAGGTGGTTGCCAGTCTCACTGAAGAAGAGCAAGAACTCGACGACGCTGACGATCAGCTTGTGAACCAAGATCAAACGACGACTGAAGCTGTAGATGCCCCCAATGACTTGTCTTGGGGGGCACCTATTTCTGATGATGGCGATGGCATTCCCGAGGCTAGTGGCCATGACACAGATATAGATTAGAGTAGATATACGTCATCTAATGTAGTAGGGCCAATGTCCGTATCTTCAATGCACCATCGAACGCGTCTATTACCTGCCCCGACATATGGGCCGTGGCTTCTAAGCCTCCCAAGCCTAAAACATACCAAGCCTTCGTTTGCAGGCCACAAGAGGCCTAAGCCCTAGGGAGCCTTTGTAAACAGCCCAGGCTCTAAATATGTCAAGCCTAAGCCTCCCAAAGCTGGGCTGATGAACCGGCTTTCAGGCCAAGCCGGGCCGGGAAAACACTACGTGACCTGTCCTCCTGGTTTCTTCAACTGGTTCAGGTTTTTCGTCGCTCTTTTCTTTAACCCACCCACCACTCCCAGAAAATTCACCAAAAAGGTATTGAGGATGAGGCTCCGTGTCCCAACACCCATCAGCTTGCTCCGGGCAGGTTCACCCACCTGTCGTGACCTTGCCTGGGACACGATAGCTCCCATTTTCGATTGAGCAGCACTTCGTGCTGCAGCCCATTCTCTGTGCCATTCCATTCGGCAGTACGACCTTTTAGTACCACTTCACCATTTGTTACCCATAGTACACTCAGCCTGAGTAATTCATTCCCCTGCCAATGTCTATCTCCTGTGCCACACGCTGGACCTCTCCCTCACAGGCGCTGCACAGAATCGCTCATAGTACAGCCAAAGAGTGATACTCAAAGAGGGGAGGTGTCACGCAAACCAATTGCCCCCGGTCGGCCACGCAACCTCACCCCTATGCGTAGACAGGTATGTTCTTTCATATACTCGCTCAATTAATTATTCTCACCCTTACAATAGTTCCTGTGCGATTACATTGAACACCAGCTGGGCTCTGCTCTTGCAGAGCTGCAAATAAAACCGTGGTGTGGGTGTGTCGAAACAAACAGTTGTGTGTTCCCTCCAGAGGGAGGTATCAATTGGTGAAATCAGCACTGGGCAGCATAGTGACCTGCATGAGCACAAGAACAATCATCGATATTGCAAGTACTGTAGTATGCGTGCGTTTGCAGAGGGTTGAAAGTGTCACACACTGCAAACTCGACTTAGCATTGAAAAGTCGACTTTGACTTCAAAAAACCGTCAAAATTTCATCTTTTTAATTACTTTGATTAATTTTTTGCGGGAAAAAATCTCGGCATTGCTGCCGAAATACCCCTGGGAACTGAGTTTGAACCGACTTGTAAGATCCAGCTAGTGGAGAATGCCCCCTAATTTGGAAGCTGCTGTAAGATCGACATTGTAGCTTACAATGGTGTTGCCGAGGTACGTGTGCCAGCTTTCTCGTTACTGCCAAGCGTGATCATTGCCCGAAGCAGCCTGGGGTGAATTGCATGAGCGAGTCCAGGTCCAGGGCGAAATGGCGCCATCCCAGGTCTCTTCCCTGCAATTTCCCATATCCAACATCCCTCTTTGCCAACGCTGCGATCAAATATTGAACATCGAAACAGTTGGCCCGCGTGCACCTACCCACCACCTTCTCCCCATCCACATTATTTACGTGCGTGCACAGCTTACGCGCGTACTCGTGCCATAATTCAAGCAAGACACTGACCTCACCACTATGCCCACTCCCCACCCCGTGTTACCTCTTGGTGCCGTAAACCAATGTGCTGAGCTTGCTGACATCCTAGGCCCTACCTGGCTTATGTTACATGTTACTGGAGGCCGCCTACCCGGATAGTGGTCAAAGACGTTGACTATGATCGGGGTTAGACGTTAGCCCCTTGTATGCACTCTTGGTATGGATCTTCCCTCTGCTACATGCCGATAAAGCATTTAACATATCTAACTGGCTGTGTCTTGTTGACATCCTTTCCGCACAGGGCAGCCATACTTCCTCTACCTCTATTTTTGCCTTACCTACTGAATCGTTTTGCTCTCCCCACGAAGAATGATCCTTCATCACAAACTCCGGGCCCGCGCTCACTTACCCTATGCTCCCAGCGCCATGCAATTGCCACAGCCTTGCCCGGCAACTATGTTTGACTTTAACCCTCTCTAAGATCTGGCCAGGTTCCTGCTGCCCGAGAACAAGCATTTTTCCTGCTTCTCCCGAGTACTTCTAAATGGCAAGCTGGATAGCCTGCAGGTCTCCCTGTATGCGCGCACAGACGTCTCCGGTACGTGACTAACTTTCTTTGGCTCACAAATAAATAACGAAATAAAGTACCTGAGCGCTACCTAGTTCTCTCACACGCAACTTACCCTAGCCGACTTCAGATTCCGGAACATCAGGCAAGCCGCACATGGAAGTGGTCGCTGGGCTGCAGGCGACTGCCGCTCAAGTCGAGCGCTGGCTCATAGGGTTAAGCGTTCCACCCACCCAATTCTTTCCATACCATTTACATTGCGGGATTATATGCTTTGAAGTCCTCGGAATAAGGGATCTCCGCCAGCGACTTCATCGTGTACTCGTAAGATAACAAGTATATTAGAAGATGAGAAACAAATTGAGCAGAGTGGCGATATCGAGAGCTTAAGTAAGAACATATATATACTCATTCCCCACAGATATAGACCGATGGGTGGGTTGTACGATGTTGTACTGGTAGTGCAAAGCGTGCAGAGGATGTTCATTCTGGGTGTGAAGGACCAATGGCGGCTATATCATGACCTGATGGCAGTGGCGGTGGCTGTGATGTATGCGACGACGGCTTTTTCCTGGATATTTTCCTGGATAACCTTGTTCTCCGAATCGGGGTCAATTGCGTCCTTGTCCTCATGCGAGACGGCTTTCAGGCCGCCTTCAGCAGCATCTGCCCCAAGTGCAGAAGACGGCTTTGGTGAAGTTCCTGGAGAGATTGTAGTGAATATCGTGCAATGAGACTTTGGGAAAGAATACGAGGGGTTAACAGGCACAGACCTATAATATCACCGAGCACCGGTTCAGGAGAAGCTAAGGACGAAATCTCTGGCGTACTGGAATGCACTGGGAGCTCTGCGTTGTCCTGGAGGGAAACTGCAGCGTGTAGGGGAACAGAAGAGGTAGATGTCAAAGTTTTGCAGGCGGTGGGGGCCATTGTTTGGGCAGAGGCGTCTCGTGTAGCAGCAGCGGCAGCTGGATCCGGTGAAGTAGAACTGTGGACGCTTTCCGTAGCCGTCTGACAAGGGGGGTGCAATGAGCCTGGAACAGACATATTATCGTCGATCAGTGACGCATCCATGGGGTTTCCGTCAACACGAATCGGGGAGGTGGGTACTGATGGCAATGACAAATCGGGAGGGGAAGGAGGGCCAAGTGAATCACTATCGTGTAGAGTGGCACAAGAACTGGCTGTGGAGGCAGAGGCATCGTGAATGTGAGTAGTCGAGTCTGGATGATGGTTGGTGATGTTGCACAGTGTAGCGGATGACTATCGGCTACGTCAAGCAAGCTAAAAACGAAATGGGCTCGTCAAGGACAACTCAAGCTTGACGCGGAGATAAATCACGCGCCGAACTACTCACTGTGGAGCGTGCTGAACCTGATACCTTTATACAAGGTAATAACAGCGATGTCACACAAGCGAATAGTCTGAGTAAAGAACCAAGAGGACAAGTTAGATTGGTACTATAGAAAACAAGAAAGGAATGCAAACCTGAGTAAAGAACCAAGAGGACAAGTTGGTTCTACTCAGGTCGCTACAGGGTGTCTTATATACTACTAGGAATGAGTCACTTACTAATCTACTGAGTAAGTATAAATGACTACAAGCTGACGCGTCGTGTATCTATATTTAGCACTTCTATTGTGATTACTGATCACTGTGTCATAAGTGCTTACTTGCGCTGACGCGTCGTCCTAATAATAGAACAATGCTGACTGAAACCTAATACAGCACGTAATCAATATTACCCTATTGTTCCATGTCCTTCTATGATATTCCAACCAATCATAACGTACACATGTCTAACGCGTGATAAGGCAGGTCCTTCCCAGGATTACGTGCCTTGATAACGAATACAAATGCACATGTTGACATCATGTGACTAACCATCTTATCATATCTAATGATAAGGACTTCAACACAGAAAACAGAAAAAGATATACGTGTCTGTGACACACAGGGGATACGCGGAACGTTGATACAGGATGATATCCTCGTCAGCAGTCGAAGCAGAAAATGCTATTGGGGCGGAATCGGTGTGTAGATGGAGCTTGAGATAAACATTGCGAATCGGTCTGAGAATATTCTGTGTGACCTCCCAACTGGCTCCGCAAGTGACTTCATTCCAGAGTGCACAGAACTCGTGTTGCAGTTCCGGTGACGTATGCAGCACATCAAATTTGGAGGCTGCTTCTAGAACTTTCAAGATGTCATACCGTGGCCAGTACTGCTTGTCTAAAAGGTTAAACTGCTGATGAACTACGTGAATCAAGATGACAAGTGACAAGCTGTCACCATGAGCGGCGTAATCTCGGAGAGAAGCTTCCGAGCGGCACAGTGTATCGGAGGCGAGAATAAACCATGGATCATCGTGTTGTTGTGCCTGTACGATAATACTGCAGATGGTAGCCTGTGCAACGTCCGAGTTATGTCTCCACCCTCTCATAGTCTGCACAATTCCGGCGACCAGAGGACCAGTGTATTGGCATTTGGACAAAGCTATGTCAAGGACATTGAAAGTGAGGCGTATGTGTACAGTGTCAATAGCCCTCGCGCATATCATCGCACGACGTTCTCTGACAGTCGGAGATAGCTGATCGGATGAGAAGGTGCGGTTCATAAACCCGACCAATGCCTCATAAAGTTTCCATTGTTGCGCACTGGAAAGACTGGGCAGAGGATCTCCGACCAATTTCGAGTTGCGGAAGCCAGGCAAACCGTAAAAAAAACGCTCCAGTTCGTGATCTTCGTCCAAGCAGTTAAACGTCCACATGAAGACACGGTTGTCTATCCCCGATGGTGAGTTCAGCGCAGTTTCCTCGGCTGTCTTCTGCATTCCCTGCGAAAGCGGGCCACAGCAACAGTCGGCAAGATGCATGAACCACTCGCCTCTCTGACGCCAGAAAGCCGTCAAAGTCAACAATATCCCGCAGACCGCCGAGACCAAGAATGCCAAACCATAAACAATTGGCCACGCCAACGGCGACAGTGATGTATGGTACAGGCTATTGTGACGAAAGACTGGCATGAATGTGAAGCACCCGTACAGAGCAGTGCAAATGGAAACCCATGACAACACCAACTTGAAGATCGTGAGATTAATGTTCCATAGAAAGACAACCACGCCGGCGAAGAAAAGGAACAGGGAAATGTGGAGAAGCGTGGGCAACGTTTCGACCACCCACGGAAGGAGACACTTCTCGACGCCTTCGGCAAAGAATGCACGGATCCGTGCTCGCTTATGTGGACTGTAACGCGAGTGAGTGACCTTGAGGTATCTCCGAGCCCATTGCTGCAGAAAGATTGCGAGTAGAGCACAGGTAAGGCTGATGACCAAGCTCAAGAACCAAAGCGCATTGACCCAAACGGCGTAGTTGGGCGGAGAAAATGGGGGTGGGGAAGTAGGGAGGGAAGTATTGGGTGTATTGGGGTTAATCGTAGCCTGATAAATATTCGCGAGGTAGAAATTGGAAGTGTCCTGTGGGTTCCGCTGGAGATCCTGAACCGACACTGAAATCAACGATGCGACAGCAGCAGAGAATAGACCAGTCTGCGACCATTGAGTCTGTGTGAGGCAAGAAATTAGGAGATAGAAACGCACAAAGATTAGGATCCCGTCAGCGTCCGCTTTCCAGTTTTCCACCATCTTCTCGTCCTCTTCGGTGGCCATTTCCAAATACATTGAGAAAATATGCCCGGATCCATCGACAAATTTGGAGAATCGCTGCGACGCTTGATTTTGCGCCGACTGAGGGGGGTACTGGTGGTCACCCATTTCGGCTGCAGGGTAGGTCAAACTGGCGAGGATAAGACCAGGATGGAGTGAGGTACCTGTATTAAATGCGGGCTCGCGTGCATCGATATTCTCGTGAAGAGCTTGGGACATTGTATCGTGCCAGTGGGTGCAACGAGGAGCAGGTACAGTAGCTGTACTCGGGTGGCCGCGTAAAAACGAAGGCGCTGCTTACATCATCAGAAGCAGCGTTGTTCGAGGCACGGAGTCATCACCTAGATGGACGCGGTCGTGCTACGCAATGACTTGCGAGGGTACCGCAATTCTATGTAACGGGCAATACTTCCAGTGAAACAAGCAGGGACCCGTCTAGCAAGCACATTTGTATTCACATCCTATTTCCCGTCGTACGCGCTCGAAAGCGTGTGCATGAAGATTGTGTGGCAAAGAAGGGGATTGTCGAGGGTGAGTGATTGGGGGGTTGCCAACAACCACAAGAGAGCGCGGGAACATTCGGAACAAGAACGTGTAGCCAGTTACGGGCGACAAGACAAGGAAAAGGTGGAGGAAGCGTGAGTTGGAACACGAGAGTCAGGGAAGAGTCTGAGGGTGAGTACAGCGTCACTAGGTGTGGGGAGAGTGGAGACCAACGTGAGAAGTTAATCTGAAAGAAAGGAAAGGGTCAGCAAAGTAGAGATAAGAGACGAGGATCGTTCTTGAAGTAAATAGAGGGCACGCGAATACTTAATATACAAGGGTGTCTTCGACATTAAGACCGAACCCGATATTTCAAGAAAATCGCGCCTGACTAAGAGGAGGAAGGAGAACGGGGGAAATTCGACAATTGTATTGATCAAAACGCGAACCCTTTTATACATTGCGATCTGTACCTAGGGTTGAACAAATGGAAATTTGTCGAAGTCGAAAGTTGGTGATCGAGGGAAATCTGACGGCGGCGGAGAGGGCCATATGGAATAATGAGTAGCGGAGAAAGGAACGACGAGGTGATGGTTCAGGAGGAAAAGAACATGAGGCGGATGGAATGAAGAGGCGAGGCGTGAGTTGGAGGTCCGAACGGTCCGAGAGATCTGTTCCACTGCCCGCATCCGGATCCGTTTGCGAATACTCTGCGAATCCCCGCTCTAAGTTGCACCACCACCAGCGTTCCCACACAACGTCCTCGGTCCCATCGCCGCCAGCTTCCCAGTCGCAGTCACAGCAGCTGTAGTACCAGTACCAGGGCTCGGCGTGCGGATTCAGCAGGTTTATGAAGAAGTCCTGTAGAAGCTCGTGCTGCGTCAGGCTCGGCACGCTCCCAAGGATAACGACGTTGCTGCGCCCGCATGCCTACCATTGCTGCCCCCCATCTCCATTACTGCACGCTGAACGAGAAGGATGATAACGAGCCCGGCCGGCGGCGCTGCAGTGTAGGAGGGCGGAAGAAGCTGCGCGGGTTGCGATCAGCGCGTTGCGTATTCTCGTTGTAGTTCACCGTGAGGAAAGATTGTTTGGCTGTCGGATTGTTGAGGAGTGGAAGTAGGATCTTCTGCGTCGATCAGAAGTTTAGTCTTCTGAGATGAGGAAGAAGTCAGGGAAGGGGCGTACTTTGAGGTCCTGGTCCAGCAAAAGGGACGCATACAACTACGCGCCCCGTCCTTCCTGTCCAAGCTGATTCCGGCGTCAGATGCCCATTACGTTTCTGTGCCTCGCCCCACGCTTCCGCGTCGAAGCCGCCACATAGAACCCGTGATCTTTCCCCAACTATCCCACCCCGCAGGGACGACGATGCGGTCGTGGTGGAATGTATTCGGCTTGTGATCGAATAGGGACTGGTTGCGCACTGGCGCCACAGTGCCGTCGAGGGTGCCGTCGGGGCTGACGCTGGAGGGTCAAATCATGATGGAGCGTGCATAGTTGCAACGATGAGTGTCGTCGGTTGCAGTATCGTATAAGACGAGGCTTGCCCCCTCTACCACTCTACAAAAATAAGAACACGAATCAGGTAGAATACGACGTGACAACGTACATTTTAAGCAATTGAACGCAGAATCTGCATGATCCCGCCAGCCCGGTCCTCTCATTCGTCTCCCTGCCCTTCACCAAACCACCCAGCCCAGAAGCGCCCTTCCAACAATGTTGGTGGATCTTCGACAATCTTCGTGCACGCCATGTCGATTGGTACGCCAGCGATGTTGTGTGTGAATGTTCACGAGCCCATGGATGGATCGTGCCGTGTAGAGCGCTGGGCGTCGTAGGAAGCAGCTCGGCGGGTGGTTCAAGGTCGCCTACCCTGCGATGAGAAGTAATGGTCAGGGCTGAGGAGACAAGAACGAGGACTAAATAAACATACAGTGCTCGTGATGCTCTTCGCAGACGACCTCGAGCTCGTGCGCGACTCGCGTACCCGATGCTGAATGCAAACAAGCCAAGTGTGCAACTCCTCGAGGAAGTTCAGCACCGAGTCCAGTCCAGTAGGGTCATAATGGCAGTATTAGGAAGGACAGATTGCAGCTGAAGAAGCTACGACAGCGTCACAGCACATGACGATGGGACGGCAAGGATAGCTAGGAACGTGTAATAAGGTGAGGTATGCGTTCAAAGGGTCGAATGGATAACATACCTTGTTCTCCCTCATCGCGTACATCGGCCAGTCGAATCCTAATGCAAAATCTGCGCTTGGCTCATCCGGGTCCATTTCTGGATCCAAGAAGGGCAATTCTCTTGTCAGTTGAAAACGGTCCAAGGGCGTGGATATGGTTGCCGGTATCGAATACAACGAAGATACGGAATTGAGGGTGCTTGACCAGGCATCTTCGGTGAAAGCCGGTTGGCGATGACAGTAAATGCCGAGCACTGGTCGAGCAAGAAACCGTTTCGGCCCGAAGGTATTTCCCTACTCTACGTGTCCGACGCGCCCTCTTTCTCAGATCTCTTAGAGCCTGTCCGGCGGCGAAAGAGGGGATCTGCGTTGCCGCGTGCGACCTCATTCTGCCAGGTGGTAGAATGAGGCCGCATGCGACCTCGTCTAGAATGAGGCCGCGTTCCCGAACGCATGTTACCGTAGAATGAATTCTTGTCAAATTCATGTGGTCTCGTGAACTTGTGACATGTGTGACGATCTTGATTAACATAACGCGACAAGGTTATCATAGCATATTTATCTCAAATAGATAATTGATTATCTTATCTTGTCACCCCACACGCATACAACCTCACCTACTCTGTTCACGGAAATACCTGGAGCTAGGGCCGAGGGGCTGTCTACTGTTGTGATGTGCCTTGCTGTGGCTGTCACCCTGATACTCTGCAATGCGGTCGGACAAACCATGCTGGCATTCTCATCTTGCTATGACAAGATCCCGGTTCATACATCTCGATTAACGGGCCAAGATTGGATCGATGAACTCTTGGACAAATCATTGCCATTGTACTATTACGACTTATATAGATTACATAATATACAAATGCGATCGGTTTGGTGTCACGTAGGCGAGAATGAGAAAGAGAAATGAAAGAGAAACGACTCTAGAGTCGTTTCTCATGAGGCCGAGTTTTTGGCAGGGTGGTCGCATCCGACCGAGGTCTCACCTGGCACCAAAAATTGCGCCGGACACTCGCGTTGCCGGGTTCAGCAACCATGAGAAATGATTTTCTCTTTTGGCTGATGCCCGACGTGGCAACTCCGCCGCCGGACAGGCTCTTACTGGCTCTATCAGATTCCAAATACCGCTCTCCATCAATGACAGGCAATCATTACTATCAGTTGTCAACATGTCAAGGTTGACGCGTTGACGTACTAGAAAAGCCACCTAATGCAGTGCGTCTCCAGGACGCTAAGGCGGGCCTCCGTACCTTCCTGTCTCACTACCGTCTTACAACGGAGCACGAACGATTCTCCAATCTTTGTATGCCTAACTACAAAACTGTGCTATCAGTTGTCCAGAAACAGCAAGAAACTGTCCAGCCCGTCCTTTTGCACTGTCGATCAAGCTTGATCAGCTTCAAGTTTGGTCTGATCCTCGTTGGGCGAGTGCGAACGCTCTTTCCGTTCCTCCGCATTCCCAAGTGACAGGCTGGCACGCCCGGCGGTACGCGCACTTATATAGATATAGTACAAGTACGTGTTATCTCTCCAATGCGTAGCTCTCTAAGGAGAGCACAATTCATAAATAAGATATCTAGACGCTGTGCGACCCTCCCGAGCGCAAAATACACCCGCCCACCCGAGTCCGGCTTTGGATTAGGACCGCACGCGCAGGTAGCCACAGGGCTGCAGTGTCCGCAACTCAAGTCGAAGACTGAGCGTTGGGCCATGACGGTAAGCTTCCACGCCGTCCAATCCTTTCCAAACCTTTTGCCTCTCAAGATGGTCTAAGCGTCGAAGTTACCTCAGAAATAAAGCGATTCCTGCCAGCCAATTCGTTACGGTATTCGTATCGTGTGATAGGACAGCATATATATCAGGAAATAACAGGCGAAATGTGTACTTCAATGCGAAATCGAGAGACGAAAACAAACATAATACTCGATCGTACATATATAGAACTGGGGGTACGTTACTCGATGTCATACTGGCCGTGCGAAGCGTCATGAGGTTGATCTCCTGTATGCTCGGCATCTAATCCCTGCTGTGAAGGACTAGCGACGGTTATGTCAGTAGCTAGTGGCAGTGTCGGCGCCGGCGGCGGACGATCCAGGAAGGCCACAGTGTTTGCCAGGATTGTGCAATTCTCCAAAGGGAGATCAGGGGTATCCTCGACGTGGTGAGAAACAGCCATTATGCCACCTTCAGCAGTGTCCAGCAGAGGTACAGAAGCCGGCCATGGCAAAGTACCTGGAGAGATTGTAGTCAATATCCCGCAATGAGACTCTGGGAAAGAAGACAAGTGGTGAACAGGAACAGACCTGTAGTATCATCGAGCACCAGTTCAGGGGAAGCCGAGGACGGGATCTCTGGTGCACCGGAACGCACCATGTTCTGGGGGGAAACTCCAGCGGGTGGGGAAACTGAGGAGGTAGACTTCGAATTTTCAGGGTCGGTGGGAGGCATTATTCGGGCAGAGGTGTTTTCTTGTATCGCAGCAGCGGCAGCTAGATCAGGCGAAGTGGCAAAGTTACGGACGCTTTCTGCAGCCGGCTGATGAGTGTGGTATAAGGACGCAGGAACTGAGATATTGTCGAGAGGTGGCACATCCACAGGGCTTTTATCAAAGTGAATGGAGGCGGGTACGGACGGGGTTGGTGTATCGGGAGTGCTGGTAAAGGAAGAAGGGACCAGTACAGCGTCGTCAGGGAGGACAGAACGAGCTGTGGCTGTGGCTGTGGTGGCGTCATGGATTAGAGGTGTCAAGTCTAGATGATGGCCAGGGATGTTGCATAGGGGATATGAGGATGGCTCCAACAGAATGAAATCCTTGTCACCCGTGGAAGCAGAGAAAGCCGTTGGGGCAGAATCGGTGTGTAGATGGAGCGTGAGATAAATATTGCGGATCGGTCTGAGAATCCGCCTTGAGCCCAAATTACCAGCCCCGTGAGTGACCTTGTGAGTGACTTGATTCCAGAGTGCACAGAACTCGTGCTGCAGTTCAGGTGAGGTATTGAGCACGTCGAATTTGGAGGCTGCCAATAGAACTTTCGAGAACTCGTAAGATGGCCAGTGCTGCTCCCATAAAAGGCTAAATTGTCGACGAATGATGTGAATCAAGATGGCAAGGGACAAGTCATTCCCGTGTGCGGCATGATTTCGGAGGACAGATTCCGGTACACACACTTCATCGGAGGCCATAGCAAACCAAAGGTCATCGTGACGTTGTTCCCTTGCGACGACACTCAAAACTACGGCTCGGATAATCATAGTAGTTTCTTTATCCTGACCATTGGCCCAGCCTCTCAACGAATGCGCAATTTCGGCAGATTGCACTGGCCCAAATAGATCTCTGGCCACGATTATGTCGCCAAGCTGCTTGATTGCTCCGGGAACACCTGCTGGGCCTATTGCCTTCGCACAGACGGCAATTCTCCGAAGTTTGGCTAGTTCCGGCAACAAATTGGATGAGGAAGTGCGGTCCAATAATCCAACCCATGTATTAAAAAGCTTCTGCTTTTGTTCCTCAGTGAGATCGGGCAGAGGATTGTGGACCATTTTCGAGCTGCAGAAGCCAGGCAAACCGGCAAAGAAGCGCTCCAGCTCGTGATCCTCGTCCAAACTGTCGAACGTCCACACAAACATGCGTGTATCAATCTCCGGTGGTGAACCGAAAGCAGCTTCCTCGGCTATCTTCCGCATGCCCTGCGCGAGTAATATGCCATAACGTTCAGCCAAGCGTCGAAAGTGATGATAGGTTTCAGCACTGAAGAAATCAAAGTAGAATGTGATACTTTTCAGAGCTCGAAATGCGACAAATGGTATTCCCGTAGTGAATTGCCACACCGGCAATGACAACGGCGTGTGGTATGGGCTGTCATGGCAAAAGATCGGGATAAACGTGATGCAGCCGTAGAGAGCCGTGCAAAGGCCGATCCACGACAGTACCAACTTGAAAATAGTGAGATTGACGTTCCATAGGAATACAGACAGGCCGGCGAAGAACAGGAATAGGGAAAGATGTAGCATCGTAGGCAATGCCTCGACCGCCCACGGAAGGAGGAACTTGTCGACGCCTTCAGCAAAGAATACGCGGATGCGAGCTCGCTTATGTGGGCTGTAACGTGGCTGAGTGACCTTGAGGTATCGTCGTGCCCACTGTTGCAGCAAGGTCGCGAGAAGAGCGCAAGTAATACTGATGACCAAGCTCAGGAACCAAAGCGCATTAACCCAAACTGCATAGCTTGGTGGGGTGAACGGTGGTGGGGAAGCAGGGAGTGAATTCGAGCTATTTGGGTTAATCGTGGATTGATACATATTCGCGAGGTAGAAATTGGAGGTGTCCTGCGGATTCTGCTGGAGGTCCTGGATGGACACCGAGATCAACGAGGCGACAGCTGCGGAGAATAGACCGGTCTGTGGCCGGCGAGTTAATGTAAATGAAGCTTAGGAATAGACAATAACGACGCACAAAGATGAGGATCCCATCGGCGTCCTCTTTCCAGTTTTCGACCATCTTCTTGTCTTCCTCAGTCGCCATTTCCAAATATAATGAGAAAATAGGCCCGGAGCCATCGACGTGATCAGATATTCCCCGCGGTTCTTGATTCCGCGCCGATTGAGGTAGGTACTGAGGGTCGCCTATTTCGGCAGCAGTAGGTTAGAATAGCAGGGATAGAGTTATGGAGAGAAAAGCACCTGTATTATTTGCTGGGTCGGGTACGTCGATACTCTCATGAAGAGGTTGGGACATTGTAGCTGAGTACAATGAGGTACAACTCAGGCTCAGTGCTCAGCCTGGCGGACGCGAGTGCTTACATCATCGGCCTCCTTGTTCGATTGACTCGGAGGCGTAGTGGGGCGTGGCCATAACTTGGGCTATACTATGCAATGATTACGAGGGTATCACGTTTCTACTATAATGGAATATCAAAGAAACGAATAGGAACCTGTCTAGCATCCTACCCATCTTCGGTCCCACTGCCCGCGTCAGGATCCGTCTGCGATCCCCCACTCCCACTCGCACCACCCCCAGTACTTCCACTCGACGTCCTCGGCCCCGTCGCCGGCGGCTTCTCACTCCCACTCCCAGTGCCCGTAGCTGCGGCACCACCAGCCCCTGGGCTCACCGCCGAAGTCCCAGGACTCGCCGCGCGATCTTTAGGATTCAACAAGCTCTTAAATCAATTCTGTAAAACCTCATGCTGCGTCGGGCTCGGCACGCTCCCAAGAATAGGCGACGTCGGCGCGCCTGAGAGTCTCCCGAGGCCACCAAGTGTCGCGCCACTGCCGCCTCCATCTCCGCTAACGCACGCTCGAGTGTCGGAAGTGAGAAGGACGACGAGCACAAAGGCCCAACGAGGCCTGCGGCGGGCGCGGCGGATGCATCGGTGGGGGTGCGGAAGATGCCGCGACGGGCGTTCTCGTCATATTTCTTGGAGAGGAAGGCTTGTTCGGGCGTCGGGTTGTTGAGGGGTCTGAGTGGGATCGGCTGTATTTATAAGAGGTTAAGCGTTCTCGAGTGAGTAAGAGAAGCGCGTACTTTGGGACCCTGGTCCTGCACCGGGGACACGTACATTTTTCGTGCGCCGTCATCGCCGTCTGACTCGACTCCGGCGTCGGACGATAGATCGCGCCCCCATGCTTCGCCCCATGCCTTCGCGTCGAAGCCGTCGCGTAGAACGACGATTTTTCCCCAACTACCCCAACCTGCTGGCACAACGATGCGGTCGCGGTCGAGTGTGTTCGGCTTGTGGACGAACGGGAACGGGTTGCGCACTGGTGCCGCAGTGCCGTCGAGGGCGCCGTCGGGGGATGGGGCCGAGGGTACAAATAGGATGTGCAGCACGTATTGGCAAAGCTTGTGTGTTGGCCCATCTCTTTCAGCTCTTGTCAGTTGAAGACTGGCCAGGGACGAGGATAACATTTCTGGTATCGAGTCTGACGAGGACACAGAATTTATAAGGCATGTTGGGGAGAGATACCCTTGGTGACGCGAGGACAATTGAATGCCGCGTTTCGCAGCCAAAGCAGAAAATTCGTTTCGGCCCGGAAGCCAGAACTCTCAGAACTCTATTCCATACGCCTCGACGAGATTCCAAACGCTGCTCTCCATCAATGACGAACAATGAATTGGTGCAGACAACATATAGAGCGAGGTACTCTAATAGCCATCCCAGGTGCGTGCATCAGCCTCCGCCTCATTGCCAGCTAATGATCGCAGCGTGTGCCAACGTCTCACAATAGCGTGCGAACGATTCTTCAAGCTATTGAACTTGATTGAACTTGTGCAATCAGTTTTCTATAAACTAAACCCGTCCGTCCGAACTGTCCGATTTTGCATCGTCAACCAACCAATTGTATGCGTTCCTCTTCAGTATGGTGTCTCCTAGTCCCCATGTTTCGTCCACTAACTTTTGAATGAACTTTCAACATGTTCCCACGACAGCTTCCCTCATCTTATATCACCATTGCTCTCCTATGTCTCGCCAGTTGGAATGACGAGTGGTGCCTGCTACGTATCCCCCGTGCGCCAACGTAGAGAACGAGTGGGAGACCGTGCCGTCCGAGACGTGTATGTTCTTGGGGCGCCTTGTCGATTTCCTTTCCAAAATAGGGCAGCTGTGCGTCCTTTACTCCTCTTTCTGCTTAACCTGCTGACGTGTTTCGCTCTCCCCATGAAGAAATGGCCCTCCATTACAAGCTCGTGCACTTTGGCACCCCGACATCTGCGCCGAAAGCGACACAGCTTGCCGCGCCATGACATTGCAACAGCACTTAATGATCTAACCATCGACTTTGACCCGCTCTTCAAGTTTGACCCGGTCCTCGCTGTATGAGTGCCACGCTATTCGTGTTACCCACATATTCCGAAGTAGGATGATAGGCAACCTGCGCGCTTGAGCACGCATACGCTACCAGTACGAATGTGTTTATCTCCCTTCAACATGCGGCTCTCTAACGACGGCACAATTCATAGATAAAGTTCTGGCCCCGACCTGCTCTCTCAAGCACAAATCTCGCCAGCTCGCTCGAGCTGACTTCGGATTCCAGAACACCCACAGGAAAGCACGCGTGGGTGGCCGCTGGCTGCAGGTGACACCGGCGCAAGTCGAGCACTCGACCATGCTGGTAAGCGTCCCTTCTGCCTGATCCAATCCGATGTTTTTTTTACTTCGCGGGGATTGTCTATACTTTGGAGATCTCAGAAAGAAAGCAATACCTGGTGGCTATTTCGTTATCATATTCGTATTTGCATTGCGTGATAAGACAGCATATATATCTGAAGATGAGAAACAAACTGAATAGTATGAACTGGAACGGCGGCATCGAGAGCCCAAAGCGAACATATATATATACTCAGTCGCACATCTATAGACCTCAGGGAGTTACACGAGGTCATGCTCGCCGTGCGAAGTGTGAGGAAGATCCCCTGCATGATCGGCATCTGATTCCTGTTGTGAAGGACTAGCGATGGTTATGTCAGTAGCTGATGGCGGTGTCAGCGGCGGCAGAGGAGGATCCAGAATGGCCACGGTGTTTGCCAGGATAACACGATTCACTGAGGATGGATGAAGAGCACCCCTGTCCTCGTGCGAATCAGCCCTCGTTCCACCTTCAGCAGTGTCCAGCTCAGGTGCAGAACTCGGCAATGGTGAGGTACCTGGAGAGATTGTAACTAGTATCGCGCAATGAGACTCGAGGAAAGAAGGTGAGAGGTTAACAGGGACGGACCTGTTATATCGTCGAGCACTGGTTCAAGAGAAGCTGAGGATGGAGTCTCTGGTGCACTGGAATGCGCCAGGAGGTCCGCGTTGTTCTGGAGGGAAACAGAAGCGGGTGGGGGGACAGAAGAGGTACGCGTCGAAGTTTCGCGGGTGGTGGAGTACATTGTTCGAGCAGAGGGGCTGTTTCCAGCTGCACTAGCGGCAGCTTCATCCGGTGAAGTGGCAGAATCGCGGACGGTTTCCGTCGCCGTCTGGTGGGCACGGTATGAGGACACAGGGACTGAAATATTGTCGAGCAGCGGTACATCCATGGGGTTGTTGCCAACATCAACAGTGGTGGGTACAGACGGGGATGGCGCATCGGGAGTGCGGGCAAGAGAAGAAGGGACCAGTGCAACGTCGCCAGGCAGGACAGCATGAGAAACGGGTGTGGGGATAGCGACATCATGGGTGTGAGGTGTCAAGTGCGAATGATGGCCGGGGACGTTGCACAGGGGATATGTGGATGAATAGTAGAGAATGTCGTCATCGTCACCAGTGGAAGCGTCGAATGCTGTTGGGGCGGAATCGGTGTGTAGATGCAGCGTGAGATAAATGTTTCGAATCCGTCTGAGAAATGAGATCGGAGTTCTGGCTCCGCGAGTGACTTGATTCCAGAGTGCACAGAACTCGTGCTGCAGTTCAGGCGACGTATCTAGCACATCGAATTTGGAGGCTGCTTCTAGAACTTGCCAGAAGTCATATGATGGCCAGTGCTCTTCCTCGAAAAGGTTAAATTGCCGACGAACAACGTGAATCAAGATTGCAAGTGACAAGTCGTTCCCATGTGTGGCGTTATTTCGGAGGACAGATTCTGGTCCACCCAGTTCATCGGAGGCCATGGCAAACCAAAGGTCATCACGCCGTTGTGCCCTCGCGATAATACTGGAAACTATGGCTCGGATAATCATAGTAGTTTCTCCATCGCGGCCATTGTCCCAGCCTCTCACCAAACGTGCAGTTTCAGCGGATTGCACCTGCCCATACTGCTCTTCAGATAAGAGTCTGCTAAAAACCTGCCGGATTGCTTGAGAAATATCCACTGAGCCGATCGCTTTCCCACAGATGAGAGTTCTCCGAATTTTGACTGGTTCCGGCAACAAATTGGAGGAGGACGTGCGGTCCGACAACCCGACCAATGCGTTCAAAAGCTTCCCCTGTTGTTCCTCAGTGAGATCGAGCAGAGGATCCTTGACCATTTTCGAGCTGCGGAAGCCGGGCAAGCCATAAAAGAAACGCTCCAGTTCGTGATCTTCGTCCAAACTGTCGAACGTCCACAGAAACGCGCGTGTATCGATCTCCGATGGTGAACCGAAAGCAGTTTCCTCGGCTGTCTTCCGCATGCCCTGCGCAAGCAATTTGCCATAACGCTCGGCCAAGCGTTCAAAGCGACGGTGGGTTTCAAGACTGACGAAAAGAAAGGATATCCATAACTTGTATGTGATCCTCTCAAGAGCTCTAAATGCGAGAAATGGGATTCCCATAACGAATTGCCACACCGGCAACGAGAGTGGCGTGTGGTATGGGCTGTCGTGGCGAAAAACTGGGATGAACGTGATGCAGCCGTAGAGCGCTGTGCAAAGGCCGATCCACGACAGCACCACTTTGAGAATAGTGAGATTAACATTCCATAGGAATACAGACAGGCCAGCGAAGAACAGGAATAGGGAAAGATGTAGCATCGTAGGCAATGCCTCGACCGCCCAAGGAAGGAGGAACTTGTCGACGCCTTCGGCAAAGAATGCACGGATCCGAGCTCGCTTGTGTGGACTGTAACGTGGCTGTGTGACCTTGAGGTAACGTCGGGCCCACTGCTGTAGCAACGTCGCGAGTAGAGCGCAGGTAATGCTGATCACCAAGCTCAGGAACCAAAGCGCATTGACCCAAACTGCATGGTTTGGTGGAGAGAACAGGGGAGGGGAAGCAGGGAGGGAACTCGATGAATTTGGATTGATCGTGGCTTGATACATATTCGCGAGGTAGAAGTTGGAGGTGTCCTGTGGATTCTGCTGGAGGTCCTGAATGGACACTGAGATTAATGACGCGACAGCAGCGGAGAATAGACCAGTCTGTTGTCTGCGAGTTAGTGTAAATGAAGCTACAGGAATCGTCAATAACGACGCACAAAGATGAGGATCCCATCAGCGTCGTCTTTCCAGTTTTCGGCCATCTTCTTGTCCTCTTCCGTTGCCATTTCCAAATACATCGAGAATATATGCCCGGATCCATCGACGAAATCGGATGTTCCCCGCGATTCCTGATTCCGCGCCGTTTGAGGTGGGTGCTGAGGGTCGCCTACTAGTATTTCGAAACGGGGCAGGTTAGAAAGGTAAAGAAAATGTCAGGGAGGGAAAGATACCTAGAATAGTTTCTGGGTTGGCCATTTCGATATTCTCATGGAGAGGTTGGGACATTGTAGCTGAGTACAACGAGGTACACTCAGGCTCAGGCTGTGCGGTAAATGAACGCAACTGCTTACATCATCAACCTTCCTGTTCTTGGCGGGCACCATGGCATGGCCGTACCTGAGCCATACGACGAAATAACTTCGAGGATATCACAGTTCTACTATAACAGACACCAATATGAATAGGGAACCGTCTAGTAACCCACCCATCTTCCGTCCCACTGCCCGCATCAGGATCCGTCTGCGAACCCCAAGTCCCACTCCCACCGCCCCCAGCCCTCCCACTTGACGTCCTCGGCCCTGTCGCTGGCGGCTTCCCACTCGCGCAATACTAGCACCAGGGCTCACCGCCGAAGGTACGGGCTCGCTGCACGACCTATGTTTCAACGACCTTTTAAAGAAGTTCTTTAAAATTTCACGCTGCGTCGGATTTGGCATGCTCCCGAGTAAAGGCGATGTTGGTTGCGCCTGCCCCTCTCCCGAGAACTCCGAAGCGTGGCGCCACTGCTGCCCTCCGTCTCCGCCAGCGCACGCTCGACCGTCTGAAGCGAGAAAGATGATGAACCCAAGGGTCTGACGAGGCCTGCAGCTGGCGCGGCGGATGCGTTGGTGGGAGTGCGGAAGATACCACGCGGGTTCTCGTTGTAGTTCCTTGGGTGTTCTCGAACAGGGAGTCAGGGGAACCGCGTACTTTGGGGCCTTCGTCCTGCACGAGGGACGCGTACGTTTTCACGCGTCGTCATCGTCGTCCGACTCGACCCCGGCGTCAGACGAGAGATCGTGCTCCCATGCATCGCCCCATGCTTTCGTGTAGAACGACGACGTTTTTTCCCCAACTGTCTCAACCTGCTAACACAACGATGTGGTCGTGTACTCGGCTTGTAGAGGAATGGGAATGGGTTACGCACGCTGCCGCCGTGCTGTTGAGACTCGAGCGCGCGCCGTTGGGGGAAGAGGCTGGGGGCATAAATAAGACATGGAGCATGTATTGCGTAAGACTTTGAGGGTCGTCAGTCGTAGTGTCGTGTAAAAGAGGCTGGCGCCGTCTGTCATGCCATGAGAATGGAAAAGAATGACGATGTGATACACACATTTTAAGTAAATTGTGCGCAGTATCTGCACTATCCCGTCTGCGTTCTTCCCACTCGCCCTCCCTTCCCTTTCACCATACCACCCATCCCAGACACGCCGGCGCCGATGAGGTCAGTCCTATCGTCGATTGGGTCCGCTTTGATGCGTGCGACGACGGCGGGTACGCCGTGATGTTGTGAGTAAACGTTCCTCGGCCTAACGGGAGCATCGTGCCTTGGAGAGCACTGGATGTCGCAAGGAGCGGCTCGGCGGATGGTTTGGCGTAATGTCGAATGTGCGTCTGCCAGGAGAGCAACGGCATGACTGAGGTAAACGAGGATGACGAGGATGACGATACTATTGGCATACAGTACCCACGATGCTATTCGCAAATGACCTCGAGTTCTCTCGCCTTGGACCCAACGCTCGATCCAGGTCACCCAACTGCGTAACTCCTCGAGGAAGGTCCAGGGTCGTGTCCAGTCCAGCACGATCACGACGGCGGTAGGGCGCCTCGCATGAGGCTGGCGCCGATGCTGCCATCGCTGGTAAGAATATTCAACTGCCGGCAGCAGGGAGAACGACGAGCCCAATGGCTGGGACGGCGGCCAGTAGTACGATACTGCGAACGCATCGGTGAGCATGCCGAAGATTTCAGGCGGGTCGCGATCCGCATGCTGCGTGTTGTCGTTCGTAGGTCACCACAAGAACGGCTTCTTCGGGGCGTCAGTGTAACGTTCTCAGGTGAGTGGGGAGGATCGCGTACATCCGTGACAACAGTCCTACTCAAAGGACACGTTCAGTTTTCGCGGACGAAAGATCACTCTCCTCTGCCTCAACCTACGATATCTTGTTAGAGCCGTCTCGTGGCAACACGATCTTTGTTGGACTACCCAAAAACGACTTGGTCGACGTCGGGTGTCTTCAGCTTTCTGGAAAGTGGGAAGGGTTATGCCCTAGCGCTGCAGTGCGATCAAGCACGCCGCTAGGGGAAGGGGCTGGGGCATAGTGGGTGCGTCTCCTTGCTGTGCGGAGTCGTGGTAAGTATAGAGGTGAAGGATAACATAGACGCACAGCGTTCTTCACGTGTGACCCCGAGCTCGAGTGCGCTGTTGTCTGGGACCCAACGCTCGATCCAAGCAAGCCGGGTGTGCAACCCCTCAGGCCTCAGGATGCATAACGATTTCGACCATGATGCATGGGAGAGAGAGCAGATTTTGGCTGCAAGAAACGCTGTGTGAGCGCAGTGTGTGAAGGAGACACTGGAGTGGTGTGCACGAGTAAGGGATATGGGTAAACGACGGATAGTAAAGTGAGGGACGAGTTCAAGAGGGTTTAGTGAATCACATGCCTTGTTCTCCCCGTCACAAATGACTGCCCAGTCGTATCCCTCTGCAAACTCTGGACGTTGCTGGCATCTGTAAGTTGGATTCTGGAAAGGGCGGAGGTACTCTTGCCAATTGAAGCTTGACGAGGACGAGGACATCATTTGCGGGTCCAGAGCACAACAAAGATACAGAACAAGTCGTTTAACCAGAGTTCTTGGTTGACGCGATAGTTCATTGAACTGACGCGCGTCGTCAGTTGAAAAAACAGGTACGATCAGGTACGGCACGGAACGGAAGGCACGGAAGGCGCCATCCGCGCTTAATCGGCGCCTGCTCACTCTACCCTCCCAATTTCCCTGACTCACCGCGGGGTCTTGGGGGTTCAGCAGGCTCTTGAAGAAGTTATGCAGCATCTCGTGCTGAATTGTGCTTGGCACACTCCCAAGAATAGGTGACAGCGGTACACCCGCGCGCCTCCTGAGGCCAATGGTAGATCGGGCTGTTGAGGGGTGGGGGCGGGGGTGGTTGCGCTGATCAAAAGTTTAGTGTTCTTGGGTACAGAAGAAGGCGAGGAGCAGGAGCATACTTTGGTAGTCCTGCACGAGGGACGCGTACTGTTCGCGCACCGTCTATGCCATCCTCGTCGATTCCAGTGTCGTGAGGCATAGGAGCGCCCAATACTTTCGCGTGGTACCACGATATTTCCCGACTGTCCCAATCCACTGGAACAATGCTATAGTCGCGGTCGGGTGGATTCGGCTTGGGAACGAACGAGAATGGGTTGTGCAAGTGTTATGCACTGGGACCACAGTGCCATCGAGCGTGACGTCGGGGGTAAGGAGAATAACCAGGTCATGGAGAGCGTATTGGCGCAGGACGTTAAATGTCATTGGCTGCAGTGCCATGTAAATGGCCATCCCCGTCTGATACGAGAATGAGAAACGAAGAAGGAAGAATATGTCAGATGCACATTTTCAGCATATTGTACGCGTACCTGCTCCCATTGACGCCATCTCGTCTCCCTTTCCTTTCACCACGACACCCAACCCCGATGCGCCTGCGCCAACAAAGTCAGTAGGATTGTCGACAGCCGTCGTGCACGCGATGACGACAGGCACGGCGGTTGTGTGTAAACGTTACAGTTTCTGAGCCTGACGACAAATGAACTTACAGCGTTCGCAAATGCTCTTCGCGGACGATCTCGAGCTCATGCGCGCCGTCACGTTGAACCCCTGAACCCAATGCTCAATCTTAGCGAGCCAGGTGTGAAACTACTCGAGGAACCTTCGGGGCCATATCCAGTCCAGTTGGGTCGCAACGGCAGTATTGGAAGGGCGTTGTAGCCGAAGAATCTACGACGGTGGAGCATGACAAAGCCGGCGATGGGACGGTGTACAAGGGCAAGGAAATCTAGTAACACATAATAGGGTGAGGAACGTGTTCAATAAGGTCGGGTGGATCACAGACCCTGTTCTCCCTCATCATGTCACCAGCCCGCTCGTATCATATTGCGAAGTCTGCAGTGCGTTGGCTCGTCTTTTTCTGCATCCGAAAAGGGCAATGCTCTTGTCAGTTGAAGACTGGCCAAGGACGAGAATATTATTGTCGGTACCGAGTCCGACGAAGATACGGAATTAAGGATGCTTGATTAGGCATCTTGAGGGGGGGTAAGGTTGGTGACGCGATGACGGTAAACGAGATCGAGCGTCAAACAGAAAAACCGTTTCGGCCCGGATGGCATCCCTACTCCCAGCCCGTCCTTTTGCACCGTCGATCGAGCACCCGTATACAAAGTTTGAGAAAACTTCTTCAACACCCTCTCACTCTCATCTCCTCCGATCTCCAACACGCTCCCAGAATCTCATCAGTACAAATAACAGGTCGCGTGCTGCATCTCCCACGCCAGTGTCGAGAAGGAGTGGGAGATCACGCTATCAGATACGTGCGTGTCCTTGGAACGCATTGTCGACGTCCTTTCCAAAACGGGGTAGCGGTGCGTCCTCTGACTCTCTTTTTGCTTTACCTGCTGACGGGTTTCGCTCTCCCCAAGAAGGGATGGCCTCTTACCGCGAGCTCATGCGCTTCCGCCCCTTACATGCCGCATTGAAAACGACATTGCTTGCCGTTCCATGGCACCGCCACCGCAATCTCCCATCCAGCTATCTTCGACCTTGATCACTCTTCAAGTTTGGTCTGACCCTCGTTACGCTCATGCGAGTACTCTTCCCGTTCCTCTGCATAACTCAGTGGCAGGCTGGATAGCCTGCACGCCTGGCAGTGGGCGCTTGCATATATACCACCAGTTCGTGTTATCTCTCTTCAATGCGTGGCTCTCTAACGACAGGGTAAATCATAAATAAACTATCTAGACCCCGCCCGGCTCTCCCGAACGCCAAACGTGCCTGCCCGCCCAAGCCCGGCTTCGGATTCCAGAACGCCGAGATGGACAGCACGCACAGGTACCCGCTGGGCTGCAGGTGCCCACAACCCAAGCCGAACGCTTGGCGCTAGGCCAGGACGGTAGGCTTCCCCGCTGCCCAATCCTTTCCAAACCTATTACCTTCTAGTATGCTTCGAAGTTGTCGGAAATAAAGCGATTCCTGCCAGCTAATTCGTTACAATATTCGTAATGTGTGATAGGACAGCATATGTATCAGAAAATGAGAAGCAAACACTTTACTTGAGTGCGAAATCGAAACAGAGACGAACATAATACTCAATCCCACATATAGAACTGGGGGTACGTTACTCGATGTCATACTAACCGCTAATGCAAAGCGGATTAAGGTCGATCTCCTATATCCTCCGCATCTAATCCCTGTTGTGAAGGACTAGTGATGGTTATGTCAGTAGCTGATGGCAGTGTCTGCGGCGGCGGCGGATGATCCAGGATGGCCACGGTGTTTGCCCGGATTGCGCGATTCGCCAAAGGAAGATCAGAGGTACCCTCATCGTGGTGAGAACCAGCCAACATGCTACCTTCAGCAGTGTCCAGCAGAGGTGCAGAGGTCGGCTTTGGTGGCGTGCTTGGAGAGATTGCAGCTAGTATCGGGCAATGAGACTCTGAGAAAGAAGACAAGTGGTTAACGGGGACGGACCTGTAATATCATCGAGCATTGATTTTGCAGAAGCTGAGGACGGGATCTCTGGTGCGCCGGGATTCACCACCGGGTTTGTGTTGTCCTGGAGGGGAACTACAACGGGTGGGAGGACAGATGGGGTAGACATCGAAGTTTCACGAGCAGGTGAGGGGGTCGTTCCAGTAGAGGGGTTGTTTCGTGCTGCACTGGAGGCAGGTGGATCCAGTGAGGTGGCAGAATCGCGGACGCTTTCCGTAGCTGTCTGATGGGTACGGTATAAGGACGCAGGAGCTGATGTATTGTCAAGCAGTGGCATATCCATGGGGTTTTCTTCAATGTGAACGGGGGTAGTTATGGACGAGGATGGCGCATCGGGAGGAAAAGTAGGGACTACAGCAACGTTATCATGAAGGGCAGAACGAGGAATGGCCTCAGGGGCAGGGACGTCGTGAGTGTGAGTGGTCGAGTCTGGATGATGGTCGGAGATGTTGCACAGGGGATATGAGGAAGGTCGATACAGGATGATATCCTCGTCATCGGTGGAAGCGTCGAATGCTGTTGGGGCGGAATCGGTGTGTAGATGGAGCGTGAGATAAAGATCGCGAATCGGTCTGAGAATATAGTTTACGATCTTCCAATCGGCTGTACGAACGACTTGATTCCAGAGTGCACAGAACTGGTGCTGCAGTTCAGGTGACGTATCTAGCACATCGAATTTGGAAGCTGCTTCTAGAACTATGACAAACATATACCGTGGCCAGTGCTGTTCCTGTAAATGGATAAATTGTTGGCGAACGACGTGATTCAAGAGGTCAAGTGACAAGTCGTTCCCGTGTGTGGCATGATTTCGGAGGACAGATTCTTGTACACCCATTTCACCGGCAGCCATAGAAAACCAAAGATCATCGCGGCGTTGAGCCCTTGCGACAACACTCGAAACTATGGCTCGGATAATCATAGTAGTTTTTCCACTGCGGCCATTGTCCCAGCCTCTCACCAGACGTGCAGTTTCAGCAGATTGCACCTGCCCGTACTGTTCTTCAGATACGATTCTGTCACAAACCCACAGGATTGCTTGAGATATGTTCACAGAGCCGATCGCTTTCCCACAGATGATAGTTCTCCGAATTTTGACCGGTTCCGGCAACAAATTGGAGGAGGACGTGCGGTCGGACAACCCGACCAATGCGTTCAAAAGCTTCCCCTGTTGGTCCGGTCTGAGATTGGGGAGAGGATCCTTGACCATTTTCGAGCTGCGGAAGCCGGGCAAGCCGGAAAAGAAGCGCTCCAGCTCGTGATCTTCGTCCAAACTGTCGAACGTCCACAGAAACGCGCGTGCATCGATCTCTGATGGTGAACCGAAAGCAGTTTCCTCGGCTGTCTTCCGCATGCCCTGCGCAAGATATTTGCCATAACGTTCGGCCAAGCGTTGGAAGCGGCGATAGGTTTCAAGACTGAAGAAATCAAAGGATATCCATAACCTGAATGTGATCCTCTCAAGAGCTCTAAATGCGAGAAATGGTATTCCCGTAATGAATTGCCACACCGGCAACGAGAGTGGTGTGTGGTACGGGCTGTCGTGGCGAAAAACTGGGATGAACGTGATGCAGCCGTAGAGGGCCGTGCAAAGGCCGACCCACGACAACACCACTTTGAGTATAGTGAGATTAACATTCCATAGGAATACAGACAGGCCGGCGAAGAACAGGAATAGGGACAGATGTAGCATTGTAGGCAATGCTTCGACCGCCCACGGGAGGAGAAACTTGTCGACGCCTTCGGCAAAAAACGCACGAATGCGAGCTCGCCTGTGTGGGCTGTAACGCGGTTGGGTGACCTTGAGGTATCGTCGCGCCCACTGCTGTAGTAACGTCGCAAGTAGAGCGCAAGTGATACTGATGACCAAGCTTAGGAACCAAAGCGCATTTACCCAAACTGCATAGTTTGGTGGGGTGAACGGGGGCGGCGAAGCGGGAAGGGAACTCGACGTATTTGGATTGATTGTGGCTTGATACATATTCGCGAGGTAGAAGTTGGAGGTGTCCTGTGGATTCTGCTGGAGGTCCTGAATCGACACCGAGATTAATGACGCGACAGCAGCAGAGAATAGACCGGTCTGTTGTCGGCGAGTTAGTGTAGAAGACGCTATGGGAACAGTCGACGACGACGCACAAAGATGAGGATCCCATCAGCATCGTCTTTCCAGTTTTCAGCCATCTTCTTGTCCTCTTCCGTCGCCAGTTCCAGATACATCGAGAATATATGCCCGGATCCATCGACGAAATCGGATGTTCCCCGCGATTCCTGATTCCGCGCCGTTTGAGGTGGGTACTGAGGGTCGCCTACTAGTATTTTGAAACGTGGCAGGTTAGAATGGTAAAGAATATGTCAGGGAGAGAAAGGTACCTGGAATTGTTTCTGGGTTGGTTATGTCGATATTCTCATGAAGAGGTTGGGACATTGTCGCTGAGTGTAACGAGGTACTAATACTCGGGCCAAGACTCAGGCTGTGCGGTGAATGAACGCAACTGCTTACATCATCAACCTCCTTGTTCTTTCGAGGCGTGGCGGTCATCTGAGTCATGGCATGGGCATACCTGAGCCATACGACTAAATAACTTCGAGGATATCACTGTTCTACTGTAACGGACACCAATATGAATAGGCAACCATCTAGTAGCCATCTTCCGTCCCACTCAGGATCCGTCTGCGGACCCCAACTCACACTCGCACAGCCCTCCCACTAGACGTCCTCAGCCCCATCGCCGGCGGCTCCCCACTCGCACTCGCAGCAGTCGCAGTACCAGCACCAGGGCTCACTGCCGAAGTTCCAGGACTCGCCGCACGATCTTTAGGATTCAGCGACCTCTTAAAGAAGTTCTCTAAAATTTCACGCTGTATCGGATTATGCACGCTCCCGAGTATAGGCGATATCGGTGCGCCTGTGCATTTCCCGAGACCCCCAAACCTGGCGCTACTGCTGCCCCCCGTCTCCGCCAGCGCACGCTCGACTGCCGGGAGCGAGAAGTATGACAAAGGACGAGGACCTGGCGAGGGTGGTGGGAGTGCAGAAGATACCGCGCAGGTGGCGATAGACGCAGCGCGTGTTCTTGTCGTAGTCCTTCGTGGGGGAGGCTTGTTCGGGCGTCACGTTGTTGAGAGGTGGGAGCAGGGTCGGCTGCGGTTATTAGAGGTTAAGTATTCTCGATCAATGAGCCAGGGAGAAGAGCGTACTTTGGGGGCTTGGTCATGAACAAGGAACACATATGTTTTCGCACGCCGTCATCATCGTCCGATTCGACTCCGGTGTCGGACGAAAGATCGTGCCCCCATGCCTTGCCCCATGCTTTCGCGTAGAACGAACGAATTTTGTCTCGACCTGCCAACACTACGATGGGGTCGCGGTCGTGTGTACTCGGCTTGTGAACGAATGGGGATGGGTACGCACTGGTGCTGCAGTGCTGTCGAGCGCGCCGTCGGGGGAAGGGCAGGAGGTATAAATAGGACATGGAGCGCGCATTGGCGTAAGACCGTTGAGTGTCGTCGGTTGCCGTGCCGTGTAAAGGAGGTTTGCGCCGTCTGTCATGCCATGAGAACGAGAAAAGAATGACGAAGTGACACGCACATTTTAAGCAAATTGTGCGCAATATCCGCCTATCCTGTCTGTATTCTTCTCACTCGCATCCCTTCCCTTTCACAATACCACCCATCCCAGCCACGCCAGTGCCGACGAGGTTAGCATGATCGTCAATTAGGTCTGCTTTGGTGCGGGGGACGATGGTGGGTACGCTGGTGATGTTGTGCGCAAAACGGGCCTGGGCCTAGCGAGAGCATCGTGAGTTGGAGAGTGCTGGATGTCGCAAGAAGCAGCTCGGTGGATGGTTCGGTGTAATGTCGAATGTGCGTCTGCCCTGAGGAGCAATGGTCAGGTCTGAGGTGAACGATAATGAGGGCATTATGAACATACAGCGCTCGCGATGTTCTTCACGAAAGACCTCGAGCTCGCACGCACCGTTCCCTTGGACCCGGCGCTCGAGCCAGGCGTGCAACTCCTCGAGGAAGGTCCACGGTCGTGTCCAGTCCAGCACGACCACACAGTGGTATGTGGAAGAGCAAATGGCGGCTGCAGAAAATGAGGTACGAGGGCGATGTATGAAGGAGCCGACGATGGGACGGTGTACACGGGCAATCGGGCAAGTGTGTCTATATGCGTGGGTTAATCAGGTCAGGGATGCGTTCATGAGGGTAAAATGGATGACAGACCTTTTCTCTCTCATCGCGTTCGTCGGCCCAGTCGCATCCCACTTCAAAGTCTGTGCGTGGCTCATGTTTTTCAGCTTCCGCGAGTGATTTTTGGAGAAGTGTAGACACAAGGGTGCTCTTTCCGTTTGAAGCTGGCCGAGTACGAGGAAAATATTTGATGGTATAGTGAGAAAGGATGAGATATTAAAATAGATTGGAGGCAAGGGGGAGGAAGCAAGGGAGGAAGACCTCGCGACGTTAGACCAGAGGTCTTGGAGACGCGCGGGTGAACGTGTAAACGTGAACCGACGCATCGCGTCGAAACGACAAAAACAGGTACAGTACTGTACGGCGCGTAAGGCACGAACTCAGACCTTTCCTTCCCACGCCGTCCGTTCGACCTTCTTGGTATTCTTTCAAGCCGACTCTGTTGGGACGCCCAATGCTACTCTCTGCCAGGGATGGAGAATAGCAGTATGCAGACACAATCGAGGTTGTAGATTGACACGATGAATTACCGAGGTACGCGCGTCGCTTCTTCGTCAGTGCCAGGCGTGTTCAATAACACACCTCCTGCTCCTGCACTTAGGAATGTGAGTGCAGACTCGAGGATCCAATCACTGGGAGACACCTGATACACATCCTCCGACCTGTACGAATGTTCCCTTCCCCATGCAACGGCCGTACTCTACACCATTTTGAGATATTTCTACGTGGCCCGTTTTCCGAGATTGAAGCGTTAGCTGTACAGACAGCTTTTCTCCCGCCGGACGTTACCGCGTTACTCTCTCAGTTCTTACCTTCCTCCTCTTTTGTTCTATAAGCGAGTCCAGGTATCGAGTTATCGGAGGGTCTCTCCCTGCAATTCTCCGCATCCAACATCCCTCTTCGCCAAAGTCACAATTGAATGTTGAACGTCGTTGACGTTGAAACAGTTGGACCGTATGTACTCTCAACCTCTCCTCACCCACCTTTTGATCCATGATTTCCGTGCATGCACAGTTTCCACGCGTACTCAAGCCATAATTCAACCAAGACACGGACTTCACCACTGTGCCCATCCCGTGTTGCTGTTTATTGTCGTGCGCCCATGCGCTGAGCTCGCTGACATTCTAGGCCCTAGCTAGGTTAAGTTACTGGAGACCGCCTACGCTCGGGTAGTGGACAAAGACGTTGATTATGATCGGGGTCAGCCTCTGTACGTGCTCCTGGATGGGCCTCTTCCTTTGCTACACGTCAACGCAACCTCAACCAACTGCGTCTTGTTGACACCCTTTCCAAAAGGGGCAGCTATAATTCCTCTTCCTCTCTTTCTGCCTTATTTGCTGACACGTTTCTCCCCGCGAAAATATGATCCCCATCACAAACTCACGCGCTCGCACACCCTATACTCCGCATCGCAGACGACGACAATTGTCGCCGCAATGAAATTTCTGAAGCTCTGTCCGATCCACCCCTCTTCGACTTTGACCCCTTTCGGCTCTGACCTCAGCTGGTTCCTGCTGCGCGGGCACAAGCGTTTTTCCTGTTTGTCCGCGTACTCCTGCATGTCCTCTCAGCATGCTCACGCAGGCACCACCGGCACGTGTTCCTTCAACGCATGGCTCGTAAATAAATAAACGAACTAAAGTATCTGGGCGCCACCCAGTTCTCTCACGCGCGAAATACGCTTGCTTACCACAAACGACTTCGGACTCCGGAACCTCGGGCAGGACCGCGCACGCGCAAGTGGTTCCTGGGCTACAGCCAAACGCTGCTCAAGTCGAGCGCTGGGTCATCGTGGTAAGCTTCCTCTCCGTCCAATCCTTTCCGTACCCTTTACTTCGCGGGATTGTATGCCCTGAATTTGTCGGAAACAAACAAACTACGCCAGCTACTTTGTCATGTACTCGCACTGCGTAATACTCAGTAAGACAACATATATATAAGGAGATGAGGAACTAATTGAGCAGTACCAGAGCGGTGATATCGAGATCCTAAGTAAGGAGATACATATACTCATTCGTTACAGCTATAGACCAATGGGTATTGTCTGTTCTGTACGTGAGGAGGACGTTCATTCCGACTGTGAAGCTCAACGCCGAGGTACCGGGACTCGCCGCATGGCCTTTGAGATTAGCGCTCTCGAAGAGTAGAACTTCGTGCTGCGTCGGGCTCCCGAGGATAGGCGATGTCAGTGTGCCTACGCGTCTCAGGGCCGCCAAGCGTGGCGCCCGTACTTCTGCCCTCGGTCTCCGCTAGCGCACGCTCGACCGTCGGAAGTGGGAAGGACGACGAACCCAAGGGCCCGGCGGATGCATCGGCGGGTGTGCAGAAGAAGTTGCCACGCGGGTCGCGATCGGCGCTTTGCGCGTTCTCGTCGTAGTTCTTCGCTAGGAAAGCTTGTTCCGGCGTCGGTTTGTTGAGGGTTAGGAGTGGGGTCGGCTACGTGGTTACACGTGAGTTCAGGGGGGTAAAGGTTGGGAAGGAGTACGTACTTTGCGACCCTGGTCCTGCACGAGGGAGGGGTGCGTACAGTTTTCGCCTGCCGTCATCGTTGTCTGAGATTCCGGTATAGGATGATGGATCGCGCTCCCATGCTTTGCCCTACGCTTTCGTGTCAAAGCTGTCGCGTAGCATGATATTTTCCGAACTGTTCCTCCCGTAGGTACGATGATGCGGACGCGGTCGGGTGTATTCGATATGAGAACGATGGGAATGGGTCCCGCATTGGCGTCGCAGTGCCACAGAGTATGCCGTCTGGGGTAGGGGGACTTGGAGCGTGTTGTATTGGTGCAGGGCGTTGAGTGTCGTCCATTGCGGTGTCATGTAACGAGGCTTACCCCGTCTGCCAAGCTATGAAAATGAGAAAGGAATGAGGGAGGACAAGAAGCAATTCACACATTTCAAGCAAATTGAGTTGGACGCATTTCTATTCTGCTCCTCCCAATTGTTTCCCTTCCCCTTTACCATACCACGCAGCCCCGATGCGCCAGTGTCAACGAGGTCGGTATCATCATCCACAGTCGTGCACGTGATTATGACGCCAGCAACGTTGGGTGGATACGTTCCTGGGCCTAACGGAACAATCGCGCCTTTCATAGAAAGTGTTGGATGTCCTAGGGAGAGGTTCGGCTGATGGTTCAGTGTAGTGTTGAAGGTCGCCCGGCCTGTTGTGGGGAGGCACGGTCAGGAAGGAGACAAGAATGAAGATCAAATGAACTTTCAGCGCGTGCAATGCTCTTCGTGGATGACCTCGAGCTCGTGCGCGTTGGACCAAATGCTCAATCCAAGCGGACCAGGTGTGAAACTCCTTGAGGAAAGTTCAGGGTCGAATCCTGTCCCGTAGGATGACAAAGGCGGTATAAGGAAGGGCGGATTGAGACTGCAAGAATGTACGACGGCGGTACATGATGGAGCCGACGATGGGACGTGTATATGGATAACGGGGCAAGGATGTCTAGTAACGCGTACTAAGGTGAGGAAAGCGCTCAAGACAGTCGGGTGGACAGCAGACCTTGTTCTCCCAGATCGGTGGATCGGCCTAGTCGTATCCTAAGGCAAAGTCTGTGCGTTGGTCCATCAGCTAAGGGACGAGGATATCATTGCCGGTATCGAGTCTGACGACGACACATAATTTATAAGGGGTGTTGGGGAGAGACCCTTGGTGACGCGAGGACAACGAATGCCGCGTTTCGCAAGTAAAGCCCCAAAGCAGAAATTCAGTTCCGGCCCGGAAGCCAGAACTCTATTCCAACCACCTCGATGAGATTCCAAACGCTGCTCTCCATCAATGACGAACAATGAATTGGTGCAGACAACACATAGAGCGAGGTACTCTAATAGCCATCCCAGGTATGTGCATCAGCCTCAATGCCAGCTAATGATTGCAGCGTGTGCCAAAGTTGTCTCCAGGACCCAAACCCGCTACCGTCTTACAACAGAGTGCAAACGATTCTCCAGGTCTCGCCAGTGGGAACGACGAGTCGCACGTGCTACGTATCACCTGTGCGCCAACGTAGAGAACGAGTGGGAGACCGTGCCGTCAGAGACGGATATGTTCTTGAGGCGCCTTGTCGATTTCCTTTCCAAAATAGGGCAGCTGTGCGTCCTTTCCTCCTTTTTCTGCTTAACCTGCTGACGTGTTTCGCTCTCCCCATGAAGAAATGGCCCTCCATTACAAGCTCGTGCACTTTTGCACCCCAACATCTGCGCCAAAAGCGACACGGCTTGCCGTGCCATGACATCGCAACAGCACTTAATGATCTAACCATCGACTTTGACCCGCTCTTCAAGTTTGATTCGGTCCCCGCTGTACGAGTGCCACGCTATTCGTGTTCCCCACATGTTCCAAAGTAGGATGATAGGCAACCTGCGCGCTTGAGCACGCATACGCTACCAGTACGTACGTGTTTATCTCCCTTCAACATGCGGCTCTCTAATGACAGCACAATGCATAGATAAAGTTCTGTCCCCAAGCTGCTCTCTCAATCACAAATCTCGCCAGCTCGCCAGCCAGCCCGAGCTGACTTCTGATTCCAGAACACCCGCAGGACAGCACGCGTGGGTGGCTGCTGGCTGCAGGTGACACCGGCGCAAGTCGAGCACTCGGCCATGCTGGTAAGCGTCCCTTCTGACTGATCCAATCCGATGTTTTTTTACTTCGCGGGGATTGTCTATGCTTTGGAGATCTCAGAAAAGAGCAATACCTGGTGGCTATTTCGTTACCATATTCGTATTCGCATTGCGTGATAAGACAGCATATATATCTGAAGATGAGAAAAAAACTGAATAGTATGAACTGGAACGGCGGCATCGAAAGCCCAAAGCGAACATATATATACTCAGTCGCACGTCTATAGACCTTGGGGAGTTACAGGATGTCATGCTCGCCGTGCGATGCGTGAGGAAGCTCTCCTGCATGCTCAGCGTCTAATTCCTGTTGCAAAGGACTAGCGATGGTTATGTCAGTAGCTGATGGTAGTGTCGATGGCGGCGGCGAAGGGTCCACGGTGTTTGCCTGGATAACACGATTCACTGAGGGCGGATGAAGATCGCCCTTATCCTCGCACGAACCGGCCCTCGTGCCACCTTCAGCACCATCCAGCTCAGGTGCAGAACTTGGCAATGGTGAGATACCTAGGGAAATTGTAGCTAGTATCACCATGAGACTCGGGGAAAGAAGGTGAGAGGTTAACATGGACGGACCTGTTATATCGTCGAGCACCGGTTCAGGAGAAGCTGAGGACGGAGTCTCCGGTGCACCGGGACGCGACAGGAGGCCCGCGTTGTTCTGGAGGGAAACTGTAGCGGGTGGGGGAACAGAAGAGGTAGACGTCGAAGTTTTATGGGTGGTGAAGGGCATTGTTTGAGCAGAGGGGCCGTTTCCAGCTGCACTAGCGGCAGCTGGGTCCAGTGAAGTGGAAGAATCGCGGAAGCTTTCAGTAGCCGTCTGGTGGGCGCGGTATAAGGATGCAGGGACCGAAATATTGTCGAGCAGCGGTACATCCATGGGGTTGTTGTCGACATTATTGGTGGTGGGTACAGGCGGGGACGGGGCATCAGGGGTGCTGGCAAGAGAAGAAGGGACCATTGCATTGTCGCCAGGTAGGACGGCATGAGAAATTGCTGTGGGGATAGCGACATCCTGGGTGTGGGGTGTCGAGTGTGAATGATGGCCGGGGACGTTGCACAGGGGATATGTCCATGGAAAGTAGAGAATGATATCCTCGTCACCAGTGGAAGCGTCGAATGCTGTCGGGGCAGAATCGGTGTGTGGATGGAGCGTGAGATAAATGTTGCGAATCGGTCTGAGAATATGCCATTTCATCGACCAATCGGTTGCACGAAAGACTTCATTCCAGAGTGCACAGAACTCGTGCTGTAGCTGCTGTGACGTATCTAGCACATCGAATTTGGAGGCTGCCAATAGAACCTTCGAGAACTCGAACGATGGCCAGTACTGTTCATGGAAAAGACTAAATTGCTGGCGAATGCCGTGAATCAAGATGGCAAGCGACAAGTCATTCCCGTGCGTGGTGTGATTTCGGAGGACAGATTCTGATATACCCATTTCATCGGAGGCTATAGCAAACCAAAGGACACCGCGCCGTTGTGCCCTTACGACGACACTCAAAACTGCGGCTCGGATACGCATAGTCGCTTCTTCATCTTCACCATTGGCCCAGCCTCTCAACGAACGCGCAATTTCGGCAGATTGCACTGGCCCATTTAGATCTCTGATCAAGATTTCGCTGAAACGCAGCGCGGTTGCCCGAGGAACACCTGTTGGACCGATCGCCTTCACGCAGATGACAGTTCTCCGAATTTTGGCCGGTTCAGGCAACAAGTCGGAGGAGCAAGTGCGGTCCAATAATCCGATCCATGTATCCCAAAGCTTCCCCTGTTGTTCCTCAGTGAGATCGGGCAGAGGATCCTTGACCATTTTCGAGCTGCGGAAGCCGGGCAAACCGGCAAAGAAGCGCTCCAGCTCGTGATCTTCGTCTAAACTGTCGAACGTCCACAGAAACGCGCGTGTATCAATCTCCGATGGTGAACCGAAAGCAGTTTCCTCGGCTGTCTTCCGCATGCCCAGCACAAGCCATTTGCTGTACCTTTCAGCCAAGTGTCGAAGGTGCTCATCTGTTTGATAACTAAAGAAATAAAAGGATGATGTGATCCTCAAAAGAGTTCGAAATGTGAGCAATGATATTCCCGTAATGAAGTGCCACACTGGCAATGACAGTGGCGTGTGGTATGGGCTGTCGTGGCGAAAGACCGGGATAAACGTGATGCAGCCGTAGAGAGCCGTGCAAAGGCCGATCCATGACAGTACCAACTTGAAAATAGTGAGATTGACGTCCCATAGGAATACAGACAGGCCGGCGAAGAACAGGAATAGGGAGAGATGTAGCATCGTGGGCAATGCTTCGACTGCCCACGGAAGCAGAAACTTATCGACGCCTTCAGCAAAGAACGCGCGGATGCGAGCTCGCTTGTGTGGGCTGTAACGCGGTTGGGTGACCTTGAGGTATCGTCGGGCCCACTGCTGGAGCAAGGTCGCGAGTAGAGCGCAGGTAATACTGATCACCAAGCTCATGAACCAAAGTGCATTAACCCAAACAGCATAGTTTGGTGGAGTGAACGGGGGTGGGAAAGCAGGGAGGGAACTCGATGAATTTGGGTTGATCGTGGCTTGATACATATTAGCGAGGTAGAAGTTGGAGGTGTCCTGTGGATTCTGCTGGAGGTCCTGAATGGACACCGAGATCAACGACGCGACAGCAGCGGAGAATAGACCAGTCTGTTGCCAACGAGTTAGCGTAAATGAGGCTTAGGGAAAGACGATAACGCACAAAGATGAGGATCCCATCAGCGTCGTCTTTCCAGTTTTCAGCTGCCTTCTTGTCTTCTTCGGTCGCCATTTCCAAATACATCGAGAAAATATGCCCGGAGCCATCGATGAAATCAGATGCTCCCTGTGATTCTTGATTCCGCACCGATCGAGGTGGGTACTGAGGGTCGCCTATTTCGGCAGGTTAGAATGGCGAGGATGAAAGCATGCGGATGAGAAAGGTACCTGTGTCAGTCACTGGGTTTCCTACGTCGATATTCTCATGAAGATGTTGGGACATAGGTTGGGACATTGTAGCGGAGTGCAATGAGGTAGTACCAGGCTCAGGCTGTGCGGTCGGTGAACTCTACAGCTTACATCATCAGCCCTCTTTTTCGTTCGAGGCGTGGCGGAGAGTGGCCATCCATACTTCGGGCCATGCAACGCAATGACTTCGAGAATATCGCAATTCTAATGTAGCGGACAACCACTATCAACCCGTTTAACAAGCGTCCTTGCCTTGCATCCTACCCATCTTCCGTTCCACTGCCCGCATCAGGAACCGTCTGCGATCCCCTCACTCCCACTCGCACCGCCTCCAGCACTCCCACTCGACGTCCTCGGCCCCATCGCCGGCTTCCCATTCCCACTCGCGGTAGCAGCGCCTGCAGCACCAGCCCGGGGACTCACTGCCGACGTCCCAGGACTCGCCGCGCGGTCTTTAGGATTCAACAAGCTCTTAAAGAAATTCTGCAGAACTTCAAGCTGCGTCGGGCTCGGCGCGCTCCCGAGAATAGGCGACGTCGGCGCGCCTGAGCGTCTCCCGAGACCGCCAAGTGTGGCGCCACTGCTGCCCTCCATTTCTGCTAATGCACGCTCGACCGTCGGAAGCGAGGACGAGGACGAGCCCAAGGGCCCGACGAGGCCCGCGGCTGGAGCTGCGGACGCGTCAGTGGGAGTACGGAAGATGCCGCGCGGGTCGCGATCGGCGCGTCGGGCGTTCTCGTCGTAGTTCTTGGAGAGGAAGGCTTGTTTGGGCGTCGGATTGTTGAGGGGTGGGAGAGGGGTCGGCTGTAGTTATGAGGTTAAGTATTCAGGAACGAGGAAGTAGAGGGGACGGAGCATACTTTGGGGCCTTGGTCCTGCACGAGGGACGCGTACATTTTCAGTGGGGCGTCGTCGCTGTCCGAGTTAATTCCAGCGTCGGATGAAAGATCGCGTTCCCATGCCTCGCCCCACGCTTTCGCGTCGAAGCCGTCGCGTAGAACCACGATCTTACTCCAGCTGTCCCAACCTGCCGGCACAACGATGCGGTCGCGGTCGAGTGTGTTCGGCTTGTGGACGAAGGGGAATGGATTTCGCACTGGTGCCGCGGTGCTGTCGAGGGCGCCGTCGGGGGAAGGGGCTGGGGGTACAAATAGGGTATGCAGAGCGTATTGGCGCAAGACATTGAGTGTCGTAGGGTGCGGTGTCGTAGAGAAGAAGCTTGCGCCGTCTGCCACTCCATGAGATTGAGAAACGAATGAAGAATAAGAATTGGTACGCACACTTTAGGCAAATTGTGTGCATTATCTGCATGATCCCGTCACGTCATTGCGCTCCTCCCATTCGCCTCCCATTCCCTTCACCACACAACCCGTTCCAGAAGCGCCGGCGCCAACGAGGTCAGTCTTGTCGTCGATGAAATCTGCCTTCGTAAATGCGACAATGGTGGATATGCCGGCGGTGTTCTGCGTGAACGTTCCTGGAGTATCGTACCTTGGAGGGCACTGGATGTTGCAAGGAGCGGCTCGGCGGATGGTTCGGCGTAATATTGAAGGTGCGCTGCCCTGTAGAGCAACGATCAGGACTGAGGTGAGGAATATGATAATCAAATGGACATACAACGCTCGCAATGCTCTTCGCGGGTGACCTTGCGCTCGTGTGCGCCGTTTGACCCAATGCTCAACCCAAGCGAGACAAGTGTGCAGCTCTTCGAGGAATGTCTACGGTCGTGTCCAGCCCAGCGCTATCACCACGGCGGTATGTGTAAGAGAATATTGCGGCTGTAAGAAATTCGGTACGAGGGCGGTGTGTGACGGAGCCGACAATGGGACAGTGTACAAGGATAATCGATAATCAGGCAAGGATGTCTATACATGCGCGCGTTAATGAGGCCCACGAGGGTTAAATGGATAAAATACCTTCTTCTCCCTCATCGCGTCGGTCGGCCAAATCGTACCCTGCTGCAAAGTCTGTGCGTGGCTTGCATCCGCTGGTGGTTGTTGGAGAGAAAAGGGTGCTCTAAGGTTGGCCAAGTGCGAGGACGGTCTTTGCTGGTGTAGAGCGTAGAAAGGAAAAAGAAATTATGATACTGGACCGGAGTTATAAGCGGGTCAGGCGAACTGGTGAAAAGAGCCACTGTCAAACAGGTACAGCGCGTAAGGCACGAACTCTCAGAACCTTCCTTCCCACGCTGTCCATTCGACCTTCTTCTGTCAAACTGACTCTGTTGGGACGCCCAACGCTGCTCTCTACCAGTGACGAAGAATAGGTTTATGCAGACACGATCGAGGTTGTAGATTGATACGATGAGACACCGAGGTACGCGCATCGCTTCCCCGTCATTTCCAGGCGTGTTCAATAGGCTACACTCCTGCACCTGCACTTAGACAGGTGAGTGCGGACTTGAGGATACAGTCACTGGGCGACCTCTGATCCACATCCTCCGGCCTGTAACGAATTTCCCTTCCCCACGCAACGGCCATACTCTACACGATCTTGAGATATTCCACGTGGCACGTTCTCCGAGATCGAAAGCATTAGCTGCACAGACAACCTTTCTCCCGCCAGACGTTACCGCGTTACCCTCTCAGGTCCTACCTTCCTCCTCTTTTGTTCCATAAGCGAGTCCATGTGTCGAGTCATCCGCGAGTCACTCCCTGCAACTCTCCGCATCCAACATCCCTCTTCGCCAACGCCACAATTGAATGGTGAATGTCGTTGAACGTTGAAACAGTTGACCCGTATGTACCCTCCACCTTTCCTCATCCACCTTACAACCCATGACTTCCGTTCGTACACAGTTTCTACACGTACTCGCGCAGCCAAGACACCGACCTCACCATTGTGCCGTATCCATGGCTGAGCTCGCTGTCATTCTAGGCCATGGCAAGGTTAGGCCGCCTGCGCTGGGATAGTGGACGATTATGACCGGAGTCGGCCTCTGTATGCGCTCTTGGTATGGACCTATTCCGTCTGCGACACGCAAATGCAACCTCTAACCAACTGCGCCTTTTTGACACCGTTTCTAAACGGGGTGGCCATACTTCCTCTGCCTCACTTTCTTTACCTGCTGGCCGTTACACTTCCCCCGCAAAGACATGACCCCTCATCATACATTCGCGCGCTTTCACCCTATACTCCTCATCGCCGACGAGAGCATTACCGTGACATGCAATTGCCGCAGCCCTGTCTGATCCAACCATCTTCAACATTGACCTGGTCCCCGCTACGCGAGCGCAAATGTTTTTCCTGTTTCTCTGGATACTCCTAACATGCAGGCAGGCCAACCTGCACACAGGCACCACCGGTACGTGGTTGTCTTTCTTCAACGCATGTCTCGCAAATAAATAATGAAATAAAGTATCTGGACGCCGCCTAGTCTCACGCGTAATATACGCCTACTTACCCCAACCGACTTCGGATTCCGGAATATCGGCGGGATCGCACACGCCGGTGGTCGCTAGGCCGCTGGCGACCGCTGTTCAAGTCGAGCGCTCGGTCATGGCAGTAAGCGTCCCTTCTGCCCAATCCTTTCTATACCCTTTACTTTGCGGGACTGTAGGCTTTGACGTTGCTGATCTCCGCCAGCTACTTCGTGTATTTGCACTGCGTAATAAGACAATACATATATCAGAGGATGAGAAACGCGATGAGTACTAGAATGGTGATATCGAAAGCCTAGGGAAAAAGAGATACATGTACTCATTCGCTACAGTTATAGACATGTGGGTGCGCTGCACAATATCGCACGGCTGTGCGAAGCGTGAAGAGGATGTTCATTCCGTCTGTGAAGGACCAACGGCGGCTATATTAGGATCTGATGGCGGAGGCGGCTGCCGTAAAGCATGCAACGGAAGATCCAGGATGGCTGCAGCGTTTTCCTGGATAACACAATTCTCTGACAAGGGATCAATTGTGTCCTTGTCCTCGCTCGAACCAGCCTTCGTGCTACCTTTAGCCGTATCCGGCTCAGGTGAAGAAGTCGGCTTTGGACAAGTACCTGGAGAGATTGTAGCTGGTGTCGTGCAATGAGACTCTGGGAAAGAAAATGAGAGGTTAACAGGGACGGACCTGTAATATCGTCGAGCACCAGTTTAGGAGGTGCTGAGGACGGGATCTCTGGCGTGCCGGGATGCACCAGGAGGTCTACGTTGTCCTGGAGGGAAACTGCAGCGTGTGGGAGAACAGAAGAGGTAGACGTCGAAGTTTCGCAGGCGGTGGGGGCCATTGTTCGTGCAGAGGTGTTGTCTCGTGTAGCAGCAGCGGCAACTGGATCCGGTGAAGTAGAATCGTGGACGCTTTCCGTAGCCGTCTGACAAGGGAGGTGCAATGACGCTGGAACAGACGTATCACCGTCGAGCAGTGAGGCATCCGTGGGGTTTGTGTCAACGTGAATGGGGGAGGTGGGTACCGATGGCGATGGCAAATCTGGAGAGGAAGGAGGGACCAGTGCACCATTATCATGTAGAGTAGTACGAGGAATCGCTGTGGAGGCAGAGGCATCGTGAGTGTGAGTAGTTGAGTCTGGATGATGGTCGGAGATGTTGCACAGGGGATAAGAGGATGGCTCATCCAGGATGTCGTCCTCGTCATCAGTCGAAGCAGAGAATGCTGTTGGGGCGGAATCGGTGTGTCGATGGAGCGTGAGATAGACTTTGCGAATCGGTCTGAGAATATACCATGCGACCACGGTACCGGCTCCGCGAGTGACTTGATTCCAGAGCGCACAGAACTCGTGCTGCAGTTCCGGTGACGTATCTAGCACATCAAATTTGGAGGCTGCTTCTAGAACTCTCCAGAACGAATAATATGGCCAGTGCTCTTCCTCTAAACGGTTAAATTGCCGACGAACAACGTGAATCAAGATTGCAAGCGACAAGTTGCTCCTGTGCGTGGCGTGATTTCGGAGGACAGATTCTGATACACTCATTTCATGGGAGGCCATAGAAAACCAAAGATCATCGCGGCGCTGAGCCCTTGCGACAACACTCGAAACTATGGCTCCGATAATCATAGTAGTTTCTCCATCGCAGCCATTGTCCCAGCCACTCACCAAACGTGCAGTTTCAGCGGATTGCACCTGCCCATACTTTTCTTCAAATAAGAGTCTGCTAAAAACCTGCCGGATTGCTTGAGAAATATCCACTGAGCCGATCGCTTTCCCACAGATGAAAGTTCTCCGAATTTTGACTGTTTCCGGCAACAAATTGGAAGAGGACGTGCGGTCCGACAATCCGACCAATGCGTTCAAAAGCTTCCCCTGTTGGTCCGGTGTGAGATCGGGCAGAGGATCCTTGACCATTGTCGAGCTGCGGAAGCCAGGCAAGCCGGAAAAGAAGCGCTCCAGCTCATGATCTTCGTCCAAACTGTCGAACGTCCACACAAACGCGCGTGTATCGATCTCCGATGGTGAACCGAAAGCAGTTTCCTCGGCTGTCTTCCGCATGCCCAGCACAAGTGATTTGCGATAACGTTCGGCCAAGCGTTGGAAGCAGCATAAGGTTTCAAGACTGACGAAATCATAGGATATCCATAACTTGTATGTGATCCTCTCAAGAGCTCTGAATGCGAGAAATAGTATTCCCGTAACGAATTGCCACACCGGCAACGAGAGTGGCGTGTGGTATGGGCTGTCGTGGCGAAAAACTGGGATGAACGTGATGCAGCCGTAGAGTGCTGTGCAAAGGCCGACCCACGACAACACCACTTTGAGTATAGTGAGATTAACATTCCATAGGAATACAGACAAGCCGGCGAAGAACAGGAATAGGGACAGATGTAGCATCGTGGGCAATGCCTCGACCGCCCATGGAAGGAGAAACTTGTCGACGCCTTCAGCAAAGAACGCACGGATGCGAGCTCGCCTGTGTGGGCTGTAACGCGGCTGGGTGACTTTGAGGTATCGTCGCGCCCACTGCTGTAGTAACGTCGCAAGTAGAGCGCAAGTGATACTGATCACCAAGCTCAGGAACCAAAGCGCATTGACCCAAACAGCATAGTTTGGTGGAGAGAACGGGGGAGGGGAAGCAGGGAGGGAACTCGACGTATTTGGATTGATTGTGGCTTGATACATATTCGCGAGGTAGAAGTTGGAGGTGTCCTGTGGATTCTGCTGGAGGTCCTGAATGGACACTGAGATTAATGACGCAACAGCAGCGGAGAATAGACCAGTCTGTTGTCAGCGAGTTAGTGTAAATGAAGCTATAGGAACAGTCAACGACGACGCACAAAGATGAGGATCCCATCAGCGTCGTCTTTCCAGTTTTCAGCCATCTTCTTGTCCTCTTCCGTCGCCAGTTCCAGATACATCGAGAATATATGCCCGGATCCATCGACGAAATCGGATGTTCCCCGCGATTCCTGATTCCGCGCCGTTTGAGGTGGGTGCTGAGGGTCGCCCACTAGTATTTCGAAACGGGGCAGGTTAGAATGGTAAAGAAAATGTCAGGGAGAGAAAGATACCTGGAATAGTTTCTGGGTTGGCCATTTCGATATTCTCATGAAGAGGTTGGGACATTGTAGCTGAGTGTAACGAGGTACTAGTACACTCAAGCTCAGGCTGTGCGGTGAATGAACGCAACTGCTTACATCATCAACCTCCTTGTTCTTTCGAGGCGTGGCGGTCATCTGACATGGCGTGGGCATACCTGAGCCATACGACTAAATAACTTCGAGGATATCACAGTTCTACTGTAACAGACACCAATATGAATAGGAAACGTCTAGAAAACCTACCCATCTTCCGTCCCACTGCCCGCATTAGGATCCGTCTGCGAACCCCAACTCGCACTCGCACCGCCCCCAGCCCTCCCACTTAACGTCATCGGCCCCGTCGCTGGCGGCTTCCCACTCGCACTTGCAGCGGCTGCAGTACCAGAACCAGGGCTCACCGCCGAAGATAAGGGCTCGCCGCGCGATCTTTAAGATTCAACAACCTCTTAAAGAAGTTCTCTAAAACTTCACGCGTCGTCGGATTCGGCGTGCTCCCGAATATAGGCGATGTCGGTTCTCCTGCGCCTCTCCCAAGACCCCCAAGCGTGGTACCACTGCTGCCCCCGTCTCTGCCAGCGTATGCCCGACCGTCGGGAGCGAGAAGGACGACGAATACAAGGGCCTGACGAGGCTGCGGCTGGTGCGCCAGATGCGTTGGTGTGAGTGCAGAAGATGTGGTGTGGGTTCGCGTCGAAGTTCTTCGCAAGGAAGGCTTGTTCGGGTGTCGGGTAGTTGAGAGGTGGGAGCGTGGTCGGCTGCGGTTAATAAAAGTTAAGTGTTCTCGAACAAGGAGCCAGGGAGAAGCGCGTACTTTGGGGCCTTGGTCCTGCACGAGGGACGCGTACATTTTTCGCGCGCCCTCATCGTCGGACGAAAAATCGTGCTCCCATGCCTCGCCCCATGCTTTCGCGTAGGAAGACGAATTTTTCCCAACTGTCTCAACCTGTCGACACAACGATGCGGTCGCGGTCGAGTGGTACTCGGCTTGTGAACGAATGGGCATAGGTTACGCATGGTGCTGCAGTGCTGTCGAGCGAGCTGTCGGGGGAAGGGGTTGGAGGTATAAATAGGATATGGAGCGGTATTGGCGTAAGACGTTGACTGTCGCAGGTTGCGGTGTCGTGTAAAAGAGGCTTGTGCTGTCTGTCATGCCATGAGAATGAGAAAATAATGAAGTGACGCTCACGTTTTAAGCAAGTTGTGCGTAGCATCTGCATGATCCCGCCTGCGTTCTTCCCACTCGCCCTCCCTTCCCTTTCACCATACCACCCATCCCAGACACACCGGCGCCGATGAGGTCAGTCCTATCGTCGATTAGGTCCGCTTTGATGCGTGCGACGATGGCGGGTGCCGTGATGTTGTGAGTAAACGTTCCTCGGCCTAACGCGAGCATCGTGCCTTGGAGAGCACTGGATGTCGCAAGGAGTGGCTCGGCGGATGGTTTGGTATAATGTCGAATGTGCGTCTGCCAGGAGGAGCAACGGTCATGACTGACGCAAACGAGGATGAGGATACTATCGGCATACAGCACCCATGACGCTCTTCGCAAATGACCTCGAGTTCTCTCGCCTTGGACCCAACGCTCGATCCAGGCCGCCCAAGTGTGTAACTCCTCGAGGAAGGTCCAGGGTCGTGTTCAGTCCAGCACGATCACGACGGCGGTAGGGCGCCTCGCATGAGGCTGGCGCCGATGCGTTCCGTCGCTGGTAAGAATATTCGACTGCCAGCAGCAGGGAGAACGACGAGCCCAAGGGCCGGGACGGCGGCCGGTAGTACGATACTACGAACGCATCGCGGGTCGCGATCTGCATGCTGCGTGTTGTCATTCGTAGGTCACCGCAAGAACGGCTTCTTCGGGGCGTCAGTGTAACGTTCTCAGATGAGTGAGGGAGGATCGCGCACATCCGTGACCACAGTCCTGCTCAAAGAACACGTTCAGCTTTCAAAGACGAAAGATCACTCCCCTCTGCCCCAACCCACGATATCTCGTTGGAGCCGTTTCGTGGCAACACGATCTTTGTTGGACTATCCAAAAACGACTTGGTCGACGTCAACTGTCTTCAGATTTCTGGAAAGTGGGAAGGGTTATGCCCTGGCGCTGCAGTGCGATCAAGCGCGCCGCTGGGGGCAGGGGTTGGGGCATAGTGGGTGCGTCTCCTTGCTGTCCGGAGTCGTGGTAAGTATAGAGGCGAAGGATAACATAGACGCACAGCGTTCTTCACGTGTGACTCCGAGCTCGAATGCGCTGTTGTCTGGGACCCAACGCTCAATACAAGCAAGCTGGGTGCGCAACCCCTCAGGCCTCAGGATGCATAACGATTTCGACCATGATGCATGGGAGAGCAGATTTTGGCTGCAAGAAACGCTGCATGAGCGCAGTGTGTGAAGGAGGCAACGGGAGTGATGTGCGCGAGTAAAGGATATGGGTAAACGACGGATAGTGAGGTGAGGGACGAGTTCAAGAGGGTTTAGTGAATAGCATACCTTTGTTCTCCCCGTCACAGACGACGGCCTGGTCGTATCCCTCTGCAAACTCTGGACGTTGTTCATTAGTGCTGGCATCTGTAAGGTGGATTTTGGAAAGGGCAGAGGTACTCTCGTTTGACCAGAGTTCTTGGTTGACGCGATAGTTCATTGAACTGACGCGCGTCGTCAGTTGAAAAAAACAGGTTCGATCAGGTACAGCACGGAACAGAAGGCGCGGAGGGCGCCATCCGCGCTTAATCAGCACCTGCTCACTCTACCCTCCCGATTTCCCTGACTCGCCGCGGGGTCTTTGGGGTTCAGCAGGCTCTTGAAGAAGCTATGCAGCATCTCGTGCAGCATCGGACTTGGCACACTCCCAAGAATAGGCGACAGCAGTACGCCCATGCGCCTCCTGAGCCCGAAGGTAGATCGGGTGGTTGAGGGGTGGGGGTGAGGGTGGTTGCGTTGATCATAAGTTTAGTGTTCTCGTGTACAGAAGAAGGTGAGGGGCAGGAGCGAACTTTGCTAGTCCTGCACGAGGGACGGGTACTGTGTTCGCACACCGTCTATGCTATCCTCGTCGATTCCGGTGTCGTGAGGCATAGGAGCGCCCAACACTTTCGCGTCGCATGACACTACGATCTTTTCCAACTGTCCCAATCCGTTGGAACAACGCTGCGGTCGCAGCCGGGTGGATTCGGCTTGAGAACGAACGGGAATGGATTTTGCAAGTGCTGTCGAGCGCGCTGTCGGGGGTATGGGGAATAAAACAGATCATGGAGTGCGTATTGGCGCAGGACGCTGAGTGTTGCCGGCTGCAGTAACGTGTAAAGGGCCATACCTCATCTGCCACGATATGAGAACGAGAAACGAAGAAGGAAAAATATGAAGTCAACGCACATTTTAAGCAAATTGTACGGCGCGCTGCTCCCATCTCATTTCTCTTCTCCTTCACTACGCCACCCAACCCCGATGCGCCCGCACCAACAAAGTCAGTAGGATCGTCGACAACCGCCGTGCACACGAAGACGACAGACACGCCGGCGGTTGTGTGTAAACGTTTCTGAGCCTGACGACAGGATCGTGCCTTGGAGAGCGTTGGAAGTGGTAGGGAGCGGAAAGTTCAATGTACAGTAAGGTTGAATGTAGAATTCCCTGCCGTGAGGAGCCACGGTCAGGACGATAGAGACGAGAATGGGGACCATGAACATACAGCGTTCGCAAATGCTCTTCGCGGACGATCTCGAGCTCATGCGCGCCGTCACATTGAACCCAATGCTCAATCTTAGCGAGCCAGGTGCGAAACTACTCGAGGAACCTTCGGGGCCGTGTCCAGTCCAGTTGGATCACAACGGCAGTATTGGAAGGGCGGATTGTAGCTGAAGAAGCTACGACGGCGGTGCATGACAAAGCCGGCGATGGAAGGGTGTACAAAGGCAAGGACATCTAGTAACGCGTAATAGGGTGAGGAACGTGTTTAATAAGGTCAGGTGTATCACAGACCTTGTTCTCCCTCATCATGTCACCAGCCCGCTCGTATCATATTGCGAAGTCTGCGTTGGCTCGTCTTTTTCTGCGTCCGAAAAGGGCAATGCTCTTGTCAGTTGAAGACTGGCCAAGGACGAGGACATTATCGTCGGTACCGAGTCTGACGACGATACAGAATCAAGGATGCTTGATTAGGCATCTTGAGGGGGGTAAAGTTAGTGACGCGATGACGGTAAACGCGATCGAGCGTCAAGCAGAAGAACTGTTTCGGCCCGGAAGGCATCCCTACTCCCAGCCCTTCCTTTTGCACCGTCGATCGAGCACCCGAATACAAAGTTTGAGAAAACTTCTTCCACACCCTCTCACTCTCATCTCCTCCGATCTCCAATACGCTCCCAGAATCTCATCAGTACAAATAACAGGTCGTGTGCTGCATCTCCCACGCCAGCGTCGAGATGGAGCGAGAGATCACGCTATCAGATACGTGCGTGTCCTTGGAACGCATTATCGACGTCCTTTCCAAAACGGGGTAGCAGTGCATCCTCTAGCTCTCTTTTTGCTTTACCTGCTGACGGGTTCCACTCTCCCCAAGAAGGGATGCCCCCCCAACGCGAACTCGTGCACTTCTGCGCCTTAGACACCGCATCGAAAACGACACGGCTTGCCATTCCATGGGATAGCGGCAGCACTCTCCCATCCAACTATCTTCGACCTTGATCACTCTTCAAGCTTCAAGTTTGGTCTGATCCTCGTTACGCTCACGCGAGTACTCTTCCCGTTCCTTCGTATAACTAAGTGGTAGGTTGGATAACCTGCACGCCTGGCAGTGGGCACTTGCATACACTACTACAGGTACGTGTTTATCTCTCTTCAACACGTGTCTCTTGAACAACAGCGCAGTACGTAGATAAAGTACTGGCCGCCACCCTGCTCTCTCGAGCAAAAATCACGCCAGCTCACCTGAGCTGACTTCGGATTCCAGAACACCAGCAGGACAGCACGCATGGGTGTCTGCTGGGCTGCAGGTAATCGCAACCCAAGTCGAGCGCTGTGTCATGGCCTAAGACATTTCTTACACTCAATCTTTCCCATCCTTCGATCCTTTTTTTCTCGTCCGGATCGTCTATGCTTTGAAGTTGTCGATCACAGGCGGCCACTTCGTCATAGTATTTGTATTTTATACTACGCGATAAGACAGCATATATACCAGTAGATAAGATAAGAATAGTATTGAATAGTATGTACCGGAATGGTGGCGACATCGAAAACCCAAAATGAACGTATTATACCCGTAGCACATTATAGACCTGGGGAACATTATGCAACGTCATACTGGCCATGCAAAGCGTAAGGAGAAGGATCTCCCATGTTCTCAGCATCTGATTCCCCTTGTGAAGGAGTGTCGACAGCTATTTCAGAAGCTAATGGAAGTGCCGGCGTTGGCGGCGGCGGCGGCGGATGGTCCAGGATGGCCACGGTGTTTGCCTGGATAGCACTATTCGCTAAATCGGGATGAAGGGCTTCCCTGTCCCCGCGCGAACCAGCCCTCGTGCTGCCTTCAACAGTATCCAGATCAGGCGCAGAAGACGGCCACGAAGGAGCACCCGGAGAGATTTTAGTTAATATTGTGCAGTGAGACTCCGGTAAGGAAGAAGACTGGTTAAGGGACGGGCCGGTGATATCATCGAGCACTAGTTCAGGAGAAGCTGAGGACAGGATCTCGGAATGCACCAGGAGGTCTGCGGTGTTCTGGAGGGAAACTGCAGCGGGTGGGGGAACAGAAGAGGTAGACGTTGAAGTTTCACAGCTGGTGGGGGGCATAGTTCGAGCAGAGGAGTTGTCTGGTGCAGTGGCAGCAGGATCTGGTGAAGGGGTAGAATCGTGGACGCTTTTCGTAACCGTCTGATGAGCATGGTATAAGGGCGCAGAAGTCGACATATTGTCGAACAGTGGCACATGAATGGGGTTGTTGTCAACATGAACGGGGGCGAGTACTGACAGAGATGGCACATTGGGAGTGCTGGCTGGGGGAGAAGGGACCTGTGGAGCTTCGCTATTTAGGATGGCGTGAGCAATGGCTGTGGCAGTAGCGACCTCATGGATGTTAGGTGTCGAGTCTGGATGATGGGCGGGGATGTTGCACAAGGGATATGCATGTTGCAGCAACAGAACGTCACTCCTGTCACCAGTGGAATCGGAGAATGCCGTTGGGGCGGAATTGGTGTGTCGATGGAGCATAAGATAGATAATACGAATCGGTCTGAGAATATACCATGGGAACCCTAGCTTGTTTGCGTGAACGACTTGATTCCAGAGGGCACAGAACTCGTGCTGCAGTTCAGGTGATGTATCCAGAACATTGAACCTGGAGGCTGCTTTCAGAACTTTCGAGAACTCATCCTTTGGCCAGTGCTGCTCCCATAGAAGGACAAATTGTAGGCGAACGATGTGAATCAAGACGGCAAGTGACAAGTTGTTTGCATGCATAGCGTGATTTCGGAGGACAGGTTCTGGTACACCCATTTCATCAGCGGCCATAGCAAACCAAAGGTCATCGCGGCGTTGTGCCCTTGCGATAACACTCGAAACTGTGGCCTGGATAATCATAGTAGTTTCACTGTCGCCGCCGGCACGCCAGCCCCCCACCAAACGTGCAATTTCGGCAGATTGCACCGGCCCATATTGGTCTTCGGATACGATTCTGCGGAGAACCCGCCAACTTGCGTCTGGAATGTCGGGACCAATTGCTTTCCCACAGATGACAGTTCTCCGAATTTTGACCAATTCCGGCAACAAATCGGAGGAGGAAGTGCGGTCCAATAATCCGATCCACGTGTTCAAAAACATCCCCTGTTGTTCCCAAGTGAGATCGGGCAGAGGATCTTTGACCACTTTTGAGCTGCGGAAGCCAGGCAAGCCAGAAAAGAAGTGCTCCAGTTCGTGATCTTCGTCCAAACTGTCAAACGTCCACAGAAACGCACGTGTATCGATCTCTGATGGTGAACCAAAGGCAGATTCCTCGGCTGTCTTCCGCATGCCCTGCACAAGTAATTTGCGATAACAATTAGCCATACTTTGAAAGCGATGATAGGTTCCATAACTGAAGCAATCCTGGGTTGTAAACAACGCAAGAGCTCGAAATGTGAGAAATCGTAATCCCATAACGAATTGCCACACTGGCAATGAGAGTGGCGTGTAATATGGGCTGTCGTGGCAAAAAACCGGGATGAACGTGATACAGCCATAGAGGGCCGTGCAAAGGCCGATCCAAGACAACACCAACTTGAAAATTGTGAGATTAACATTCCACAGAAATACAGCTAGGCCGGCGAAGAATAGGAATAGGGAAAGATGTAGCATGGTGGGCAATGCTTCGACCGCCCACGGAAGGAGAAACTTGTCGACGCCTTCGGCAAAGAACGCACGGATGCGAGCTCGCCTGTGTGGGCTGTAACGTGGCTGAGTGACTTTGAGGTATCGTCGGGCCCACTGCTGTAGCAACGTCGCGAGTAGAGCGCAGGTGATACTGATCACTAAGCTCAGGAACCAAAGCCCATTGACCCAAACTGCGTAGTTTGGTGGAGAGAACGGGGGCGGGGAAGCAGGGAGGGAACTCGATGCGTTTGGGTTGATTGTAGCCTGATACATATTTGCGAGGTAGAAGTTGGAGGTGTCCTGTGGATTCTGCTGGAGGTCCTGAATGGACACTGAGATCAACGACGCGACAGCAGCAGAGAATAGACCGGTCTGTTGCCGGCGAGTTAGCGTAAATGAAGCTTCGAGAACGAAGATATCGCACAAAGATGAGGATCCCATCAGCGTCATCTTTCCAGTTTTCAGCCATCTTCTTATCTTCTTCGGTCGCCATGTCCAAATACATCGAGAATATATGCCCAGAACCATCGACGAAATCAGATGGACCCCGTGATCCTTGATTCTGCGCCGAATTCGGTGGGTACTGGTGGTCGCCTACTAGTATTTAGAAACGGGTAGGTTAGAATGGTAAAGAAAATGTCAGGGAGAGAAAGGTACCTGGAATAGTTGCTGGGTTGGTTACGTCGATATTCTCGTGAGGAGCCTGGGACATTGTAGCTGAGTGCAACGACGTACAGTACGCTCACTGGCGGCTCAGGCTGCGCGGTGAATAAACGCAACTGCTTACATCATCAGCCCCCTCGTTCTTTCGAGGCATGGCGGTCATCATGGCATGGCCGTACCTGAGCCATACAACAGAATGACTTCGAGGATATCATGTTTCTACTGTAACGGACACCAGTATGAATAGGGAACCACCTAGTAACCTACCCCATCTTCCGTCCGACTGCCCACTATCAGGATCCGTCTGCGAGCCCCCCACTCCCATTCGCACCACCCCCAGCGCTCACACTCGAAGTCCTCACCCCCGTCACCACCGGGTTCCTACTCGCACTTGCAGCAGCTCTTAAAGAAGCTCTGTAGCACCTCATGCTGCTTCGGACTCGGCGCACTCCCGACTATAGGCGACGTTGGCACGCGTCTCCCGAGACCGCCAAACGTGCTGCTGCCCTCCATTTCCGCTAACACACGCTCGGCTGTCGGAAGCGGGAATAAGGACGATCCTGAGGGCCCGACGAGAGCTGCGGCGGAAGATGCTGTGCGGGTCGAGATCGGCATGGCATGCGTTCTCGTCATAGTACTTCGCGAGGAAAGTTTGTTCGGGTGTCGGGTTTTTGATGGGTAGGAGCATGGTCATCTCCGCTGATCAGAGGTTAAGTGTTCACAAACGAGGAGTCAAGGAGAAGCACGTACTTCGGGGCCTTGGTCCTGTACGAGGGCCGCGTACATTTTTTGCACGCCGTCGTCGTTGTCCGAGCTCATTCGCGCGTCAGACACGACAGATCGCACTCCCATGCCTCGCACCATGCTTTCGCGTCGAAGACATCGCGTAGAACCACGATCTTTCCCCTGCTGGGACAACGATGCAGTCGCGGTCAATGCATTCGGCTTGCGGACGAATGGGAATGGGTTATGCACTGATGCCGCAGGGCCGTCGAGCGCGCCGTCGGGGGAAGGGGCTGGGGGTACAAATAAAACATGGAGCGCGAATTGGCGCAGGGCGTTGAGTGTCGTTTGCTACAGTGTCCTGTAAATGATGCTGGCGCAGGATCGCGCGCCATGAGAATGAGAAATGAGTGAGAAAGAATGTGAAGTCATACGCACATTTCAAGCAAATCGTGCGCAGTATCTGCGTGATCCCATCTGTGCGTTCCTCCCTTGCCCTTCACCAAGTCGCCCATCCCAGATGCGCCGCCGACAAGGTCGGTATTGTCGTCAATTAGGTCCGCTTCGTACACGCGACGATAATGGGTACGCCGGCGGTGTCGTGCGTGAACGTTCCTAGGCCCAACGGGTGTATCGTGCCTTGGAAAGCGCTGGACGTCGCAAGCAGCGGGATTGGCGGCTGGTTCGGTGTAATGTTGATGGTGGGCCTGCCCTGAGCAGCAATGGTCAAGACTGAGGCAACGAGAATGAGGATTAAGTGGACATACAGCGCTCGCGACGCTCTTCGCGGATGATCTCAAGCTCACGCGCGCCACCACCGACCCACGCGAGCCAGGAGTGAAGCTCTTCGAAGAAAGTCCACGGTCGTGTCCAGTCCAGCACAATCACGACGGCGATATGAGGAAGTTCGGATTGCGGCTGGAGGAAATGGGGCACGAGGGGAGTGTATGAAGGAGCAGATGATGACGGTATAGACGGATAGTCAGGCAAAGATGTCTATATGCACGCGTTAATAGGGTCAAAGGGGCGTTCATGAGGGTCAAATGGATGAAAGATCTTCTTCTTCCTTCTCGCGTCCGTCGGCCCAGTCGTATCCTACTGCAAAGTCTGTGAATAGCTCATATTTTCCTGCATCCGCTAGCGGTATTTGGAGAGGAGCAGATACAGGGGTGCTTGTTCCAGTTGAAGAATAGCCGAGCACGAGGACGTTATTTGCTAGCTTGGAGCGTAGAAATGACAAGGAAAGATGTTAGACCACAGTTATTGGGGATGCACGTCAGTTACAGCTCACCTGACGCGACGATGAAACAAACAGGTCAGGCACGGAAGGCGCCAGTCTCTCGTCCCTTCCCCGACGCCCCCTCTTCTTGGAATTCTTTCGCACAGATATAAGGATCAACGCCGCTCTCTGCAAGTAACGAAGAATCTGATTATAGAGACAAGATTGAGGTGGTAGCTTGGGTTGTAGAGTCACAATCGGGTATAGAGGTACGTGCGTCAACGCGTCAACTTCCTCGTCGCTCCCAGGCGTATTAATCTACCCGCAATCGCTTGGGGTGAATATCCTACATGCCTCCTGCACATGCACTTAGATAGGTGAGTACGCTCTCTCCGTACCCCGCGCCGTAATTTACCCAACATGAACCAGCTCCGTGGAGAATCGAGGATCCTCTGGTCATTACACAACCCTCATCCTCATTCCCTGGCCGTGACAAGTCTACCTTTCCCTAGGCAACGGCTGTCATACTATCCTCTTCTCAACTTTCGTTGAGACACCTGACGGCTCGAAGACATTTTTTTCGGGTCCTCTCTCCTCTACGGTCTCGAGATACTCCATGTGGTACGTTCTCCGAGATCGAAGCCTCACTTGTACCGGCAGCTTTTTGTCCCGCCGGGAATTTCCCTTCGGGTCTTTCCTTTCTCCTGTTTTGTTGCATGAGCGAGTTCAGGTGTCGAGTATGAGAGAGGTGCCATCCAAGCGTTTCTTCCCTGCATCCGCGCCCAACAGCCCCCTCTCCAACGCCGCGACTGAATGGCAAAACAGTTGTTCTGTGTGAACCGAGTTCATTGACATTCTAGGCCCTTCCTATCATAGCTTAAGTTACCACGGCCCTCTTGCGCTCAAATAATACACAAAGTCGTTGATTATGATTGGGGACACCTGAATGAGGCCTTAGAAGGACCTCAACCTTCTGCTACTACACGCAAGGGCGACCTCTAATCGACTGTACTTTGTTCATTGGGATCGCATTGTCAGGGCGAACGCCTTGTCGACATCCTTTTCAAACGAGTCAGTCGCACAACCTGCCTCTCTTTCTAATCCACCTGTTGATGCCCTTCCCGTGACGTTATGGTCCCACAACAAACTTGCACTTTCGCACACCCTAGACTCCGCATCACAGACGACGAGAATTGCCGTGTCATGCAATTGCCACACCCGTGTCTGATCCACCATGTTCGACTTTTGACCCTCTTTGAACTCTGACCTGGTTCCTGCAATGCGAGCGCAAGCGATTTTCCTGTTTCCCTGGGTACTCCTAAATGGCAGGCTTAACAACCTGCACAACTCCTATTATGCGCACATGGGCACCACCGGTACTTGTTTATCGTTCTTCAATGCATAGCTCGCGAATAAATAAAGAAATAAAGAATCGGAACGCGGCATAGTTCTCTCAAGCACAAAACACACCTGCCTACCCCAATGAACTTCGTATTAGGAACCTGAGGCTGGCGGCAAGCACAAGTGGTCGCTGGGCTGCAGGCGACCGGCGCTCAAGTCGAGCGATGGGCCATGGCAGTAAGCGTCCATTCCGCCCAATCCTTTCCATACCCTTTACGTTGTAGGATTGTATTCTTTTGAATTGCCAATCTCTGATAGCTACTTCGTCATGTATTTGCACTCTGTGATAAGACGATATACATATCAGAAACACAGTCGGGTGGATTCGGCTTGAGGATGAACGGGAATGGATTGCACAAGTGCTGTCGAGCGCGCCGTCGAGGGTAAGGGTAATAAACAGGTCATGGAGCGCATAATGGCGCAGGACGTTGAGTGGCGTTAGCTGCAGTGCTGTGTGAAGGGACTTACCCCGTCTGCTACGATATGAGAACGAGAAACGAAGAAGGAAGAATATGAAGTCAGACGCACATTTTAAGAAAATTGAACGCGTATTTGCTCCCATTGGCGCACTACTCCCATCTCCCTTCCCTTCCCCTTCACGTCACCCTGCCCCGTTGCGCCTGCGCCAGCAAAGTCAGTAGGATCGTCAACAACCATCGTGGATGCGATGACGATAGGCCCGCCAGCGGTGTTGTGTGTTACCGTCCCTGAGCCTAACGACATGGTCGTGCCTTGGAGAGTGTTAGAAGTGGTAGGGAGCGGATAGTTCAATGTACAGCATGTCGAAAGTAGGCTTCCCTGCGGTGAAGAGTCACGGTCAGGACGAAGGAGATAAGGATAAGGATCAAATGAACATACAGCGCTTGCAATGCTCTTCGCGGGCGACCTCGAGTTCATGCACGCCATCAAGTTGTACCTAATGCCCAATCCAAGCGATCCAGGTGCGCAACTCCTCGAGGAAAGTTCTGGGTCGTGTGACTCGTGTCCAGTCTGGCAGGTAAGAACAGCAGTATCCGGAAGGGCAGATTGAAGCTGAACAAGCTACGGCGGCGATGCATAACGAAGCCGACGCTGGGACGGTGTAAGGATATGGATATATAGTAACGTGTAATAAGGTGAGGAACATGTTCAAGAGGGTCGAGAGGATAACAGACCTTTTTCCCCCCCACGGCCTCATCGCGTACATTGTCCCATCATATCCTATGCAAAGTCTGTGCATTGGTGCTTTTCTGCATCCAAGAAACGGAATTAATGGTGCTTGGGCTTGATCAGGCATATTGGGGAGGTAGGCCTTGGTTGATGACGCAGAAAACCCGTTGCTGCCTGGAAGGCGTCTCCCTACACTCTCTGTATCATCGGCATTCTCATTCTCAGAACTCTTCCACAGCTCTACAGTCTACAGTATCAGAAAGTACTGCTCTCCGTTGATGACAAACAATTAGTTGTTGACTGGTCCGAGGTTGGCGTACTAGAATAGTCACTAGCTGAATGTGTGCCAAAGTTGTCTCTAGGACTCAAGTACTCAAGCTCAAGCTCAAGCGCTCAAGTCGGAACTCCGACCCTCCCGTCTCATTACCGTCTTACAACTGAACACGAACGATTCTTCCAATCCTTGTATGCCTATCAGACTGTGCTATCGGTTTTCCAGAAACGACGATCATATGTCCAGCCCGTCCTTTTCCACCTCCAACCTGCTCCCAGAATTTCGTCAGCATAAATAACGGGTCGCATGCTGCATCTACCACGCCAACTTCGAGAAGGAGTGGGAGATCGCCCTGTCGGAGACGTGGGTGTCCTTAGAACGCATCGTGGTCATCCTTTCCAGAACGGGGCAGCCGTGCGTCCTCTGACTCTCTTTCTGCTTTACCTGCTGACGGGTTTTACTCTCCCCACGAAGGGATGGCCCCTGACCGTGAACTCGTGCGCTTCCACACCCTACGTCCCGCATCACAAACGGCACGGCTTGCCGCGCCATGACATCGCTGCAGCACCCTCCCATCGACTATCTTCGACCTTAATCACCCTTCAAGTTTCGTCTGATCCTTGTTGGGCCTGCGTTCACCCTCTTCCCGTTCCTCCGCATTCATAGGCGACAGGCCGGCACGCCTGGTGGTACGCGCACGCATATTCCACCAGTACGTATTATATCTCTCCAATGCGTTTCTCTCTAACAAGAGCACGATTCATAAATAAGGTGTCTAGACACCGCGCGGCTCTCCCGAGCGTAACATGCGCCCACTCACCCGAGTCCGGCCAGAATGCCAGAAAGGACCACACGCACAGGTAGCCACAGGGCCGCAGGTGTCCGCAACTCAAGTCGAGGCTGAGCATTGTGCCATGGCGGTAATCTTCCCCGCCGCCCAATCCTTTCCAAAACTATTGCCTTGCGGGATTTTCTATGCTTCGAAGTTGTCGGAAATAAAGCGATTCCGCAGCTTTTTGTTACAATTTTCGTAGGACAGCATATATATCAGAAAATGAGTGGTGAACGAATTGAATAGTGTGTACTGGAACTCAAAATGAGAACCGAAAACGGACATAATACTCTATCGCACATATGTAGAACTGGGGGTACGTTACTCGGTGTCATACTGGCCTTGCGAAGCGTGGCGTGGATCTTCTGTATGCTCAGCATCTAAATCCTGTTGTGAAGGACCAGCGGTTATATCAGGAGCTGATGGGGGCGTCAGCGGAAGATCCAGGGTGTTTGCCTGGATCGCGCGATTCGCCAAAGGGAGAGCAGAAGTATCCTCGTCGTGGTGAGAACCAGCCACTATGCTACATTCAGCAGTGCCTAGCAGAGGTGCAGAAGTCGGCCGTGGTGAAGTATTTGGAAAGAATGTAGCTAGTATCGTGCAATGAGACTCTGGGAAGGAAGAAGAGTGGTCAACGGGGACGGACCTGTGATATCATCGAGCACCGGTCCAGCAGAAGTCGAAGAAGGGACCTCCGGTGCACCAGAATGCACCAGGAGGTCCGCGTTGGTCTGGACAGAAACTGCAGCGGGTGGGGGAACAGAAGAGGTAGACGTCGAAGTTTCAGGGGTGGCGGGGAACCTTGTTCGAGCAGATGAGTTGTCTTGCGCTGCACTAGAGACAGCTGGATCCGGTGAGGTTGCAGAATCGCGGACGCTTTCCGTCGCCGTCTGATGGGTATGGGATAAGGATGCAGGAGGCGACGCATTGTCGTGCAGTGGTACATTCATGGGGCTTTCGTCGACGTGAATGGGGGATGTGGGTACCGATGGCGATGGCAAATCGGGAGGGGAAGGAGGGACCAGTGCACCGTTATCATGTAGAGTAGCACGAGGAATGGCTGTGGAGGCAGAGGCATCGTGAGTGTGAGTAGTCGAGTCTGGATGATGGTCGGAGATGTTGCACAGGGGATATGAGGAACGTCGATTCAGGATGATATCCTCGTCATCAGTCGAAGCAGAGAACGCTGTTGGGGCGGAATCGGTGTGTAGATGGAGCGTGAGATAAACATTGCGAATCGGTCTGAGAATAAACTATGCGACCTCTCAACGGGCTCCGCGAGTGACTTCATTCCAGAGTGCACAGAACTCGTGCTGCAGTTCAGGTGACGTATCTAGTACATCAAATTTGAAGGCTGCTTCTAGAACATTCGAGAAGTCAAATGATGGCCAGTGCGGTTCCCAGAAAAGGCTAAATTGCTGGCGAGCGACGTGTATCAAAATGGCAAGTGACAAGTCGTTCCCGTGTGTGGCGTGATTTCGGAGGACAGATTCCGGTACACCCAGTTCATCGGAGGCCATAGAAAACCAAAGGTCATCACGCCGTTGTGCCCTTGCGACAACACTTGAAAGTATGGCTCGGGTAATCGTAGCAATTCCTTCATCCTCGCCATTGTCCCAGCCCCTCACAAAAGAGATAATTTCGGCAGATTGCACCAGGCCGTATTGATCTCCAGATACGATTCTGCAGAGAACCCGCCGGATGATGTCTCGAGGAATGTCCTCTGGACCGATCGCCTTCCCACAGATGAAAGATCTCCGAATTTTGACAGGCTCAGGCAACAAATCGGAGGAGGAAGTGCGGTTCGACAATCCGGCCAGTGCGTACAAAAGCTTCTCCTGTTGTTCCGGTGTGAGGTCGGGCAGGGGATCTTTGACCACGTTCGAGCTGCGGAAGCCGGGTAAGCCGGAAAAAAAGCGCTCCAGCTCGTGATCTTCGTCCAAGCAGTCGAACGTCCACAGAAAGGCCCGAGTATCGATCTCCGATGGTGACTTCAGAGCGGTTTCCTCAGCTGTCCTATGCATGCCCTGCAAGAGCATTTCGTAGTAACGGCCAATATATATCGCAAAGACCGGACGACGAAGTAAACGCCACAGAACGAATAATCCATAAACCTGCGCGACCACACACCGTATCCCGACGACGATGAGCCACACCAGCGATGAAAGGGATGTATAGTAAGGGCTATCATGACGAAAGATTGGTATCACTGTGACGCATCCATAAAGAGCCGTGCAAACGCCAACCCACGCCAACACCAACTTGAAAATCGTGAGATTGATGTTCTGCAAGAACACAACTAGACCGGCGAAGAACAGGAACAGGGAAATGTGGAGAAGTGCAGGCAATATTTCAACAACCTGGGGAAGGAGGAGCTTCTCAACGCCTTCGGCAAAGAACGCACGAATTCGCGCTCGCTTGTGAAGACTGTAGCGAGACTGAGTGACTTTAAGGTATCGTCGTGCCCATTGCTGCAGCAACGTCGCGAGCAGAGCACAGGTCAGGCTTATCGCCAAGCTCAAGAACCAAAGTGCGTTGACCCACACCGCGTAGTTTGGTGGAGAGAATGGGGGTGGTGATGAGGGGAGGGAACTCGATCCACTCGGGTTAATCGTCGCCTGATAAATATTTGCGAGGTAGAAATTGGACGTGACCTGGGGGTTTTGTTGAAGGTCCTGGATAGACACGGAGATTAATGATGCAACAGCGGCAGAGAATAGACCGGTCTGGGACCAACGAGTTAACGAGTTGGTGGGAGTAGAAAATACAGTAGTGACGCACGAAGATGAGTATCCCATCAGCGTCCGCTTTCCAGTTTTCGGCCATCTTCTTGTCCTCTTCTGTCGCCATTTCCAAATACATCGAGAAAATCTGTCCGGAACCATCGACGAAATTGGAGAATCCCTGGGATGCTTGATTCGGGGCTGATTGAGGCGGGTACTGGTGGTCACCTAGTTCGATTATTAGTCAGAATGGCGAGGATAAGGTCATGCGGGAGTGAGGTACCTGTATTTAATGCTGGGTTGTGTACGTTGATAGTCTCATGAAGAGCTTGGGACATTGTGGTGCGATAGTTGGAAATGCTGTACAGTACTCATGCTCATGCGGGCTGTACGTTCGCGATTGCTTACATCATCTGCCCTGCTACTGGCACGGACGCTATGACTGAGGGTATCACGACTCTACTATAAAGGACACCAATGCCAATGAAACTAATAGGATTAATGCCCAGACGCATTCTACAGCGAACTCCCACTCCCACTCGTACCACCACCAGCACTCTACGTCCTCAGCCCCCATCGCCGCCGCCTGCGGCCTCCCAGCCGCCGAAGCCGTAGTACCAGCGGGGTCTTTGGGATTCAGCAGGTTCTTGAAGATGTCATGCAGCATCTCGTGTTGCATAGGGTTCAGGGCACTCCCAAGAATAGGCGATAGCGATGCATCTGCGTGCCTCCTGAGACCGATGGTGGATCGGGCTGTTGAGGGGTGGGAGTGGGGTGGCTGCCAGTGCGTTGATCAAAGTTCTCGGGTAAGGAAGGTGAGGGGCAGGAGCATACTTTGGGGCCCCGGTCCTGCATGAGGGAGCGTACAGTTTCGCGCACCGTCTTCACCATCCTGGTCGATTCCAGCGTCGTGAGGCATGGGAGCGCCGAACACTTTCTCGTGGCACCAAGGTCTTTTCCAACTGTCCCAATCCGCTGGAACAACGCTCCGGTCGTGGTCGGGCAGATCTGGTTTGAGAGCAAACAGGAATGGATTGTGCAAGTGTTATGCACTGGGACTGCAGTGCCGTTGAGTGCGACGTCGGGGGTAAAGGGAATAAACAGGTCATGGAGCGCGTATTGGCGCAGGACGTTGAGTGTCGGTGTTGGCTGCGGTGCCGTGTAAAGAGCCTTACTCCGTCTGCCACGATATGAGAACGAGAAACGAAGAATGAAGAATATGAAGTTAGACGCACATTTTAGGCAAATTGTACGCTTTCTGCTCCCATCTCGTTTCCCTTCCCTTCACCACACAACCCAGCCCCGATGCTTCCGCGCCAACAAATTCAGTAGGATTGTCGATAGCTTTCGCACATGCAATGACGACAGGCACGCCGGCGATGTTGTGTGTGAACGTTCGTGAGGCTGACGACAGGATCGTGCCTTGGAGAGCGCTGGAAGTGGTAGGGAGTGGACACCGTAGTTAAACGTACAGTGCGGTTCAATATAGGCTTCCCTGCGGTAAGGGGCCACGGTCAGGACGAAGGGGACGAGAATGAGGATATGGATTTACAGGATTCGCAATACTCTTCGTGGACGACCTCGAGCTCTTGCACACCGTCATGTTGGACCTGATCTCAGTTCAACCAGATGTGCAGCTCCTTGGGGAAAGTTCAGGGTCGTGTAAAGTCCAGTTGGATCAGAATGGCAATATTATGAAGGGTCTGAACAATCCACAACAGCAATGCATAACGAAGCCGTTTCGGCCCGGAAGGCATCTCCCTACTCTACGTAGTATCGTCAGCATCCTCATTCTCAGAACTCTTCCATAATGAGCTCTACAATATCAGCAAGTACTGCCCTCCATCAATGGTGGTCAATCAGTTGTCGACAGGACCGAGGTTGGCGTACTAGAATAGTCACCAGCGCAATGTGTGCCAAAGTTGTCTCCAGGAACTCCGACCCTCCCGTCTCATTACCGTCTTACAACTGAACACGAATGATTCTTCCAATCCTTGTATGCCTATCAAACTGTGCTATCAGTTTTCTAGAAACATCGATCAAATGTCCAGCCCATCCTTTTGCATCTCCAAAGTGCTCCCAGAATTTCGTCAGCATAAATAACGGGTCGCGTGCTGCATCTACCACGCCAACTTCGAGAAGGAGTGGGAGATCGCCCTGTCGGAGACGTGGGTATCCTTAGAGCGCTTTGTTGTCGTCCTTTCCAGGACAGGGCAGCCGTGCGTCCTCTGACTCTCTTTCTGCTTTACCTTTACCTGCTGACGGGTTTTACTCTCCCCACGAAGGGTTGGCCCCTGACCGTGAGCTTGTGCACTTCCACACCCTAGGTTCCGTATCGCAAGCAACACGGCTTGCCGTGCCATGACATCGCTGCAGCACCCTCCCATCGACTATCTTCGACCTTAATCACCCTTCAAGTTTTGTCTGATCCTCGTTGTGCGCCCGGGTTCACCCTCTTCCCGTTCCTCCGCATTCCTAAGCGACAGGTCGGCATGCCTGGTGGTAAGCGCACACATATTCTACCAGTACGTGTTATATCTCTCCAATGTGTTTCTATCTAACAAGATCACGATTCAAAAATAAGGTATCTAGACGATGTGCGGCACTCCCGAGCGTAAAATACGCCCACTCACTCGAGTCGCCAGAATGCCAGGAAGGACCGCACGCACGGGTAGCCACAGGGCCGCAAGTGTCGGCAACTCAAGTCGAAGGCTGAGCATCAGGCCATGGCGGTAAGCTTCCCCGCCACAATCCTTTCCAAAACTATTGTCTTGCGGGATTTTCTATACTTCGAAGTTGTCGGAAATAAAGCGATTCCGCAGCTATTTCGTCACAGTTTTCGTAGGAAGCATATATATCAGAAAGTGAGTGGCGAACGAATTGAATAGTGTGTACTGGAACTCAAAATGAGAGCCAAAAGCGGACATAATACTCTATCGCACATATGTAGAACTGGGGGTACGTTACTCGGTGTCATACTGGCCGTGCGAAGCGTGAGGTGGATCGTCTGTATGCTCGACATCTAAATCCTGTTTGAAGGACCAGCGGTTATATCAGGAGCTGATGGGGGCGTCAGCGGAAGATCCAGGGTGTTATCCTGGATCGCGCGATTCGCCAAAGAGAGATCAGGAGTACCCTCGTCGTGGTGAGAACCAGCCACTACGCCCCCTTTAGCAGTGCCCAGCAGCGGTGCAGAAGTCGGCCGTGGTGAATTAATTGGAGAGAAAGTGGCTACTATCGTGAAATGAGACTCTGGGAAGGAAGAAAAGTGGTCAAAGGGGACGGACCTGTGATATCACCAAGCACCGGTTCAGCAGAAGTTGAAGAAGGGACCTCCGGTGCACCAGAATGCACCAGGAGGTCTGCGTTGGTCTGGACAGAAATTGCAGCGGGTGGGGGAACAGAAGAGGTAGACGTCGAAGTTTCAGGGGTGGCGGGGGACCTTGTTTGAGCAGATGAGTTGTCTTGTGCTGCACCAGAGGCAGCTGGATCCTGTGAGGTGGCAGAATCGCGGACGCTTTCCGTCGCCGTCTGATGGGTATGGTATAAGGATGCAGGAGCCGACGAATTGTTGAGCAGTGGTACATTCATGGGGTTTTCGTCAACGTGAATGGGTGCAAGTGCGGGCGGAGATGGCGCATCGGGAGGGAAAGGAGGAACAAGAACATTGTCATCATCTAGGACAGCACGAGGAATGGCCGTGGATGCAAAGACATCGTGAATGAGAGTGGTCAGGTCAGGATGATGGCCAGGGACGTTGCACAAGGGGTATGCAGATGAGTCCCTCAGGATGTAAGCGCCGTCACCAGTGGAAGCGTCGAATGCTGCTGGGGCGGAATCGGTGTGTAGATGGAGCGTGAGATAGATATTGCGAATCGGTCTGAGAATACAACATGAGACCAAATGGCTGGCTCCGCGAGTTACTTGATTCCAGAGTGCACAGAACTCGTGCTGTAGCTCCGGTGACGTATCTAGCACATCAAATTTGGAGGCTGCTTCTAGAACTTTTGAGAACTGGAACGATGGCCAGTGCTGATCGTTGACAAGGCTAAATTGCTGGCGAATGCCGTGGATCAAGATGGCAAGCGACAAGTCATTCCCGTGCGTGGCGTGATTTCGGAGGACAGATTCTGATACACCCAGTTCATCGGTGGCCATAGCAAACCAAAGGTCATCGCGGCGTTGTGCCCTTGCGACGACACTCGAAACTACAGCTCGGATAATCATAGTAGTTTTTTTATCCTGACCATTGGCCCAGCCTCTCAATGAACGCGCAATTTCGGCAGATTGCACTGGCCCAAATAGATCTCTAGCCACGATTATGTTGTTAAGCCGCTTGATTGCTTCGGGAACACCTGCTGGGCCCATCGCTTTCGCACAGATGGCAATTCTCCGAAGTTTGGCCGGTTCAGGCAAGTCGGAGGAGGAAGTGCGTTCCAATAATCCGGCCCATGCATCCCAAAGCTTCTCCTGTTGTTCCTCAGTGAGATCTGGCAGAGGATCCTTGACCACTTTAGAGCTGCGGAAGCCGGGCAAGCCGGAAAAGAAGCGCTCCAGCTCGTGATCTTCATCCAAACTGTCAAACGTCCACAGAAATGCGCGTGTATCAATCTCCGACGGTGAACCGAAAGCGCTTTCCTCGGCTGTCTTCCGCATGCCCTGCACAAGCCATTTGCCGTACCTTTTGGCCAAGTGTCGAAGGCGCTCATCGGTTTCATAGCTGAAGAAATAAAAGGATGATGTGATCCTCAAAAGAGTTCGAAATGTGAGAAATGATATTCCCGTAATGAAGTGCCACACCGGCAGTGACAGTGGCGTGTGGTATGGGCTGTCATGGCGAAAGACCGGGATAAACGCAATGCAGCCGTAGAGAGCCGTGCAAAGGCCGATCCACGACAGTACCAACTTGAAAATAGTGAGATTGACGTTCCATAGGAATACAGCCAGGCCGGCAAAGAACAGGAATAGGGAGAGATGTAGCATCGTCGGCAATGCTTCAACTGCCCACGGAAGGAGAAACTTATTGATGCCTTCAGCAAAGAACGCTCGGATGCGAGCTCGCTTGTGTGGGCTGTAACGTGGCTGGGTGACCTTGAGGTATCGTCTCGCCCACTGCTGTAGCAACGTCGCAAGTAGAGCGCAGGTGATACTGATGACCAAGCTCATGAACCAAAGCGCGTTTACCCAAACAGCATAGTTTGGTGGAGTGAACGGGGGTGGGGAATCAGGGAGGGAACTCAATGAATTTGGGTTGATAGTGGCTTGATACATATTAGCGAGGTAGAAGTTGGAGGTGTCCTGCGGATTCTGCTGGAGGTCCTGGATGGACACTGAGATCAACGACGCGACAGCAGCGGAGAATAGGCCGGTCTGTTGCCAACGAGTTAGCATAAATGAAGCTTAGGGAAAGAAGATAACGCCCAAAGATGAGGATCCCATCAGCGTCGTCTTTCCAGTTTTCAGCCATCTTCTTGTCTTCTTCGGTTGCCATTTCCAAATACATCGAGAAAATATGGCCGGAGCCATCGATGAAATCAGATGTTCCTCGTGATTCTTGATTCCGCACCGATCGAGGTGGGTACTGAGGGTCGCCTATTTCGGCAGGTTAGAATGGCGAGGATGAAGTCACGCAGAAGATAAAGGTACCCGTGTTAGCCACTGGGTTGCCTACGTCGATGTTCTCATGAAGAGGTTGGGACATTGTAGCGGAGTGCAATGAGTCCGTTGTGCTCAGGCTCAGGCTGTGCGGTGAGTGAACGCTACAGCTTACATCATCAGCCCTCTTGTTCGTTCGCGGTGTGGGGCCATGCAACGCGACTTCGAGGGTATCACGATTCTACAGTAACGGACAACCACTATCAACCCGTTTAACAAGCACTCTTGCCTTGCATCCTACCCATCTTCCGTTCCACTGCCCGCATCAGGATCCGTCTGCGAACCCCCACTCCCACTCGCACCACCCCCAGTACTCCCACTCGAAGTCCTCGGCCCCGTCGCCGGCTTCCCACTCCCACTCGCAGCAGCCGTACCCACAGTCCCAGCTCCAGGACTCACTTCCGACGTCCTAGGACTCGCCGCGCGACCTTTAGGATTCAATAAACTCTTAAAGAAATTCTGCAGAACTTCATGCTGTGTCGGACTCGCCGCGCTTGCACGTCTTCCAAGACCGCCAAGCGTGGCGCCACTGCTGCCCTCCATCTCCGCTAGCGCACGCTCGACCGTCGGAAGTGAGAAGGGCGACGAGCCCAAAGGCCCAACGAGGCCCGCGGCGGGCGCGGCAGATGCATCGGTGGGGGTGCGGAAGATGCCGCGCGGGTCGCGATCGGCGCATCGGGCGTTCTCGTCGTAGTTCTTGGAGAGGAAAGCTTGTTCGGGTGTCGGATTGTTGAGGGGTGGGAGTGGGGTCGGCTGTAGTTACGCGTTCACGAACGAAGAGATAGAGGGGAAGGTACGTACCTTGGGACCTTGGTCCTGCACCAGGGACGCGTACATTTTTCGCGCGCCGTCGTCGCTGTCTGAGTCGATTCCTGCGTCAGACGACAGATCACGCTCCCATGCTTCGCCCCATGCTTTCGCGTCGAAACCGTCGCGCAATACCGCGATTTTTCCTCAGCTGTCCCAACCAGCCGGCACAACGGTGCGGTCGCGGTCGAGTGTGCTAGGCTTTTGGACGAAGGGGAATGGTTTGCGCACTGGTGCCGCAGTGCTGTCAAGGGCGCCGTCGGGGGAAGGGGCTGGCGGTACAAATAGGGTAAGCAGCGCGTATTGGCGTAGTACGTTGAGTGTAGTTGGCTACGGTTTCGTGTAAAAGAGGCTTGAGCCGTCTGCCACACCATAAGAATGAGAAACGAATGAATGAGGGCACATTTCAAGCAAAGTGTGCGCAGTATCTGCTTGATCCCGTCCGTGCGCACCTCCCATTCGCCTCCCTTCCCTTTCACCATACCACCCATCCCAGACGTGCCAGCGCCGATAAGGTCAGTATTGTCACCGATTAAATCTGCCTTGGTACACGCGACGATGATGGGTATGCCAGTGGTGTTGTGCGTGAAGTTTCTGCTGCTAACGGGAGTATCGGCCTTGGACAGTGCTGGATGTTGCAAGGAATGGCTCGGTGGATGGTTCGGTGTAATGTGTAGGTGAGCCTGCTCTGGGGTGAGGAGTTGCGGTCGGCCAAAGAGACAACAATAAGGATAAATGGACGTACAGCGTTCGCAATTCTCTCCGCGAATGACCTCCAGCTCGCACGCACTGCCTCCTTGGACCCAACGCTCGATCCAGGCCAGCCAGGTATGCAGCTCTTCGAGGAAGGTCCAGGGTGGTATCCAGTGATTAAGACGGCGTATGTGGAAGAGGTTGCGGGAAATGGGGTACGAGGGCTGTGAATGAGTGAGCCGATGATGAGACGGTGCACACGGACAGTCAAGCAAGGATGTCTATCTGCGCGCGTATATGAGGTCAGGGATGCGTTCATGAAGGTCAAATGGACGTCCAACCTCCTTCTCCCTCATCACATACGTCGTCCCAGTCATATCCTACTGCAAAATCTGTGCGTGGCTCATCTTTTCCTGCATTGGCTGGTGGTTTTTGGAGAAGAGCAATACCAGGGCGCTCGTTCCAGTCGAAGGCTGGCCGAGGACGAGGATATTTTTTGCTGGTAGTGAGTGCGAAGAAGATACATCGTAACAGAATTAAGAATGCTTGACCAGAGAATCTAAGCAGAGATCCTGAGGAGGTGTGTTGGGTGACGATGGACGCGAGTCGTTGGTCAATGGAACAAACAGGTCGGGCACGGAAGGCGCCATCCGCGCTTGTCTCTCGTCCCTTCCCGATATGCTCATTTCACCCTTGTGATGACACTGTCTATTCAACGCCCCGTCTTCTTGGAATTCTTTCGCACAGACTATCTAAGGATTCTCAACGCTGCTCTCTGCCAGTAACGAAGAATCTGATTATAGAGACAAGAGATTGAGGTAGAGTCACAATCGGGTACAGAGGTACGTGCGTCAATTTCCTCATCGCTTCCAGGCGTGTTAATCTCCTCGCAATTGCTTGGGGTGAGTATCCTACACGCCTCTTGCACATGCACTTAGACAGGTGAGTTTGCTCTCTCCGTACCCCACGCTACAATTTACCCAACATGAACCAGCCCCGTGGAGAATCGAGGATCCTCTGGTCATTACGCAACCCTCATCCTCATTCTCTGGCCATAACAGGTCTACCTTTCCCTAGGCAACAGCTGTCATACTATCCTCTTCGCAATTTTCGTTGAGACACCCAACGGCTCGAGGACATTTTTTTCAGAGCCTCTCCCCTCTCCACGATCTCGAGATACTCGGTGTGATACGTTCCCCAAGATAGAAGCCTCACTTCTACCGACAGCTTTGTCCCGACGGGCATTACCCTCCGGGTCGTTCCTTCCTCCTGTTTTGTTGCATGAGCGAGTTCAGGTGTCGAGTACGAGAGACAGTGCCATCCGAGCGTTTCTTCCCTGCCTATCTCCGCATCCAACACCACACCTCGCCAACGCCGCGACTGAACGTCAAAACAGTCGGTCCTGCAAACCGTACACGCATGAGCTGAGTTCGCTGACATTCTAGGCCCTTCCTAGCTTAAGTTACAGCAGCCCGCCTGCGCTCGGATAATACACAAAGCCGACGATTATGATTTGGGCCACCTGTATGCGGTCTTAGTAGTACCTCATCCACCAGGGCGACCTTTAATCGACTGCGCCTTGTTCAAGGGATCGCATTTTCGGAGCGAGCGCCTTGTCTACACCCTGTTCAATCGAGTCAGTCGCACAACCTCTGCCTCTCTTTCTAATTTCCCTGTTGACGCACTTCCCGTGGCGTTGGGACCCCCACCCCAAACTCGCGCTCTTGCACACCCTAGACTCCGGATCGTAGACGACGAGAATTGCCGCGTCATGCAATTGCCGAACCTGTGCCTGATCCACCACGTTCTACTTTTGGCCCTCTTTAAGCTCTCACAGATCTCACCTGATTCCTGCGACGCGAGCGCAAGCGATTTTCCTGTTTCTTCGGGTAATCCTAAATTGCAGCAGTATGAGCACGCAGGCACCACCGGTGTGTGTTTACCTTTCTTGAACGCACGTAAAGAACGAAATAATGTATCTGGACGACGCCTAGTTTTCGCACGTGCAAAATACGCTTGCTTACCCGAGCCGACTTCGGGTTCCGGAACATCGGGTAGGACCGCACGCGCAAGAGGTCACTGGCCTGCAGGCGACTGTCGCCGAAGTCGCGCGCTGGGTCGTGGCGGTAAGCGTCCCCTCCGCCCAATCCTTTCTGTACCCTTTACTTCGCGAGATTATAAGGTTTGAAGTTTTCTGAAATAAGCGATCTACGCTAGCTACTTTGTCGTTAACTCGCACTGCGTGATTCAGATAACATATATATCAGAAGATGAGAAACAATTTGAGCGGTGACAGAGCGGTGCTATCGAGAGCCTAAGTAAGAAGACACATACATATTCGCTACTGTTGTAGACCGATGTGGGTGTTGGAAAATACCGTACTGACGTGCGGAGCACGAGGTGGATACTCATTCTGTCTGTGAAGGACCAGCGGCGACTATGTCAGGAGCTGATGGCGGCGGCAACGGGCGTGGAGCATGCGACGAAGGATCCAGGATGGCTGTAGCGTTCCCCTGGATAATGCGATTTTCTGGAGGGGGATTAATTGCGTCCTTGTCCTCGCGCAAATCGGTCTTCGTGCTACCTTTAGCCATATCCAGCTCAGGCGAAGAAGTCGGCTTTGGACAAGCACCTGGAGAGATTGTAGCTAGTGTGTCGCGCAATGAGACTCTGGGAAAGAATATGAGAGGTCAACAGGGACGGACCTGTAATATCGTCGAGCACCAGTTCAGGAGGAGCTGAGGACGGGATCTCTGGTGTACTGGAATGTGCCATGAGGTCTGCGTTGTCCGGGAGGGAAAATGCAGTGGGTGGAGGAACAGAAGAGGTAGGTGTCGAAGTTTCGCAAGCGGTGGGGGCCATCGTTCGGGAAGAGGTGTTGTCTCGTGTAGCAGCAGTGGCAGCTGGATCCGGTGAAGTAGAATCGTGGACGCTTTCCGTAGCCGTCTGACAAGGGAGGTGCAATGACGCTGGAACAGACATATCACCGTCGAGCAGCGAGGCATCCGTGGGGGTTTTGTCAACGTGAATGGGGGAGGTGGGTACCGATGGCGATGGAAAATCTGGAGAGGAAGGAGGGACCAGTGCACCGTTATCATGCAGAGTAGTACGAAGAATGGCTGTGGAGGCAGAGGCATCGTGAGTGTGAGTAGTTGAGTCTGGATGATGGTCGGAGATGTTGCACAGGGGATATGTGGATGGATTGTCGAGAATGTAGTCGTCGTCACCAGTGGAAGCGTCGAATGCTGTTGGGGCGGAATTGGTGTGTAGATGGAGCGTGAGATAAATGTTGCGAATCGGTCTGAGAATAAACCATGGGATGTTCGTATCGGCGGCGCGAAGGACTTCATTCCAGAGTGCACAGAACTCGTGCTGCAGTTCAGATGACGTATCTAGAACTTCGAATTTGGAGGCTGCCGATAGAACGTCCGAGAACTCTATCAAAGGCCAGTGCTGTTCTTTGACAAGGTTGAATTGCTGGCGAATGCCGTGGATCACGATGGCAAGCGACAAGTCATTCCCGTGCGTGGCGTGATTTCGGAGGACAGATTCTGATACACCAATTTCATCGGCGGCCAAAGCAAACCAAATGTCATCGCGCCGTTGTGCCCTTGTGATGACACTGGAAACTATAGCTCGGATAATCATAGTAGTTTCTTCATCCTGACCATTGGCCCGGTCTCTCAACGAACGCGCAATTTCGGCAGATTGAACTGGCCCCAATAGATCTCTGGCCACGATTCTGTCGACAAGCTCGTCGGCTGCTCCAGGAACACCTGTTGGACCGATCGCTTTCGCACAGATGACAGTTCTCCGAATTTTGGCCGGTTCAGGCAACAAATTGGATGAGGAAGTGCGGTCCAATAATCCAACCCATGTATGAAAAAGCTTCTGTTTTTGTTCCCAAGTGAGATCGGGTAGAGGATCCTTGACCATTTTCGAGCTGCGGAAGCCGGGCAAGCCGGAAAAGAAGCGCTCCAGCTCGTGATCTTCGTCCAAACTGTCAAATGTCCACAGAAACGCGCGTGTATCAATCTCCGATGGTGAACCGAAAGCCATTTCCTCGGCTGTCTTCCGCATGCCCTGCACAAGCCATTTGCCGTACCTTTCAGCCAAGTGTCGAAGGTGCTCATCAGTTTCATAGCTGAAGAAAGAAAAGGATGATGTGATCCTCTCAAGAGTTCGAAATGTGAGAAATGGTATTCCCATAATGAATTGCCACACCAGCAACGAGAGTGGCGTGTGGTATGGGCTGTCGTGGCGAAAAACGGGGATGAACGTGATGCAGCCGTAGAGTGCTGTGCAAAGGCCGACCCACGACAACACCAACTTGAATATAGTGAGATTAACATTCCATAGGAATACAGACAGGCCGGCGAAGAACAGGAATAGGGAAAGATGAAGCATCGTGGGCAATGCTTCTACCGCCCACGGAAGGAGAAACTTGTCGACGCCTTCAGCAAAGAATGCACGGATCCGAGCTCGCTTGTGCGGGCTGTAACGTGGCTGCGTGACCTTGAGGTATCGTCGGGCCCACTGCTGTAGTAACGTTGCAAGTAGAGCGCAGGTAATACTGATGACCAAGCTCATGAACCAAAGCGCGTTTACCCAAACAGCGTAGTTTGGTGGAGTGAACGGGGGCGGGGAAGCAGGGAGGGAACTCGATGAATTTGGGTTGATTGTGGCTTGATACATATTTGCGAGGTAGAAGTTGGAGGTGTCCTGTGGATTCTGCTGGAGGTCCTGAATGGACACTGAGATCAACGACGCGACAGCAGCGGAGAATAGACCGGTCTGTTGCCAACGAGTTAGCGTAAATGAAGCTTAGGGAAAGAAGATAATGCACAAAGATGAGGATCCCATCGGCGTCGTCTTTCCAGTTTTCAGCCATCTTCTTATCTTCTTCGGTCGCCATTTCCAAATACATCGAGAAAATATGCCCGGAGCCATCGATGAAATCAGATGCTCCCTGTGATTCTTGATTCCGCACCGATCGAGGTGGATACTGAGGGTCACCTATTTCGGCAGGTTAGAATGACGAGGATGAAGGCATGCGGATGAGAAAGGTACCAGTGTTAGTTACTGGGTTGCCTACGTCGATATTCTCATGAAGATGTTGGGACATAGGTTGGGACATTGTAGCGGAGTGCAATGAGGTAGTACTGTACCAGGCTCAGGCTGTGCGGTCGGTGAACGCTACAGCTTACATCATCAGCCCTCTTGTTCTTTTGAGGCGTGGCGCGGTGTGGCCATACTTCGGGCCATGCAACGCAATGACTTCGAGGATATCGCAATTCTAATGTAGCGGACAACCACTATCAACTCCTTTTAAAAAGCGCCTTCGCCTTCGCATCCTACCCATCTTCCGCTCCACTGCCCGCATCAGGATCCGTCTGCGATCCCCCACTCCCACTCGCACCACCCCCAGTACTCCCACTCGAAGTCCTCGGCCCCGTCGCCGCCGGCTTCCCACTCCCACTCGCAGCACCCGTAGCCGCAGCACCACCAGCCCCTGGGCTCACTGCCGACGTCCCAGGACTCGCCGCGCGATCTTTAGGATTCAACAAGCTCTTGAAGAAATTCTGCAGAACTTCATGCTGCGTCGGACTCGGCGCGCTCCCGAGTATAGGCGACGTCGGCGCGCCTGCACGTCTTCCAAGACCGCCAAGCGTGGCGCCACTGCTGCCCTCCATCTCCGCTAGCGCACGTTCGACCGTTGGAAGGGAGAAAGATGACGAGCCCAAAGGCCCAACGAGGCCCGCGGCGGGCGCGGCGGATGCGTCGGTGGGGGTGCGGAAGATGCCGCGCGGGTCGCGATCGGCGCGTCGGGCGTTCTCGTCGTAGTTCTTGGAGAGGAAATCTTGTTCGGGTGTGGGGTTGTTGAGAGGTGGGAGCGGGGTTGGCTGTGTGATATGCGCGTGAGGATATGGGGTGGGGGGAAAGGTCGGGAGGTTTGGAACGTACTTTGGGGCCTTGGTCCTGCACGAGAGACGCATACATTTTTCGCGCGCCGTCGTCGCTGTTCGAGTCGATCCCAGCGTCGGACGAAAGATCACGTTCCCATGCCTCGCCCCACGCTTTCGCGTCGAAGCCGTCGCGTAGAACCACGATCTTACCCCAACTGTCCCAACCCGCCGGCACAACGATGCGGTCGCGGTCGAGTGTGTTCGGCTTGTGGACGAAGGGGAATGGGTTGCGCACTGGTGCCGCCGTGCTGTCGAGCGAGCCATCGGGGGAAGGGGCTGAGGGTACAAATAGGGTATGCAGCGCGTATTGGCGCAGTACATTGAGTATCGTTGGCTGCGGTGTCGTGTAAAAGAGGCTTGCGCCGTCTGCCACGCCGTGAGAATGAGAAACGAATGAAGGAGTGGCACACACATTTCAAGCATATTGTGCGCAGGATCTGCATGATCCCATCTGTGCGCTCCTCCCACTCTCCTCCCTTCCCTTTCACCATACCACCCATCCCAGAGGCGCCAGCTCCAACAAGGTCAGTATTGTCGTCGATTAAATCTGCCTTGGTACATGCGACAATGATGGGCATACCGGCGGTGTTGTGCGTGAACGTTCCTGGGCTTAATGGGAGTATCGTGCCTTGGAGAGTGCTGGATGTCGCAAGGAGCGGCTCAGCGGATGGTTCGGTGTAATGTTGAAGGTGCGCCTGCCCTGCAGAGCATCGATCAGGGATAAGGCAACAAGAATGAGGATATGGTGTTAGCATACAACGCTCGCGATGCTCTTCGCGGATGACCTCCAGCTCGCGCGCGCCATCGCCTTGAACCCAACGCTCGATCCAGGCCAACCAGGTGTGCAATTCCTCGACGAAGGTCCACGGTCGTGTCCAGTCCAGCACGATCACGACGGCGGTATGTGGAAGAGAAGATTGTGGTTTCAGGAAATGGGGCACGAGGGCGGTGTATGAGGGAGCTGATGATGGGACTGTGTACACAGATAGTCGAGCAAGGATATCTATATGCGCATATGTATGAGGTCAGAGATGCGTTCATGAGGGTCGAATGGATGTCTAACCTTCTTCTCCCTCATCACGGATGTCGGCCCAGTCGTATCCTACTGCAAAATCTGTGCGCGGCTCGTCTTTTCCTGCATCCGCTGGTGGTTTTTGGAGAAGTGCAGAGACAAGGGTGCTCTTTCCAGTCGAAGGCTGGCCAAGCACGAGGACATTTTTGGCTGGGATTGAGCGCGACGAAGAAACGGAATTAAGGATGCTTGACCAGAGATCCTGAGGAGGTGCGTCGGGTGACGATGAGCGCGAGTCGTCGTTCATGGTCGTGAAGCGACAAAAGAGGATACGGTCGACATTGAGTTCGGAGCTTGAACGTCACTTCACCTTCAACTACGGCAACCATCTCACCCTATCGAGACACATTGATGGCAGCAGCCGTCGCAGTACCCAAGCACAAGCTCTCCGAATCGCCAAATTCACGCGCGATTGAGATTTTCGACTGGACCGTCACCGCTCGGACGGGTCCAATCTCCAGCGCCGCCCACTGCGATGTCCTGCAAGCCACCCTGGGCATCCCCCTTCCAGAGATGCTGTTCGGACACAACCTATTACAGATCAAGCACCGTCAGACCGGATGGGCGTATGCATTCCGCGTGGAAGACGCGCTTCGGGGAGTCAAGAGCGGCCCACTCGAGGACGGGGACGGGGGCGTCAAAGTGGGCTATGCGGATGCTTGGCTCAAGAGTCGGTGAGTATCGCATGTTTCTTCGGCCTCATCGCTGACGTCTACATAGCACTGGAGCCAACTCGCAGATTCCTATGCCGGAGGTGGTCACGACGAAGCCGTATGACTGGACCTACACGACGACCTACGGTGGGAGTTTAGACGACGTTGGGTCGGGCAATGCACAGTGGACACCTAGCGATCCCTCCATCCCCCACCACTCGATTCCCATCGCCGAGCTCTCACGTCCCGATCCGATCCTGTTCTACGCAGAGATCCCTCTTTTCGACGACGAGCTGCACGATAACGGCGCATCGCATCTACTCGTTCGCATAGTGCGTCACTCTTCCTTTTTTGGAACTCCAAAGTTGACCAAAACGGAGCGCGCAGCGCGTGATGCCGACATGCATTTTCATACTTTCCCGCTTCACCCTGCGCGTCGATAACGTACTCTTCCGCGCGCACGACACGCGCATATATCATTCGTTCGCGTCGTCCCCGCCGATCGTCGTACGCGAGACTCGCGGTTGGGAAGCGCCCTACGAGCGCGTCAAACGGGTGCGGTTTACCGCTCCTCCAACAATCCCCAACTCATCTCTCCCCCCTTTCTAGGCCCTACCGCGAAGGGACGACCTGATGCCGCTCACAGACTCGAACTTCATTTGCAAAACGCTTTCGGATATGCCGAAGGAGACGTCGCAGGAGGCCGGAGCTGGCACTGGCTGGCGTGGCCTCGGAACTGTCGTTCAGGTCACCACGCTACAGCCGTGATCGGGGAGACGAGGGTCGTTCGGCATCTGGTCACTTGGTTGTATGCGTACTTCGGTCTTGCGGAGAAGTCAATCTTACGAGCGGAAAGTGCCGCCTTTGTACTTATTGTGTTGGCCTATAGCCATGCGTTCCCGGTTCGCAGTCGTCAACCAATCAATACGCTCTCCAAGACCAAGGCATATATTTTTTCACTTGCACGGTGTTTGCGCGGAAGGCACCATGGGTCTAAGTTGCTCTCACCCCATTAATTCGCGTATACATGCTCTGATGGAGCTCTTGTTGAGTTGGAATCATGTCACGACGACCATGGACTGCTGCAAATCTCTGAAGGACTCTGCGGGGCCTGGCGTGGCCACTGCGGACCTCCTACCCTTGGGGTGTCAGACGGTAGAGGGACCATTTCCTGGTTAGTTCCATATCATGGTCATTTGAATGCCTGCGCTGATTCGCAGAGGATGGGATACGGACCTTCATAATCGCCCAGACCGTAAAGTAGGAAGCGGCGATTCCCTCATGGATATCTGCCCTTTCAAAAAGAACACGCAAGAATTGCGCCACCTCAGCATCAAAGCTGTGCATCTAGCGCTGAGAAACATGCAATTTTAAAGAGGGAATCATACGGAGAAGCGTACCGCAATTTGGCGCGTTCTGGGTACGCAAGCACGAGGCGTGTCAAAAATAGCTGCACGTAATCGCCCAGCCTGGGACAGCAGATCACGTGAGCGAACTTGAGCTGCGGTGAACGAAGCAAGACGGCGTGGAGCCGAATCACGGCGTCGGGAGGCTCCGGGAAGAGTGTCTGCCTCGGCCACGCCAACATGCAACTGCTCGTGTATAGAGGGTCGCGAACCGGAGCGGACACGCCGAAAGCCAATCTGGATGGCACGACGTTCGTCTCGTCGAATGAGACGACCCAGCTGGAGCGGTCTGAGAAGCTGCGGTATATCGGCTGCGGGATGGGCTGCGGGATCTCGGCAGGATCTAGGGGGTTTTCTATATTTGGCTTGTCGTATTGAGCTGGAAAGAGCGAGTATGCGCCATCGAATGTGAGGACGTCTGTGAGCCCTGTGAAAACCGCTAGAACGTTATTTATATTCCGGGAGGCCGCGGCGCGCCACATACCGCTCGGGAATTTGTAGATCCTGGCTGATGGCTTGCATTTCCCATTCCGGCGATGATTCCGCAGCAGCACGATCCTGCGCACGACCTGTCCATCCTTCTCCTTCCTAGTGAACACTGACTCCTGGCTAGTCTCCACGTCGTAGCCCGCCCCCGTCAAGAATTCGTTCACTCGCGGGGCGTACGATCCGTCCACGAATAGGCCCATCTCCGTATCTGTAAACGGTGCGCGCGCGAGGAAGTTGCGCACGGTCTTCCCGTACGCTACGACGCCCGTCTCAGCCTGGAGAGACCGGAATGCGCGCACGTCAGGCGGGTCTGGAAAGAATTGATGTAGCCAGCGCTCGGGGTTGTACGCGGCGCGGAAGTAGGATGCTGCGATAAGGTACACTGCGCGGCATGTTTGAGATAGAGCGATTATGGTACGTGGGGTGGAGAAGGAGAAAATCACGTCGACGATTCCGTCGATCTCGATGGGACTCTGACCAGCGGAGGGGATACTGTTCGAAGGTCGTGCGGTATTGAACGCTTTTCTGTGATCCATTGGAGCTCGCTTGGTATCGTAGCTGCAGGCACATCTGCGGTGCCCATACCCAACCACTTTATAGGTGGAAGATAGGCGCCCTACAGGTCGGAGAGTTTCCAAGTAGGCTGACCAGCCAATGACCACTTCCCATCAGGACAAGCACGATGACGTAGAATTGCTGCGATTCCACTCGGTCGAGGAATGCGAACAAGAATCAACGCACGATTGGGAATGATAACGATAGTTGCCTGAATATGTGGCATGTGGCACAAGCGCAGCATTCGTCTCGAGGAGGCGTACGCTACATACTCCCTTGAGCATTTCAGTGATCACGCGCTCAAGGCACATCGCTTTGTATTAGAAAGGACAATGTCCGAGCGTGCTCGATGAAGTCGTGATTCTGAGACTTGGACCCTGGTTTCGAGCGCGCAGTTGCTCAAGCTCAAGCCTCACGAACAATTCCCCCTCTAGGAGTGTGGTAAAGGATTTAAGTCAAAGTCCACTAGAATGCGATAGTGTGGTTCAAGCGGACGCTTAGCTTCACCAAACCACCGCAGGACCAGAGGAACTTGTGAGCACGTTGCGATGAAACGATAGCAGAACAGATTAGACAGTAGTTTGCGCACCCTGTTTGGATATTGCTAAGACGCGACGAGATAGCGACCAACGCAGCCACAGCTGTGTCAGATTGTAGAACACACACCCCCACGGACCAACGCAAGAGAGGGTGAGGGAATAGAAGAATCAGGATCTAGTAGAAATACCCACTTCGCCGCATGAGATTGCTGCGGCAGCGGGGCGATGCAATCATGATGGCGTCGTAGTGAATGGTTGATACAGCGCGCTGATTGCTGCACTGTGGCGCAACTGGTAATTCAAGCTATGAGTGGCTAGTCTAAGGTGGAGTGAGGAACGATTAAAAGCATAGAGCAGAGTCTTCGAGCGAACGAACGACTTGGGCGTAGCGTCCCGCGTTTTCCTCTTTCCGTTCCGCCATCCATCCATCCGCCGAATCTTCGACTGGTTTCAAGAACTAGAGCTCTTTTCTTTTGCCCGCCCGCATCGTCCAGTAACTTTTCTCCGGGATCGATGATGAGGCCTGTGTGCTCTGACCCCCATCATCTCGCTCCGAAGGGCTATGCGGGTGCTTGGCCCAAGGGTCGTTAAGCATCGTACGTTGCTTCGGCCTCTTCGCTAGCGTCCCCACAGCACCGGAGCGGACTCGCAGACTCCTATGTCGGAGATGGTCACGACGAAACTGTATGATTGGACCTACACGACGACCTACGTTGGGAGTTTAGACGACGCAGGCTCAGGCAATGCACAATAGACACCTAGCGATCCCAGCACTCGATTCTCGTCGCCCAGCTCTCACATCCGGATCTGATCCTGTTCTACGCAGAGATCCCGCTTTTCGACGACGAGCTACACCATAACGGCGCATCTCATCTGCTCGTCCGTATAGTGCGTCACTCTTCCCTCCTCTTTTTCGAACTCCAAAACTGACCGCGATGGAGCGCGCAGGGCGTGATGCCGATATGCATCTCATCCTGTCCCGCTTGACTCTGCGCGTTGTTGACCCGCGCCCACGACACGCGCATATATCACCCGTTCGCCTCACGCCGCCGATCGTCGTACGTGAGACGCGCGGCTGGGAAGCGCCATACGAGCGCGTTAAGCGGGGTATGGTTTGCTGTCTCTCCCACGTCCCCAGCTCACTTCCTCCCCCTTTCTAGGCCTTGCCGCGGCGGGACGACCTGATGCTGCTCACAGACCCGAGCTTCATTTGCAAAACACTTTCGGATATGCCGAAGGAGAGGTCGCAGGAGGCCGGAGCTGGCACTGGCTGGCGCGGTCTCGGAACTGTCGTTCAGGTCACCACGCTACAGCCATGATCGGGGAGACGAGGGTCGTTCGGTATCCTGGTCTCCTGGTTCTATGCGTACTTCGGTCTTGCGGAGAAGCCTATCTTACGAGCGGAAAGTTCCTCTTTTGTACTTATTGCGAACTTGGCCTATAAACAGGCGTTCCTGGTTCACAGCCTTCAACCAATACGTTCTGCGAGACCTCCCGATATTTTTGGTTGCAGAAAGAGGATTGATCTCTCCATTTTCACGGATATTCCCGAAAATCCCTGTAGGAGTTCGAGTCGATACACAAAACAGAATCAACATGGCTCTCAACACTAGCATACTACACTGGCGGGATGGAATGATATTCTTTACTTTGGGCCGCCGGTCGTGGCCATTGTAGACCCCCTGCACTTGGGGTATCGGACGGTAGAGGGGCCATTTCCTGGTTAGGTCCGCGTCGGGATCATGTTAACGCCTGCGCTGATCCATCGACGATAGGACACAGACCTTCATAATCGCATAGACCGCCGAGTAGGAAGCGGTGATCCCGTGGCGGATATCTGCCATTTCAAAGAGAACGCGCAAGAATTGCGCCACCTCAGCGTCGAAGCTGCTCATCACCAGATAAGTAACATGCAGCAATCTCAGTGGATAGCGTCACGTACCACAAAGTAGCGCGTTCTGGGTAGGCAAGCACGAGGCGCGCCAAGAATTGCTGTACGAACTGGCTCAACCTCGGAGAGCAGATCACGTGAGCGAGGTTGAGCAACCGCGACCGAAACACGATGCCGCGGAGCTGAATCACGGGGTGGGAACGCGCCGGACTATTCCCGTCTTTCTGTTTCTGCGATGGCCACACCAATACGCAGCTGCTCGTGTATAGAGGATCGCGTACAGGGGCAGACATGCCGATGGCCAAACTGGGTAGCACGACGTTCGTCTTGTCGAAGGAGACGACCCAGCTGGAGCGGTCTGAGAACCTGCGGTATAGCGGCTGCGGGGTTGGCTGCGGCAGTACGGAAAGTGCTAGGGGGTCTTCTAAATTGGGTTTGTCGTATTGGGCCGGAAAGAGAGAGTAGGCGCCATCGAATGTGAGGACGTCTGTGAACTCTGTGAAACCGCTAAGAACGTTATTTATTCTGGGATGCTGCGGCGCGCCACGTACCGCTTGGGAAGTCGCGGACCTTGTCTAGAGTCGTAAATGGCTCGGGCGGCTCAATCCGCAGCACGATCTTACGCGTGATCTGCCCATCCTTCCCCTTCTTCGTGAACACCGACTCCTCCTTGCGAGTCTCCACGTCGTACCCGGCACCCGTCAAGAATTCGTTTACCCGCGGGGCGTGCGACCCGTCCACGGATAAGCCCATCTCCGTATCTGTAAACTGTACGCGCGCGAGGAAGCTGCGCACAGCCTTCCCGTACACAACGACGCCGATCTCAGCTTGGAGAGACCGGAACGCGCGTACGTCTGGCGGATCTGGGAGGAATTGCTGGAGGAAGCGCTCGGGGTTGTACGCGACGCGGAAGTAGGAGGCTGCGATAGGGTGCGCTGCGCGGCATGTTCGAGATAGAGCAATTATGGTGCGTGGTGTGGAGAAGGAGAAAATCACGTCGACGATGGCATCGATAGCGATGAGACGCTGGCCAGCGGAGGGGACATTGCTCGAAGGTCGTGCAGGTCGGCGGGTTTTAAACGCTTTTCTGTGACCCATTGGAGCTCGTTGGATATCGTAGCTGCAGGGCACAGCCGCGGTGCCGATACCCAACAACTTTATAGGTCGAAGATAGGCGCCCTACAGGTCGGAGAGTTCCCAAGCAGGTTGACCAAGCAATACAACAAGACCGGTGCCCGTCAGGACAATAAGCACGGTGACGTAGAATTGCTGCGATTCCACTCGGTCCGGGAGTGCGAACAAGAACTAATGCGCGATTGGGAATGATAACAATAGTTGCCTGAATATGGGCACAAGCGCAGCATTCGCCTCGTCGAGGAGGCGTACGCTACATACCCCTTTGAGAATTTCAGTTCTCAAGCGCCCAAGGCCCATTGCTTTGTGTTAGAAAGGACAATGTCCGTGCGTGCTCGACGTCCTCGTGATTTCTGAGACTTGGACCCTGGTTTCGGGTGCGCAGTTGCTGACGAGAAATTCCTCCTCTAGGAGTGTGAATATAATTAGCAAAAGTCCACTAGACCGCGATAGTGCGGTTCAAATGGTGGCTTAGCTTCACCAGACCACGGCAAGATCAGAGGTACAAGTTTGAACTTACGAGCACGTTGCAAGGAAGCGCGTTCAGATGATACGACAGCAGAACAGATTATACAGTAGTTCGCGCTCCCTGTTTGGATATTGCTAAGATGCGACGAGATAGCGACCAGTACGTTCACATACGCAGCCGCAGCTGTGTCAGTCAGATTGTAGAACAGACGCCGCCACGGACCAACGCAGGAGAGGATGAGGGAATAGAAGAATCAGGTTGAAGTAGAAATACCGAGATTGCTGCGGCTACGAGGCGATGCGGTTATGATGGTGTCGTTGTGAATCGTGAGCCAGTGAGACAGTACAGCTTGAAGAATTGCTGCTGTGGCACTTCGCGGTTCGGGTCGGAGCGGCTTGTTTTCGGGAATTCCCGATAGCTTGAAATACTGTGATTTCAGGCCCAAGTTATTGCATGTCGGTCTATCCAGACCACATTTTTGATTTCCAAGACGTCAGGAAATCTCTGAAACAAAGCTTATCACCGCTCCGTTGCAATGATCGAACTTTGTAGATTGTTCCTTGAGCTCTCTCGCGGAAGTTGGGATCAAGTCTTTGCGTTGAAAATGTTCAATCAGTTTCGAGGGCTCTTTCATTTTGTGTTGATAACCTGGCGCCTTTCAGTCTCGTCGATACCATCGAAAATGCTGTAGAGCGTGCAGTTGATGCTGGAAACGTCAAGAATGCGGACACCGTCGCACCGACAACACGTTTGCTGTCGCGGAAGAAGAATTGAATCAATACGCTGGGTTGTATCACCCAGGATACGAGTTCGTCTTGATCCGCTTTACTACTTTATGCTTTCAAAGTGCGCCTGAGCTTCCCAGAGCAGTTTTAGGTGATACATAAATCATCATATGCATCATACGTCTTGCCGCTAAAGAAGACGATGAAGCAATGAAGCCTCGACTTGGAACTTGAAGTCTCTTGCCTCGGCAGTCTAGTGTAGGTGGTAACATCGGGTCAACTTGTATGAAGCAACGAACAAACAACAGTTAAGAAAACAGTGGCGAGAACATGACATATACCAGTAATTCAATTTCATTTCCCCGAAGCTCGAATATCGTGAATGATGGCAAGGATCACGTTTCCCACGAAGAATGCTAACTTCAAAAAAGATTGCCCAATTCGAGTACAATCCACACCTCGAAACGACCACCAGGGCCAGGGTCAATCCGAAAAATATTGACGAGCGTATCGGGATTGTCAATGAAACGGCCTGCAAGAATTCTTAGACCGTTCGCGGGTGGAATGTCAGCAGGGGGCAGGGTGCGGCCAGACACCCGGAAAGCGGCAGGACGGTGTCAGTCTGTGGGTGAGATTACTGTGAGATCTTCGACTGAACTTGCTCCTGTGTCAAATTATTTCTGAATTCCGTCGCGTCCACATTTGGTTGCAAGGTCGGTTGACAACTCTTCTTCGTTTTGCTCACGGAGTGGGTCCCATTCCCATTCCTTAGGCAAAAGGAAACACGGCTCTCAAAGCCGGGAGAGAGCGGCCGGGTTCTCCAAGCATGGCGATTGGACAGACTCGCACGTAGACTCGTAACCAGCCGTTCGAACTACTGTAGAGATTTTTGAGGGGGCATCGCGTAGTGACTCTATCGAGCGTCCCAAGGGGTACAATATCATAGAGCGGCCGGTCACCGGTCTACGTGGTCGGCATGGTAACAATGTAACTGCTCCATACACGCAGGCTACCAGCCGCATTGTAGGTTTGGGACAGGTAAATCTGGGGGAGCTAGCAGGTGCAGATAACTCACCAGGCCCATATTACGCCTCTGCACTTGAGAAGTAAGAACCCTATAATCAAAGTGGGAAGGTATTTTCTCGAGTAAAATCTTGGTGGCTCATGAATGCAGCTTCGAGATCGCCTTGATCTTGAAAACCTTTGGCGTCCCGTCCGGCAGTTTCAGCAATTCGCAACCAAGTTTTGAACGGTCGAGCATCGTCCCCAAGTGACTTTAACGCAGTCTCCGCAAGCTCTTCGATAGATCGCGGTCTCGAGGCCGCAAGATAAGGTGCCACTGTGTGAGATTTAGGCTTGTGGAACTTGTGGAAGGCAGATTCTGATCAACCCCAGTGGGTTCAAGTTGATAACAAGGTCGAAGATGACTAGGCAGTGTGTAAGCGTTGGTGCTGGAGAACGAATTCATGGTGTCGATAGTGACTAGTGTATGGGGATGACTCGTTGAGGACTTGAGGTCACCGGTGCCAGTACTACAGGCCGCGAGATTTCCGCAAATTGCCACTGTCACACTCCTTCCGAAGACAGTCACGCTACCCAGCACTTACGACTTACGTTTATGAATATTCATTACTGTACCAAAGATGCGCTCTCTAATCGCTAAATTACTCTTAACAGGTCGTACTAGATTATATTCCTTATAATAAAGATGTGTTCGCTTTCTTGTTCTCTTTGCTGGAGCAACGTTAACAATCTCACGAGAGTATCATATATCCGGAAAAGGAGTGCACTCTGTTTTCCAACCAGGAATGACGCCAAAAAAAATGTATGTGTGCAATGGTATAGAAGCATGTCCGCGGAAGGGAGAGCAAATTCATCCGGCACCCTACATTATGGGTGCCAGTGGTGGCCGTGGCGGTGCCAATACGGTATTGCTAGTCGCCAGTAACTCACATTCACAGATGACCTGTGCCCGTCGTACGACCGTCTGCACCATGGGCGGCGTAGGCAACACCTCGAAGAGCCCAGGAAAAATAGTCGCGCCAACACGGTCGACCTCGCCACGATTGCTGCGGGGGCACGGCTTCACAAGCTCGACCAGGCCCAGATGTAGCGCGCTCCCGAGCTTAGGAACGAACGAGCGGTAGAGCGCGTCTGAGTCTGGGCCCGTACCGCGCAGCATGCACGAGAACTTGAACGCGTCCTTGAGCACGTCGCGCGTCCCGAGCGGGTCCTCTGCGCTGTCTGGCAGGAGCGCCGCGAGCAATGGCGTCTTCTGCTCGAAGATCATCCGCATCGTTTCAGGGGTTGGATGCTCTACTGCGACGGAGAACGTGTGGCGACGCCAGACCGCGGCTGCGGTTGCATCCCCTGAATAATAACACGCCAAAGAGGGGGGGGGGGGCATCAGAGCTGCGCTTCTTACGCTCTAAAGGATGGGAAAGAAACGTACGGTCGAAAAGACGCTCGTGTATGCTCGTCAACTCTAAGTTCGCCTCGGCCGAGTTCGACACGACCATGGAGTTGATGATCCCTTCCGAGATCACCTCGGACATCGCGTGCCGTAGCAGGCATTGAACCACCATTGGCCGCACGTCCGTAAACAGCGCGGTACTCTTTCCGACGTCCGTAAGATCCATTAGCATGGCTTCCTGCAGGACCTCAATGGGTGCGGAAGTCATACGCAGCACTTGGACCGCCCAGCGGTTGATCGTACGCTCGAGCTGCGATGCCGTGTTCTGTGCGTGAGCTATGGTCAGGCATTTCACTGGGGCACACGATAAAATCGTACCACGATGGGAAATCCATAGATAGAGCTGCCAGGGATTTCGAGGGGCCGGTCGAGGGGTTGGCTCACCGCACTCTGTCTGCTTTCCTCTACGAAATTTGGGCTTAAAAATGATTCATAATCTGACTCGCTCTGAACAGTGATGCTGATTTATTTGAGACTATGCCGAAGAAATAGATCTACATACCTCTAGAACCGAAGCGTCATCGACTTCTTCCGACACGAGCGGTGGGAGCTTTGGGTGTCCCATATCAGCACATTTGGGTCGAGGGGCAATATTATAGCGACTCTTGCGAGAGTTGACAGTCCTCTCAGTCTTATATGAATCGATAGTACTATCACTCGACGCAAAGCTTGGGTTGTAAATGAAGGAGTCAGTCTCCGAGTCGAGCACTGTAACGGCAACAACATCACTCAGCGCTGCGGCTGTCACTTCGAGAAGAACATCGCAGCGCGTTTGTGGTTTGTGCAATCCTTTCATAAGAGGATTAGCCCAAAGCCTCCACATTTGATGCTGAACGGACTTTCCAGTCGCACGTACCTCACGTCATCACTAAGATGACACAGGTAGTGCTCCTTAAATTGCCTCTCTGCCTCATCGGATATAGTATTATCATCTGGGTTTCCGTAATCCTCCAAGTTCATTCTGACATTCCGCAGGAATTGGTCGTACTTGGTAAATACTACGATGACAGGGACTAGAATTGATGTATTAAACAGGGTCACAAAGGTTCGCGGATGACATACCACTCTGGTCAGGGCAAATGTCCTTGAAATATTTCAGATCCAGTTCTGGATGTGAGTGGTCCATTGGGACGCAGTACCTGTTAAATGAGACCCTTAGCAATCGCAGTCATAAACACTGAGGAGTACAAACCATATTGCATGTAATCTGTCTTGTGGTCGTGTTTGTTCAGCCCTTTGTTGAATGAACTCCTGGACAATCCCTAGTTCCTTGTCGCTACCGGCCTCGAACCCGCAAGAATCGTGAAAAACGTATGAAGCATAATTGGAGAACATAAATTCATCATTGATATTGTGCCCGCCACGCTAGCTCAAGGATGAGGAAGGGTCGAAGCGAAGTAAGAGTGTCACCAACATTCAGGGACGGGCTAAGTTGGACCTGGGGGGGGGGGGGTTAGAGTGGTAGGGTTTAAAAGGTTTATCGCGCACCTCCTTATTTCCCTGGAAAATAATGGGACTCTGCGTAGTATCAGCCACTCTATGTAAGATAGAGGTCTTGCCAGCGTTTGCGTGTCCAATGATGAGGATTCGAGACTTGTCCCTTGTGAGCGGGCGCTGGGACCAGGGCGCTGCGGTAACTGTGTATTGGTGTGCCATGTTTGTTAGGTTTCGGAAATGGAAAAGAGTCGCTGGTCGATTTGTTTGGTCCCGTCGATCGCCTTGGCCCGATCCACTTTTCCTAAGTTACCTTGGTCTCACCTTGGTTGCCTCGAAGAACAAGTCGAAGAAGGATAACCCAGTGATAACCCAGGCTCTTTCGGATGACCCCACGCTGCAAAAGCCACGTGCTCTCTGATTGCATGCCATTTTCTCTCTTTCCAACAATCCACCATGAAGAGTATCTTGGGCAGCTCCGCCAACTTCCTACGACTTCTCGTAGCAGACAGTCATCAAATTCGGTTCCCGGATGACAACAAGCAAATTCAAAAACGGAAAGTGAACATTTGGTGCGTGCATGACTTCCCCTACATAACATCATTTCTAACTCTGACCTTCCTCCGACGCACGTTACACAGTGCTATCACTCGTACATCTGCCCGAAGCCCGTCTGCACATTTGACAACCCAAGCACGCAGACCTCCTAGCCACGATTAAAGAAGAGCTCAGGGAGAAGCAGGGTGTCTATAAAATCGGGCCAAAGCCCAAGAAAGAGAGGTACAGAGTTTCGCGACGCTGTTTGATTCTCGGGTGCGCACGGCAGATTTTTAGTTCTCCCTCTTCTCCCGGGTCTATCGACTTTGAACATTCTTAGTAGATTCGACCCCCACATCGACTTTTCCTCCCTGCGCCCATTTCGACGCCCGACATCCCCCTTCGAGCCCTAGTTGCACAAATTGCAGCTTCCTCTCCCCCGGCGTCAGTATTGGCTCGCGCAACCCGTAACCTTACTGGAATCGCCTCTGCATATTACGAGACAAAGTGAACTTGTTGTCCATCGAATTCAAAGCAAGCACTAGGGAAGGAATCCGTAAAGGGATCTGTAAAGGATCCGATGCGTGAGCCAGGGTGTTTGTCGCAGGTGACCCGGTACCACCTGGCGAAGTGCGTTTCCACTGGCCAAGCTCACGCGAGGATACCCACCCGCGCGCATCCCCCAGTATGCGCACCCTTATTGACTTTCTGTCATCAAGGGTCAAGGATAGACACGCACGGACGAGAGTTGGTCTAATCGACAGTTGCTCACTATTTCAGTTGGAGTTTAACCCTAACCGTGTAAGTCCATTGCGTGCGCCCCACATTCGTCGTGAGTGCCAACTTCTGTCTAACGACTCACCCCACGAGCAGTCCGAACGTGCCGCCTATACGCATACACTCCCTCACCTCTTTTACCGCCTCACATGCAAGGACCCAGATCTGAAGGTCACGACTTTTGGCGCAGCTGTCCAGCGGGATGGGCACTTAGGATATCGAGGATCGACTGGCGCATTTAGTTAATGGAAGCAAAAATGGAAGCGTGCACGGGAACAGCCTCGACCTTCACCGGGCCGGCCATTTACCGTATTCACCACCACTCCACTGAATCAGTACTGTAGTGAACCTCTTCCTGAACCTTGGTCGCTAACTATACGACGGTATAACAGGTAAGTCTGAATCGCGCCACTAATTTGATACAATACGATCTTGATCAATTACAAGATTAAGATCGGGATCTGGTCCGTCACTGCCGCCTCGCGGATAAGTCGAATACGCCAACGAACTCATCTTCAGATCTCCACCGTCGCTATGCGTGACGCGCACTGTTAGTTTAGGACTCGTCTTCGTATAGTAATGGGCCGAAATACAATATTATCCTAAGAGCTGCCCTGTTGAGAAAAGAGTGTAATGGACCGGTAAGCGTCTTCGCTGCGCCCTTGTCTTCTTGTCCGACCACAGCAGCTTGGCACTAGTGAATGCCCGGATGCAAGTCCGGATGTCCTAAATCCTAGGACAGCGCAATACTACGATATATGCTCGACCCTACGACCTAAGTTAAGGTACGTGCTTCTGCGACCGGCGCTAGCTCCCATATATGGGTGAACTTCGGCGGTCTTCACCACACCGGTAAATGCTACCACTTTGGGTTCACCAAAAACATAGCCCGCTCTCAGAGTCAAGCCTCTGATTAGGAAGCTTGGACCCACGTGCCCGCGGTTATCAGTGTAAAGTGGGAATGCTCCCACGCACCCACGCTATGGAATGTTCCCCCTTTGGTGCTGGCATCACGCCACGCGATACTGGATTGCAAACCTGTGGCATGATACCACTCTCTTCTTGGAAGTCGCTTATTCGATACCGAGCGACCCGAGTCTAATGCGATGTCAGTACCCTGTAAAGCCTACATTCATCACTGCCACCGACAATCGGCACTCGCATTGGGACAGATGCATTCTATAAATCGTCCCCAATGTTGTTCGCTCCAGCGTCCAAGACACATTCCCACTTGCCACATATCACTCCAGACATGTCTCTCTCCTGGTCTCTCCTTAGCTTTCGTGTTATCGCCGACCTTTTTTCACTAGCAAAACGGGTGAAATATAGCGATAAACGGCGAGAAGACGCCCAGAAATTATTCGACGAACATAAAGCCACAATGAACCCTCCCGATCGTGAATTGGCTCATAGTCTGCTGCAGTGGTAAGTGACCGCCCCTTTCAAGAATTTGGTACGTTCTAACTAGATGATTTTCTCCCCAGCTGCGGAGACTTTAGAGATTGTTTGGAGGCAAAGAAGTGCCTACTCACCAGAATCGAGCCAGCTCGACTGTACTGCACTCACGTGGACAAAACGCTGCAAGGGATTCAGGTACTGTGATCATAATGACACTTTAAATGAGTACTGAGACGTCATGACAGGGGATCGTGAACAAGGCCGTCACGGTGCACCCACAGACGTCAAATCAGTTGATGGGGACATATGTGCATACTGACGCAACGGTCCTCCCCGCTGTTGAGCTTGACGTTGGGGGATCGGATTCGTTGAGTCGAAATTGAACTCGATCCAGCCGAGCTGAAGTCGCTTTTGTGGCCTAAGACTATGAAGCCTCGCCTACTATTATATGTATGCGATCGTCTGCACAACATGCACTTGCTGTATATACGCACTAACTTACAATACAATTGTCGTATTTATTTTAGCCTAAGAGTTAAGGGAGAATCAATAATATCACCGGCGACGTGCTACTCTTACCGTAGAAAGTCCAAGCCCGCAATCACCAGTAGGGCGAAAAGTGGGCCCGAGCACCTTTGAAAGTTCCGGAGGAGGTAGTAACGAACGCCTTGACGCAACTTTGAAAGTAGTGTACTACAGTAGAAGCGATCCACTGTCGTTCAGTGATAGAGTTTTCAAACACATTTGAAAGGGTCGGAGGCGAGAGCCTGGGGAACGAATGGAACGTCGAAGAAGGTCCTGTGAGGCTATGAAGTGGCATGCCGTGACGTAGTTCAGGGCTGTTGGAGACGGCATCCAATGTTCGTTCACCTCGACTCAGCTAGGGTGGTAGATCCACTTAACCCGATCTTCCTCTTTGCCTTGGCAACCACTTTTGGTCACCACATTCATTTTCCCTCTCGAACGATAACTCTGGTTCTTTCCAATCACACCACCCTCCCAAGGGACGACGGCACTGCCTCCACTCATGTCAACATTCGACGTTCAGCGAGTAGATGATCGTTGGGTTCTGTGTTGTTCGATGTGAAGCCCGAAATGAATACCGCTCATGCCCATGAGATCGAGGGTCTAGTCTGGTGGGACACTCCGAGCAAGCATGACGGGAGTGCGCAGGTAAATTGATTGGGCAGTGACGCGTCGGTTTCGACAAATCGACCTTTCCACATCCGACTCGTGGCACGTCGCAGAGCGCTATAGGGTTTCTCAGCGCGGCTGTATTCTCTGCTGTGCACGATCCTAACGCAAAACCACTCGGCGCGATAATGACACGCGCGAACTATGCCATGATTCAGAGGGGCAGATTGTGAGTCCGCAGTCTTTTCCCAGGTCTATCGACATGAACATTCGACGCCCACAATGGACTCTTACCCCTGTGCACACTTCGACGCTCGACACCCCCCTTCGAGCCCTCACGCCGGTTGAATAAGTTTCGACCTCCCCGCTCGCGACCTTATTGGATTCGTGCCTTCATGCTACACGAGACAAAGTCCCTGTCCCAGATTGCCGTTCGATTCCTGGAATGCGAATTCAGAGTAAACCCAATGATCGCGTCCGTGAATGTAGACTCTTTATCAGTGATCAGGGTGTTCGGACTGGTTGCAGGTGAACCGGGGTCACCTTGCGAGGTGCGTTTCGTGCATAGAAACGCGCCCCCAAGTTTGTATACTCTTATTGACGAAGTCCATTACCACGTTACCGAGGTTTAAGGCGCCAAGACGGGAGCTGTAGAATTGTGCCCACGTAAAGTTGGTTGCTCTTGATTGGCACTAGAAATTCAGCGCCTAACCATGGACGTCCATCACGTGCGCCCCTTTTTCTTTTGAGCTTAACAACCCACCCAACGAGCAGTCTGGCCTAGTCCGGACATACCCTCTATACGCATACATTCGCTCAACTCTTTTTACCAACTCATGCACTAGGGGCTCAAATTTGAAGAAGGCCGCGACTATGGATGCAGCTACACACGGCCGGAGGCGTAGGGTGACGAGTGTCTGAGCAGATATAGGAAATAACACTGAACTTGAGGATTGGCGGCGATGCGGGGAGGCGTATCGGTGAGCTATATGCCGCATGAGAAGATAGTGAGTACGCAGGGCCGTGGCTTTATCAGAAAATATCCCTCATCTAGACAATCTAAACCCCGCGACTGTTTCCCATGCGCGATGCATTCATGCTTGCATCCATGGGCCAGAGATGAACGGCTTTCAAGAATCTCGTTAGAGTAGCAAACTCGAATCGACAACTGCTGGTCTGTGTTCACTTAGCGCTTCCTAAAAGTATCCTGGTCTCGCTCCCTTCCTGTTAGGCGCAACGTATATCACGGCATCTTGCATGGACAACTGGCGCAACTGGTCAATAAGAGCAGGAATGGAAGCCGGACAGACTCCGGACAGCCTTGACCTTTGCCGGTCCCGGGCCGGCCATTCCCCGTATCACCACCAGCTACCAGTATTGTAGTGGATGGACCTCTTGGTGAACTTGGCCGCCAACTATACTGGCGTAACACTGGAGTGAAGTCAGCATCACTGTGATAGATACCACTAATCTGATAAGATCCAATCTTGATCCGACTTGTCGTTGCTGCCTCGCGGGCAAGTCGAATGCGCCAACGAACTCATCATGAGATCTCCGCTGCCACCATTCACGCGCAGGTTATGGTGCTGTAAGGACAGGACGCGTTTTTCGAAAGTAATTGCTATGTGGTACCACCAAGAGCCGCTTGGGCATCCCATTTTGAGAACGGATTGTAGTGGACTGTTAAAGCGGCGTTTGCTGCGCCCTCGCCTTCTTGTCCGGCCACAGCAAGACATGGCCATTGTGGAGACTCTGGACGTTGTAAACCCGACATTGCTACCATCTCTTCAACCCTAGGACCCACGCTTCGACTACCGGTCCCCCGGCGGCCATATATGGTTAGTTCTGAGGGTTCGCACTGCACCGGCGAATGGTACTACTTCGGGTTCACGGAGGCACTGCTCTTTCTCAGGGACAAAGGCGCCGGTTCTTCTATGGATACTATTGGCTGACGTGTAGAGTAAGAGTACTGGCGGGCGCAATGCCATAGAACCCTGTGGTACGCTACCCTCCTTCCCTTCTTGGAGTCGCTTATTCAATGCCGAGTCACCGAGCCTGATGCGCTGCCAGTGCACTGGAATCCCTACATTCATCACAGCCACCGACGACCGGCCGCGGCTTATGCATTGGCACCGATGCTTCATATAAATCGTTCCCAACTTTGTTCGTTCCAAAATCCAAGACACGTCCTCACTTTCCACATACTCGTACTATTTCAAGCTTCGCTCTAGCTATGACTATTCGTTTTATCGCACACCTCTTTTCACCAGCAAAACGGGTGGAATATAGCGATCGACGACTAAAACGTGCTCAGGAGCTATTTGAGGAACATCAGGCTGCCATGAACCAAAACCTGCGCATTTTGGTTCAGAGTTTACTCGATCAGTAAGCGAACCCCCCTCTTAGTTAATTTCATGTGGTCTAATATGGCGGCTTCTTTCAAGCTGCGGAGACCTTAGAGATGGCTTGGAAGCAAAGTGCCTATTTTCCCGAATCAAGCAAGCTCGATTGTACTCCACTCACGTGGACAAAACACTGAAGAAGATTCAGGTACAGTGGTCCGCACAGTACTTCGACTGTTTGCTGAGATATCATAGCGGGTGGCCGCAGATGACTACGTGAGGACGTAGATTTCAAATCGGTTCAAGTTGACAGGGATCGATGCGTTGACGCATTGATCGTCCCCGTAGGTTGAGCCCGAGTGGGAATCAGGAGTGGCTTCGCGGAACCGAGAATTGACCCAGTCTACTGACGTGTCGACCCATGCTTTATGCTTTATGCTTTATGCGTTTATGGCCTATGAAACCTATGAAACCTATGACATGTGAACTTTTTCCTATGCGATTTCTCTTGCACAACTTACCCTATTTATATACATACTCTATTCTAGTATTTATTATTTACTGTAAATTATTTGCTCTACTTGGTTTCGGCGAAGCAATAGTACAAGCGATTTGGTCTCTCACCAAGTCATCATAGAAAGCCTGAGAAAGCCCAGGCTGTGGGGTATAAGGTGGATCACCGAACCGGGAATGACAGGAAGGCATCAAAGAAACGTTATGACTTTGACTGAAGCTAGAGATTTCGTGAGGTTTGGGATGAGGCAGGCCCGGAAAGGAACCCTTTCACGATCGACTCACCTTCCGGATGAGGCCGCGGTGGTTGATCACCTCGGCCCGATCTTCTTCGTCGATGCTGCTTGTTGCTTGGTCACACTTTCTTTTCCCTGGGCACTCTCTTTTCACTTATGGCCATCAAAGTCAACGCTTCAACATGTCCTGCACGGTTGTCGTTGGGTCCCGAGTTAGTGTCGTCCACTTTCTTGGAATTTCTGGGAAATTGTATCACGACCATGTACGTGAGGAAGTGCATGGTACGCAAGACATCGTACCATTCGTACCCAAGATATCAATGGTTGGACAGTAACCTAGTGTGGCTTTCCCTAGCAAGTTGTCATATGAGACATGTTGAGGTGCATTGGTAAATTCAATGGGCAGTAACTCCCCAGCGATGCATTGATGCAGAGTCGCGATGACGAAAGGCCTGTCACTGGCATAGAAAGTGCCATCTCTGCTCGTATGTCATATTCTCTCCTTCCGCCCATACAAGACCATTCCACTATGAGGACCGTGATATCGTACTAAGTCCAACTCCGCCAACTTCCCTCACGGTTTCCCATGGCGGAAAGTCGCAAAGCACCTTCGTCCGTTCACAGGCGACTTAGGAAAAATGCCGAAACGTGAAGAAAACAGTTCTTGTGCGCGCCGTGCGCGCATGCCATTACACCACCATCACTTCTAGCCGAATCGTCCTTTCCACGTTCGACCTTCATTGCACAGTGCCGTAACATGTACATCCCCAAGCTCTTCCTCCCAGTTGACCAGCGATTCGGCCAGACTCTTACTAGTGTGTCAGGATGTCCCGAGTTTGTTGCAGATTAGCTGTGGCCACCTGACGAGGTGTGTATCCAGTTCCCAAACTGCAATATAGCCCATGCAGGGACATCGGCTACCGCGCTTCGCACATTCCTGTGACCAAGGGTCAAGAACATACACGAGCAGACGGGCGCCATAATTCTGCGCCAACAGACAGGTGGTGAGAGTTAGGATTTCGCTTCTTCGGCGACGACTAGGTCGATATTCAGCTTGATATTCAGCGCGTAACTGTGCAAATTCATGACGTGTACCTCACATTCGTTGTGAGCGGAAACATCCAAGCCTCACCAGCTTCTTTCCGACAACAACTTCAAGAGCAGTCCGGACGTGTCCTATATACACATAAACTCTACTGGCTCAGCTGCCCAATGCCGAGGTACAGATAGGATGACGAGGGTCTTGGCGACGCACTGAGCCTCGAAGATAGGTGCGACCCTTATCCATATTACGCGTCTATGGGACTGCATCGACTCTCCCAAGAACATCAAGCCTGAAGCGACCCAATGAGGTATCTACGCTTTCAAGAAACTTAGAGGACGACCATCGAGTAGTACGACGTTTGCATCTTCGTGACCACCCCCGATAGCACATAGCTTCACGCAAGAGAACGTTTCTCACGGCATCTTTCTTAGGAAACTGGCGCAACTTGTCAACGGGAGCAAGATTGCATGGGAACAACCTCGATCTTTGCCGGACCGGCCATTCACCATATGTACTTCTAGTGAGCCTTGTTTGCCAACTATACGCCGGCGTAAAACTGGGGGCAATGTCAGTATAATAGAACAGCTACTAATCTGATAAGATATAATCTTGATAAGTTAGTTGCACATCACTGCTGCGCCTCATGTCGAATGCGCCGTGTGAACTCGTTATGGGATCTCCGCTGACACTATGCGCGCACCAGGTTACCGAAAGGTCAGTCCACGTCTTCGTATAGTCATGGACTATGCGAAGTACCATACCGTCTTCCAAGGTCTGCATCTCACGTGGAGAAAAGACTGTACTAGACCGCCGTCAGCCGCATTTGCTATCCCTCGTCTTCTGTCCGACCACAGCAAGACTTGCAAGTTGACCCTTGTGAAGACTCCGGATGTTCTGAACCCGAGCACAGTGCAAGGCTTTTTGTATCCTCAACCCTACGAACTGAGTTACACGCTTCTGCTATGCCCCCCGGCTCCCGTATATGGTTAACTCCGAATGTATACACCGCACCGGCAACGGTGAATGCACCCACTTCGTGTTCACCGAAGTCACCGTTCATTCTCGCAGCTACGCCCTTCTGATCGGGAAGTCTGGATCCATGCAGGCACCATCGATTGGTAGTGTGTATTGAGTAGTAGTGGCGTTCCCACCTCATGGCGCCTGCCGTCTTTAGTGCGGGCATCATGCCACGCGATGCTCTGGAACATGGGCACGCTACCCCTTGGGTTCTCTTCTTAAAGTCGCTTAGTCAATGCCGAGTGACCGAGTCTAATGCACTGCCAGTCCCCTGTGAACCCTACCTTCATCACTGCCCTTGAAGACCGGCTACGGCACTCGCGGTGGGACCGATGCATCCTATATATCGTCCTCAACGTTCGCTTCAGAATCTAAGACATCCTCGCTTGCCACAAATTTCTTTCCGAATATGCCTCTCTTCGACTATCGTCTTATTGTAGACCTTATGGCGCCTGCAAAACAGGTAGAACATAGCGGTCGACAACTGCAACGCGCCCATGAACTATTCGAGGAACATCAGGCCGAGATGGACCCACACGATCACCAATTGGCTCAGAGTTTCCTGGAGCGGTAAGTGAACCCCTCTTAGATTGATTGATGTGTTCTAATCCGGAGGCTTCTTCAAGCTGTGGAGACCTTAGAGGTGGCTTAGAAGCCAAGTGCCTACTCACTAGAATCAAGCAAGCCCGACTGTACTGCACTCAGGTAGACAAAACGTTGCAGAACATTCAGGTACTGTGGTCGTGATGACACTTCAATGTGAGCTGATAGAGTATCATGGTAGGCGGCTGTGGAGATCAACGTGTAGCCAAGGTGTCAAATCAGCTGATGGGGATGTATTGATCATCATGGAGCTGGGGGATTGGGAGAGCGGTTTCGTCGAACGTCAAACGGCACACACTGACTCGGATGTCGACCTAGCGAAGCGTAATCATGGGTTATGGCCTATGAAAAAGTGCCTGCGCGATTTTTTTACGCAACTTACAGAATTTGTAGACGGTATTTTTTTAGGCTTTGTATAACCAATTCGCTCTACCTTGTCTTTAACGGTTACGGAGAAGCAATAGTACAGGCGAAGTGCTACTCATACCTGGAGGCTCAGAGTCTAGGCCTGCAAACATCATTAGGGTGCAAGGTGTATCACGATTTGGCCATAGTGTAGCTGGAGCATTCGAGCGTATTCGAAAAGTTTCCGAGGAGACAGGAACGTCGGAATCGAGGTTGGAATTTTCAAAAAGGTCCAGCGAAGTAGGATGATTTCAAGTTCATGACGCCAAAAACGCTTCCCTGTTTGCCCTGTGCCCTTCTATTCCCACGACCTCTAAACACCCTGGGAAATTTGGCACAAACTTTTGCAGCATCCTGAACGTTGATCGTCGAACTCCGGTAGCTTTCACTCTTTTATTTCACTGAAGTTCACAAGCGACTTACTCTAGGCACCAGCCAGGTACAAGTTCAAGTTATGGCTATGGTGCTGCCATGGTTCCTGAGGGAAGTTGCTTGCGTCAATTTGAGTGTGAAAGCAGTCAGTGTGGTGCTTAGACCTATGGAAAGGGAAGATAGGCCCTCAGCCTTGCTGCAGGACTGACCTCGCAGACAATGCAGGTGCCAACTTGAACGTTGGTGCGTGCCAAATGCACACAATCTTCGGTGATGTTCCGACGGTTTACACTTGATACACAAACCTCTAGGACTCAGGACTGACTCCATCAGAGAGAGTAACCGCAACATTGGTGGCCATGTCAGCTACGCTGACTGCCGCCGCCACTGGCGAACGATAAGCGATGTGGCCCCAGAATGCAGTGCTTGTACCGAAGTTTGAGCGCCCCCATGAGGGTTATACCCTGGCAGATGACGGGTCCCATACAGAGCGTTGGTACCTTGTAGAGCCTGAGCATACCCTGCAGCCTCGCCACTCCCTCCCATCGCACAATGGCGACCGTCTACCCGAAGCTTTGGCACATTCCACGAACAGGAACTCACGCGCGACTCGACTGTTCACCTGTTCAGTGTTCACAGACACATCCGTTTTCCCCTTGAGTTTCTTGTACGATTTTCCTTGTATCATCCTGGCATGATGGTGCCTACAAGTACTAAATCATTTCGAGCAGGTATCTACCGGGGTACTGTTGCTACAAGCGCTCAACCACATCCAGGGGTGCTATACTGTATGTCTGGCCGCCGGTAGACGTGCCAAAGTCGGCAGCGTCACCTCGCGACGCACCAAGTTAGGTACATGGCATGTAACTAAAGCCGCTGGGATCTTCATTGCGTGAACGCACTTATTACAGGTCATTATCATTTCTAGATTGCTAAGTGCAACAGGCTACCATTGAATTTGGGCTTGCTCTTTCGCCCAGTCACCGACTACCACAGACGTTGGGCTCACTCTTTTTTGCCTTTACACAGACTACTTCTGCCCACTGCGACTAAGCAATTCTGTGGGCCCGGACTGCAACCGCACGTGTGGCCTTGAGCGATTACGTTCGCACAGTTGACATTTGGTGACCATTCCTAGGATAGCAGCGACTGAGATCGGATCGAGAAACGAGAATTATGGGATTGTGTTGGGGCAACTGATGCAACTGGTCAACGGAAACGTACAACACAAGATGCGCCCACCTTTCCCAGGGTCGCCATTCGCCGTCAGGAACAAGTAAACGCATGCTATCTTGGCCAACAACTGTGATGGGGTTATTACTGTACCAGGAGCAAAAGTCACATCACCGAATAAAATATGTAGAACTACTGCTGTAATATGATAAGATACGATCTTGATTAAGCTCCAGATTGTCGCTAGTGCGTCGCGTCGAACACCCCCATGCCAACCGAGACCATCATGCGGTCTCCGCGCTAGTAACGTTACTGTGAAGCTAAGCGCATCTTCGAAATCAAGAGCTACGCGAAGTATTCCTCCAAGAGCTGCATCCCGCGGCGCGGCTCAAAGTAAAAGTTTGACAGCCATTGAGCGGCTTTTACTGCGCGCATCATCCTCCAGTACGACCAAAGCGCAGAAAAACTTCAAATTCGATCCCGGTGGATGCCCCTGTAGGTCTGACATACGCGGTGCAGGACTATTATCCTCGTCCCTCGTCCCTCTAGATCCCGCCCCCAGTCTCCCATAAATGGTTAACTCGTCGACACAGCAATGACTTCGGGTTCATCCACTTTCATTAAGGCTGTTCGTGGTCGGGAACGAGAATCACGGAGACAAAGGTGCCCCACCGTGAGCTGAATCCGTGGCACCACCGGTTGACAGAGTCGTGTAGAGGCACCTGGACGCACGCATAACGCATGTTAGTTATATGATTCCTCACGGATGGTAGTGGTTGGAGTGATGCTCGTGCCTGTCACCGCGGACCGACGGGCACCCGTCTTAGCAATGCCAAGCCAGATCCTAATACAGACACTGCCCTACCATGAACCCTGAACCATTCACCACAGCCCGTGCCCGAGTCATTGATGGTAAATAACTGCGGATGGAGTGCTCCGTGCATCCGAGTCACTATAAAACCAACCACGACGTAGTTCGGTTCACTCCAGAATTGCTTCTAAGCCCCATCCAATCCAAGCCCCATCCACACACACACATGCCCCACTTCGACTTTCATGTCAGCATCGGAAACCTCGTCGCGCCATCAAAGCAGGTGGAGGACAGCGACGAACTCCTGAAGCGCGCTCAGACGTTGTTCGAGGAACGTCGAGCCGTGATGAACCCACCCGATTGCGATTTGGCAGAGAGCTTGCTGCAGCAGTAAGCGCGCCCACCTTTTGATTAATTGATGTGTTCTAATATAGAGGTTTCTTTAAGCTGCGGAGACCTTAGAGTTGGCTTTGAAGACAAATGTCTGCCTACTCGAATTAAGCAAGCGCGGTTGTATTGCGCTCGGGTGGACGATGCGCTGCGGCAGATCCAGGTATGATCGTCGTGTTGAGACTTCGTATGTGTGCTGATGGTAATACTTTCATGGCAGGCGATTGCAGAACGATATTGACGCGCGAGCAGAGGCGCTATGCCGTGATGGGGGTTGGTGGGCCCATTGTTGTGGGCTGAGCTCGACATTTGGGGGTGGCGAGTGCGGGTTCGTCGAACCGAACGCCGACCGTAGAGTGTTTTGACGGCTTGCAGTATTTTATGCATTTTTTCCCGCGGAACAATCATTTATACCTATATACATCTATATATCAAAGAACCCACGAATTCGTTCTACCTTGTCTTTGTATTTATATAACAGTTACGGCGAAGGAATGGTACAAGCGACGTAGTACTCGACAGTCCAAAGTCGGATTCAAGGGATCGGAACAACGTTATAGCGGAACAACGTTATGGCCATAGAGGGAACTCGAGCCTTCGAGCACATTCGAGATGGGTTGAAGAAGGAGAAGGCACCCGAAGTCCCGCGAAGTGGGATGTCGTGAAGAGTGAAAACAGTACCAGTATATCCAATTTTGGTATCAATCACTGCCTCGTGCCCTTTTACCGGTTTTACCCGTCACCACATCATCCAACGGTGGGTTCCAGACGAATTCATGCACACTCTCAATATTCCACCTCAAAACCCAATTGTCATTACAGTATGCTGCTACGTGTATGATACATATGATAGTGTCGCTGAGGGAACGAAAAGAAAAGTCTCGGCTCTATCCGAGGATCTTCATATCGACGAGGAGTCCGAAAAAAAAGGAGGGGAAGGGGGTGGTTGGTGGTGTGATGCGATATCTCTACTTCGTCGTCGTCTCAACTGGCAGGCGGTCCAAGTTCACCTTGCCATCCGCTATCCACTCCTTCTTGACCAGCTTCTGGTGGTCTGTATAATACAGACGGTACACGAGCTTGATCGTGCCCTCGCTGACGCCCGCGACCAAGCTGATGTCTTTGACGGCCTTTGACACGCCGAGCAACAGACACGCAAAATATATCGCGCCGCCAGCGATCGACACGGGGCTCCGTCCGTCCGCGATACCATGCTCACGCGCAGCAACGATGATGTCCTTGCATATCGCCTGCACATGCGGGGGCAAATCGAGGTGGTTACAGTAGCGCACCAGGAGGTCCTCGGGCCCTGCGACACCAGCGGCGCCAGAGCGTGCTGCACTCGACCCGGGTGTGAGATTGAACGCCTGCTCGAGGGCCTTGTAGCACTGTCCGAGGACCTTCTTCGATACGTGTGTGAGGTTACAGATCTCGCGGAACGTGCGGGGCACGTGCGCCTGGCGACACGCAATGAAGATACACGCTGCAATGACTGCGTCGAGTGGCTTCCCGCGGAGCAGCTTCTCCTCGTCCGCACGCTTGTACAGTTGCTTGGCGATGTCGCTAATCGTCTTTGGTAAGGAGAACTGGTCGCACCAGCTGGAGATGTCGCGGAAAGCGGAAAGGAGGTTACGCTCAGAGCGTGAGTTTTGCGAGCGCGTGGCTGCGCGCTGGAGCTCGCGGGCGATGCCTGTGCCACCGTCTTTGAAACCGATGATGGTATCGAGCTGTTCCATGCCCTCCATGAGAGGGTCGGACGCAGCACCGACACGAGACGGGTCGTCACCTTCGTCGTTCGCGAAGGTCTGATGGACACGACAATAGGGTTGCAGCAAGGCGAAAAGGCCGAGAAAAAAAAAGGAAAACACGTACCCGCCATTCGCTCCGGGTATCAACGACGCGGTCGCCGAGGACCAGTCCACAGCTTCCACACACGAGGTCTCCCGCGCCAAACTCCTCGATAATGGTTGGATTGGGGTCTCTGCAGTCCGGACAGATGAGACGGACGGAGAGGTCAGGTGCAAATGCAGCCTGTTGGGGTTTAGGAGGTGATGCAAGGGGGAAAGGTTTCGGGTAGGCCATTATTGAGGATGAAAGGGGTCTTCTCGTGTGTGGGTGACAGGTAGGTCGAGAGCTCGATAAAACAAGGACCTGGGTAAAGAAAAGGAGATGTCCAAGCTAGACGGGATCCCAATCTCATGGTTTCGTTTCGGATGGTACGATTCAAAGGACTTACCGACAGTTACTTCCTGACTTAAAAGCAAAAACAATCAATGAATTAACTTTATGTGCGAGTCTCGAGCCCAGGAACAGGGGCGACGATGGCAATGGGACAGACGACGATGAACGTTGTCGACAACTGAGTCACAGCGGTGCATGGCACAGAGTGGTTACAAATACCACCCAACTCCGGATTCCCACGGGTGCCGTTGTTGCTGCTGACATCAGCACCATCTCGTCAATTCCTCTCAATCGAATCGACATCATGTCCAGCTTCGCACAGCAAGGAAAAGATGAAGAGGAGATCCAGCCTCCGCAACGGCCACCCTCGCCACCTCCACACACAACATTTGCCGTCAGAGGCGTTCACGTACGCGTTGTGTCCGCCAGCTTTCGCGAATATCGCCATGACGGTAGTGCTGTCTCGTAGACACCTACCTTCTCCGCCTTCCGACCGCGCGACGTTCGTATCACGTCCACACAGGCGATTACGCATGTTGCGTGGAGCTGTGAAGGGAAAAAGCTAGCTGCAGTCGGGATCGACAGGATGGTGCGGGTGTTCCATCCTGAGAAGAGCGTGCGTGGTACCAGTATTTCTCTTCCTTGCGCCGACCTGATCTCACGAGCCAGATGGAGACGAGGTCTGCGTCCCTGTTCTCGGGCGCGCACAGCGACGAAGTGGACTACATTGCGTGGAATCCCACCCACCCGGAGCTGTTCTGCTCATCCAGTCAAAAGGATCGACGGATCGCGTTTTGGGACGCAAGGCGTATGTGATCCTTTCCCTACTTCTCGAGCATTTCTTATATTCCCGCTTCCTCTTTTCTTTTCCGTGAACAGAAAGCCGACATATCCAACAATGCACGCTCAAAGTTTCCCCGGTCCAAATCAACTACGCCCCAGACGGCAAATCTCTACTCTACGTCTCTTCCGGCAACCAGCTCTTCTTCATGTCCTACGGAAAGGACTCTGAAGACTCCACCGCTTCGGCCCAATGGTCTCCCATGGATCGCTCTCCGGTGCATTCCATATTCCCTACTACTTCCCTTCCCTTCCCTGACCCCCTTCGATGGACAGCTAACGGCGTCGTCGGCGATGTTCAACCACACAGGAGACAGCGTGATCCTCACGCACATGTCAGAGCACGCGATCCGCATCGTCGACGTGCCCACCTTGGCACTGCGCGAAAACCTCGCGGCGCACGTCGGTGGCTGCGTTGCTGCCGCGCTCGATCCACGCGGGCGCTACCTCGCCTCGGGCGGGTTCGACTCAATCGTGAATCTATTCGACACTAGCGAGTGGATCGCCGCGCGCACGATCACCGTATGCGAGTGCGTTGTTACTTCCACGGTGGGAGATAGCGGCAAGCTGACTGCCTCTAATGCCAGACAGGCTATTTCGGATTTGAGCTTCTCGCATGACGGCGAGTACCTCGCGATTGCGGGCGCGGGAAACTACATCGACATCGTACGCCCGGTTTTTCTCCTTTACTGTGATGGGGTTGATACAATCGGTTTTCTCGTGTTGCAGTGTGCGACGGAGACGGGTGTGCCGCTGCATAGGGTCCCTGCGCTCGCGAGCTCGCCAAAGGTAACGTGGCATCCCTCAAACTACGTCATCGCGTATTGCGGACAGACGAAGCCGCGCGAGGGTGGACCAGCACCGGTTGCTGTGATCAGCCTCTTTGGCCCAGGGCTGTAAGAGTCCTGTGTACGGCAGCGTGGCTTGGTCGATACTCTTACTGTAAATAAATCACTATTCTAAAAGAAGACCCATACATCTTTGGGGCGTGTTTTTCAAGGCTGTATGCTAGCCTTAACTTGGGTGTTTCCTTGGTGGTGCCAGGCATTCGATTCGAGACCGAACGAAATATCCTGGACCTGAAGCCTCCGCGATGAGAATGAGGCAAAGATGCCTGAGTCGTGATGCATTATGCCGCGCGAAACAGACACTTTTGCATCATTCATAATGGAGAAAGTGGTGTAGCTGTCGGCCCTTCGACGACCTTGGTGGGCCGCCGAAATGAAGGAGGTGTTCACCTCTAAAAGGCTGTCAAGTAAAAAGAGGGAGGTAATATCACGACGGGGTGTGTAGTGTTGAAAACGGTGGCGAGTCGGAGGATGTTCAAGTTGAACCGAGAGCGGAGAGCGGGTTTTAGCGAAGTCGAATCGGCAAAACGCGACGGGGCGAAGCACGCGGTCACCGGCCAGCTTCCATTGCCATCGCCATCATTCAGTATTCAGTATAAGAAGGTGAAGATCCCAGAGCGGCGACCATCTATCAAAACATGGACCCCACGAACCCAGCCAGTTTCAATCACCGTACCGAGCGACTCTCCACGGGGCGGACGTATCACTTTGTCGACCACAAGCCCGATCGTCCCTCATCCCAGCGCACCATTCTCTGCGTCCACGGTTTTCCCGACATATGGTGCGATCTCAATTCCCTCTCTGGATATCACTTTTTCTTATACATATCGTGGCAGGTACGGCTGGCGACACCAAATCGGACCGTGGGTGCGCGCGGGATACCGCGTCATCGCGCCGGACATGCTCGGGTACGGCGGGACAGACAAGCCGCGGGCCGCTGAGGAGTACTCGACGCGACGGCTCTGCGCGGACCTCGCTGCGCTTCTGGACGTCGTCGGAGTGCACAAGGCTGTGAGTGCCGGAGTTTCGCTCGCATGTGATTTGTGATGTTGACTTGCTACTTGCTGTATAGATCGTAATCGGGCACGATTGGGGCTCGCACATTGCGGCACGGTTTGCGTTGTGGCACCCGGACAGGCTGTTGGCGCTGGGACTGTGAGTACCCCTCGTCTTTCTTTGCTCCATCTGTCGGGCGGAGTTCACACTTGTATATCCCCAGATTCTCTGTTCCGTATAATCCCCCGCTTAAGGAGTACATTCCGCTCGAAGGAATCGTCAAGAGGGTGCCTAACTATGCATACCAGCTGTACTTCGCCAACCCAGAGTCTACGAAGGAAATCGAGGCAAATGTACGGAACGTGATTTTTTGAGTGTGCATCTCATCCACTAACACCCCATAGCTCGAACGATTCCTGCGGGGGGTATATCGGCTTGAGGTCCATCACAAAAATATCACACTTGATGGGAATATGCGAGAGGCTGTTGTCAACCCGGGACCTACAACACCAATCTCAGGGCCTGCATTTACAATCGACGTTCGTAATTTTGAGTTATCGAAACGCCGAGACAAAAAGCACTGATGTCACTACAGGAACTCCGATACCTGTCTTCGCAAATGCGCGATATGAGCGGCCCGCTATCGTACTATCGCACAACGAAGGTGCGCTTTGAGGAAGAACAAGGTTCGTGACGAGTCAAAGAAGTAACGAAGCGGACTGATTTCTCGTTACCAGCTGCGCAGTTACCAGATCATTTGCCGACCGACTTGCCCGTTTTGCATATTTGGGGGGCCAATGATATGACAGCCACACCAAGCGGGTTGTCTAAGATGAGAGAGCTGATTACCAGGTTGGACGTGATAGAGCTCCAGAAGGTGAGACACTGGGTCATGGTGGAGGCGAAGGATGAGGTAAATCGGGCAGTTCTGGACTGGCTGACGAAATTGGACTCAGTCGTGGCATCGAAGCTATGACGAGACGCGTGTACTGCTGTGCGTGCGAGATGAGTCAGGCACACTGGGTTTAAATTTTAGCGGAGTTTACCGAAGTGCCGGAGTGCTTTGCTTTTGTGTGTCCCAAACCGCCTCGTCCTTACAGCAACTCATACAACCCTCTCTCACCATCCTCCGTCTCTCCTCCTCACCCAATCATCTCATTCTCATTCTCATTTCCACACTCGTACAAAACCCCTTTCCCAATTAAATCTTTTTGGTAATTTGCCTTTGGCACTTGTCCTTTTTTCCTGATCGTCAGACTTGCTTAAACTTTCCAAATCATTCAGAATGCCTGCTCCTACTACATTGAAAGCCACCAAGCCAACATCACCGCCTCATAATCGTGCATCGCCACATAAAACCAGGATTACTAAGAGGAGAGGAAGGGTAAATGGTTTTCTCAGCGATGAAGAGATCGAGCGCGAGGCAAGATCTGATTCGGACAGCGATGAGGACGACCACTCCTCCGTCGACTCGGACAGCGATTCCGAGACCGAGCCCGCGTCTGAAGATGCTCCGCAGAACGGACACGCGCTCAGTCCCAGTACCACTCCATCCGCCGTCAATGAAAGCAAAGACACCAGCAATCATGCCCCGTTGCTTGCGGCCTCCATAAGCTGGTCTGAAATGGTCCCGGATGATGTGTCCAATATCGACAACGATCTTCCTGTTATCGATTTCGCCGACCTTGGTGCAGAAGTGATTCACGCAAAGACGCCACGCGCCCCTGTGTTCCGCAGGGCTCCCAAGTCCAAGCGTCCAGCTGCTAATCGTCGCTCATCCGCACCTGCTGTACCCCCCGCATCGTCCGAACCTCCCTCCGAGCCGCCCGCAGCCGCACCGTCCGACCAGACCATTTCCGACGACGAGCCAAAGCCTTCGCCCCCGGAATCAGCGCCACAGCGTCGTGGACAGACCGCGCGCCAAGCATATCAGGAGCGGCTAGAGAAGGACCCCTCGTACGTTCCTACAGTGGGCGAGTTTTGGGGACACGATGATCGCTTGCTGGATAAAGACTTGCGCAGTCTCTCTGGTTGGTGGCGGGGGCGTTGGCAGGGTGGCGCTCGTGGGCGCGGTTTTGGTCTCCGGGGACATGGGCGGGGACGGGGACGAGGAGGCGCCCATGCAAATAACGACGGCCAACCAAACACTGAAGTTGCAATGTCGCCACCAGCAGACTTGCCGCCCGTTGACCGCCCCTGGACACATGACGGTTTCGAGGAGCTGAAGCGCCGTGAGGAGCAGCGCTCCCAGAGACAGGATCAGTCCCAAGGATCAACCAGCAATAGCCGCGGTGTGCGTGGTGGATTTGGACCACGAGGACGGGGCTTTGGAAGGGGTAGGTTCTCGCCCCGCCCAGGCATCACTCGTTCGACGGATTCGCCAACAACGACGTCACCTCGCACCTGGTTCTTGGTCAAGCCCGAGCGCCCATGGACAAAGCACCACGAGCTTTTCCTGTACTCGGATCCCTCTCATCGTCCCCGACCCGGCCAGGGCCCTGCGTATCGCGTCAAACTCCCTGGTGCTAGCTCCGCAGCTGTCGTGCAATCTCCATCTCATCATTCTCCACCCCGTGCCCCAACGCCACGGCGCGAGGAAGGACACGAGGACAGCGAAATTGTTTTCGTCGTGTCATTGCCGCGTGGTCAGCGTAGGCCCGATATCGCCGAGAGTACTCCCACGACTGTTGCTGCGGCGCCTTCGCCTCCACCTGCTCCCTCGCCTCCCCCCCAGGAAGTATCAGTATCTGAGGTTGTTCCCGACGAGGTGCCAGCGCCGCCATCGTTATCTATCACGTCCGTCATCACATCCCCACCCAAGCTACACATCACGATCGAAGAGCAGCCTGAGCCGACTTCTGAAGAGGCTCCTCAAGACGATCCATTCAAGCTGCGCGATCCCCCTCCACCGACTGTCATTCCTCTCCCTACGTCCACACCCACACAAGTTATACCTGCCGCTAGTACACCAAGCGCAACCGTATCACCGTCTGCGCCTGCGCCCATCCCACACTCTACTACAGCACCAGAGGGCGGGCTCCTCTGGCGTTCCCCACCACCGCACCTCCAAACGACATTCGCACAACCACCCCAACCACCCGCTGCGCCTGGATATGCGTCGCCATACACCTACGCCCCCGTGCCTGCACCAACAATGACCCCCGGCGTCGGCGTCGCCTTGGACGCCAATGGCATGCCATATGATCTTGCGACCGGTCGACCACTGTACATGGCTGCACCAGCGCAGGTACCAACGCCAGTTTACATGATGCCGTACCCGCATATGCACCCGCACGCCGCGCATATGCAGCACCAGCACCAGCACCAACACCGTGGGCACGCCTCGCCAGACCCGTCGCTCTTCGCCCCACCACGCCAGAGCTCGCGCATCGAGATCCGCAGACCTGATGGCGCGTCTGCGGCTGCGGCTGTTTTGGACGAGGTGGCACGTCGGTCGTCCGCGTTGCGCGCGAGTGCATCTGCGCCTGCCTTCGTGCCGTCACAAGCGCAGGTTGGAGGCGCGCCACCGTCACATGCTGGTGAGTTTTATCCGAGCCCGCCACCGGAGGTGCCGCCAGCTCCGGCCCCCAATACCGTGATGGGATATCCGTACGCCCAAGCGCCGTATTATACGTATGGTGCGCCGGAAGGGTATGCGTATCCGCCGCCACAGTTTGTTGAGTATGTTAATGAGGCTTACGGTGCGGATCCACGGGCGGGCGCAGCGAGTAGTGCTGTGTATTATTAATCAAGGTGCTGCTAATGTTTGTTTGAACGTTGGACTTTCTTTCTTTGTTCGGTCGTGGTGCTTGCTTGCTTTTATACATACACATACACCCATACAGTACGTACATCGTTTCTCCAACAACATACATGCACTTGCCATTCCCATGAGTTTTCTTCTTTTTTTCCCCTTACTTTTTGCTCAGTAGTAGTTGGTTTTTGTCGTTCACGCCCGGCTCTGGTTTCCGGCCCTAGTGTAATGTCCCTCTCACAACACATAACATAATTACATACGCACCCTTTGCTTGCTCCATACGCACGTTTTTTTTTTGCTTGCTTGGCTTTTCTTTTTGGCTTGAATCGTCGCGACTTTACCATGTTTACTGTCGGGCGTGCAGTGGTTGGTTTTTTTCTTGCGTTTTCGTGTTTACGACCTGTCTGTCGTTTTTTTTTACATCTTGCGACGACAGAATAATGACCAGAACGTGATATCCACAATGTGGCGGTCCTATGACAAGAACTTGGTACTTGGAATTTGTGTGGCTATGATAACATGGAAAATATTGGATTTCTCTAATATTAGTGATGCGCTTCGTGGTCGAAGATGGGACCAAGCGTGGGCTGGGTGAACGAGAAATTGTTAGATGGACGTGTGAGGGACGGACGAGTACATACGGGTAAATTGCGTTCCCTGCGAGTCCCCAACAGCCAGATACAACAAACGAAGGGATGAAGCGAGGTCAGCAGATCGCCGCAGAACGAGATATAGAGCTACGTACCACTTTGTACCTCCAGGGAATGTAGCGGCTGTAGCGCATGTGAGCTACGGTGAGAAAAGGTCGATTGGGGAAAGACGTACGGATGTAAGGATCAGGATGACGTTTACGTGCCAACTCCTCTTCCGCTTTTTCCAATATCACAGCGAGCGCACGTGGATCATGGACGTTCCTTTCCATCCCCAGAAGAATTGACAACGATGTTCGAGGGTAAGAGCAGGAAACGTAGTACGCACCGGTTGCGCTCAAACTCGGCGCGGACGACGCATGCGCGGGCGCGCCAGAGGTCGTAGCGGACGACCCAGTTGCGCTCGTTCTCGAGCATGCGCTTGTAGAGAGACTTGACGTAGCGCCTGTGGGCGGCTGAGAATGGCGAAACTGACATGGTTGAACGAGTCGTTCGCTATGTTTGACGGCGTTGCTTGGTGGGACTGTGTCGCGATGACATAAGCAGCCGACGTTACGTGCCTTTCTTTACGTGCGGCCTCGAGTCAAAAGATTTCACGAATTATTGTGATGGATCCACATTCCCGACTGACACAGTTCAATCAGCGGACTCCGAAGGCTCTCAACGCGCGACAGATGGACCTGCCATTCTATCCAAAAGCCCCGATACTAGACAGATTCCCTCGCAAATCTGATGCTAGCAGCAGTAGCAGGAGCAGGAGTCGAAAAGCGTCAGTATCGTTGTCGTCGTCGCCGTCGTCCGTTCTGCTCGAAGGCCCATCTCGTCCCATCGCGACGAACTCCCGAATCAAGCAGGACGAGCGATTCCGAAAGGACATGCACCTCGCGTTCGTGCACAACGCGCTACACCAAAAAGCCCTCGTGCGTGTGTCCTGCTCTTCCATTCGCTATCTTACACGTGCGCTAGGGAAATCGCGAGCCGTATGACCAGCTAGTAGACCAGTTTAATGTCAAAAAGTCGGCCCTCGATGCGCCTGCGCCTTCGCCGATCCCACAGCTCCGTCTGTGGCTGCAGGCACTCATGCATGTCGTCTCGCGTCTGGACCGCACACATATCGCGCTTATTGAGGCTATTGTGCGGTTACCGTGGATGACTATGGACTCGAGCCTCGTCAAGACGTACACGTCCTTCATCGAGATCCTCGTTAGCGCGCGACCGGAGTACCTCTCCCTCGTGCTCGGCCGCATTACCCTGGGTTTCACTTACCGTGCGCCGCGTTAACGTTTACGCCCACCATTGATTTTAAACGTCCTTTAGAATCGGGTCTGCAGGCGTTGGAAGCTGGTCTTGCGGAGAGCTCTCTCGTGCCACTCACGCGTCGTAGAGTCTACGACCGCATACACCACCTCCTACGGCACCTTCTAGCCCTCGTACCGACGCTCCCTTCTACCCTCCGACCGTTCCTCGTGCAAAACTTTCCGCATAAACGGCATTCGCAGGCGTCGCAGATCACGTATATTCGCAACATGCTCCGGATCACGGAGTACTGCCCGGAGATGGCAGATAGTTTACTTTCCACGATCATCGATCGTGCGATTCAGATAGATGTGAGTGTTATTGCCATGAATGTGCGGCTGTCGCTCATGGGACTACAGGTAGAGATACAGGTAGAGCTTGAGGAACTCGAGGCAGGGCAGGAACAAGCGGAGGTATTCGACCTTGATCCATTTGATACTGTCGTCGGACAAGAACCGCCCAACGAAGACGAAGACGACGACGGATCCGAAGATGGCGGGGACGACTTTTCCGATCTGTCTACCGAGGCAGGGAGCGTGGATAATGACGACGCACCGCACATACAAACCCCTCTCGACCTCGATCGCATAACTGAGATGGTCAACAAACTCGACGCGACCCTCAAACTCCTCTTCGGCCACTTCGACCGGCCTCCTTCCACCGTCTCCTCACCATCCGAGCCCTCAACACCCGCACTCACAACATCCAGCCCCCCACTCTCACCCATCCCCTCCATCTCCACCTCCCCACCACCACCGCCACTGACCGACCCTACTCCCCAACTCGCACAATTCCACGCGCTCCTCGCTATCTTCACCCGCACGATCCTCTGCACCTTCAAATCACGCTACACCCAGTTCCTCCTCTTCTGGTTCGCCTCACGCGACGCTAGATTCGCAGATATCTTCCTCGGTGAACTCGTCGCGCACGCGTTGCTCGAGCCTTCCGCGCCGGAAGTATCACGTGCCGCGGCGGCCAGCTACGTCGCGTCTTTCGTGTCGCGCGCGATGTTTATCGGCCGCGATGAGGCACGCGGCGCTGTACGCGTGCTGTGTCGCTTCCTTGAACATCAAGTCGACGTGCTTGAAGGTGCCCCAGGCGACGGAGACGCTGCGCCGCAGGGGGTGTTCTATGCGGTCGCGCAGGCGGTATTTCTCATCTTTTGTTTTCGGTGGAGGGAGCTCGTAGAGGGAGGTGTTGAGGGCGAGTCGGACCTCCCGGTTGGATCGCCGAAGAGGATGTGGATGGCAGAGCTTAGCGTTATACAGCGTGTCGTTGCGTGTCCGCTACAACCGCTTAAGGTACCCTCCACTTTGACTTGCTGCTCCTGTCGCCCGCTCACGTATCTCTAGTACTGCTCGGAGAACGTGGCGCGCCAGTTCGCGCGGGTCGCGCATGCCACTGGGTTCATGTACGTTTTCCCGCTGCTCGCGGCGGCGCCAACACACCATCGGCACCAGCACCAGCAGCAACAACAACAAGCGCTCCCGGTTCCTACGAACCCGAGCACGCTGAGCGAGCTCATGTCTTTCTTCCCTTTTGATCCGTACAAGCTCTCGCGCTCGAGTTCGTATATAGAACCCATATATCGCGAATGGACGAGCGTCGCTGTGGGGGTGGATGATGATGATGACGAGGAAGAGGAAGAAGGGGAAGAAGAGGTGGATGAGGTGCTGGATGTGCGTAAGGAGGCGGACGGGCTTGGCGCATCGTTTGAAGAGATGAGGATTAGCCCCGTGCCCGCGCCTCTACATGGTGCAACTGTAGCTTTAGGTATCAGTTCTCTTGTTGGATGACGCCGCGCTAGGGAGGTCATCGGTGCCGTATGTTTCTGTAGCGCCAAGAGAAAGCATGCTACAGCAGAAGCAAAGGATTGCCCCAGTCGAAGCCGGGACTTCTAACGCACTAAAGGTGACATTTATTAGACTTGGTTCTTCCAGGGAAGCTTCCAGAGAAGCTCCGTATTACTATGGACACCAGTAGTGCTGTTATGGTGCGCAACGGCAGAGCTAAGGCTTCGCGTTGACATCGGCGTGTGTCCAACAGACGTGAGACCACGCGAGAGGGGAAGGTGTCACCAATTGCGCCAGTGAAAATATGTGGTCATTGACACGGTGTTAAGAAGCATTTACTGTGAAGGGTTACCAAATAATCTCATTTACTGTAACTCGCCAGTTCTATAGATTTTGCAGTTTGAGTGCTCCGGAAACCAGTGTTCTTTCAGCGTGGTCCAAGTCCATGACGTTAGACGGAAATCGTTGTTCTGTCGATCCAAGTCATTTCCAGTCGTCGAGAACGAGTGATCGAGAACAAGCGATCGTCGCTTTGGCGTCCCAAATGAATGGATGATCGTCGGCTTGTGTGCGCCCATTCGCTGAGTACTAAAATCCCACGGGCAGGTCGGACTTTTTGTTTTTCAATTGACGCCCACCATCGTCACTTCAATAAGCCGCAGAGGGCCCGTGAAACGGAGGAACCACTCTGGATTCTTATCAAAATGCCGTACTTCGCACACTCCTCTAGGATGGCACAGCGCTCTTCATTTCAGCAAATGGGCCTAATTTTTCCGCCGTCGCTCCGCCTCTCCCCTTATATCGAAGTTGAAACAGTGAAACTTGGCGCCTGGGAGGTTGTTGCAGTACCTTCGCCACCTGCACCCACGTTGTTTTTCTTCCAACAACTGTCTGCTGGGTTCTTAGTAGGCTTGCCTCTGCTCGTCCACGTCCACGGAGCCACGGAGTGCGAGTTGCGAAGGCGTTTATGACCTCACGTTTGTTACGCACCTACTAACGCCGTTGTTCACAAATGATCCCGCTTATCCCAACGCTCGCGCTCGCATTGGTTTCGCTAACATGCTCTGCGTTCGTCATCCTTCGTACTGTGTTGTCTGTCCTATCCCCACGTACCCTCAGCCGACGCCTCTACCCAGTAAGCAACCTTTTCCTCATTTTTGCTGCGCATTTTCCGTTAAAACATCACTTGTTACAGTTACATTACCAACCCCCGAGTTCTCGAGCGCTTCCCCCGGCAGACAAGAGTTACATCTGGCTTGCTGTCTGTGACCTCATTGTATTGGGTGTTTTTGTCTGGGAGGCTTTTACCCAGTGGTCAGGTTCCTCTTCTAGCACGCACGATACTACTCCCAGCATAGGCGCCACCTCTCGCCTTTGGCTCGCGCTAACCCTCCGCCAAACATGCTTTCTCATCGTCTCTGCTCTCATCCTCATCCACGTCCGCATGCGCAAGTCGGTTTCCTTCGGTGTCGCCCACTGGTTACTCTGGGTACCTCTCGTCTTCCTGGCAACCGTGTCCACCATCGTAGCGGGCGTATTCGCAGCTTCGACGAGTTCTCCAGGCCGGATATTCCGCATCGACTACCTCACGTACTCTTCTGCAATCGCCGTGCTGAACACGATCATGTTTGGCTGTCTCGTCGGAACACTCATCATAATCAGGCGCAGCATTGAGAACTTCCACAAGGCTCAGGGATTTCAGCCGTCCAACGAGTCGCAGGCAACGGATATAGACGTGATTCGGGAGGGCAGCGCATGGATCACGTCCACAATGAGCTCTCGCCGGCGCCAGGACGCTATCAGTATCTCACCTTCCTCGACGCGCACGCGGCACACGAATCAGAGCGCTACTGCGTCGCCCGAACGGACCACCTCCCCGCTCAGGTTCCCCATTTGGCCCCCTCCAGGCGCGCATCCGTATGCCTCACTGCCACAGACGTCGCCCCGCCGCGACGACGCGCCCTACAGGGACTTTGAGCCCTTCCGCCGCCGCGCACAGTCGCTACGCGCGGCAGCCATGACTCTAAGCTCAGGAAACTCGTGGATCACGTCGTCACTTGGCACGCACCCTACCATCTCTGCGTGGTCATATCCCACCACCCTCTCTAGCGGCCGACTCGCAGGCTCCGCTGCCCCCACGACGCCGACGCGGGACCGTAGCCCCGCTAGTGTCCGTCTTCCCATTGTTGCCTCCGTCCCAAGCCAAGTGGAGAAGGGCCAGCCCTCTTCCTCAGGAAGCGCCCCGCCTTCGCCAGTGCTCGAGATTTCAGTCCTGCGCATTGTCGCATGGTTAGCTGGGGTATGGGTGCCGTTGGTAAGTTCCCCGTCCGATTCTCGATAGCTACGATCAATGCTAAAAATCCCTAGTTATTCGCTTTACCCTACATCATCCACTTTGACGGCTCGAGTCTACAGAGCAACAGCGAGTCGGCGTCCATCCTCCTCGTCATCAGCGTGACGGTCTCCTCCCCGATCCTTGCACTAAACCTGCTCCTGCGCCACCCCATTCCATTCCCACGAGGTGGCATGTTCGACGCACCACGCGACCCGCACCCCATCGCTCGTCCCTCCTACGTGCCACCCAGTATCTCAGACAGCCACACGCAAGTGAACGCCGATGATAACCTCAAGCGCCTGCTTGGCGTCCTCGGCCGCGCGCCTAAGTTATCCCTCCTCCCTAGCAACGACATGAAAACGCCGCAGACGCCGCAGCCATCAGCGCACACGGACACGGACACGGAATGTGACAGGGCAGGCGCCGGGGACGGTGATAGGCCTCAGGAGGTTCAGGCGCCTCCGCCTCCGAGGAGGGCCCGTCACCAACATCGACACTCGTCCCACCACCACCCGACGCGCTACTCCCAGTCGTACGGAAATGCCTATGAGCGCGCTCGACGCCAGACGAAATCCCTCTCTGTATCATTCCCGACGTGCGACCCTCGACAGGACCTGTTTTGAGCGTCGGTGGCAGTAAATATGCCTACAGCCGGCAACAAAAACACCATTGCGTATTTATTTTTTTCGGGTCTAACGAGTCGCCGTGTCACTGCCACCGCCACCCGCTGCTGCCACTTAACTCACGCGACCGCGGTCCGACGATCTGTCAGCAGTACGGTACGGTGATCGTCTGCACGGGCGACGTGCACCTCCGTCTCTTCACGTCTAATTTTCACGTCTAAATGGTTGGCAAGGAGAAGATCAAGTTGCGAAGGGGCGTTGCCCCTTGCCGCTAATATCGCGACGCTTCTCTGTTTCACCTGGACCAAGCGGTCGGCAGAAAGATCTGGCGCGCTCATGCCTCCCAAGTCCCAACTCACCTTTCCCCCCTCTGACGGACACATTTCGCCTTTCTTCACTTCGCGTACCCTGCTATTTCATTACCGCGACAGTTGCTTAATTTCTTCGCTTCAAGATCCCATCAGTACACATGTTTTTGTTCCACTTCGCATTCAACGTCCTCACTTGCATGTTTTTGTTCCATCTGCATCTTTATTTCATCCTGACTCGTCTCATGACCATTTGATTATCAATAATATCTTCTAATGACCGTACTTGGACACTGATTCACGACTTAGTTTTCTTGCGTAGCATAATGTTATACTGTATTCATCGCGCTGCACAAACTCTCCGTACAAATGCTCTCCACTGATGGGTACCAACCATTGTTGCCTGCACCAGTCATGCTAGGTCATTTATTTGTTCAAAAGGATAAGGAAATAATTGTTCGTGAAGGACGCAATACAACATGGAAGACTATATCATGAAGGGACCAAAGAAACCACGTGCTTCGCTTTTCATAGCCTAGACTTTTCCGCCTTCGCCACTTTCGCGAAACCACCACCGATAACGATCTAAAAGACGGTCAAAAACCCGCGCACAACACTCATGCCTAAGAACAAACGCACCTTTTCAGTCGTGACATTTTTCACCTCGAACGCGACCTCGATCACGCCATCAGGGCCGCTCTTCACCGCCCACGCACGCGTCTCGAGCTCGTCGCCAGGCATGACCGGCGCTGTGAAGCGCACGCCAAAGTACCGCAATGCGGATGGCTTGCCACCACCGACGGCGTTCAAGATCGCACGCGCAGCAAAGCCGAAGGTCGAGAGTCCGTGCAGTATCACACCACCGAAACCGGCCGCAGAGCCCACGCGCGAGTCTAAGGAAGGCCAAATTAATTAATGTATGAGGGAGAGAAGCGGGGCTGCGCACCGATGTGGAGGGGATTGTAGTCGCCTGAGAGACGGTAGATGAGCCCTTGTTCTGGTGAGGTCTTATCACGAACGACCCAGTCTGGTTCGCGGTTTGTCGGAACTGACTCGTGGGGTGGGGGCGCGACGGCCATACGCGTGAAGCGTGTGCTTGTGAGTTTGGCTCCTAGATTGAAGGACGCGGCCTGGGAGCAAACAGTTACGTCAGCGCCGCGGACGAAGGTAAGCGGGGGGGAGCAAAAAACGAACAAAGAGACGGGAGTAGGGCGTGTTGTTCGGGTCGACGAGCGTGTACTCGCTTTCGATGATGACGCCGGACTCTGCGCACTCAGTCAGTGTTGCTGTAAATACGGGGAAAGGTGCGAACGCACTGTTCTCGCGGATGGCTGCGAGCCGCTTCTTGAGCTTCCAACCAGGCCCGCTGACGAGGGGGATAGGCTTGAGGACCTCGATGGACTGCGATGCGTGCACAACGCGCTTTGAGTCGAAGGGCGGCAAGCCCCTGACGTTATTGGTCGACTTGAAACGCTGATTAAAGTTCACGACGTCCTGGTCATCACCTAGACAAGATGAGGTCAGGGTGGATGAATGTCGCCAGGATAGTCAACCCGGACCTTTGAGGAAGAGTGAGACGGGATATGTAGGGAATGCAGCAAAGGATGGGTCTGGAGGCAGAGTGTGAGCGCATGGCGCAGTGGCGAGAGTTTAATGTGACGTACCAAGTTCTGAGGGATGAATTAGGGACTTTGAGTCAGAACAAGGAGGAACAGGCGAGCGTACCGTATACGAACTGCTTCTCAGACGAGTTGGCGCCAATACCCACGGCATAGGTGAGGAGGTCTCGCGTGTTCCAGCCAACCTAGGTTCACGATGAATGTGTAAGCGGTAGCTCGACCAAGACGGGGTGGGGCAATGACCAACTCACAGGCTCTGACGCGTACTCCTTTCCAACAAGGTTTTCGAGTTGTTCAACGGTAGGGGGGGCCATTGCGCGTGTGTGGGTAAGTAGTGGTGGGGAAGAACGGCTAGCGCTGGCGCTTTATGAAGGTTATTGCCGGTTCCGGTCTCGGGGCATTTGATTACCGAACTGGTGATAATCAGTTGACCAGAGGCCAGCCATTCCGAGCACGGCGAGCTGTCTAATTACTCTACAGTAAAAAGTATCTATCCTGGTTTCACTGAGCATCCGATGACCCAAGCTTCCTCACAAGTCTCATGGGCCATGATTGTCGCCACCCGCAACGGACGCCGGTCCTTGAGCTGGTCATTTCCCTCCCGATTAATGGGCTGTGACAGAAAACAAGGAGGGAACCTTCCCGCATCCGGCGACACTCGTTCAGCAAATCGAACAGTCCTCCGATTCGCAGTGGGTGGGTCCGAGTCCGAGACGGAAATTCGGAGACGGTATTTGTCAGAGAATAGGCCTTATGAGACATAAATTAACAAATTAATTGAGCATGAGATAGACTGTAAGCTGTGCAACTTCTTTGTCCCTCCTTCCCCGGACCTACCTACTTCTCCTCTCCCCCGTTAACTTGCTTTCGCTAGACTTAGACGACTCATGAAGTCTCTTCTCACTCCACGTATCTTGATACCCCGCAATGTATACGCGCAACCAGCTCCAACTCGACATGCCTTCGCTACCGCAGTCGCCGCCTCAGTCCGACCTTCTCGACGGCCGGTCCCAATAATTCACACTCCCTGCGACCGCCACCACAACTCAACCCTCGCCAGTTCACACACAGATGTAGAACCCAGCATCTTCCTTCCACCTACAACCCAAGGTACTTTGTCCTTCATATCTCTTATCTTGGCCTCAACTCACGCCATACCAGTCCCGTCGCGAGGTCAGTCGACGCCTATGCAGGAGTATCAGAAACTTGTTCAGGCTGGTGCACTAAGATCGGATGACCACCAGACCAGAATCATTCAGAAACTGCAGGCTCTGCACGACGCTCTCGCCGTGTACGATCCCCCTTCACCTTCAGGAGGTTCATCACTCGTAAACATGTTATCTCCTCTCTAACGCCGCATTACTGAGCGCCTCCAGCTGTCCTTCCTCTTCTCTAGCCCAGCGTCGAGTACATCGAGTGCTAGCGACGCGGGCAGACCCCACGGGCTATACCTCTACGGCGATGTCGGCACCGGAAAGACCATGCTTATGGATCTCTTCTATAATACCCTACCCACCCGCATCACCCACAAGAAGCGTGTGCACTTCCATGCATTCATGCTTGACGTCCACAAGCGCATGCACATTGCCAAGGCCGCAGGCGCAGGTGACCCACTTATGCCCGTCGCGCGTGACCTTGCGAATGAAGCCCACGTGTTATGCCTCGACGAGTTTCAGGTCACGGACATCGCAGATGCCATGATCCTGCGACGGTTACTCGACGCACTACTCGAGCACGGCGTTGTGTGCGTATTGACCTCCAAGTACGTCACCCGCTATCCACCTCCGGTGTTTTGGAACTTGACACCCTTCTCCACGCGTAGCCGCCACCCAGACGAGCTGTACAAGAACGGGATCCAGCGATCGTCCTTCCTTCCAGCGATCGATCTCCTCAAGTCGCAGTTCGACGTCACAGACCTCGATTCGGGCACAGGTCCGCCACGATTCTGCTATACCGCCGCCACTGTCGTAATCCTCACGTCACTCGCTCCGTTATCCCCGCAGACTACCGCCGTGTCCCGCGTGCCTTGTCGCACGCCTACTTTTCCCCGTTAAACAGTACCACGCGCGCGGCTATTAACGCGCAATTCGACGCACTCACCGAAGATCTTCCGTTACTGGATGGCGCGACGATTCGGCTATGGGGCCGCAGCCTGACCGTACCCCGGAGTGCCGGATCCGTCGCGCAGTTCCCGTTCGCGGAGTTATGCGGGCGACCGCTCGGGGCGGCGGATTACCTCGAACTGACGCAGCGATACGGGACGATTTTCGTGACAGACGTGCCCCATATGGGCCTGAGCGAGAAGGATAAGGTATGCGAGAGAAAGAGGCGCGAGTTCCTTTTATTGATTGTCTTTGCGTTCGTTGCAGGCGCGGCGATTCATCACTTTCATCGATGCGTGCTATGAGAGCAAGACGCGGTTATTTGTCTCTTCAGAGGTGCCCATTTTCGAAATCTTCTCCGATGAGGCGAGTCAGACGCCGGGCGCTCCCGTATCTGATCACATGCGTGTTATCATGGATGATTTGGTACTATCCCTTTTTCGTCTCGGTCTGCATCATTGTTCATTCACGTTGAAATAGGGTTTGCCTGCGGAGGTAGTGGGCGCTGCGTCTATGTTCAATGGCGAGGAAGAGCTCTTTGCATTTGCTAGATGTTGTTCCCGATTAGTCCAAATGGGCAGCGTGGACTGGATGGAACATTCTGGACGAAGGTAGTCTTTTTTTGTCGAACGTTTGTGTACTGCCTAGCAAGCTGTGCGACTGCGCAAGGCATATAACCATCCACATTTAACTGTGGGCCTGTAACTCTAATACTGTAATACCTCACTTAATCGACTATGGAGTCACTTCAAGTCCATTGCTGACACCACAATCGTTGCATTTTCAAGAACATGAGTTGCACGGTACACTACTGTAGCCAGTACCGGGCCTGTAATAGTATAGCACACCAAGCAGTACGCTTCTTTTTCAAAAAAGGCAAATTTATATTGCGTCCCGTTATACAATGATGGTACAGTGGCGGTTGTGGCAGGCAGGTGAACACAACATGGCGTAGGTCCGATACACAGGACAGGTAATAGCGAGTAATGCGTAAACTGTACCTTCTAGAAAAGTCTCCATTGCAAGACGCGTTCAAACACTAAACGCTTATCCCGGTTGTCGGGTCCTCTTCGGCTTGTCACTGACCGTTGCACTGCCTCTTTTTTTTTTTTTTCGAATGGGGTCTGAATGCGGTACAGACCCCATATTATGTGGCACAGCATGTCGCTATATGCCACACGTGTCGCCTGCGCTACTCGAATGTTCTACGACTTCTGCCTAGAATGATGACAGACAATATTTGAAAGCCTTGACTAGAAAGACACCACTCTGAAGGACAGTCAGGCTGGTCAGGAGGTCAGGCCTGCCAGGAGCGGATTAGATCGAACGCCCATTTCCGGCGACCAATGACTTGAGATGGCGTTGAAGTGACGGAGCACTCGAACACATGCCGCTGAGGACGTCACCTGATCTAGACCTAATCACGGCAACCAACTTGCCTAAACCGGCGACCGTTCCCTCTGCTTATGTGTCGACTTCGCAGAACCTCCAGTCGTTACGCGACCCCCTCATTCTCCAACTGATTCCAAGTCTAGGTGGTCTTAGCCGCTTGCATTATTGGCGAAAGCAGTCTCAGGAGCCAACTCCCTGACGCAGCACCCGTAGGATGGGCCCGTGATAAGAGGAGTTGGGTTTAATATGTCAAGCTTTGCGACACAGCACCTTCACGAGTTTGCAACGTGCTGATTGGAATGCAGATGTCCCGGCCCGATGGCGTTGATTTTGGTTAGCTAGCCCAAGGGGCGAGTCCTCAAATACGAGCCCACATAACCAATGCGCGCTATCCTACCACCACCACGATATCAAAAAAATTCCGATTTTTTTTTTCCGATTTCTCACACACCCCAACCTCCGTATACACATGTCTGCGAGTAACCCTAGGCGCGGTTCCTCCTATTATGAACCCAACGATAGACCGCCGGGAACTCTCGTGATGACAGAGCGCTGGTGGCGAGATCGCTATAACGACATTGAGAAGCAGGGGTACAGGCTCCGCCGTCGATACCATCCCCAGTGGGAACCGTCATGGCTCAAGTCAGGGAAACATTTCTCCACCGCAGAGGATGCTCAAGCTACTATAGTGCGTGTTGTTGCATTCCTTACTTTTCCACCTCCTCACCTGTCATCCTAAGTTGAGGGCAGTAATGGATGCGACGCGCGTACGAGATGGCCGTCCAGTCATGCTCAAAAAAGTCCTCCCTGCGGACGGGCCCCATGAATTGAATATCAACCGCCTATTCTCGTCGCCAGAGCATTACAGGGACCGCGATAATCACTGCGCGCCGCTGCTGGATGTCGTACAGCTGTCTGAGAACTTCGGTTCTCAAAAGTTGATGGTGTTCCCACTTTTTCGCTCTTTCAATCAACCGCCGGTCCAAACATTTCGGGAGTTTGCTGACTTTTTCACTCAAATATGCGAGGTGAAACCAAAGTTTCTTCCTCACGTATCATCCTGATATTCTTCACGCACAGGGCATTAAATTCATGCATCACCGGAATGTAGCCCACCGGTATGAATCACGATACTCTTTTGATGATTAAAGGATAACCCTTTCGGAAGCGATTGCACGGCCGACAATATCATGTTCGATTCGTCTAAAATGTACCCAAATGGGTTTCACCCTGTCAAGATCGATAGAAATAGGAACTTTAAGGGTACTGCGAAAGCTTATAACAGGATGCAACGTCACCCCCGCTATTACTTCATCGACTTTGGCCTATCTCGCCAGTACCCCTCCAGGGACGCGATCGATGAACCACTGCTCGGCGAGGACAAGTCAGCCCCTGAGCACCGACTTGGGAGAAGCTGTAACCCGTTTCACACCGACATATACTACATCGGTAACCTTGTACGACAGGAGTTTATGAAGGCAGGCAACTGTTTCTGGTACTCCCGTAGTCAATGATCTCATTTTCGCTCACAGAAGTACAGTGGTTTCGAATTCATGGAGGATTTGGTCGCCTCGATGACCCAGGACAACCTGGCCGAGCGCCCTCCGATCGAATACGTGCTGCAGGAGTTTTCTCGTATCCGAGCGTCCTTGAGCAAGAGCATGCTTCGTTCGAAGCTTCGCCCGAGGTGATTAGCTGGCACACGTGACGCGTGACACGGTTGTGACCCGTGGGAGGACGGGAGTTTCGTCACATTCGAGGAGAGGACGATTACAGTTTACGATGTATAATAAATACCCGATACCTGTAAGATCATGGACACATTCGGAAGCACGATAGGCGGGATAATAGATATGTGACAGCGATTTAACGTGTGCGCGCGGGTAGTACGATAGGCGAAGCTAATTCAGTGTCTGCGTCGACGCCGAAGGCAGAAACGATGACTCGGTCGAGTCGCCTTCGGCGAGTAAGTACAGGGAACATAATGCAAAGGTACTCAGCGGCTCAATTAAACAGTGTCCCTGTGCACTAAGACATGCTTTCCCAGAGCCGAGTCGTTGGGGCTTTGGAAGGTCAGTTAACGCACTGATAATGAGGTGATGTCTCCCTGTCCTGTGTATGAGCTTTACTAGAGAGGGCGAAGAAGCCACTGCCGGACATACTCCGGAGGTGGGCTACTAACTACAATGCTAGGAATACAGGAAAGGACCAGGGAAAGGAATGATGAGATCAAGAGGCGATCAGAGGCTGTGATCCGTACCTTACAACACCTGTTGTCGTATCGAAATGTCCGGATTGTGGAGATGAAGATGGTACCATATCGCAGTGGCACGGCAATAAGCTTAGCCAGCGCCAGAGCTCTGAGCGCCAATTCGAAAAATGTAAATCCGTTCGTGGGAACTCCTTGGGGAACTTGGGGAACTCCACACGTATGCATTAGTCACTATGCGCCACTCCTGCTAGCACCGCATGTATATTCTGCATCACCTTCAAGTTATCACCTTGCTTGGAAAGACCGTATGTCAGGCTTAATCTTAGGCTTGATGGCCTATAAGTTGGCGGACAGGTTACTGTAAACGTAAACGGGATCAAAGACTCTGTCAACAACACCAATTTGAAACCCTAGCTTCGCATCCGTCATGTCAAAGGGCACTCTTCAATGCGATGATTAATCTATGGACATTGACACGAGGATAAATTTCGAGGGCATGGACATTGACACAAATGGTGAAGCAGAACGCTACGATAATCTGACGCAATCCATCCTGTTTACACCACAGAAGGGGACGTACGCACAACGTGCCAGTAGCGCTCCTACGATAGATTCACTGCGCCCATTGCTTTAGGCTTATTGCTGTGCCGCTGCGATATGGCATCTTCCTCCACAATCCGACGCCGCTCCAGTAGGCTTATTCATTTGCTGTGCCTCTACGATATGGCCTCTTCTCCTTCCCAATCCGACGCAGGCCCTAGGCTAAGTAGGCTTATTCAATTGCTGTGCTGCTATGATATGGTATCTTCTCCCCTGCAATCCGGCGCATACCCTAGGCCTATTGCTGTGCCGCCACGGTGTGGCATCTTCTCCTCCACAATCCGACGCACACCCTAGTCTTATTCAATTGCTGTGCCGCTACGATATGGCATCTTCTCCTCCGCAAGTCGGCACACACCCTAGGCTTATTGCTGTGCCGCCGCGGTGTGGCATCTTCTCCACAATCCGACGCACACCATAGGCTTATTCAATTGCTGTGCCGCTACGATATGGCATCTTCTCCGAAATCCGACGCATACCCTAGGCTTATTGCTGTGCCGCCACGGTGTGGCATCTTCTCCTCCACAATCCGACGCACACCCTAGTCTTATTCAATTGCTGTGCCGCTACGATATGGCATCTTCTCCTCCACAATCCGACACATACCCTAGGTTATTCGTTCCTGTGCTGCTGCCAGTGCGGTATGGCATCTTCTCCTCCACAAGCCGGCTTATCTGACCGAGTCTCCGACACCACCCCATGTAAGGTACGTATCCTATACTGACAGCCTGGGATCTCCTTTTGATCTCATCACTCCTTAACCGTACTTCCGGCACACCTCTATCGCATATTTGGCTTCTCCGCCCACTGGACCTGATCAGCTTGCCTAAACGGGTACCTGGTGACCATAACTTTCGTCTACGAGTAACTTGCACCCTCGACTGAAGCTCGTTCAGGAGCTAACTCCTTGACACGGACGCCTCTGTACTAGGGTTCGTCTGTAATAACAGGAATTGTTGTAATGTTAGTTTTGGCGACACAGCATTCACAAGTTATGCAGCGTGCTGATTGGAATGTAGATTTCCCGGGCCGACGGCGTTGATTTGGCTAGCTAGCCCAAGGGTCGTGCGAACGCGCGAACCCTTGGCTCTCTTCAAATATGAACGTATATAACCACTGCACTGCACCATCCTACCACCACCACGCAATTTCTGACACTTCCCAACCTCTGTATCCAAAACATGTTTTCAAGTGCTTCTTCAAGACGCGGCCCCCCCTACAATGAACACAACGACAGACCAGCGAGAACTCTCGTGATGACAGAGCGTTGGTGGCGAGATCGCTATAACGACATTGAGAAGCAGGGGTACAGGCTTCGTCGTCGGTACCATCCCCAATGGGAACCGTCATGGCTCAAGACAGGGAAAGATTTCTACACCGCAGAGGATGGTCAAGCTACTATAGTGCGTGTTGTTGCATTCCTTACTTTCTTATCTCCTCACGCTATACCCTAAGCTGAGAGCAGTAATGGATGCGACTCGGATACGAGATGGCCGTCAAGTCATGCTCAAGAAAGTCCTCCCTGCGAACGGGCCCCATGAATTGAATATCAACCATCTATTCTCGTCGCCAGAGCATTCCAGGGACCGCGATAATCACTGCGCGCGACTGCTGGATGTCATAGAGCTGTCGCCGAACTTCAATCGTCAAAAGTTGATGGTGTTTCCGCTTTTGCGCCTTTTCGACCAACCGCGGATCCAAACATTTCGAGAGTTTGCCGACTTTTTCACTCAAATATGCAAGGTAAGACCAAAGATCCTTTTATACGCACCATCCTGATATTCTCCCACGAGGGTATCGGATTCATGCACCAGCAGAATGTCGCCCACCGGTATGAATCACGATACCCATTTCATGATTCAATGCTACTTACTCATTCGGAAGCGATTGCACGGCCGACAATATCATGTTCGATCCGTCTAAAATGTATCCGAATGGGTTTCACCCTGTCAAGATCGATAGAAACAGGAACTTCAAGGGTACTGCGAAAGCTTATACCAGGACGCAACGTCCCCCTCGTTACTACTTCATCGACTTTGGTCTATCTCGCCAGTACCCCTCCCAGGATGCGATGGATGAACCACTGCGAGGAGAAGACAAGTCAGCTCCTGAGCATCAATCAGGGAGGCGCTGTAACCCGTTTCACACCGACATATACTACATCGGCAATATCGTACGACAGGAGTTTATGAAGGCAGGCAACTTCATCTGGTGTTCCCATAGTCAATGGTCTCATTTTCGCTCACAGAAGTACAGTGGTTTCGAATTCATGGAGGATTTGGTCGCCTCGATGACCCAGGACAACCCGGCCGAGCGCCCTCCGATCGAATACGTGCTGCAGGAGTTTTCTCGTATCCGAGCGTCCTTGAGCAAGAGCATGCTTCGTTCGAAGCTTCGCTCCGAGATTAGCAGGTACACGTGAGATGATGACACAGGTGCAAGCGCATGTGAAGAGGGGAACCAGTTCCGGGCGAGAAATAGTACAGTAGGAGGGCCCGGGAGGCGGCACTGCAGTCGGACAGTTTCGTCACTTTCGAATAATGTGGCTTGGCAGATGACCGCTGAGCAATTAAATATGTGTGAAACAAAGCACTGGCACAAGGCAAACGTGCTGAGTGACGACTCACCGGGACTCGGAGCGGACGGTCCGGGAGCCCGATTCTGGGTGATCTCAGGAGCTGCGCATGGGAATAATGATATAGTAAGGAGAACGTACACCTAAGACAGTATGAACTACATCTCGGTAACTAAAATCGCGGGGAAGTCATCATTAATGAAGATCAGAAAATCCTGAAGCAAGAGTAATATGAATATGATGGCGGCATTTAGGGCACAACGGAAGCGCCGAGAGGATGCTTTTACAGAATATCGTACTAGCCATGCGAAGGGCGCAGACTTGGGCGCAGAGGACGACCTCGGCACTAAGAGAAAGTTATGAAGGACCAGCGATGGCACTACGTCAGTACCGGTGATTGGCGATGGTGCTGGCGACTGGAAGATCAGGCATATCAGTGGTCATACTGTCTTCGTGAATCGCCTAAGAGGGTTGAAGAGTTTCCATTTCCTCGCGCAAGATAGCCTTTGTGCGACCTTCATTCTTAGCGGGAACAGCAAGATCATGATGTGAAGATAGCCGTGGACGAGATGGTCCGCGAGCAGTGGGAGCTATCATCGACGAATGGGTTTCTGGTGAAGAGTCGTGGTCAGGTCCAGTCACATGTGAGTCAGAAGACAACATCAGACCTGTATGTATATCGTCGAGCACAGGAGCGGGAGGTGCCGACAGAACGTCTACAACATCCAAACCAGCGTAGCTGACTACGGTGTCAATGGCATCCGAGTCTGGTGAGAACGTTAAGGCCTTCGATGTGGGAGAATATGTGCGTGCCGGCGGGGAGAGGCGCAACGTTCCTGGAGAGGTATCAATCCTTCCGTGTGTCGCGAGAGTGGTGATCGGATTCAGTGAAGTGGAAGAAATGCAGTCAATTTCGGGGGTTGTCTGGTGAGCGCGTTGCAAGGAAACCGGGAGAGACACATTTCTGTCAAGCAGCGGTGCGGTGGTAAGAGTGTCATCGACGTGAATTGAGGCATGTGCGAACACAGGAGGCGTATCTGGACTACTGGCAAGGGAGGAGGGGATGGGTGCAGTGTCGCAAGGGTGATGCGGTATGAACGCGTCGTCGTCGTGGGTGTGGGGATGATTTCCAGGGATACTGCACAACGGATACAATAACGGGTCATATAGGATATCGTCATGATCACCAGTGAAGGGGGAGAGTCGTGTGGGAAGGGCAGATTCAGTCTGTCGGTGTAGGGCAAGGAAAACATTCCGAATCTGTCCTAAGATATAAAACGCCATCGTCTGATCGTCCTTGTTCTGCACTTCGCGAACGATTTGATTCCAGAGTTCACAGAAGTCGTGCCGTAATTCCGGTAACGTATCTTGCGCCTTGAATTTCGAAGCTGCCTCCAGAACTTGGTAGAACCTGACATTCGACCGGTACAGTTTCCAGAAATGGCTAAATTGCTGGCGAACGACGTGAATCAGGATGGCGAGTGACAAACTTTCACCGTGAGTGGCGTAGTCTCGAAGAACGGCTTCTGGGATGACTAATGCTTTGGAGGCGAGGGTAAACCAAGGGTCATCGCGTAGTTTCACTCTCACGACAATCATAGAGATAGTAGCTTGTGCATCCAAAGTGGCGTCTTGGTCCGCGTAATTTCCCCAGCCTGTCACAATCCGTACAATTTCTGTAGCCAGCGGACCAGTATATTGACATTCGGACAACATTATGTCAAGGACACTGAATGCGTCGGGAATGTGTGCCGGGTCGACGGCCTTCGCACATATGATGGCTCGCCGGTTTTTGACAGAGGGGCACAAATCAGATGAAAAGGTACGATCAAATAACCCCGTCAATGCCGTTGAAAGCGCCTCCTTTTGCTCCAGAGTAAGGCTGGGCAGAGGGTTGCCAACTTCGGAGCTGCGGAAGCTAGGTAAGCCGGAAAAGAAGCGCTCTAGGTCGTGGCCTTCATCCAAACGGTCGAACGTCCATAGAAATGCGCGAGTATCAATCTCCGATGGTGAATTCAAAGCCGTTTGCTCGGCCGCCTTCTGCATACCCCACATAAGCAAATTGCGATATCTTTCCTCCAAGGATCGAAAGTGGTCGTAGACGTCATTACTAAAACAGTCCAGATAAGTCAGTCCCCGAAGTCCCCGAAATGTGAGAAATGGTATTGCAGTAACAATGTGCCACGCCAGAAATGAGAGCGGGGTGAGGTACGGGCTGTCATGACGAAAAATCGGGATGAACGTGATGCATCCATACAGAGCTGTGCAAATGCTGACCCACGACAGCACAAACTTGAAAATCGTCAGATTAACATGCCATAGGAACACAACCGAGCCGGCAAAGAACAGGAATAGGGAAATGTGTAGCAGTGTGGGCAAAGCTTCAACCGCCAACGGAAGGAAACAATTCTCAACACCTTCGGCGAAGAATGCGCGGATCCGTGCTCGCTTGTGTGGCCTGTGACGCGTATGAGCGACCTTAAGGTATCTTCGGGCCCATTGCTGCAGCAAGGTCGCGAGAAGAGCACAGGTAAGACTGATCACCAGGCTCAAGAACCAAAGTGTGTTTACCAAAACGGCGTAGTTTGGTGGAGAAAAGGGAGGCGGGGAAGTAGGGAGGGAACTCGAAATATTAGGTTCAAGAATAGTCCGGTAGATGTTCGAGAGGTAGAAATTGGAGGTGTCTTGTGGGTTCCGTTGAACGTCCTGAATTGACACCGAGATCAACGATGCGACAGCAGCAGAGAATAAACCCGTCTATGGGATATGAGTCGGAGTGATGTGCCAGATCAAAAGAGAGGCACAAATATAAGGATACCGTCGGCATCCGCTTTCCAATTCTCAGCCATCTTCTTGTCCTCTTCCGTCGCCATTTCTAAATACATTGGGAAAATAGAGCCAGAACCCTCGACAAAGCTGGATACATCGTGTGGTTCCCTCTGCGCGGCCTGGGGCGGGTAATGGCCTTGAGTAGACGGAGCAGGTGAGAATGGCAATGATAGAGCAGTTTTTTCGTATCTTTACCTGCGTTGGGAACATTGATACTCTCGTGAGGAGCTTTGGACATCGATATTGATGATTATAGGAAATGGTACTTTCAAAGTATGGCGAAGTGCTATACGGACCGGAGGACCGTAAGTAAAAGGATAGCCCAAGGTACCTGCCCTGCCTCTACCGTACCTCCCCTGTTTTGACGACTCTTGTGCGCGGAGCCAACCAGACAAGCTATACAAGGGATGGGATCCACCATGCATCATTCCTCCCAGAAATTGATCCCCTCAACTCTCATGTCGATGTCCCAGACCTCGATTGGGGCCGCACAGGTCCACCATCATCCGAGTCTGCGACCCCGCTCTACGTGCCTTTTCGTACGCCCACTTCTCCCCTTTGAACGGTGCTGTGCACGCTGCCATTGATGCGCAGTTCGACAGAATCGACACACTCACTGACAGCCTTCACATCCTGGAGGGCGCAAAGATTAGGCTGCGGGGTCGTGGCCTCACATGCGAGAGGGAGAGGCGCGAGTGCCTTTATTGATTGTTTTTGAGTTTTATTTATCTCATCTGAGGTGGCCACTGCATTTTCGAGATCGAGAGAGTCAGACTCTGGGCGCTCCCGTATCTGATCACGTGCATGCCATCATGGAATTATCCCTTTTTCGTCTCAGTCTGCATTCACATCGAAATAGGGCCTGCGGACGTACAGAGTGTGGGTGCTGCGTCTGTGTTCAATATTCAATGGCGAGGAGAGCTCTTTAAATTTTCTAGATGTTGTTCCCGATGGGTAGCGTGGACTGGATGGAACATTCTGGACAAAGGTAGTACATTCGTGTAGCGCCTAGAAAGCTGTGCACTGCCTGAGTGGTGACCCACTCATCAAGGCAGTAGTCATCCACATCTACCCGTGTGGTCTGTATCTAAACGTACACGTACCTTGCTCTGTAATACGCATCGCTTAATCGAACGGCCATGGAATGACGAGTCACTTTTGAGGTTGCGGCGGCACTTCTGGCACCACAACCGTTTCATTTTTAAGCACCTCGGGTTGCACCACTACCATCATCTCGCCCGTCATCATCACCCTACCACCAATGTCTGGTCCTCTTCGATTCCCCCATCTCCCAGCCGACATCATACACGCCATCGTTGATGAGCTTGTCGTCGCTTTCGACAGCCAAAACTCGGATCCGTGGGAGCGACATCAAAATCGATTAAAGCGTATTTTTTACTCCAAAGAGTTGCTCGACCTGCGTATCGTGTGCAGAGAGTTCTGCCACATCGTCTCCCCACGGATATTCCGCACGCTCAGGCTCACGCACACCCTGCCAAGCATTAGGGGGTTCATCGCCATGCTGCAATCTCCGTGGGTAGCGCATTGTGTGCAGTCGGTGAAGTACCAATATTGGAACCCAGGTATGCTTCCATGTGCTGTTCTATTCCTCTCGTCTCACCGCAGTGCGTCCCCGAAGAACCCTACAGGTACGAAACCCCCGACCCTGAAGTACTGTCAGCGCGAGAGGCGCGCGCGGAGATTCGCGAGCTGTTGGGCCACGCCCTTTCACGACTCCATGAGTTCCCAGCACTCCGCTCCCTCTCGATTCGCTTCGGCGATATCGCGCCTCAGCCTGTCGAGCTCGACTTGATCCGCGACGATCTCGCAGCGATTCTCGATGCACTGCTCCGCCTCGGCGTGAGCGCACCCGGCGTAATCTCCGCCTTCTCCTTTTCCCGCCTGCCACCGATCCACCTGTCACAGTATGATGATCCGGCACTCCGCGCGCTGCTCGCAGGTCTCACAGAGCTCGAGATACACACGGCCGGCACTGACGCTTGGTCAGCGCTCGTGACGCCGCCGCTCCCGCCGGATCTCATCTCGCCCTGCGAGCCCTTCTTCTCTCACACCCTACCGCGCTGCCTACTCCCCGCACCGCCACCCATCCCACCTGCGACATTCACGCACCTAGAAGCGCTCGCGCTGTCCTTCTCAGACCCCGTCGGCGTCTTCTACCTCTCATACAACTTCGGGGACCTTTTCTTCCCCGCGTTGCGCGCTCTCCGCCTGCAGCACGTGCAGTTCTCCGCCGCGCGCGATGCAGAGCGTCTCGTCACGCGTCACGCCGATACGCTACTCGAGCTCCACCTTGCGCACTGCCAGATCGCTGTCGCGCATAACGGCAGCGAGAATCCGCAGGCGGCTGTAGCAGCGGCCGTCGCAGCTGCGAAAAGCAAGAACGACGATCCAAATGCATCGCTCCCGCTGCCCGATGATGACTTCTTTGACGGCTGGCCTGTTGTTCCGCGACCGTGGTCGGATATATACACTGAGTTTACGAATAAGCTTGGTCGACTTGTCTTTCTGGATGTGCAGGATCCGTGGTGGCTTAGCTTCCCCGATCGATATGTGACGTATTCTCCGAGTGTGGTCATGCAGTTCCTTGAGGATGGACGCGAGGACGATATTCGCGCGCTCGAGATGTTCCGTCAGACCGTGGCAGAACGCGCGAGTGGTCTCGGCATCGAATACAAACGTGAGTGGTTGCTCTTTCTTGATCCCTTTGAGTTTTTTAATTGACATCGGGATGTTAGCCGCCATTCAGATACCCGATGAGGACGAGTTCATCTGCGACTGTCACTAAAGCTGTACGCGTACTGTAATGTATTAGCCAGCTGCGCCCAATCGTAGCCATTCCTTCTCTGCATGCCTCCCGACATCCCGACAATTGTACTTTGAGTTTCATCTTCACTTCATTTGTATAACTGCACTTAGACCCTTCTCCGTGTAACCGGTGCCTCTCTGTATAGTAACTTAACTTACACGGCTTTACTACTAGCCACGATGAGCGCCAACTAGTTAGAGTCTACTGCCCAAACCATGTTCTCTTCATTTCGTATTTATTGAAACCTTCACGTGTGCCCAGCAGTGAATCAGGTAGAACACGAACAAAATACATCCAAATGTATTCGATTTGAATGTTGTCGAACGACGATCATCAGCTCATTTGAAATTTCCGAAGTAACAATGCGCATGTCTCCTCTACAAAGAATTGCAAAGGAAGAGTGTAAATGGATAAGGAACGCAGCCAGACCGTAAACGCAATTATCAAAGTCGACGATGCATGCAACTTGTTCGATGAGGATATCTACTGTGTTCCTCTTTCATCTTTCCTGTTCACGACGACTCTATTATAATGCCAACGCACCATAGTAACCACTACAAGTCTACCACATTGCACACTGCCACGTCTACCCTCTCTGAAGCTCTCTCCATATGCCGCCCCACCACTCACTGCTGCCCTGTGTTGTTGGAATCCCCTCCATCGTTGCCATCTCTGTACCGCATCATAGTATGCACAGCCCACATCATAACACCACCTGTATGCTTCTGTAGCCTCTGCCGCTGCACCTCGGACCTCGAATGGATGGGATGGTAGATAGATCATAGATAACGAGCGCAAATCTTGTTGTCGATTTGAAATAATGAGAAAATGCAATAATGACGTTACTGTTACTACAAATTAAACTCCGTGTGTTATCTTATCTATCTCGAGGTCGTTCACCTATCTCGGCGTCGTTCTCACTCGACTTCCTGCTCAGGCTGGATTAGCTAGCCAACTCGCTACACGGTTCGCGACATATTACCATTTGCCTCCACAGGGACGGGTGCAAAGAGGGCCACGGAGGCCGCGACTCGAATTTTATTACAGTAAGTGATGTTTCCGCTGCGTCATTCCCTATCTAGAAACGGTTTAGGGACCATAATGTCAGGCTATTGCTTTTGCTACTGTCACACGGATGGGGCCGAAGCTGTAAAGCTTCAAGTTCTTGGCGGTCATATCGACCGCAATCGCCGAGTGGTTACCGTTATCAGGGGTTCCTGATGCCTTATCATTCGAACTGGGCCATATCGTAAAGGTCTATCATCGATATCATCTCTGAATGCCAGTGCAAGACGACGACGACAAAGAATCCTATCTCTTACTCCTCCTCTCAGATGCAAACCTCCCCACAGGCTCCTTCGTCGCATCTGCCGGCCTCGAATCCACCGCAGCCCACGCACTCTTCCACGTTCCCGGACTTCCTGGCTCGGACATCCTCGCTTTCCTCCGCAGCTCAGTCGACACCTACGCACGTAGCGCGGTGCCCTTCACGCGCGATGCACACCGCATCGTCGCCGCATACACAAGCGGCGAGACGTCCGAACCCGAGCTCGATACGGCGCTAGCGGCCCTGGGGCGCATCGACGCGCTTTACGATGCGAGTACGCTAAACCACATCGCGCGCCGCGCATCGTGTGCACAGGGCGCAGCACTGCTCACGCTCTACACGCGGGGCTTTACGCGCCCAGCGCTGCTTCCGAGTCTCACGCCGGACGACGACGACGCCGAGAACCGCGCCGCAGCGCTAGTTGCGGCGCTCAAGCTACGCGTGCGGCGCGGGGAGCCCGATGCGCCCGCTGGGCATCTCCCTGTCTGTTGGGGCGTTTTGACTGGCGCACTGGGCTTGACAATCGGTGAGCACCCTGACCCGTAGCTCGCTGCGTCGACTGATGTGTGTGTGCATATAGAGCGTGGCGCGCACTTGCACCTGTTCCTCCATGCACGAGGCGTGCTGTCCGCTGCGGTACGCATGAACATCGTCGGCCCGTATGCGGCGCAACAGCTCCTGCTGCATGCGGTGCGGCGCATGGTTGACGATGCGTTGGGATCCACGGCGCATCTTGTTTCTGGGGCATTGCAGGATGAGCTTGAGACGGAGCGCGCGGACGAACGGCTCCCAGCGACGACGTGGCCGTTGGGCGAGATCCTTGCTGCACGGCATGACCTACTCCACTCTCGTATCTTCAACAGCTAGACATAAATGTAATCCACTCTCTCGTTCTACTCTGCAAAGGATGGTATAACTACAATGGACTGCTGTACATAACGATTCTACTTACGCCGCGATGCGAACCTCGGACGCTCGAAGCCTCGGGTAACGAGGCACGCGGCGCGGGGCTAGCTACTTTGCTACGTACAGGATTCGGACGGTGATAGGCGTATCCCTCCGAGTCGGACGAAGCAACGAGTTCGAGAGCTTTACTGTATTGTATGTAAAGGTCATCATGATCCTATCATTTAAAGGCAGCCAAACCCAGACCACATGACATCCTCGCGCAAACTTACTCGTGATTTGCGTCTCATTCTGCTGGAGGAGAAACGGACAGCCTGGTCCTGTTGGTTCCTGTCCGAGCACATCTTCCTGGTTACTACGAGGCAGTAAGGTGCAGATCCTCATCAGTAGGTTCGGCCCTGGGAGAGGCTAGCAGGACAATAAACAATGGGCCAAACAATTTCACAGCCTTAAGGTTCCGGATGATGGAAGTCAGCACAGCCGTTGAACACAGCGACATGGACCGCCGCCGCTGAAATGAAGGTCGTCACTTTGAATGTCCGGCATGTCCGAGCGGTGACCCACTAGAGACTTTCATGGTTCAACCCAGAAAGACACTCGCACAATAGCGATAACGATGGTAAAGAACAAGGTGGGCATCGGTTGGAACCGTTGGTGGTGAAACTGGCCCGGCTCATAACGTAGACCTTATTGTCTGGTCTATGGAAGAAGACTGACGGGCATTGACGGGCATGCGGGGAAAAAAAAGGGAAAAATGTTGATGATGGGAGAAGCGATGACTGAGCTGCACCTCTTTTTACGGTATGGATACCAACTATCCCCGGCCTGTTTCCGTCTTTGTACGTGTCTCCGTCTTTGTATGGATAGGTACGTCTTCGTAATCAACTAGATTGCAGTTCCCGCGATCCATAACCCAGCGCTGTCAGATGTGAGACACTTTCCCTGACGACAACTGTCAAATCAGAAACATTGCTCACGAAGCTCGGCGCTGCCAGTGGCTATTCCTGGATTCATTCATTCGATTTGAATGCTTTTATTTATTCCGGTGGTTGAGGCCGCTATTTCTGGCCAACAACTAGCACTGCTGCTCTGCGGCGAGTGGTCAACACCTCAGGCCTCCGGCGACGACGATCCAAATGATCCACTTGTTAATCCTCCTGTTTCCCCTTTTTCATTATGGAAGAGCCCAGCAGACGTTTTATCCTCCGGCAATCCCTCTTGCAGTCCGCTCGCCATACCTCAGTTGTTGGATGTTCACCCTCAATGGGACAAACCTCGCACAACTATGGCCAACAACTTCTACTCATCAACCATCCACCAGCAGTGACGTGGATCCGGATTTGAATGTATGTCATTTCTGCGCTCGATATAACACCGCCTTTTACTGGACTTTAGAGCCTTAACATACCCGTCGTTGTCCGTGTCGACAATACACCCTACTCATTGCTGGGATATCCATATCCTATCTTCAACACCTCAAATCTCACCAACACGATAATTACGCCTACCCAGACACAGCTCACCTCACAAGCCGGACCCATGCAATTTAACCTTACCTTTCTGAACCCGATCGAGGTTCGAATTGGGGTTGCCTCTATTATCTAGCGCTCACACTTTCGTGACAGCCCGACGATTATGTCAAGCAGTCAATCCCATTCTCATATATGTCATTAACTGCGAAATCGCTGGACGGTTCAGCGCATGCTGTGCAGGTGTATTCGGACCTCAGCGCAGGTGCGTGGTGCCAGTATCATTATTCCCGTACTATTTGTCACAAAGCTTGTCGCAGAGTGGTTGTCCGCGGATCGGACCCAGCCGCTTGTATGGAGTACGACAGCTAATAACGATGTCGTCTACCTTAAGGCCCAACTTCAAAATCCAGCCCTGTTCAACGAAATCGCCACTCAACCGGAATGGGGCACGCTGTACCATGGCATGAAGAGCGTGAGTGGCAATTGTGTGACTTGCAATTTCAAGTTTCCACTCATAGTTGATGTAGGGTGGCAATATCACGTACAAGATAGGCGAGGATTCTATCACTCGAAGTCTATTCGCGGTCAATGGAGTATTGGACAACCAAACGGACACGAATTTTCGTCCCATTAGCCCTAATGTCACGGTTTGGGGCATAGCACGCGATCTTGGCACCATTCAAGAGACGCAGGAACCCGTCGTCTGGACTATTGGGTTCGTCACAGACCCCGCCATCAATTACACCGACCTATCAGGAGCCTCTCAGCAACGTAGTTTGTTCTACAAGACCCAATACTCTGATGACACGTCCTTAGTCAGTATCCGCGTTCGTCAACAATTCGTGCGTCTCACGTTGTGCCCCAAGGTTATTGACTTTCTTAACGACTTCGCCAATGCGTCTTCAAGGGCTCAGAAACTTGATTCAAAGATACTCCAGGAAGCTGCGCCTATCTCTGGACTACTTGGCGATCTGGTTGCTCTTGCGACGGCACAAGTATACGGCAGCACTCAACTGACAGTAGGGACTGACGCAAGTGGTAATTTCAATGAGTCGGATGTGATGGCGTTCATGAAGAATGTTGGTGGGTCGAAAACAAAGTGAGTTGACTTTATGCGTCGATTCGTCGCATTGGAGATAGATACTGACTTTACCAAGCCGGGTTAATGCCGTCGAGACACTATATTCAGCATTCCCAACGTTCATGTACATAGACCCTAAGCTCGGTGGTCTTCTTCTCGAGCCACTTTTTCGGCTTCAAGCGACTTCAAACTACACCATCCCGTACGCTGCTCCTGATCTAGGTACGTTCTAGGATCGGAGAGATCGGTTTCGGAAGCTGATGATTTCGGATGTAAAGGGACGGGTTACCCTAATGTCACGATCAGCAATTCGACACATTCCCAAGGAGTGGAACGTTGGTATCTCTCTCACGTGTCTTGCGTTTCTATTCTCATTCTTTACAAAGAATCTGGGAATATGTTAATCATGACTTATGCCTACGCCCGTGCCAGTGGTGACGGTAGCCTGATCAGCAGATATGTACGTATATGCACCGCTCGGGTACCTATAAACGACCAACAAAGCCGTACAGTATCATTTGTTGACATCCTGGGCTGATTACTTGTCCAGCTCGACACTGTCGATCCACGATCAGTGCGTTATCTCCGTCAACGATTCTTATTATCGATCGCTTAAAGACGGTCCTCAGGACCTCTGCAGATGGTTTGTCGACCAACAATCAAACTAACCTCGCAATCAAGGGTATCATCGCAATCAAAGCGATGTCTAAAATGAGCTCAATTGTCAAGCAGGCTGCCGACGCTAATAAGTATTCCGTCCGTAAACCTTTTAACTGTTAGTTAGCGAAATTGACCTGTCCATAGAATACAGCCGCGAGCCTTTACGCCCAGTGGAAGGGCCTTGCACTAGCGGCTGATCAACACCTCCTTGCAGCATACGGACAATCGGGCTCGTGGACATTAGGTTATAACCTATTTGCCGATATATGGCTTGACACCGGCGTCGTCGAATCATCCGTTCGTGGTTTTTCTCATTTCTGCCCTACGTCGGGAATCATCTGAGTTGATTTCCAGGTCTACAATGGGCAAAGTAGTTTCATTGATAACCTCACATTAACGTCGACCTTCAGCGATTTCGGCATGCCGGTCGATAATTTCGGCTCTGATACAAGTGTCGCCATATCAAGTCAGTAGAGATATGCTTTCGGAATAGTCTCTGCTAATGTGATTGTAGGCTGGGACTTGTTTGTGGCCGCTATGACCTCGGATCAAAGCCTTCGCACGGACCTTATTTCAAGTGTCCACAATCGAGCGTCTTATAACAAGAGCGCAGGCGTGTTCCCGACCGAATATGACAGTACATTTGGATCAACCCTCCTGGGAGGGGCTAGGTGAGCGCCTCTCAATTTACATTCGTCGGGTGCGAATAAATGTTTACAACGTCGCCCTCCAGCCCCGCACAAGGCGCGATGTATGCACCATTAGCTCTTAAGTTAGTGTGTAGCGAGCGACTTTGGTTTGCGAGGTACTGAATGAGTTTTTGGTTAGAGCTCCCGTCGTCCAGGTAACAGCCAATCTTACTACTACGACTTCTGGGAGGTCGTCAAAACCTCATACTGGCGCGATTGTCGGGGGCGCCATAGGTGGTATTGCGGGTTTGCTTGCGATCGGAACCCTTGCCTTGTTATTACGGCGTCGACAAAGAGAAGCAAACAAACACCAATCAGTTGGGTCTTCACGGAGCTTCATATCTGAAAGCAAGTACTGACGAGAATTGTAGGTCACGATGACGCCATTCAGCCCAGGATTTACCGAGGGGGTATCGTCAGGCATCAGGCCTCCGACGGACGGGCAGCAACAGATGGTTCACCCGTTTTCTGCCCGGGACACACTGCTTTCGTCACCAGCTGCGGTGTCTATCCCTGTCGGTTTGTCGGCTAAGGAGCTTGCGCAGCTCCGCTCAAATGTATCGCGTTCCGAAACCACGGACAGGCGGCCGTCCGATTTCTCTTCAGCTGCCACCACCGATAGGGATGCACTTGGTGGTGGGGCGGCTGAGGCCACACCTTCATCCGATTCTCGGAGACTTTGGTCGGAAGTCGATCTTTTGAGGCACGAGGTACAGCAACTTCGTGCGGAGAGATCCGAGCCTGAGGCACCGCCTACCTATTTTAGTGAAGCTGTGTAGTGTATATATCTCTTTCCCCAGCTTTAAATGTCGTCACCCGCACGCGGTTCTTATCATTTTTATTGTATATATAGTATATTCGTAAAACATGCGATAATGGCGAGAAGAGTCGTCTTTTTCATGACATATTTTTTGCGTGTAGCCGCTACTGTAATACCCTTGATTGCGAGGCTAGTTTGATTGTTGGCCAACAGACCATCCGTAGAAATCACGAGGACCGCCTTTAACTTGAAGCGATCGATAATAAGAATCGTTGACGGAGATAACGCACTGATCGCGGATCGACAGTGTCGAGCTGGACAAGTAATCAACCCAGGAAGCCAGCAAATGATACTGTTCGGCTTTGTTGGTCATGTACGGGTACCCAAGAGGACCGAATACGTACATATCCGCTGGTCAGTCTGCCATCTTCATTCGCACGAGCGTAGGCATAAGTCATGATTAACATATTCCCAGATTCTTTTGAAAGAATGAGAATCAGATACGTTAGACCCGTGAGAGAGATACCAACGTTCCACTCCTTGGGAATGAGTACTAACTGTGACATTGGGGTAGCCCACCCCTTTAGGTTCGACATAATCAGCTTCCGAAACCGATTTCTCCTATTACCTTGCTTGCCAATTACCTTGCTTGCCAAGGTCACATCCCAGGTCTGAATTATATAATCATCGTGTTAGTCGTGTCGGATCTGAATTTCTATCACTTTGTTTTTCTTTGCACACATTTGCATGCGTTTCCATTATGTCAGTACCCAATCAGTACCATCACCGTTGACTTGCACAACACAAACTTGAACACAGAATTGAGTCGAAAGCCACGCCAAAAGCCACACCCGAGGCCACACCGAGTCTGAGTGCACCACCATAGTCTCACTCAAGCAAGGTTTCAGTCGACAGAGTCGACACCTAGTCATAAAACGCACCCAAATCAGGAGCAGCGTACGGGATGGTGTAGTTGGGGGATGCCTGAAGCCGAAACAGGGGCTCAAGAAATTGCCACTCACGCTCTTCATGGCATGGCACAATGTGCCCCATTCTGGTTGACTGGAGTTTTCGTTGAACATGCCTGGACTTTGAAGATGGGCCTTAAGGTAGACCACATCGATATTAGCCGTTGGTTCCAATCCGCTGACAACCATTCTGCGACAGATTTCGTGACAAACGGAATACTAGGAGTTAAGAGAATAGTACCACGCACCAGTGCTAAGGTCCGAATACACCCGCACAGAATAAACTGCACCATCCAGCGTTTTCGTAGTCGATTACACGTAGGAGAATGGGATTGATTGCTTGACCCAATCGTCAGGCTGTCACGAACTGTGAGCGCTAGATAATAGAGGCAACCGCATTGCGAACCTCGATCGGGTTCAGAAAGGTAAGGTTAAATTGCATGGGTCCGGCTTCTGCGGTGACCTGAGTCTGGGTAGGTGTAATTACCGTGTTGGTGAGGTTCGAGGTTTCGTGGATTGGATATGGAAATCCTACTAGCAATGAGTAGGTTGTATTGTCAACACGGACAACGACAGGCATGTTGAGGCTCTGAAGTGCAGTCAAATTTGGTATGAAACTGAGCGGAGGATGGCATACAATCAAATTCTCATCATTAGCAAACGGTCGATAAGCAGACGTTGTTGGTAGTTGTGCGAGGTTTGACCCATTGAGGGTGAACATCCAACAATTGAGGTATGGCGAACGGACTACAAGAGGGATTGCTGGAGGATAAAGCGCCTGTTGAGCTCTTCCACAATAGAAAGTGGAAAGAGGAGGATTAGCAAGTGGATCATCTGGACTGTCGTCGCCTGAGGTGTTGACCAAGACCACCGTCAGTTCGCACTATGAGGTCATTGAGGTGTAGTTTTGCAGGATCTTTACTGTGTAGGTGGACCAGTACTGTTGAACTTAAAAAGAGGGTTGGCGACATTGATACGAGGAACTGTAGTCGACTATCGGGTTTTCTATCAGAGAAGGCTGCCATGCATACTGCCTTGAAAAGCCTGAGATGAGTGAGGATTAAGAACGCGCGCACTGCAGGTCGCAGCGAGGTATAAGGCATTACGCTTTTTTTATCCCGCAGTCTTCTAGCAAGAGGTCTGCAGCCTAAGTAACAAGAGACACTGGCAGTAGAAGTTGGAAATCGAAATGACCAGTAGTAGATAACGTAATTGATTGTATTGACCGGAGCCTGGCGGATCGTTGTTCCATCTGTTCGTGAGCATCCACGCCTTTGTCGCCAACTCATTCCCCCCGCAAGTAGGACACATGATGTGCTCTACAACTATAACGACCTCGCACGCAATCTCCACAGGGAACAGCGAACCCATTTCAGGGAGAATGGATAGGTGCGTTCTCACACCGCATTGTCGCGTTCTGAGTCCTGCTGATTTGCGTATGGCGTGGAGAACAGCTGGCGAGGCAAGAAATGCTCCCCAGAGGATCTGGTTACTGCTCTTGATGATGAATGCAACACGGATGCACATAGTATCGTTGCGTCCACGTCCTCGCTCGCAGCCAGCGCGCCGAATGTCAAGCGAGGCACGCCTCTTCCACACGCCTCGCCTCATTCTTACTTATCATACCGAACCCTATACGTGCTACTGCACTCGTCGGCGATCTCGACGCTTTCTCAGACCCCCACGCGCCTCCTCACGCACCGTACGTCTACTCCCTTCCATTTCCAAGTGCTCATACCCAGACGCACGTCTCACACTTACAGGTCTATCGCACGCCGCCGCGCCGCCTCTTCCCAACCTCTGACGCCCTGCCATCTTCGCTTCGCGCCTCACTAAGACCCTCTGTGCCATCAAGCGCCGACGTAAAGCACGAAACATCGCTCTGCACGCCGCAACGCGCGACGAAGACGACATGTCCTTAGTGGGGAAGGGCAAGGCGCACGCAGACGCACGGGAGCAATTCCCAGTGTGCATGTGGGACGTCGTCGCGGCGCACGTCGACGCGTGCCTCGCACACGCAGAACTCGGCCTGGCGGACGACACGGATGCGGATGACGATGCGCCGCAGCACGTCGACGTTGACTTGGAAGAGTGCAAGGACTGCGATGATGACGTTGATACGTGGGAGGAGAGTGAAGGTCCCGACGGCGTGCGGCGCCTCCGGCTTCGGGGTGGTTCTTGGACTTACCGAGGTTGGAGGCCGATCTTTTGAGGCATGAGCTTGAAGATCTAGCCTCTGAACCCGACGCTGAATGCGACATGAGTGCATGCGACATCTGTCTTGCAGCCAGCGCGCTGAATGTCAAGCGAGGTACGCCCCTTCCACGCGCCTTATCTCACTGGCACTTATCACACCGAACCTTGTACATGCTACTGCACTCCTGGTTATGGTCGCGGCGCTCAAGCTGTGCGTGCGGCGGGGCCTGCTGGGCACCTCCCTGTCTGCTGGGGCGTCTTGATGACTGGTGCACTGGGCGTGACCGTCGGTGAGTACCCTGGCCTGTAGCTCGCTGCGTCGACAGATGTGTTTCTGCATGTAGAGCACGGCGCGAACTTGCACCTGTTCTTCCATGCGCGCGGTGCGCCATCCGCGGTGGTACGCATGAATATCTTCGGCCTGTCCAGCACAACAGCTCCTGCTGCATGCGGTCCGGCGTGTGGTCGAATGCATTGGGATCCACGGCGCAACTTGTCCGAGTCCTCTGGGGCATGCTGGTTGAGCTTGTTACGCGTGATGCGTGACGCGTGACGGAATACCTAGATGATCGGCTTCAGTCTCCACACGACGACGTGGCGGTTGGACGGGATCCTTGCTGCTCGGCACGACCTACTCCACTACCGTATCCTCAACAACTAGAATGTAATTCACTCTTTCGTTCTACGCTGCAAGGGATAGTGTATGTAACTAGGTTGTTCTACCTAATGATTCTAGTTTACGAGATGCGAACCTCGGAGGCTCGAAATATCATGATGATCGGGTAACGACGCACGGGGTTTACTATTGGACCCGGATAACAATAGACCTGTTCCTCGGACAACGCCACCAGCTCGAGAGTTTTACAAACGAACAGGTGGCATCACGATCACGTCATCAAAAAGTCGCAAGCATAGTAGACTTGCAGTTCGAATGCGGTGATAACTATTGCCGCCGCGGACGAAATAAAGGTCTCTGCTTTGAATGACCTGCATGTACGAGTGGCGACCTAGAGGCTTTCGTAGTGCAACCTAGAAAGACACTCGCACGGTAGTGGTGAGAAAAGATAGCGATGACATCCGAGTCTTAGATATCACTGGCATACACTAGGTGGGTATCGTCTAGAACGTCGGTGGGGAAACTGGCCCGGGTCATAACGTACTATATTGTTTGGAGTATGCGAAAAGATCTCACGGATGTTGAAGGGAACAACTGGCAATTCTGATGCTGGGAGCAGTGATGCCGGGAGCAGTAATGATTGAGTGAGCTGTACGTCCTATTACTGTACTAGGGTATAAATACCAACTATCCCCGGCGTGTCTCCGACTTTGTACAGGTACGGATTTGTAATCAACTGGATTGCAGGGACTGTAGTCCATACAGTAACCCGGGCCAGCGTTCTCTGAGCATTCTCGTTGAGTTCGTATCAATGAGACACTTGACGACAACTGTCAAATCATCGCAGAAGCCTTGCTCACGAGTCACGAAGCTCTCAGTGGCTATTCCCAGATTCCTCTTTGGTTTGAATGCCGCACTAGTGATTGAGGCCGCTATTCTAGGCAACAGCTAGCACTAGTTGTATCTGATAATCTGAGCCTTGTGCTGCTCTGCGGCGAGCGGTCAACAGACTCAACACCTCAGGCGACGACGGTCCAGATGCCAGTGATCCACTTGCTAATCCTCCTATTTCTACTTTTTATTATGGAAGAGCCCAGCAGACGCTTTATCCTCCAGCAATCCCTCTTGCAGCCCGCTCGCCATACCTCAGTTGTTGGATGTTCATTCCCAATGGGTCAAACCTCGTACAACAATGGCCAACAACCTCTGCTCAACAGCCACCAACTACTAACGAGGAGAAAGATCCAATTGTCATTTTCGAGTTCGGTGTAACACCAAATTTTACTGAACTTTAGGGCCTTAACATGCGGAACGCGGGGAGGAACGGCCCCCAGCGATGACGTGGCCGTTGGGGGAGATTCTTGCTGCTCGGCACGTCCTACCCACTCTCGTATTTTCGAATCCTCGGATGGAAGTCACACCTTCGTTCTACGCTGCAAAGGGTAGTGTAAGTTGCTAGGTTCTTGTACCCGACCGTTCTACTTTACGTGATACGAACCTCGGAGGCTTGAAACTCCATGATGGTAACGATGCACAGGGCTTACGTCGTCGATCAGCTGAACTGCAAACCATAATTCAGCGCTCTCTGTAACATTTTCATTGAGTTGGTATCAATGGGACACTTTCATTGACGACGACTGTCAAATCAGAAGCCGTGTTCTCAGAGCTCGGCGGTGGATATTCCTAGATTCCTCATTCTTTCAATGGAATGCTCAGGCAGTATTTATGCCAGCGGTTGGGGTCGCTATTTCTGGCTAACAAGGAGCACAAGTTGTGACTGAGTCTCGTGCTGTTCCGCGGCCAGTGGTCAACTGCCACCTCAGGCCCTTGAGTCAGGCGATGACGGTCCAAATGATTCACTTGCTAATTTTCCTGCTTCCACTTTTTTATTATGGAAGAGCTCAGCAGACGCTGTATCCTCCGGCAATCCCTCTTACAGTCCGCTCGTCATACCTCAGTTGTTGGATGTTCACCCTCAATGGGACAAACGTCGCAAATCTTTATCCAACAACTGCTTCTCATCAACCCAGCCAGGATGATGCTAATTTGAATGTATGTCATTCTGCGCTTTGTGCAGCACTAAATTTGACCGCCAGTGCACTTTAGAGCCTTAACATGCCCGTCCTTGTCCGTGTTGACAATACGACCTACTCATTGTTGGGATATCCATATTCTATCAACGTGACCTCAAATCTCACCAACACGGTAATTTCACCTACCCATACCCAGCTCACCGTAGAGGCCGGACCCATGCAATTTAACCTTACATATCTGAACCCGATCGAGGTTTGAATCGAGGTTGCTTTATTATCGAGTATTCTCACTTTCGTTACAGCCAGATGATTGGGTCAAGCAATCAATCCCATTCTCATACGTGTCATTAACTGCGAAGTCACTGGATGGTGCAGCTCATGCCGTACAGGTGTACTCGGACCTTAGCGCAGGTGCGTGGTCACGGTGTCGTTGTCATTTTTCTTTATATATCTAAAATTTGTCGCAGAATGGTTGTCAGGCGATTGGAGCCAGGTGACTGTATGGAGTACGACAGCTAATAACGACGTGATCTACCTTACGGCCCAACTTCAAAGTCCAGCGGTGTTCAATGAAATCTCCGCTCAGCCGGAATGGGGCACACTGTATCATGCCATGAAGAGCGTGAGTAGCGATGATGTGACTCGCAATTTCCCACTCATAGTTGGTGACGCAGGGTGGCGATATTACATACAAGATAGCTCAGGCTTATATTTCTCGTAGTCTATTCCAGATCAATGGGACGCTAGACAACCAAACGGACCCAAACTTTCGTTCCATCAGCCCTAACTTCACGGTTTTTGGCATAGCACGTAATCTGGGTACCGTCCAAGAGACGCAGGACCCTATCGTCTGGGCTGTTGGCTTTATCACAGAACCTGCCATCAATTACACGGACCTATCAGGAGCCTCTCAGCAACGTAGTTTGTTCTACAAGACCCAATATTCTGATGACACGTCCTTAGTTAGTACTATCCGCATTCATCAACAATTCGTGTATCTCATGTTGTGCCCCAAGGTTGTTGACTTTCTTAACGACTTCGCCAATGCGTCTTCAAGGGCCCAGCAACTGGATTCGAAGATTCTCCAAGAAGCTGCGCCTATCTCTGGATTACTCGGAGATCTGGTTGCTCTTGCGACGGCACAAGTATACGGCAGCACCCAATTGACAGTAGGGACCGACGCAAGTGGGAATTTCAACGACTCGGATGTGATGGCGTTCATGAAGAATGTCGGTGGGTCCAAAGCGAAGTGAGTTGACTTTATGCGTTGGTGCGTCGAATGGGAGATAGATGCTGACCTCCTCAAGCCGAGTTAATGCCGTCGAGACTCTATATTCAGCATTCCCAATGTTCATGTACATCGACCCTAAGCTCGGTGGTCTTCTTCTTGAGCCTCTGTTTCGGCTTCAAGCGTCCCCCAACTACACCATCTCGTACGCTGCTTCTGATTTAGGTGCGTGCTAGGACCGGAGAGACCGGTTTCGGAAGCTGATTATGTCGAACTTAAAGGGACGGGTTACCCTAATGTCACGATCAGCAATTCGACACATTCCCAAGGAGTGGAACGTTGGTCTCTCCCTCACGGATCTTGCGTTTCTATTCTCATTCTTTAAAAAGAATCTGGGAATATGTTAATCATGACTTATGCCTACGCCCGCGCCAGTGGAGATGGTAACCTGATCAGCAGATATGTATGTCGTGTACGCTCCTCTGGGGTACCTATAAACGACCAACAAAGCCGAACAGTACCACTTGTTGACATCCTGGGCTGATTACTTGTCCAGCTCGACACTGTTGATTCACGATCAGTGCGTTATCGCCATGAACGATTCTCATTACCGATCTCTTAAATGACGATACCCAGGTCCTCTGCGGATGGTCTGTCGACCAACAATCAAACTAACCTCGCAATCAAGGGTATTATCGCTATCCAAGCGATGTCTAAAATGAGTTCAATCGTGAAGGAGGCTGCCGATGTTGACAAGTATTCCGTTCGTGAAGCTTCTTTACTGTTGATTAGCTAAATTGACTAGTCCACAGAATACAGCAGCAAGTCTTTACGTTCAGTGGAAGGCCCTTGCACTGGCAGATGATCAACACCTCCTTGCAGCATACGGACAAACGGGCTCGTGGACATTAGGTTATAATCTATTTGCCGATATATGGCTAGACACCGGCGTCGTCGAATCATCCGTTAGGAGTCTGCTCATTTCTTCCCTACGTTGAGATTCATCCCGAGTTGGTTCCTAGGTCTACAATGGTCAAAGTAACTTCATTAGTAACCTCACATTAACGTCGACCTTCAGCAATTTCGGCGTGCCAGTCGATAACCTCGGCTCTGATAAAAGCGTCGCCGTATCTAGTCAGTAGTCACACTACTGAAGTCGCCTCTGCTAATGTGGTTTTAGGCTGGGACTTGTTTGTAGTTGCTATGACCTCGAATCAAAGCCTTCGCACCGATCTTATTTCAAGAGTTCACACTCGAGCGTCTTTTAACATGAGCGCCGGCGTGTTCCCTACCGAATATGATAGCACGTTTGGATTAACCATCCTAGGCGGGGCCAGGTGAGCACCTCAGGATTTACATTTTCGGCTGCGAATTAATACTTACAACGTCGCCCTCCAGCCCCGCACAAGGCGCAATGTATGCACCATTAGCCCTCAAGTTCGTGTTTAGCAAGCGACTTTCTGTGCGACGCTCCGACTGACCTTTTTTTTCAGAGCCGCCGTCGTCCAAGTAACGGCCAATCATACTACGACTTCTGGGAGCTCGTCAAGATCTCACACCGGCGCGATTGTCGGGGGTGCCGTAGGTGGTGTTGCGGGTTTACTTGCAATCGGGACCATTGCCTTGTTGTTAAGGCGTCGACAGAGACAAATAAGCACATCGGTTGGGTCTTCATGGAGTATTGTTTCTGAGAGCAACTACTGACGATGATGATTTTCAGGTCATGGTGGCGCCATACCGTTCAACAGGGTCAGAGCTTACCGAGGCGTTGTCGCCGGGTGTAGGTCCTCAGATGGACCAGCGACAACATATGACCCAGATCCACCCGTTATTACCACGGGACACATTGCTCTCGTCACCAGGTGTGATGTCTATTCCCGTCGGTTTGTCAAGTAAGGAGCTTGCACAGCTCCGAGCAAATGCACCGCGTCCCGAACCCTCGGACAGACTATCGTCAGATTTCTCTTCGGCTGCCACCACCGATAGGGATGCACTTGGGGATGTGGCAACTGAGGCTACGCACCTACCCGTCGATGCTCGGAGACTTTGGTCAGAATTCGACCTTTTGAGACGTGAGGTACAGCAACTTCGTGCGGAGAGATCTGAGGTGCCGCCAACCTACATTAGTGCTGCGTAGTCTACTGTACCCCTCTGTTCAAAGCTTCACTGGCTTCGAATGTCGTCTCCACACGCGATTCTCGTCTTTCATATTTTCGACATTTTCGCGTCCAGTCACGTTTCCCGTTTGGGGCTTTGACATTTACCATTTTTTCGAGAAATACCCTCCTGTTGTCGTCGTGGGTTACTGTAAACGATAAGGTTTACACAGACACAGTACTGTAGGTGCCATTAATACTCTTTACGAGGTAGTTGGGACTTGCTACCGTATACCCTTGATCGCATAAGCCGCAGAGATGGTAGAAACTTGCAAAGTCTCGAACTGGCAAGGAGAACGATTAGACTGCATATCCCCCAATTGAGAGAAAGACTCGGACTCGAGGTTCAAACACTAATCACCTATTGCAACATGCAGAAATAGCCTCACCGAGAACCGTAGACCAAGGAACAGGTATATGGGACGTATGGAGGTTGATTTAGCCAGAAGTGAGAAGAAGCGGTGTCAAAACCCCAACTTTGTGTAACCCTCGTGCAGGACCGAAATGACGTCCACAACCACAGCATTACTGTAAGATAACGTGATTAATGAGTGAGGCCTAGTGAGGCCGTGAGCGCGCGGATGTTCCATCTGTTCGGCAAAGTGAGCATCCACCCTTCATCGTCACCTCGATCCCCTCGCAGGTAGAACATATGACGTGCTCCACAATCATAACAGCCACGCGCGCAATCTCCACGGGGAATAGTGAACCTAGATCGAGTGAAACGGCGCGGTGTGTTCTCACTGTACATTGTCGGCCCCGAGGCCTGCTGACTTGTGCCTGGTGCGGAGAACAGCTGGCGAGAAAAGAAGCGCGCTCTTGAAGACCTAACCTCCGGTCCTGATGGAGAATGCGACACGGATGCATGTAGGACTGTTGCATCGACATCTACCCTTACAGCCAGTGTGCCGAATGTCAAGCGAGGTACGCCTCTTCCATACGCCTCGCCTCAGTAGAACTTATCACACCGAACCATGTACGTGCTACTGCGTCCCTGGGTATAGCCAAACGCGCCGAGACGCGTGAGTGTCCCATCTGCGGAGACCACATCCCGCTCCGTCTCCTCGGGCAGCATTTCACTCTCGAGAGCGCGCGCGTGCAAACCATCCTCGACCACGTCGGCGATCTCGACGCCTTCTCAGACCCCCACGCACCCCCTCATGCACCGTATGTCCCACTCCTTCCGTACCCAGACGCGCGTCTCACGTCCACAGGTCTATCACGCGCCGCCGCGCCGCCTCTTCTCAAACCTCTGACGCCTCTGCCTCCTTCTCTTCGCGCCTCACTAAGACCCTCAGTGCCATCAAGCGCAGACGCAAAGCGCGAAACATGGCTCTGCGCGCCGCGACGCGCGACGAAGACGACGTGTCCTTAGTGGAGAAGGGCAAGGCGCGCGCAGACGCACCCGAGCAGTGCCCAGTATGCATGCGGGGCATCGATGGCGACCCAGACGTCGTCGCGGCGCACGTCGACGCGTGTCTCGCACACGCGGAGCTCGGTATAGCGGACGACACGGATGCTGACGAGGATACACCGCAGGACGTTGACGTCGACGTGGAGGAGCGCGAGGACGGGGACGATGATGTTGATTTGTGGGAGGAGAGTGAAGGGCCCGACGGCGTGCGACGCCTCCGGCTTCGGGGTGGTTCTAGGGCTGCTGCTGCTGCCGCGGCCGCGCTCGGCTTTGTGGTAGGCGATCGGACGGCGCAGGACGTGGAAGACGAGATCGACGTGGAGGGGGACGACTTGGGCACCTTTGGCGCCGCGCAGTTCACCGAGGCAGATGTGCTAGCCGAGGGCGGCGAAGTGGGTCGGCGTGGGGGTGTTGTGGGTTTGGACGTGGAACTTGAGCGTACGCCACATGGGAAAGACTCACAGGAACTCATCTCTGCATTGGAGAGTAAGGTTCAACGACTCACGGTGCGTCAACTTATAATACTCAAGTTGTATGCTGCCTGCTCAGTCATGTTCACAGAACGCCGCGTCAGAGGGCTCAGCCTTAGGGTGTCGTATCTGTCTCGAGGTTTACAGCGAACCGACGGTGAGCACGGGTTGCTGGCACGCGTGTTGTAGTGCCTGTTGGTTACGCTGCCTCAAAGCGACTGGTGTATGCCCAATCTGCAAGCGGATCACCGTCGCGGGTGACCTGCGCCGTATCTATCTCTAGCTTTGACCAGACTTTCGACAAACCGTCATTGCATTACTCGGAGAATATTCATATGTATTAGAAGGGCTCAATCAAATGTTTACACTAGGCGCGACACTAGGTGGAATAGCAAGTCAGAATTTGGTTCGTGCATGAAGATGGCGAAACAAAAATGAGACGGTGAGGGTCATATCTGGCCTTTATTGATCCACAGCGCAGCCCAGCTGTAATTCAGCGGGTAGCTCAGGGTGTCGCGTGACGAAAATCATGCGCGTACACCACCACTAGAGCATATAATCATTCCGTGTGACAAGCCCGACATACCCACCATTGTGACGAGGTCGTTTGTCCATATGATTAGCTTTGGGAGGAAATATTGTGTCTGTGTGTGGGAAGGGCGCTATGCCAGCGAACTAAGCAACCTAACCCAGTGATCAGTTAGAGAGAGAAACGAACGATGTATGGAGACGCACTTGACAAACGACGGCGGAGGGTCACCGGAGTAACATGGAACAAGTTGAGATGCAGGTCACGTCCGAAATTATTGCGCGAAATGGCATCGTGAGACTGCTTCGGAAATTGCCGTCGGGTGCAAATACACCTGTTCACGTGCACAGGGGCTTGACATCTTATCTTTCTGATGTTTCTCAGGTGCAGTACTCGTCTCGCTCGTCCGATGACATTCGGACCAGAAACGTACAAGTGCTATCGTGCAGCCCGACAGCTTCGATTCTCGCCATCTCCTTGTCGCATGCCCGCCCGGCCTTTCATCACCCTTACATATACTGAACTGCCTGAGCACGCTCCTTCATCAACTACTGCACACAAAAGCGATAAACTGTCTAATAGTGATATCAAAAGGGCCATCGGGGATAGAAAGTCAGCCAATATGCCGGAGGGATGCAAATTCGATCTGAAAGTGCTGAATCCATTTAACAGTTTAAGAAGAGAGGCTCACCACATTTTCAGAAAGTCGGTTCTGCTAATGCCAAATACATGGAGATTGCGCCATTAGTGAACCTGGACCCTGCCCGAGAATTTAACGATTGCCCCTGGGTTTATCAATCCCGCTCCCGCATTCCTACGGCGCTTTTCAGAGAGATCGTGACGGACATGGACCTGATACTGCTTCAATATGGGCCTGTACAATGTCACCGTACGGAAGAGGCGAGGTCAAAGTTCCTCGCTCCTGTGTGTCCTCCTTTCTGCTGGGACCCTGAGTTTGTTTAAAGTTCCACCAGATCCTCAATCGTTTGGTCGCTCAGTTTGGCGGCGCTTTCCGCAACAAACCAGAGCCGATGGGAACTGACCGCATTGCGACAAAGGGGAAGAACGTGTATCACCTCAAGTCATTCGGCATCCCAACGCTTGTCTTCGTTGAGGTGAGAAATGGAAGCGTCGATGACCGTCTGAGCGCCATCGCTCAAGTTATAGCGGAATGTGACGGTAAGGCATCCCTTACTCCCTTCGACAATTTCTCATAGTGCTACTAAACCCACTGGCACAGCTTGTGATCGCAACAACAAGGCGCTCCATTTTGACGTACCGGTCTATGGTATCCTCTGTGACGGAAGTAGCTACCATTTTTTCTCTCTTGATGGCAAGACAGAACCGCCCAAGTTCTCGACCAGTGTAGTCCCTGGACATCCTTTCCAAGGCGCAGAATCGGAAGGACTTCCGCTTGCATACTCCTCGTCAGATCCCACGGCGCGTCCTTTCATCTGCAGCCTGCGACCCATATGCGAGACCATATTCAACATCCTATTAACCACTTATACTGCCAGCTTGAAGGCGCATCACGATAGGGCCGCATCTCGACATGAAGAGGATGACAGTGTATATGGCTGGAACTTGGCTTCCATGCATGCTAACACGGCTTTGCGAATGTCACAGGATGCTGATATTTTTCGCTGGCAAGACTTAACTACTGACGCCGATTTACGCACTGAAAAAGCCTTTTCGGTCCTAAAACAGAGGTACGGTAACAGATTGTGTCAGCGAATTTTGTTTTCTCTTCAAGCTGACCCTCTTCAGTCTTGATGCAGTACCGATTACTCATAAATACTCCAGGCCATCTCTGATGGATGGATGGTATGACGACATTGCAGAAATCTGAGGACCCTTTACGTAGCGAGTCCTTCCGTGGTTTCATTTTCCGTGTAGCAATTGAAGTTATCGTAGTCAACCCTGCCTTACTGGTTTGACTAGGCTCGACCTGCTCACCAGTGTAATGGAGTGATGTAGCAGACAGTGAGCAGCGATGATATAATTGATTTTGGGAGGATTTAGTGTATCTACATCACGAGTAGGAGGGATGTGTGGGAAGAGCCCTATGCCAGCGGACTAATCAACCTAACGCAGTCCGGTTAGACACGAGATACGACGAATGTATTCGGAGACGCACTTGATTAACGACGGCTGAGGGTTGCTCCGTGTATAGCCCACATAAATGATGAAAGGAATCCAGCCGTAGTGGAGCACGGTCTGCAAAAATGGCAGTTCAGCGGAGTGACGTGGAACAGGTTGGGGGGTCATACACGGCCGAAATCAATAGCGCGAACGACGCGTTCCTATTAAAAGTTCTAGGTCAGTCTCTCATTGAGAAACAAAGACTGAGAAGAAATCACTTTTGTTTCTTCGGAGGGCATCGTGTTGGTTGGTTCGGGGTAGACTTGTTCGGGAATTGCCGCCGTCTGTTTGCTCCCTTTTTCTTAAACGCGTACTATCTAATCGTCGCTCACAAGATGACACTGGGCCCTCCATTGTCCGCCGTGCATCTAAATCTATCGTAGTGAGCCATCTCTACCTCATCTCGCACACAGATCTCACGCATCTCAGTCGGACACCCTCCGTGGCCATTCACCCGACCGCTCTCTTCTCCATCCTCGACCATCATCTCCGTCGTACAGATGCCCAGCAGCGCGTAATCGGAACGCTTCTCGGAACGCGCGGTGAGGGAGACGGGACCGTCGCTGTGCGCAGCGCATTCGCGGTTCTCCATTCCGAGACGAGTGAACAGGTCGCGGTCGATATGGACTACCACCGCGCCATGTTCGAGCTCTCCCAGCGCGTAAACCCAAAGGAGTCTATTGTCGGCTGGTGCGTGCGGCCATTAGTGTGAACCGAAACGAATATTAATTATTGGCGTCGGCGCAGGTACTCGACTGGATCGAATTTAAACACCTATTCCGCGTTGATCCAAAATTTCTACTCGCAAGAGACTGCACCGTATCCCGCCATCCATATCGCACTCAACACGGGAACTCAGGTCGGCGAAGAGGCAGGCGTCCAGGCATATGTCAGGTTAATGATTTTTCACGCCCATCGCTTTGACTGTGCTCCTCATACAAACATCCTACAGCTCTCCCGTAGGCGTCTTCCCAAAGCCCGAAAACGCCGTTTTCGTCCCGATACCAGTAACGCTCCGCGCGAACGACGCCGAGCGAAGCGGTCGTACGTCCCACCCCCACATCTATGCTAATACCCGTCAACTTTTCTGAACCTCCATCGCGCAGTGCATCTTCTTGAAAACGCCCCAGCATCACCGGTTGGCGAGCTTGCGCAGCTCGAGAGTACCCTCAAGGGCGTCCTCGAAATGCTCGATCGTGTGCTAGAATATGCGGAAGAGGCAGCAGCCGGGAACCCCGCAGATGCTGCCCTCGGCCGGTACCTCATGGACGCATTAGGTGGCGGTGCGGAAGAGCTAGGGAAGGGCGGATTTGCGAGCAGTCTCCAGGTACGTATTGTCGTCCCAGGCGGGTGAATAATCTGATTGAGTTTGTCAACAGGACACGCTGATGATGTCCTACTTGGCTAACCTCGTGCGCGCGCAAGCAGAGGTATCTGCACGGCTGGCACTCGTGACGGCGCAGTAGTAGGAAGTGCGTTTTAAAAGCTTGCTGTACTGTATCTGTAGTGCGTAAAAATTTATCGTGTTTTCTCGCGACGGATGCGACCTGGGCTTTACTTCTCTTCCGAAATTTTTTTTGTACATTTTACAACTACATTTTCCTGCTGATGCTCACCACCTGCGGCTCTACACTGTAATCACCTCCGTTGCAATAGCCATCTCCGCATTAATGATACTGCTCGTTGCGGCGCCAATATTGACATTATTGGAGAGCACGACAAACTTAATATCCAGCACGGGGCACTGGCGCACGCGCCCGACCGACACGCCAGCGCCGTTCTGGAACGTGCGGTCCAAGCGCGGCTGCGGTCGATCCGGTTCCTCGTGCACCCATATCGCATGAGGCGGAGCCGACGGGCATCCCGCAGCATGCACCGCCGGCGTATACGCACTGAGCGCCTCGCGCACCTGCTGCGGGCTCGGCGCCGGGCGTTTCGCGAAGCGGATAGAGACCGTCTCCGTATGGCCCTCGATAACGGGCACGCGCGTACAGGTCGCAGAGACGCGAAGGGGCGTATGCGCGTGCATCTCAAACGCGAAGCGCCCGTCGGTCTGTGCGAGCTCGCCGAGGATCTTCAACGTCTCCCATTCCATCTTCTCCTCTTCGCCTGAGATGTACGGCACGATGTTGTCAAAGATGTCTAGCGAGGGCACGCCGGGGTACCCTGCGCCTGAGATGGCCTGTAGCGTCGTGATGATGCACGATTCGATCGGCCCGAATGCGCGTTCTAGTGCCGCGAGCGGGATCACGATGCCTGTGGTCGAGCAGTTTGCGTTTGTGACGATGAAGCCCTTTTGCAGTGGCGGCGAGTGCAGCGCGCGCTGTTGCGGGATAATGTTGAAGTGGTATGGGTTGACGAGGGGTACGACTAGGGGCACGTTGGGATCCCGGCGATAGGATTTGGCGTTGGAAAAGACCGCAAGTTCGGCCGCGCGGAAGGAAGCCTCTGCGTTTGGGCTTCGTAAAATTTTGATCATCACGATAACGAGACTGCATGTCGCACCTATATCACCTGCAGCGTCCGCGTCTAGACCTGAGAATACGACGGCGCATTCTTGGAAATGCTCCGGCTCGCACGGACGAATGACGAGGTCACGCACACCAGCGGGTATCGGGGTCGTCTGCTTCCAACTTGTTGCAACAGCGTATGATTTTCCGGCTGACCGAGCGGATGCGCCGACGGCGTGCACGACGAAGTATGGATGATTTTCCAGTAGTGCGATGAATCGCTGTCCGACGGTCCCAGTCGCACCGAGCACGCCGACTTTGACCTTTTTATCGCTTGGGACGGCGTACATGGGAAGCAGGGTGACCGTGAGAACGAAGCAGCACGGATGTCTTCCCTCTCCCCCGAGGACCAGCAGCAGCGCCTCTGCGCTCCGAACGTCCTCTTCAACACCAATTCCATATACAACGTCAAGTTCATCTCCTCCTGCTTCACCGGCGCCGTCGCAGGGATCATAGGCCTCGAGAACTGGCTCGGCTTCTTCCTCTTCCTCATCACGACCCTCTTCACCTCCGTCGTGCTCCACTTTGTCAACCTCAAGGCCAATCCAAAAAAGTATGTTCAAGGAGGTCTCCTTGAAGTCGTCAACCCAGGACAAGAGAATACTTCCTCGTTCATCCTTGTCTGGACCTTGTTCTACGGTTCGTCACTCCCTTGTCAAGGCAATGGAAACGGAAAGCTGAATGTCTCTACCAACCATGGTTAGCTATGATCCATGGTGCGCTCCAATCCGTTCGTCTATGCACATTTTGACATTTGGCATACCTTTCCTAGTGTACGACTAATTGGTTGTACGCGATCTGTTGGGACGACTGCGTGCGTGTCACTCTGCGTTTCTGTTGACGCGTATCTCAATGTCCCTCTTGATTAGGAACCGGGCCTCGCTTCGCTTCGCCACCCTGCCCACGGTATTAGGCGCCGATACCAGAATCTCCCATTGTTCTCATTTTCAAGGACGTACTTTGTCCCATGACACCTCGGAAGAACTTTAAAAACTACACGTTTTCATGTTCCATGCTGTAGCGTATCGATGTGGTATCAAGAGTTTTTCCTTATCCGACTCTGCGTTTCGTCCTCGATTCGGCGCTCTTTTATCTCGACAAGTAATGCGTCTCAGCCTCATACTTATCCTAATCATAAGCACCTGGAAGGCTGCCGGCGATCTCACTTAACATCTCGTTGGTTTGGTTGTCGTATTTTGGGCAAGCTCCTAAAACAACACCCGCTCCATTCCGCTTATGCTTTATCCATGACCTCAAAGCCCAATTGGCAAGTTTTTCAGTTTTCTAGAAGGAAGAAGTACACCCTTGCGGGCTTGTGATATGGCATCTAACTTAGCACGCGGTAGGTCGGACAATAAGGTTGGGGGTTGGCGTGGTCACCAGCATGAACGACAGCAAGCCAAGTAAGGCATCCCTTGTATTATTCCGCGTACCAGCCGCCTTATTACTTAGACGTCCATTCTAACTGGGGGTCAAGCCCATCCCCCACCCTCTCTTGCCCTGATGGAAGTGACGCAGTCCTTTGTCCTGCTGCAAAAAGGCCAGGATCCTTTCCACACGAGCTTCGAGGATCTCGACGGCCTCACCGCGTTTACACTGTAAGCCAGTCACCCTCCCTCCGCGGGCGCTAGTCAACTAATGCCTCTTCTTCCCAGGCAAGAGGTACATACAGCGCAGCCTCGTGCTCTGCTGCTCCCTATCTAATTTATTTGACGATCAGGTAGAGCACACGCCAAACACTCTAGTGCAACTCCGCCGTGAGGCGCCTTGGGTGCGAAGACACCGAGACGTCATGGGCCCCGGAGCAGCCTTCTTCTACTTCGGGCCATCTGGTGCACCAGGCTACCTCATCTACGGCAACGCGCCGTCTCAGCCCATGGCAACTGCCCTGCGCCGCAAGCGCTCCAGTGCGTGAGTGCCCGGTTCGGAGTGCTGTCCCGTCCCGAAGGAGTAACGTTCTTTCGCAGTTCTCAGTACTTCACGTCCCGAAGCGGTCGCCTGCTCAAGTGGAAGCGGCTTGCGATTAATAGGATGGAGGTGCGTTTTTTTGCGTTCGTGACACCGCGGCTCCTCGCTAATCGTAATGTGCGTGTGCGCTGGCAGTGCGTCGACGGCAAGGAAGTTCTCGCGACTTACGAAGCTGCGCAACTCTCCAGTGACTATTCCGCGATGCTGACGATTCGTCAGGCGGGGTTGGCCGTCGTAACTGAGATACTCACGACTCTCATGTTATCTCAGATGGCCACCGTTCTGCAATGGCGAGGCTAGACAGACTGAGTCATTCCCGATGCTTATATAAATTATAATATGCCTGCCGTCCTCCATGCCGTGCTTTCATGTATCCCTAGCGGTTTCCCTTTCCTTTCGTCTTCACATACCCCGTCATATACACTGTATCCCTCGGCTTTTGTTCTCCGATCGCTACTCAGTTACATGCTCTTCTCTTTTGCTTCCTGTAATACACATGCTACAGGATCATTTTTTACTGGCCCGGAATCCAACCCTGGCCTGTAGCTTCTACAACACCCGCTCCACCATCCCAATTCCTTCTTTTTCCAACTGCTCACGGATCGGGTCGCAAATTTCCTTACTGTAGGGAACCAGCACGCCCGGAGTAGAAATGATCCCATCGAGCACTAGCTGCGTGGCAATGCCGCAGGGCACTCCCACAGTGAGGGCCATCGCAGAGTGTCCTCCCGGCGCGCCGTACGCTTCGAGCGTCGACGTGATGATTTGCTGATTTCCGTCAGGCCCGCAAGGCTGAGTCAGACATCGCAATCACATACCTCTGTACCGTCAGCGCGCTCAACGATAAACTTGTGCTGAAGCATGACAAGGTCACGCTCTCCCGGCTCGTAAGCCATGAGCTTCTCGAGGCGCGCACAGAGCGTATCGAGCAGATTGCCCGCACGGGGTATGACCGGCTCCTGCGAGAAAAGCCCGAGCCAGCGCAGGCCCGAAGTGATGCGCACCTCCTCCGCGGCATCCTGGAACGAACAGACCGCTTTGACGCGAGCCACTAACGTGCTGCAAGACCACAGATCAGCACGCGTATGCAGAGGGTCCGCCCGGTTGCTAGCTACCTTTCCGACGCGTCTGCAGCGCCCGACGCGCGCTTCGTGGCCTCCGCCCACGTCAGACCCTCTTTGACCCAATCTTTCTGTAGCGAATCAAGCCACCCAAGTTTGACGAGCGCACGTATGAACTCCGGGAATCCTTGGTACCTCAGCGTCCCGCGCACGACGGTGTCCGCCTCGGGGATATTGTACCACTCGCGGTACGGTGCCGAGTTGCGGTTCGGGTACGCAACAAACGCATACGCGGGGGAGATGTAGTACGGCTTCGCGAGCGCCATCAGGTCGTGGCCCTCTACGCTGCGAACCTGTCCGTCGGCAAGCCAGGATGCCGCGTTAAGCAGCGCCAGCAAGACCCCGCGGGAGGACCACGAGAACTTGTATCCCAATGGGTTATCGGCCGCTTCGGGCGCCGGAAGTCCCCCGCAGTACGAATGGAATTGCTTAATCTAGATCACATCGCTAAATCAACACGGCGGTCGACCTCCTGCAGACGAAGCCCGAGGAGCATACCTTGCCCCCTTCAGCATGGACTTCGTCAATCGTCTTGATGGCGTATAGATGGTCAATACCCGGATCGAGGCCGATTTCGTTCATGACGACGATGCCAGCGGCCTTGACACGCTCTTCCAACGCTCGGATCGCAGGCGACACGTAGCTCGTGGTGACGACGTTCGTCTTCCCCTTGATAGCGGCCTCGATAACGGAAGTGTGATACGTGTACGGGATAAGTGAGACGACAACATCCACAGCAGCGACAGCGGCATCAAGAGCAGGAGTATCGGTGACGTCGAGAGACCTAGCCTTCGTGTCTGGAAGACCTTCGGCCAATGCCTCTGCACTTTTGAGAGTGCGGCAGGCTGCTGCATCGTCAGCATGTATTTGAAATAGACCCGTTATGGAACGCACCGATGGTGAGGTCATTGGAATGGTCGCGTGCGATATATTCTGCAGCGGGACGCGCCACAAATCCGCTTCCGAGGAGGAGAACTTTTTTCCTCGGCCGATTGGGTTCCGCAAGAGCGCGGGCGGCGCGGCCAACTAGGGGCATAACGTTCTTCTGTTCTTCAATAAGAGCTCGGCCGAACTCTGGAAGCACAAAAGCAGCTTGATGCACGTTAGAATTGTAGTAGCGAGTGTTGGGAATGGTTCGCAACGCTGTTTTTAGATCACGGTTTGGCGCAGTGGAACACACCAGGAAACCGATCTGGCCAGATGGGTATGTGGGGATAGTAGTAAACGCATACTCTGCGGTCTCAAAGACGTCGAGTGTGGTGCGGCGCAACTCTTCGATGAGCTGGAGATGTAACCATAGACACTCGGCCTGGGTAGAAATGTTTCCGCCAGGCGTGAGTGCGTCGTGAAGGAGTTGGAAATAGGGTTTTTCGAAAAGAGCAGCTGCTGGTCCAACAGGGTCGGAAGAATCGGTGATGATCACATCGTAGGTCGAAGTGTTCTCCGCGAGGAATTTGAAGCCATCACCTATGAAGACTTTGACTCTTGGTGATTCGAGAAGGCCAGACATATGGGGGAGGAACTGCTTGGAGACGCGTACAACGGCCTGTGGAGTATTAAATATCCATATTGGCAGAGGAAGGGGAGCGCACCTCGTCAATGTCGCAGAGCACCACATGTTCGACGGTTTCGTGTTTAAGCACTTCGCGCACAACCCCACCATCTCCACCTCCGATAACGAGGACATTTTTGGGATTCGGATGGCTTGCGAGTGGGATATGCGCAATCATTTCTTGGTACCTTGAAGAAACATGACTTGGGTTTGAAACACTGGAAATGACAGGGTACGAACGAGAACTCGTCGCGCTCCGTGCATTGGATAACGCCATCGAGCACGAGGACGTTGCCATAAGTTTCAGATTCGAATACCAGAACGTCTTGGTAGAGCGATTTCTCTACGTGAAGGATTTTATTGACCTTGAGGGTCATCGCCTGACCGGGCCATTGCGAGGAGATCTCGCGAAACCAACCATCTATAGGAGAGATATTAATATGAGAAATAAAGGGGGATGGCATGCGCACCTTTGATTGAGGGATGAGAGAGAGGAGCCATGATTCGTGGATGATTGTAAGTTGTTAGAGTCGATGATATCTTATCTAGGTTCCTCCATATTCATTCCGACACGGACTCGCCGCGACTCGATGCTTGCCCCTCTGGTCTTCTCAACTCAACCTACACATGTCCGAGCTGGCTCCCTTGGATCCAGACGTCGTCGCGGATGTGCTCTCAAAACATCCTTTTGTAACAGTCGACGGTGTTTACAACGTCCGCGACCTCGGTAGGATTCCGACTACAGACGGCCATGTCACGCGGTCGAGCTTCATGGTACGCAGTGGAGAGCTCTCGCGCGCAACACAACTCGGTCCCTACCCATTACTCACCCTCGTCGAGTGATTCTAACTCGGTTACATTACTAGGTGTGGAGCAACTACGAGCGCTCGGTGTCACCACCATATTCGACCTTCGTTCGGACACGGAAATCGCAAAATATGATGCGGCGACTCCCAAGATCGAAGGAATAACCGTACTGTATGCCCCCGTGTTCAAGATAGAAGACTACAGTCCGGAACGTATGGCACAGTGAGTGCCTTCCGTTTGGTTTGGCCCGCTGACCGTGCCCAATTCCATGCAGACGCTTTCAACTCTACGCCAGCGGGAAAACGGAGGTACGGTTTTCCCATCAAAGTTGGCTTTCGCATGCTGAGTTCTGCAGGCATTCATGCAACTTTATTCCGAAATTCTTGACGCGGGCGGGCCCGCGTTCGGCTCAATACTCCGCCATGTACGCGATTCGCCCAATGACGGTTTTCTCTTTCATTGTACAGGTGCGCATCCTACCCCTCTCACCTGCCTGTTTGATTATAACCTGCTTTACTTAACGATAGCCGGGAAGGATCGCACGGGGATAGCGGCTGCTCTGCTCTTGTTGGTGAGTGTTTTCGGTTAATATACCCCTCCCATGAGTGAACGTGGCCCTCACCCCTCCAGCTCGCTGGCGTTAGTAACGATGCTATCTCAGCCGACTATGCCTTGACTCGTATAGGGCGTGAGCCGATGCGCCCTATCGTTTTATCGCGACTCGCGCGCGAACCTATATTCGCGTCAGATCCGACGGCTGCCCACAATATGCTATCGTCAAGGTGCGTGCGGTCTATCTTTTAGGATACCTTGATGCAGATGAGCTGGGCAGGGAGGAGACAATGCAAGCGTTTATAAGGATGCTGGACGAGCGGTATGGCGGTGTGAAGGAGTATGTGCGGCGTATGTGTGGGCTCACGGACCAAGACATTTCCACAATCCGGCAAAATCTCCTCGTACCGAAGCCATAAGACGCATTTATGCCTCCCTACACTTATCCACCAACCTTCATAGAACCACGAAGATATTCACAAACATGGATTGCTGTTCAATTAGTTGACCTATTATGAGCTATGCGGCGTGAAAATATGGGGTACATATGCATATGCGAGTCGAGAGCAAGAAAGTCATTCATCGCGCGTCACGTCTTTCGTACAAGGCTCAGGCCCCGCTTCGGCCTTGCACCGAGGACCTGCCCCTGTGCCGTGAGAGTCGTAGCCACACCGCCCTGAACCCTTGCACGCGGATTGAGGGGGCTCAGTGCGCCTGGTCGTCCATTACTAGGTCCCGCAGCGCTACCCGTTCCCGACGAGCCTGAGGAAGGCGGAGCCGGAACCTCCCCGAGTCCCGTGACTCGCCGTCGTGCCGCAGGGCGCTCTGGAAGCGCGGAGCTTGGGAGTGTAGAGCTGATGTCGGGCGCACTGCCGAGCGCGGTGCGCCGGGCCCGCTCGTGCCGCGTCTGTACGGCGCGGAAGTGCGCGAGAAGTTCGGGCCACTTGATCTCGTCACGTGCGAGCTTTGATCGCGTCGCAACCGTCGCAACCGTACTCCTGCAGGCGGACGGAGTTAGCATCGATGTTTCCGTGTGGAGTAAGAGACGGGTGGACGGACGGTTTCGGTGCGATATGCAGGAAACCGGCGGAGTTGACGGCGTTCAGTCGGTTTCGGAGAGAGATAAAGGCGGAGCTTTGCGGGAGGAGCATAAGTAAGCCGTACAAACATTTGAACAAATACGGGTATCTGTCAGGCTCTAGAAGCTGAAGACGAATGTCTATCACATTCGGTTCGTGAGTAAGAATGGGTATCCAGTGTGCGTGCGTGCTCACGCACAGGTGAATACGGGAGATTCAATGAGTTGGACGAGCTTGTCAATCTGGACGAGAATTTGGACAGTCATTTCGAGGTCGGCACTAGGTCCAGTAAGCGATGTTTATGCCACACCCACGAGGAAAGAAGACTCGCAAGATACCAAGGAGGTTGGATGCGTGCTCATATGCCTGAGCAAGCAAGCAAAGAGAGAATACGGCGACGGCGTTGTGACACCACGATCGATATAGCGTCACAAAGAGCGCTTGGCCATCTTGCTGTAATGGGTAGTATGAGAAAGGCTGGCATAAGGTGAGTCGAAACATCGGCGTACTCGCGTCTCGAGGCTTTTGAGCCGTCTGCGAAAATCGGCGAGCTCGGGCGAAGTGATGAGGATCATGGAGAGTTTCTGCACGATGACGCTGGCAAAATCAAGGTCCTAACAATGCCCGCTCAAATTCGACGAAATGGTCTGTCAAGAATTTTCACACCTCTTCTTTTTCGAGAATCTCGGCAAATGCCTTGTAAATGCGTTCCGTGCTAAGGTTGAGGCAGAGCTGTCTGATTATAAGACTTCCGCGCGTCTCTAGTAGCCTTCGATCCGTGCTGAAAAGATCGAGCAAATTGATCATGAATGCCTTGAAATAACTATCGTCCGACGTAGACGAAATTTGGGCGAGAAGTTGTAGATCGTGTTTGATGACCTCTTCAGAGGTATCGGATAACGTCTTGAGCAACGCAGGGAAGGTCCCATCATCCATCGCAAGGATCTGTTCTTGTGAATAAACAATATGTACCTGAGAGAAGAAGAGTACCGAACCTTCTTAGGCGCCTTCTGGTGGAGCATGATGAGCCACTTGAGTGCAGCGACACGTGTCTCCTCGTGCTCACTCAGAAATTGTATCGTCAAGGCGTTCACAGTGACCAGGTAGTCAAACGCATCCGCAAACACATCGCGCTCCGGTACGGAAGAAGCCGGGCCAGCAGCACTCCCAACCGATTGCGGGGAGGGTGGCCGGGGAGTGGGTGAGCGAGCAGTCGACTGGCCATCCAATGGTGTCAGGAGACGTGGTACTGGAACGCTATCCGGCTGGGCTTGCAGGCTCGAGCGTTTCTGGATCGTAATGTTGCTCGGAGTCGGTGTGACAGTCTGGTCTGTAAGCGACTCTACCGAACCAGACTCACGCGAGGCAGGCATTTGCGAATTTTGACGCGGTGTAGGCGAAGATACCGGGACAAGGGAAGGAGAAGCGGGCGGTCCACGGGCGACTACGGGAGAGGGACGGTCGCTCGGTAATGTACTTTGACGAGACGGCGGCTCGGATGGTGAGGGAAGTGCCTGGATTACGCTTAAGAGGAGCTTGTTTGTGCGGTTGGCAGAGGATTGAATCATGGGTACATGGTGTGCAAGGTTGGGGAGGATGGCAGGAATGAGTCGGGGAGTGAACGGTACCATGACCTCCTGAGTGAATGTTAGCATCTCTGAAAGCCAAAGAAGCGCAGTTGACTGTTGTATCTCGTCATCTGGAAGGTAGTCGACTACAATGTTGCAATATTACCGCAACGAAAGGTCTACTTACGTTGTGGGTCCAACTGTTGGATCAAGATTTCGATGATTGCGGCATAGTCAATTCGAACACCTTGCCCTGGAACCCAGTCTATGGAAAGTAAGTATTTGCAGCGACGACGGTAGCCCCGGAACGCACCTCCTATGTCCCGCTCATGAACCTCTGACTCGGCGTCTCCATTGGGTTTCTCCACATCTAAGGGGAGTGCAAGAGATGAATCGCCGTTAAGGAAGGAGACTCGATCGGTGTCAGGAGGAGGGGCGATTTCTGATGGTCTTTCCTTTACCCGCTCGGCATCTACGTGGTTATGTTCTTCAGACTCCACATCTCGCAGACGCTGCTGCTCCTCACGGTGCTTCCGCACAATGGTGACCTCGCGGATTTCACGTAAAAACTCGGCAAGCTGATTTTCTGCTGCGATACGAACATCTTCCGTCGGATCTGATAAATATTTCCTAGACAAAAGGTCAATCGGGAAAGAGGGTGCGAAGAAGGGTAGAGCCTCACAATAACCCGTCCAGGAGGTGGGGAAGGTATGTGATTAACTCGAGCTCCGGAACAGAGTCAAGCACAGAGGTCCAAGAGACGAGAAAGGATCGTGTAAAAGGCGATACCACGTATATGCGATCGGAGAGGAGGGGGATGAAGCGGGAAAGGGAGAACGCGCGGCGTGGCATCACACTCGTGCCGTCGTCATCGGGGTGGGGAACGACAATCCCATTGTCGCTATCGGCGGTGCGGTGCTTCTCTGTCTCAGGAAAGTGGGGGACGTAATATGATGCGGACTCGGCAACGATGTCTTTGAGTAGGCGATCAAGAAGTTCTGCTCCGTTCTTGACGGAGAGCTCGGGATCTGCAGCGAGCTGGAGGCTGGTGAGCGTCAAGGGAGGGAAAGAAGAATGTGACAGACTTTGCTCAATGCGTCAAAGATAGGATTAAAGTAGACCAAAACCTCTCCCTTCGAAACCTTGGCAATATTGTATAGACACTCCGCCGCGAAGTAGCGCACACGATTCTCGGGGTCAGAGAAGCAGACGAGAAGCGGCTCGAGAAAGCGTTCCATATATGGGGCTATATCGACACCGAGGGCGATAGCGGTACCAGCGAGTCCAATCAAGCCCCCATTGCGGACATGGAGCGCGTTGGTGATACTGGAAAACATGTCGATGAGTTGGTCGACGATCTGGCCGATGCGTTGTCGCTCATCGCCTTGCTGATGGCAATCGCGAACAAGTCTGTACAAGTTACAAGGTAAGTTTTTGGTTACAGGAGGGTGGAAAATAGGAAATACTTTTCAAGATCAAGGGCTGCAGCCTTGCGGCGCTCATACATCTTGTCAACAAGCTGTTTCGCTATTGTTGGATCTGTATAATAGTTAGCATGAAGTACTCAAATATATGATGAGTGGCGTACCCATGGAGATGGTGGTTTCGTTATGTTTCCAATTCACGATTGGGCTTTGCAAGTATATATCATGGGCGTGAGGTAGAGCGTGGCTGACTTAGCCGGTCAAGTTGATACCGCAAGCGAAGAACAGACTGATGACGTCTAAGTTCGAGGTGACCACGTGATTGGCCATTCACTTAGCCCCGGAATTAGTTTCTTATCACTGCAACACGTCCACGCATGCCTCATGATAAATATCACTGGCATACGTGGGTAACCCACTACTCGGGTTTCAGTTATTCGCGCACGATCCCTTGGCAGGTTCGACATTGTTTATGACCCTAACCCCGACCGTTAGCACTACCCTGACCAGCACGAGCCAACATAGAGGACTGTGACGTCGGCGCGACGAGAGGGAAACGGTGACAGTGGGATGTCAGCAACGGCCACAACGACGATGGCTGAAACAATGAAGACAACAACGGCTGCGACGACTACGACCACAGCCACGGCGACGATGGCGACGATGGCAGTGGTCGTGTGGAAGCACTACGGCTTGTGGTACTGTACTACTTCGGTCAATTCGAGTAACACACTGACAAGGCACTCAATACCATACTGTATTAGTGGTTATTGCGGGCTCCCATGCAATCTCCGGAGGTAGATTCCTGAGAAGCTCGCCGGTGGTATCAAAGTCTTTGATTGTTATTGAAACAGGCACATAGCTAAAACCTCTGTTCCTTCTCGAACCCGCGAACCCCATCTCGCTGTGATACATGTTCTCTGCCCTCGTCACTATGGTCACCTCAATCGAAACCTTGCTCTACGTAGCCGCTGATGGATAACAGTGCGGGAATTGTCAAAACCATCAAAGAGCGTTGCCCTGCAGGGCGCGTGTGCGAAAGGAAGTAGTAAAAAAAAGAACGTGATTTATGAAGGATGAATAGGTATGGGCGAGGATCACAAGATCAAGGCACCTCCAAGAGCAACGGTCGCAAAGGCGATGGCGCCGTTGAGGAAAGGGAGCTGGTCATGGATGGCGCCGTTCTTTTTGGGCGACGAGGAAGTGGAGCTCGAGGGAACGGTTGTGGTGGAGGTGGTAGAACTTGTGCTGTTGCTCGTGGACCCTGACAAACCGCCTGAAAATTGTGTGATGTCAGTACAAAGGCAAAGTAGGGCTGAGCAAGCGCGGGCACGCGCCACATACTGCACAGCTGCTGCTGCAATTGCTGGGCTGATTGCAGGTCTGCGTCCGTGCATTCCGACTTGAGACAAGCGGTGACTGCAGCCTGGTAGGCCGCGTTGGTGCACACACACCTGGTGTCGGCACTAGTAAAGAAGAGTGCGTGAGGGAATGAGGTCCAGTGGCGGTGGGCGTATAACACCTAACTTACAAGTTAGAACAGGTCGTTGAGCTTGTGCTAGTCACGGTGCAGCTAGCTATGCAGGAGTCTTCGGTCTGGGCAGACACACCGACGGCAGCGGCGACGGCAAGAGTCGCAAAAATGCGGATAGGACTAAAGAGCATCGCGTCTGTGTTTTGGTGGGGAGGAGGGAATTGATGGGAGGGAATTGACGGTGGTACTTGTGGTTTTATGCATTCAGGGTGATATTCGATATATTTTTCAGTGGAGGCAAGGTGGGGACTTCTGTATCTACCACGTCAATGTAAGTTGGTCACGTGATATGAATGTAACGAAAAGGCACGATCACCTTTCGTTCAGTCGTCTTCAATCGGCGGAGAGAGACAACGATCGAAGATGACGGGAGATGTTCATTTTCTTAGAGGTTTGGCTCAAAGGACCCGGGAACACAGCAACATCATCGACCTGCATGGACAGGCTTACAAATACGAATACACGTCCTCACTCCCTTCACTTCCACTCCATGATAATATCACAAGCCCCGTGAACCCAGCAAGTGAGTGGAGTATGCGTCGTACCATACCACGTCTTTCGTCCGAACACTGTCTTCGTCCCCAATGACCAACTGCTTACGAGGAGGGTCCCTCACATTTGATCCTCTTTTCCTGGAAACCTTCGCCAAGCATTATTTCAGCGATGGCTTCAAGGCCCCCATGCCCCTCCGAGGAGACACATTACTAAAAGATAAAGCATTCAACTTTGTAAAGGTGCTTCTTGTTGTCCGTCTTGTGAGTCTTAAGCGTTGCCTTTCATTTCCTGGATGCGGCTACAATTTATGCTCATTATCAGCTCTCACGCCGCTTGACGCGGCATCAAAATGCTCAGCTTCTGCTTCAAGATCCCAGGCACACGGTCGAAGAATTGCAATCCTTCTCAAACATGCACACCCCATCTCCGCCGTACGTCCATGTCGTCCGCCTCGTCATCCCCACCATCTCCTGCGATGAAGCCGCTGTAAATCCCATCAAGGCATTTGGAGGCGAGGATGTAACGAAGAGGGTTGTTGGTGGAATGAGATGGTGGCAGATTCGCGGCCTTTGAGGGTACATACAATTCTACCTCTTAATCGGCTCGCCGTTTGATGCTTCGCATCATGCCTTTTACAGATCGGACGTTGAGTGGGTCAGCACTAAGAAGGACTGGCAGAACGTGCAGAAACATGACAAGGAACGCAGGAGCTCAGTCGCTGTGACTCGGGAGCCTGCAGCGGGGCGTCCTGACCGAGCAGTCCAGTGTTGGCTGATGTCGTATCAGCGCCACCACAGACGCTGGGGGGCGAAGCCAGCCATCACTCAGTTGCTTCGAACAGCAACGAACAAATCAAAGGACAGTGCAGCCTACCAACCGGAGATGAACGAGAGGCGTTGTATCTTATATGCCCATGAAGGTACACCCCTCATCTTGAGATGATCGTTGGTTTGATGTACGTCCCGGTTATTACTTTGAAGCTGAGCTCTTTTGGTACAAACGGTCGCCCTGGCGTAGCTTACAGTACTCTTTATATAAAGCTACAGCATACAGCGTTATGCTCATGAGATACATGGACGCATCCTCGGTCAGTTTGAGGAGTGTCGGATCCGGACCATTCTCATCACCCAACTCCCTCACAGCTGTGAACTACCACCTTGCACCTCAGTATCCCTTTCCCTGCCATCTAGGATCTTCTTGCGGCGCATCGTCCAGTCAGACCAGAGCACATTGTCCTTGCAGGTGACTCCACCAGCTGTGGGTTATCACTTGCACTTTCCTAGATAATCCGTGACTTGGGCCTCCCTGCACCAGCAGGTGGTAGTAGTCACATTGATGACACCATACAGTCCTGGTTGTATTCCAAGGTTTTCCATCAGGACAAGATCCGTCAAACATGCCTCTTCGGGTATAATTGGTCGAACCAAATGTTGGCTGTTTACACTTCTGCAAGAGTATGTCCATATCTGTCACAGATTCTCGTGTTTTGGGACTAACTTTTCATAGATGCAGCTCCATATCTTTGCTTTCAATGAGGAGCTCAAGTCATTGCAGGGACTCGGGACACCAATTGACATGTTACCATCTACATTACAGATGTGTGTTTCATCCACAGGAGCAAAGAAATCCTCTTCATAGACTTGAGCACACAGGCAAGGATTTTCTCTCTGATTACTTAGAAACCCAAGTATATGTGAACCTTCTTATCCATGTTCTTATTCCATACTGACACTTCATTGTAGACCTGCTTCTTTACAATACCCCAGGTACCATGCACATATTTTGCCCCAGATATGTTTTCTTGTTGGCCAAGACAGAGATGGCTGTCACAGATGTGTATATCTTTTTCTGTTTTTCTGTGTTAGAGTCCTTATCATTAGATATGATAAGATGGTTAGTCACATGACGCCAACATGTGCATTGTATTTGTCATTAAAGGCATGTGATCCTGGAAAGGACTTGCCTTATCTCATAGTCAGACATGTGCACGTTATGATTGGTTAGAAGGACATAGAATGTCGTAGAACAATAGGGTAATGTAGATGACATGCTGTATTAGGTTTCAGTCAGCATTGTTCTATTATTAGGGCGATGCATCAGCACAAGTAAGCACTTATGACACAGTGATCAGTAATCACAATAGAAGTGCTAAATATAGATACACGATGCATCAGCTTGTAGTCATCAGTACTTACTCAGTAGATTAGTAAGTGACTCATTCCTAGTAGTATATAAGACACCCTGTAGTGTCCTGAGTAGAGCCAACTTGTCCTCTTGGTTTCTACTCAGACTGATCTTCTGTGAGACATCGCTGTTATTACCTTGCATAAAGGTATCAAGTCCAGCACGCTCCACACTGGTTAGTTCGGCGTGTGATTTATCTCCACGTCAAGCTTGAGCGGTCCTTGACGAGCCTGTTATATTTTTCAGCTTGCTTGACGTAGCCGATAGTCATCCGCTACATTAGGACAAGTTCCATACTTCGCTCTTGACATACCTTCACTCACCAGCGACACGTATCCCTTATTCCCTAGGTGGCTAGTGCACATACAGTCCTAGTACATACACCTTACTTGTGTGCCTGAGGACCAGAGCAGAACGGCCGCTACAGTGAAAGACCTGTAGACGCGACAGCTACCCTCTGTAATCAGAACACTTGTGAGAGTGCTTCGGCGTGAGAGGCAGCCAACAGGTCGAGGAGACTGCGGCAGACAGCCTTGTGTTCCTGTACTTTCCATTCAAACCCCATTCCTGCTTTTGTCTTTATCGCTGCAGCCTCGCGCCCTGTGTCATCGATCAGGGTGTATTGGTCTTGCTTGATAGACATCTGCTCTTCACCTTTCGGTTAGCATTATGCGCCAATCGTACCCTTGCACTACAGTCCACCCCAGTTTCGTCAAACTGGTTTCTATCATTTCCCGCCTAGTACAGGCATATTGCACGATCTGTAGAAGGAGAAGTCCTCCTTCATCTACACATGCATCACTTGAAGTGCACGTTCCTACCCGCACACCATCACCTATCCCTCGTACACCCTCACCACCGGCACCAAGTCATTTGCCAATCTCTCCTCTACCATTGTAAGAAATGTAATGTAATCAAATTAGGGGTTACAGGCAGGGTTAAGAGGCCAGGTTATACCCCTAAATACCACATTCCATGAGACAACCCCCTCCTTTAAATGACCTGCTTACCAGAGGGGGGTTACCAGTCCCAAATACCCCCTTGTAAATGTCATATATATAATCAGACACAAACAACCCCTCTGGTAAATGGCCTGTTTACCAGAGAGGGGTCATCTGCCACGACATCCCCTCTGGTAAATGTCCTGTTTACCAGAGGGGGGTTGCCAGCCACAAACATCCCCTCTGGTAAATGTCCATTTTACCAGAGGGAGGTCATCTGCCACAACATCCCCTCTGGTAAATGTCCATTCTACCAGAGGGAGGTCATCTGCCACAACATCCCCTCTGGTAAATGTCCATTCTACCAGAGGGAGGTCATCTGCCACAACATCCCCTCTGGTAAATGACCATTTTATCAGAGGGGGGTCATCTGCCACAAACATCCCCTCTGGTAAATGACCATTTTACCAGAGGGTGGTCATCTGCCATAATATCCCCTCTGGTAAATATCCTGTTTACTAGAGGGGGATCATCTGCCAAAACATCCCCTCTGGTAAATGACCGTTTTACCAGAGGGAGGTCACCAGCCACAAACATCCCCTCTGGTAAATGTCCTGTTTACCAGAAGGAGGTCACCAGCCACAAACATCCCCTCTGGTAAATGTTCTGTTTACCAGAGGGGATCATCTTCCACAACATCCCCTATGGTAGATGTCCTGTTTACCAGAGGGGGGTTGCCTGCCACAAACATCCCCTTTGATAAATGAATGTTTTACCAGAGAGGGTCATTTGCCTAGTGTTGCAGAGGCTTATGGATAATCAAGGCATAGCTGAGAGCTGTAGCTGGCTAATGTGTAGCCAGATGTAGTGTTTCATGTTGATGGCACATATCACTCGACTTGAGTAGGTTCTAAACTGTGGCTAGTCCATCGGTCCTGAGCTCTGCATTGCAACTAGTTGTTGTGTAGCCTGTGAGTGAGCTCCTTGGGATGTGGGACAATGTATGGAGGTTCTGTTGTATCAAAGGCACAGGAGACTATCCTGCACAGACTCGGTGATAAGTGAACAGGGAAGCACACTGGCTAATGCTGTCACTGAGAGGAGTGAGACTGAGAAGTCAAATGACTTATGCAGCTCTGAAGAGGTTCTGGTTCCAGTTCAGAGGTCTGATGCCAGGAGTTGATGTGGCTCAAGAACTCAGACTTAAGGTCTAAGTGTCCTAACAGTACAGGTTATATACTACAAGTTGCCAAGCAGATACTACAAGTACCAGTACTTGGAAAGCCACCAAGTCAAGCAACTACTATCCTAGGATGATGTCATAGTTCGAATACCACTAGTATCAGTAGTAGTATGAGTCATGTAGATAAGCAGATAGGAGTTCAATCAAGTAAGCAAACAAGTATGACATTTGTGGAGGGGATGTGATGATGAAAGGAAAAAGACAGTCCCAATGGTAGTCTGCATGGTAAGTATGGTGAAGTAAGCAAAAAACATAACATTACCCCCTTTTCAGGTGGAACATCCACGATCCTGAATTGTATGGGTTTTCGCTAATTCTTAGGGTTTAGGGTTTAGGGAGGGTGTAATACGACACCGAAGGTGTCGTGAACGCACTGGTGGTAAGGAGGAAGGGACCAAGGGCTGGTTGACATACCAAGCCGGAATCCCTTTCGCTTATAAGCTCATCAGGGTCCCATTCGAGCGGAGATTCATTACTTCATCATTGGCCAGTGATTGGACCGGGTGAAGCTAAGTTACCGTTGTCAGCGCACGGACCATCGGAATTACTATACCGGTAAACAAGCTAAAGAGCGAGCTTTCGGCTTTCGGCTTTCGGCTTAGGGCTTAGGGAGGGTGTAATACGACACCGAAGGTGTCGTGAACGCACTGGTGGTAAGCGGGAAAGGACCAAGGGCTGGTTGACATACCAAGCCGGAATCCCTTTCGCTTATAAGCTCATCAGGGTCCTTTTCGAGCGGAGATTCATTACTTCATCATTGGCCAGTGATTGGACCGGGTGAAGCTAAGTTACTGTTTGTCAGCGCACGGACCATCGGAATTACTATACCGGTAAACAAGCTAAAGAGCGAGCTTTCGGCCGATGGAACAGTCACGTGTTTCTAAGAGGTGGAGAGTTGCGTTAGCTAAGGTCATTTTCTATAACCGCCTCACGAAGCTTTCATGCGCAGGGACTGGTCAGTCCATGTAAAGGAAGCCACCAACGGTCCCTTATTGGATGGTCACGGAGTTTTATTTCAACCCCAACATGAACCCCCGCTTGTATGGGTTATCACGTATTTGCGCCTTGTTGTCCCATCAAAGGGTTACTGGTCACGTGGTACCAACGTCCAAATTGTATGGGTTTTCGCTAATTCAGGTAGAGGGTTAAGGGTATCCCTCGACCCTTCAGAACCACCTTCTGTTTGCACTCGATCCTCACTGCCATTCTATTGTTAGGGGGTCTAATCTAATTCAGTACATGGTTCAGGGTGGGTTAAGTGTGAAAAAAGCTCAAGATATACCCCAAACCCCCTCCGGACCTGCATTTACACCGCGCATTGTAACCATTCCCATGCGCGGTAAGTTTAGAGCTTAAAACTTGCCGCGCCTGGGAATGGTTACAATGCGCGGGAAGTAGTGATATCACGGCCACAAACTTGCCGCGCCTGGGAGCAGTTCCCAGGCGCGGCAAGTTTTAAGCTCTAAACTTACCGCGCATGGGAATGGTTACAATGCGCGGGCGGTTGTGATATTACAGCTGCCAACTTCCCGCGCCTGGGAGCAGTTCCCAGGCGCGGCAAGTTTTAAGCTCTAAACTTCCCGCGCATGGGAATGGTTACAATGCGCGGTGTAAATGCAGGTCCAGTCAGATCGTGGCTTTCAAACAAGCCCAAGAACATCAAAATCGGTAAAGAAATGGGGGAGATATTGTCCAAACATGTTGGATGGCTTGTTTTGACCTAAACTTGCTTCGATGGGAACATACTTAGGGCGCAGGGTTAGGGGAACACTCAGGAAGTGTCTCACAGGCACAGTACCAACAGTCATTTATGACCCTTCTTGGGTTAGGGTTAGTTAGGCGCCCATGACACTTACTTCTAGAGGCTATACATCATGAGGGCACACAATGGGTATGAGAAAGTGTAGTTTTGATAATGAATGCCTTCAAATCCATTTTTCAACCACATATATTCAAGGAATACCTTTCAGTGCATATAATCTGTTGATTTTTCAGACATTTTAAGAGTTCTAGATGTCTCATTTACTATTTTTCTGCACATATGCTAAGATATTGTTTTTGATGTATGCTCTGAGGACTGTGCTGCTTGCCGGTGAGCGAGCAAGGCGAGCAAACCGTGCAGCCCAGCACAGTCCTCAGAGCATACATCAAAAACAATATCTTAGCATATGTGCAGAAAAATAGTAAATGAGACATCTAGAACTCTTAAAATGTCTGAAAAATCAACAGATTATATGCACTGAAAGGTATTCCTTGAATATATGTGGTTGAAAAATGGATTTGAAGGCATTCATTATCAAAACTACACTTTCTCATACCCATTGTGTGCCCTCATGATGTATAGCCTCTAGAAGTATTTGATGCATCAAATCCATTACTTCTGCATGGCTTATGTGGATGCTAACTCGCTTCACCCTACACCTGCCCATCCCCCCTTTTACCCCTGACACACTGTAGATTGAACCCCCCCCCCATGCACTCCTGAAGAAAGTTGGAGGAATAGGTACCTTTGGGTTTAAAGCTGCTGAGGGGTGCTAACATGAAGGAAATCAGTGGGTTTTGGTGTGGGAAGTAGTGCCGTCCCGAACAGAGTGAAAGGGTCCCATGTAGTGTCTAGTTGGTACAGCATGGTTTTGTACTTAGTTGCTGCCCCACATTAAAGAATCCTTTAAAAAAAAAAACTTCTGCATGGCTATTTTGAACTCCCAAAAGGTGCTGTGCTTGTTGAGACACTTCTAAAGTGTTCCCTAAACCTAAGTGTCACAACTGTGCTGAAGAAGATGCTTACTCATTGGTAATGACTATGATGTAAGCAGTAATTAGTCATGGACACTGATCAGTTGGTTGTTGTGCTGGAGGTTCACACAACAAGGATACAGAACAACAGAGTGTGCTACAATAAGTAGAGAGTACAAAAGGAGTGACCATAGTTAGAACAATAACAGGTCAAGACAAAGGAATGTATGGAATGACAATAAGGCGTTTAGACAATAGGACAATAAAGATAGAGAAAACAATGAAAGGTAGATACAATAGAAGAACAAGACAATAGTTTGTTATTGTACTACTGCTATAAATAAGATGTCCAAGATCATACAAAGATCTACAGATGAGTCCATGACTATCTAATCTAATCTAAAAGGTCCATAGTCCCTAAGTCCATAGAGCCGCTATATGTGCTCAATACTTATCAACAGGACCAGGATCTTGTCTTCATTGTTATGACATGTATACCTTTTCTTTTCTTGTGATGTGTCTTTCTTATGACATGGCTATGAGGACATTACTTACAACTCACCCTGACACAAGTACTGGTTACTCACTATGACTCATATCTTGATGTGGCATGACTCTTACTGTACACAACTCCTTTCTTGACTCATTACTAGGATACTATTGTGACTCAGTCCTAGTAACTATGACTCATACTAGTACACCTAGAGTACTATAAAGTCAGGCATACTGGGTAGCTTGTAGCCCCAGACTTGACTTCCTGTTATCCTATGATACATTGAATCTTGAGACTTGAACCCCTTCACTCTCTCTTTGTGTGCAGTTCATCCCTCTCAAAGTATTCATTCTAATCAAGTGACTTAGAGGATTACTACTTCTCATCAGAAACTATCTAAGTGCTCATTGCACTTAGAATTTGAACCCAGAATAGACTTATTGTCTTTGCCACATTAATGGACCCTTTAAGCCATGTTAGTGTTGTTATGACTCCAGCTCAAAGTCAGCTCTGAGCCAGAGCTAGTCTCAGCTCAAGCTGAGTCCATACTGTAGCACATCAATGTCAAGTATGGCAGAAGGTATTCATACTGGTCAAATGCATGCCAACACCATCAAGGTCAACTCACATGCTGGTGCAAAATTTGTTCCTCCATCACACATACACACCAGAGCAGAGGGAGCTGAGGAGGGTGGGTGTTTGGTGGTGTGGTCCTCACCACCACTGCTCTGTGTGGGATACTGACTGGGAACATTCCACAATGTGCTGGGATCCATGGGCTGAGCTTGAGTTAAAGGGGACGCTGTATACCTTTGGCTCAATGGATGCCCTTTGGTAGGGGAGGACTCTTGTGTGTAATGTGTTTCTACTCTCCCTTTCTGCTCTAAGCCCTCAACCCTAGATCACAGAGCATGAAAGTCATCTGGGGCTCGTGACTTCCCCTGATTACACCGAACAATTTAGGGAATCATTGCCATTTATTTCCTACCTGACCCTTCTTCATGTGCTTAACAGAGCACCACTGTATCAGCCCACAAAAGTTGTACCTCTTGGCAGCATGTATGGTTCCTGGACAGTTGATTGACAAGTAAAGCAAAGGTTCATCTACGCCTTATTTTCAACAAACAAAACTTATTTAAGTACCAACTAGGATGGTTTAAGAATGCATGAAGTTGCAGGGTCTTCAATTGAGATACAGGGTCAAGTATTGATTGAGGCGAATGTCATTGACATGTCACACCTTGTCAAGCAAGGTGACCCAGTGCTTCGGTGCTCACACATTCACATGCTTTCAGGACAAGGCATCTGTAGTCTCCTGGTCCCTCTCTATACTGTCATGCATAGTCACTGATCACTCGATCACCGGTCACCGGTGCTGGGTCACCAACAAAAGCAACACAATTCTCATTCGTGGCATTCTCTCCAGCTCGAAACGCCTCTACATTCTCTCTACAAAAACTCCATACGTCCAGCACCATAAGCAATCCAAAGTTCCTGTCACCGCGACTGCCCTCTATACAAGAGTTCCCGACATCGAAACCTGGCACCGCCGGCTTGGCCATTGTACTATGCGATCCATCATCGACATGGCTAAAAAAGGGGTGACCGAAGGTATGCCAATCGATTTGTTGTTGCTTCCTGCCAACTGTCATCACTGCGCGATCGGGAAACAGTTGCACTCCCAAATACCGAAGATACAGGAAGGAGTTAAAGCGGACAAGCGTTTAGGAAGGGTGTATGCGGACGTATGCGGACCAATGGCTGTTACTTCTCGTGCCAGAAACGTGTATGCATTAAACATGATCGATGATTTCTCCGGTTATGTTTGGTCTGTTCCCCTTCGCTCTAAGGCCGACGCGTGTGTCGCACTCCAAACTTGGCACAAGGCTGTCACAGTCCAATCCGGCGATATCCTCCGAATTCTCGTCACTGATAATGACGAACTCGTTTCCAATTCCATGAAAGAATTCTGTGCCCTCCATGGTATCGATCACCAACTCACAGCCCCCTATACGTCAGCGCAGAATGGTCGTGCCGAGCGACTTCACAGAACCCTCGCCAATAAGGCCCGCACCATGCGCCTATCCTGTAACGCTCCCGCATTTCTCTGGGACGATTTTTTTGCCACAGCCACGTACCTTACAACTCTGACAGCAGCTACTGCCAATAACGGCCGGACACTGTATGAGCTTTGGTTTGGTCGGCCCCCTTCCTTATCACATCTTCGAGAAATCAGCTGTCATGCTTTCTCTCTCCAAATGCCTGCACCTTCAAAGATCTACGCCTGTTCGACTCCATGCGTCCTTATCGGATATGCCCCTCATTCCAAAGCTTACCGTTTATGGGAACCCTCCTCATCCTGAGTATTCAACTTGTAGTCACTTTCACTGAGCATCTCAACTCGGAGCCCTCCCCATTTCTACCCGGTAAAACACTTGGAACTGACCAAGCTGCATCTCCACCGTCATGGGAATCTCCCAGCGCTCCTTTACCCCCTGATCCTCCCATCCCTTCTAATCATTTATCGTCCCATCCCGATCTCGACACATACTTCCCTTCTTCCCAATGACTCGAAACTTCAATCCCTCTCTCTTCCATTTTACCTTCTTCTCATTCTTCCTCCGACACCACTCCCCATTCAAATTCAACTACTTCACATTCCCCTCATGAATCACGCGCATCACAGAACAACGAAACACAACGAAATGAAACACGAAGTAATGCCAATCCCCCCTCTCGAATACCTCGCCTCACAATCACAATTCCACATTGTGCTCGTCCTCCCCTTCCGCCTCCGCCTCCACCTCCCCTCCGCTGTTCCCACAGATTACAAGGACTTGCACCTCCTCCTGACCATGCCGCCGCCTTTCTATCTGAATTTGCCCCTGTACAAGACACTCATGACCTTATACCCGCCGACCTATGTCTCGACGGTTTCTCCCATTCCATTGATGATGTCCTCGCCGCTCTCACCGATGGCTCCATAGAACCTTCCATCGACAGCGATGACGACCCCACCTGGGCACAGGCCATGGCATCCGATGACCGAGAATACTGGATCGCCGGTGGACACAACGAGCTAAAAGGCCTTGCAGATCTCCAAGTATTCGTCCTTGTCCCTCGTTCCAAAATCCCTCGTGGTCAACGTCCTCTCAAAGGAAAACTTGTATGCAAGCGGAAGCGCGATGACACTGGACGAATCGTGCGCTACAAAGTCAGATATGTAGCAAAAGGTTATGCCCAACGATACGGCGTCGATTTCGACAAGACCACCGTGCCCACAGTCCGTCTTGAATCCTTCTGCGCTCTCCTCCACCTCGCCGCCTCCCGTGATTGGGATTTGAAACAATTTGACATTAAGACCGCTTTTCTGCACGGAGTTCTACCTGAGGAGGAGACTATGTTCATGGAACAACCTCCCGGATTTGAAGCTCCGGGCAAGGAGGAGTGGGTTATGCGGCTTATGAAGAGCATCTACGGTATGCGTCAGGCGAGCCGTATCTGGAATCAAACTTTCCACAAAGCCGTCTCGCAATGGGGATTCGAACGACTCCAATGTGAGTGGTGCATTTACCACCGCAATACACCCTCCGGTACCGTTATATTCGTGGTACACGTCGACGACATCATCTCCGCCGCCTCATCAGAAAAAGAAAATACACTTTTCAGCAACCTACTCAAATCCAAATGGGAGATATCAGAGCTCGGCGAACCCAAATACGCGCTCGGCATAGCAATATCTCGCGACCTCTCTGCCCGTTCCATCTCACTCTCACAGACCGCCAAAATCGATAAGAGTGTTGAAGAATACAGTCAAAGAGACTCTCGCACCGTCGATACCCCTATGGTGGCTGGACTCCATCTACACAGACCAGATAAATCCATTCCAATATCCTCAGAGATTGCCGAATGGGCCAATAGGACACCATATAGATCTCTTGTCGGCAGCCTAATGTATATCGCCGTCGCCATGCGTCCGGACATTTCTTATGTCGTCGGTTGACTGTCGTCATTTCTGTTGAAACGTAATAAGTATGTATGTATCTTATCTATAGCAGTTACGACATAAGTAGACTATGCAAGGTATGATTACCATATTAAGTAGCTACATTACGCACATCCATGGGCGTAACTCATATCAGAGTCATGTGAATGATTCTGGTATGTTCTAGGGTGTTCCACACATCAGGCGTCACTGAAAACGCGATATAGTGGACACCTTTACTCATCATAGTTACGTAAAGGGACATGGTGGGACCATAGAGGTCACTTTTCCCTATATAAGGAGGGGTGAAAAGAGACCTACCCTCCCCAGCAGAATATCACTTGTATTCACTTGTGCTCTATACACTGCGCTTAAGACTAGCAACACCTTCTACCAAAGGTGAGTCTTCTGTAGCCTGCGTGCTGCGCCATGTGCTGCGCAACAGGTTATGGGCCCTGCCACAACGGCTAGCTGTGCGCTGAGCGCACCTGCCTACTACCCACTGTAAAGTGGATGTGGTGCTGAGACTAGTATCGTTGGCATAGCCTACAACGCCCTCAATGGGCATGTAAGACCTTGGGGTCATGAACGACACCATCTCATTGATTTGAGGTGGAGTAGATCGTTCCTCAAGGCAATTCTCCGTAAGGAGAGTTGTTGTTGGCGGTCGAAAGGACACGTTCCTATTAGACCATTGTTTTTCTCACTCAGTAATTGTGAATAGCCTTTGCTGACGATTCTCAAAGCATTCACAGAAAACAATGTCGTCCCAACTAACAACATTTGTCCAAGTCTTTGACAGACAAAACTACGTTACCTGGTGTAAGGCCATGCGTGCCTTCCTCATGGCTCAAGGCCTTTGGGGATACTGCGATGGCAACCTCCCGGAACCCCAGATTCCTATCCCTCCCATTGCGCCTCTACCTCTCGATCCTAGTGCTTCCCAGGCTGATCAAAATGCTCATGCCGCTATGGAAGCCCAGTACAAGGTCGATAAAGCGGATTTTGGCCGCGATTCTCCCCTTCACCCAGCTCTATGGACGGCCTGGCATAAGGGAAATGACATGGCATTGGGTAATATTACCCTTCGCCTTTCCCCTGCCATTCAGCAGCATATGAGTCCCAACTTTAACGCTGAACAGTCCTGGGATTGGCTGAAAGCTGAGTTCGGCGGTGCATCATTCCCATCCATCTATCGCGACTTCCGAGAAGCGATCACCATGCGTATTAATCCTAGCCATCACCCTGGTCCCCAGTTTGACAAAGTAGAAGCTGCTTCTACTCGTATTGCAAACACGACCATCGGTAAAGGCTCAAAGATTAAGAGGCTCTCCCTTCCTTCCCATTTCCAAGCCCTCATTGTGATGGCTGCTATTCCTCTCAAATGGGAAAACCTCATTCCCATCATTCAGAACGGCTATGAAATCGAGGATCTCACCTTCGGAGATATTCGTGATATAGTCGTTACTCAGTTCGAGAATGAAACCAATCGTGGTGCTCATTCGAAGAACAAGAAGGAGCAGCATGCTAACAAACTCGCTGCCGATAAGCTTTCTGCCGTTAAGCGTAAGTGCGACAACCCTCACTTTAAAAAGCAGAGTGGAAGTCAGCAGCAGGACGCGGACTCCTCACCTCCCAACCAGCAGCAGCATAAGCAGCGCGGTGCGAGAGCAGGTGGTCGCGGCAAAGCTAAAGGCAAAGGAAAGGCTCAGACTGGCCACTCTCACGTCGCTTCAGTCGCTGCCCTCACTCCTGCACTTCCCTCCCCATCCACTACCTCTGTCGCACACATTGGACCATCATCGTCCATTGTAACGTGCACTATCTCAATTCCCCACCCTACCTTACAGGCAAGGGTTGAGGGTACGTACCCTACCGTCAATAGAGCACTCTCGTTACTTGAACGCATGGATGCTCCGCTGAGCATTCAAGTAGTCAAAACGATTGAGCAGCGGTTTGATGACTACGATCAGTCAGTATGATCGAGGTCAAATTACAACTATGACGAGGAGTATGACTCTGAGGTGGACGTGGATATGTCTCAGCCAGTTCCCGGGCGCGATAATACGCTGACCAAGTCTGACTTTGAAGACGATGGGGGTACGTCTCTTGTATCTGCATTTGAGTCTTTGTCTGTTGACTTAAACTCACAAATCTCTGGAGGTATTACCCGAGCACCTACCCCAGAGTATGTTGATCCAGAGACAGTAGGACCCCTCCATTCAGAGGATGAGATTGCGGCAATGTGGGCAAATCCTGGTCACTCCAGAGCTGTACAACGCAGGAGTTCTAACGAGTTCATTGATGAACTTTATAGGAACCACCAGCAATACCTCCAGAATCTGGAGTCTGGTGTGATGGCATCCACACCCGCCTCGCCTATCACACCTACCTCGCGTTGTGCGACACCCGGTCATATTGCTAACTCCTTATTGGAGGATGAGCTACTTGATTGGGGATCTGATGATGAAGAGTACGCTCTTTATTCACTCACTGCACATGATGCTGACTTTGACATAGTATCAGCCCGCTCCCGAAAAAAGCAAGAGGAGCGGCAATGTAATAATATGTTATCGTCTGTAGTATCTAAACTGTACAGTATTAATCTCGGTGTTCTTGATATCTTGAAATGCGAACACAATGATTTCTTTACTCAGTGTGCACGGTGTAATAAGAGACTTGAAACCCTCTGGTTATTAGACTCAGGGGCTTCTGCACACTTCACCAACAGAAAGAGTGACTTTATAAGTTACCAGCCTTATCCAAAATCTGACAGGCAACCTGTTAGAACCGTGGCTCATACGATCTTTGTTGAAGGATCTGGGACAGTATTGCTTCGACATTATGTCAATAAAACTCTTGTTACGACCAGAGTTCATCCAGTCCTTTACATTCCATCTATGAGTATTCGCCTTCTCTCAATGGGAGAATTTTTACAACAAGGAATGCGCGTTTTGGGAAATTTGCTGCATATAACCTTGTTACACCAAAAACCGTTTGTCCAGTGTAAGCCTTAATACCTGGTCATACGTTATATTGGTTAGATGCGACATCTACTAGTGTAGAAGCGCAGTTCATCGAAACACCTTATATCTACAAAGTAGATTATGATCTAATGCATCGTCGCCTCGGACACCCATCTAAAGAGGTTTTAAGGCATGCTAAAGATCATACTAAGGGTTTTCCTGATGGGATTAAAATTCCTAATACATCTGATGATGTATGTCCTGGATGTGCGCAAGGCAAAATGCCTTCTGCATCGCATCCTCCTTCCATTACAAGGGCTACCACACCCTTTAAAAGGATACACTCTGACTTAAAAAGTTTTCCTTTACCATCATATGCCAAATACAAGTATTTTATTGTCTTTCTAGATGATTATACTTCGTATGCTTGGATCACACTCTTGCGTGACAAAGCCTCAGCCATTACGGCTTTGAGACAATGGTTAGCGCTTATCAAAAATCAATTTGATACTACCATAAAAGAGTGGATGTCCGATGCCGGCGGTGAATATAAATCAGATGTGTTCCTTAAAACATTGAAGGATGCCGGCATTACAGTGCTTCAAAGCACGCCCCATACACCACAGCAAAATGGGCACGCTGAACGCTTTATGCGCACTATCATGGATAAAGCCCAGGCCATGCGGTTAGAAGCTTGTCTCCCGCAGTCCTGGTGGAAATTTGCAGTAAATCATGCTGCACATTGTTATAATAGGACTCCTATGAGTCGTATAAATTGGAAGACCCCCTACCAATTATTAAACAATGAAATCCCAGACATTTCTCATCTTAGAGTTTTTGGGTGTGGCGCATATGTCCATATTCCTGAGTCTCGCAGAAAAAATAAACTCTCTCCTAAAAGCGAACTCATGATCTACTTAGGTAGACCTAGTGGAATGAAGGGTGACATGTTTATGCGTACTCCAAATACTTTGTTTTATTCAGACAAAGCACTCTTTGATGAAATGTTATTCCCTCGCTGCTCTAATCAGCAGACTCCTGGGAAAACATGTGGAATAACCCAGTTAGATGAACCTCCATCTAATCAACCACCACTTGATTTCGAAGACACCACTCCTGGTGATCTTGACTTATCACCCCCTGAGCCACCAAAAGGGAGTAGCGCTCCACAACCCGATGGGGTTGAAGAGGTTCCTGCGAAAGCAGATGATCCTCCAGAGCAGCAAGCTTCGCCTCCTCGCCCTGACCCTGTACCTAAGCCCAAGGGTAAATCACGGTCTCGACCTGAAACTACATCTGATGTAGCACCCAGGCGGTCAGAGCAATTGAGGAAAGTACCTACCAATCCTGATAATATCTATGGTGATAGGCACCCTGCAAAGGTTAGCCGAGACATTGAGCGAACTCGTACTTGGAAACAAATGGTTGAGAACCAACCGGGTAGCTCCCGGCGACGTTCATCCCATGATCAGACGGAATCAGGAAAATCTCCTGAGCAATCTGCATCTAAACTTCCAACTACATTGAGTGAAAGTTCGCATGATTCAGAGGATGAGGTAGATCAGCAGTTGCTGACCTGCCTAGCTCAGGAAGGGGGAGTCAAATTCCAAGATTATCTGCTTGCCAAAGCAGTTCCACCGTATGATCTTGGGTCACCTGATACCTCCAATATTCGTGAATGGACCTTTAGGGACATTCTTAGAATGCCAAAAGAATCGCAGGAGGAGTGGAAACAAGCGTGTCGCGAGGAGTTGGCTTCTCTTCGCAAACGCAAAGTCTTTGAACTTGTAGACCCGCCGAAAGGCAGAAAGGTCATAAAAAACCGATGGGTATTTGACTTAAAGTCGGATGGCCGTAAAAAAGCCAGGCTTGTAGCCAAAGGCTTTTCTCAGGTTGAAGGCATTGATTATGACGAAATATTCTCACCTGTGGTACAGTTTGAGACAGTCCGGATGATGATAGCGCTTGCTGCTTTAAAAGATTGGCACATCTCCGGTCTAGACGTCAAAACAGCCTTCCTATATGGCGACCTCGATGAGGAGCTTTATATGGAACAACCTGAAGGGTTTAAAGTCCCTGGCCACAAAAATAAAAACAAAGTGATGCGCCTTAAAAAAGCCATCTATGGACTCAAACAAGCTGCTTTAGCCTGGTGGAAAGTGCTTGATGGATCCATGGCTAAGATAGGCTGCACACGACTTGTTTCAGACTCTGGTATATTTGTCAATAAAGGCAAAACCATTGTCATTATCGTTTATGTCGACGATGTGCTCTTTCTTGGAGCAAATAAAAAAGACATAAGTTCTCTGAAAGAGCGTTTTATGCAGATCTGGGAATGCAGAGATCTGGGCGATACGCAAGAGTTTTTACGCATGCGCATAGTAAAATCGAAAGGTCGTATTCTAATCGACCAAGTAGATTATTTATACAAAGTGCTGCAGCGTTTCAAACTTGTTAATGCGAAAACTGTACCTACTCCATTACCGGAAGGGTATCAGCCATTGCCTAATAAAGATCCTCCAAACCCAGAGCTCCGCTCTCAGTTCCAACAAGTAATAGGGTCACTCCTATATATTATGATTGGAACACGACCAGATATAGCCTATGCTGTGACTAAACTGTCGCAATTTGCAGCAAACCCCAATAAGGATCACCTAGATAGAGCAATGTATATTTGCCGCTATCTACTAGGTACATCCGATTATGCTTTAGTCTATAATGGCAAAAGCGATGGGGGGTTACTAGCATATGCTGACTCTGATTGGGCTTCAGACCCGATCACTAGAAAGTCTACAACGGGCTATTTAGTTAAACTAGCAAATGGTGTATTCTGCTGGAATTCTAGAGCGCAAAAGTCTATCGCACTCTCTTCCACTGAAGCAGAATATATGTCGCTTGCTGATACAAGCTGACAGTTGGTCTGGATACGGTCACTCTTTGAGGAGATCGGAATAATCCTAGCACCAATTCCATTATGCGGTGATAATCAAGGATCCATCTTCCTTGCATCTAATCCGGTGCAGGAAAAGCACATAAAACACATTGACATCCGTTACCACTATATACATGAAGTCATACGCGCTAAGAAGATTGAACTCTTCTTTATTGAAGGATCTGAGAATCCCACAGATTTGTTTACTAAGAATCTGGGCCGTATAAAATTTCAGAAGTTCAGAGAGCAATTAGGATTGGAGTTTTACTCATCCTAGTCATTAAGAGTTGATGAGAAGCGTGGTGTTCAGTCTAACCACTGTTACACGGAAACATTTCCTCAGAGACGTTTGGGACAGAAAGATGGAAACCGTGTTTTCAATTTCTTGTCTAGTCTCTAACACGTCTCATCAGAGACTTCTTAAAATGCTATGAAACAACTAGCATAGGTCGTCAATGAGTATTTCTCATAACGATATGTCCCGTGCTCAGTTCAAGTTCTTGGATTGAATGTTGTCTCGTTTTGTTCATTATGCTTAGAACACTACTGTGTACTTAGCAAGGGGGAGTGTTGAAACGTAATAAGTACGTATGTATCTTATCTATAGCAGTTACGACATAAGTAGACTATGCAAGGTATGATTACCATATTAAGTAGCTACATTACGCACATCCATGGGCGTAACTCATATCAGAGTCATGTGAATGATTCTGGTATGTTCTAGGGTGTTCCACACATCAGGCGTCACTGAAAACGCGATATAGTGGACACCTTTACTCATCATAGTTACGTAAAGGGACATGGTGGGACCATAGAGGTCACTTTTCCCTATATAAGGAGGGGTGAAAAGAGACCTACCCTCCCCAGCAGAATATCACTTGTATTCACTTGTGCTCTATACACTGCGCTTAAGACTAGCAACACCTTCTACCAAAGGTGAGTCTTCTGTAGCCTGCGTGCTGCGCCATGTGCTGCACAACAATTTCTAGATTGTTACCGTCCGGAGCACTGGGAGGCCGCGATCCGTGTCGTTCGTTATCTGAAGGGAACTCGCACTCATATTCTCACTCTCGGCGGCTCAAATCCACTTTCTCTCGTGGGATACTCCGACTCGGATTACGCTAACTGCACAGACACTAGCCGATCGATTGGAGGTTACTGTAATACTGTTTCACTCTTGGGTCTGGAATGATTTCCTGGAGCTCGAGGAAGCAGCCCACTGTAGCGGACTCATCTTGCTATGCTGAGTATATCGCCCTTCACGACGCTGGACACGAGGTCGTCTTCATGAGACAGTTTCTTGAAGGAATCCGCATGCTTCCATCTGGACCTACCCAATTGTTCTGTGACAACGATGCTGCTGCTCGTCTATCCGAGGATCACGTCTGGCACTCTCATACTAAACACATTTGAGTCAAATACCATCATACCCGCGAGTTGGTACTCTCTGGGGACGCTTTGATAACTCGCGTTGGATCCAAGGACAATACAGCGGACATTATGACTAAGCCATTACAATAGGTCGATCGGACTTTCAGCGCTTGCGACATTATCTCGGCGTTCGTGCACCCACACTCCTTGATGCGCCGCTTCTATCATCTTATGATTATCTTTCTTGGTTACTATACGAACACATATTTCATCTTTCACATTGTTACTACCCTATCGCCTTACCGTCGAGGAGGAGTGTCGGAGTGACGTAGTTCAGAGGCTGACGTCGATGACGATGAGGGCACGTGATACGATAAAAGATATATTAGACGAGTAGATTACGATTGTAGCTCTTCAGTTGTTTCCATCTACGATCACTGAAGAGCGTTCAGTTCTTATATTCTGGTGTGCCAGCCCGCCAGACCAGCTGCTATTGCAACATTGTCTTGTCTGTTGTTTATGCATTTTTGCCTTTGTGCTTGTGTATCCTGTAATATAGGGACCAAGCTAGCACAAGGCTGATCCAATGATAGTAAAATACTCATGTCCTTGTGACAATTGTTATGCAAAGCTCATGTTTGAGCCATCATCCACACAAGTCCAAATGTTGATATCCTCATACTGAAAACAAAAAGAAGAATATGAGCATCTGCAAAGATGTGATAAAGGTACTAGTGATTTGCCAGCCCAACCTGGCCTGGAAGCCGGTCATAAGGCTCATCTTTTGGAGGCTATAGGCCTGGATATTATCCAGCCTAAGCCTCTCCCTGAGGCTTATCATGTCTGCGGCTGCCATCGGCCTGCAAGCTATAAGGCTAGCTCGCGTGCTAAGCCCGAACTTGAAACTATGCATTTCTTATCTCGATCCATTGTACGTGCTCGTAAGTGCGTGCGTGAAGTTTCGTGTGGCAGAGGGAGTTCCTGCTCCAAGAGGTAAGAGGTAAGAGGTTTGGCAGTGCGAGACTGTCCTTCGAGTGCCACGGTAGGCCTGACTTCCAGGACGAGCACGCAAGATGGGGGGAAAACTCTCCTATAAGTTCATTGTATTCCGAAGACGCAAGGGCGAGGTATTTAAGAGCAAAAGATAGTACCTAAAAGAGGTAAAGAAAGGGAGATCGGAAAAGGGTAAGCATATGAGGGGTCGGGCAATGAGGCAGCATATATCGAGATAACAAAAACGTAGTTTCGGGCTCAGCACGCGAGCTGCCCTTACACCTCCCGGGGGTCAAAATCTTGACCGTCCTCGGTCAACTACAACTAGAAAAAAAAATCGCGATTCTAGCACTGAAAACAAGGAAATTGAGACCTAAACACAAGTGACGAAGTGTATGCGATGGTTGCGCTATGCTGTAATTCTTTGGCTTGCGTTCGTGAACGTTGTGGGGTGCTAGAACTCAGACTGAACCTCCGGGATCGAAAACGAAACGGACAGTGTGCGGCTTGTACTGCACGAGCTGGAGGAGTTGCGCAAATTCGAACGTGTTTCCTAGTATGGTGGTACTGTTCCGACGGCTGCGGAAGTCTTCATTCTTGCTCTGAAACCTGCGCGTGTGGGTGGGAATGATGACCGAGACATCGGCGAGTGCTGATACAAGAACTGCTGTGGTGACGAGACTGAGCGCAAACTTGAAGCGAGCAGGGGTTGACTGAAGTAGGGGCGAAGGTTGTGAATGACAAAGAACACGCGTCGATGAGTCTTCGTGGACTAGCGAAGGACCTCGCCATTTGAGCCGTTGAGGGACCATACGCTGCGTTGGTACTTGCGACATGACTTCGAATGGATGTTGCTGCGGAATCAAGGAAGTGGTTGACGAGGCAGGGGCTGGTCTGACTTCAAGAGGAGAAGAATCCGAGTCGACTGGTGTGACTCCGAGCGGTTGTTGTGGTGGTGTCGAGTGGGGAGGGGCGGGGACGCTCAATGAGGCTTCGAGTGTGACAAAAGGTGAGTTCTCTTGCATGAATACTGGTGGTTGTTGCGATAGCGACGAGTTTGCACGACTGGGGACGTTCCACGAAATTTCGAGCAGCGGCGTGGGACAGACGGGAAGGACTTTGCTGAGCGATGAGGGAGGGCCACGGTTCGAGCTGGAAATCTCAACGGTCGAAAGTGGGCGGGGGGACACATGTGAACGATTGGAATGAGCTGACGGGAGCCTGAGTGCGAGTCGGACGTTTGCTGGCAAAAGCGTTGTTGACGTAACTGCAGGCGTGACTTCGAACTTTGATGTTGAACGGGGTGAAATGGGGGCATTCGAAACTTCGAGTGACGGTGTGAGACGAGCAGCTAAGGGCAAGCACATTGATACGACTTCCGACGGTGTGACTCTAAGCGTCCGTTCCTGCCAGTGCGACGTCATGCAGGCACTAGAGACTTCGAGGGGTACAGGTACGAGGGAAAAGCACTCCGAATTTGCGGACGACTCTGATGGATTCAATGCGATGTCGACGGGGGAATGGGAAGACTCTTGTTCTAAATGACCACCAAGCGGGAGGGGCAGCGACGCGAGGTCGGGCGGTTGAACTTCTACGACCAATCGTGCATGGGAGGGCGAGCACTCTAGTAAGTCTGTCATGGAATTTGAAAACGAAGGGGGAGGTGGAACGTGCGAAGACACAAGCTCATGAGGTGACGTCAAGGGGGACGCAGATGAGAATGCGTAGTCGGATAAAGGCTCGGGCTCGGGGTCAACGGCAGTGCACAAGGACGCAGACGACAGGAAAGGCGGCGAAGTCGGAATGATGGAAGGGATAGACGCAGGCTCAGGTTCGGACTCAGGCACAACATTCGTGCACGAGGATGCAAGCGAAGTCATTGGAGGTCTGGAAAACGAAGTCAACAGAGTGATCGGATTTGGAGGGGTGGTCTCGTTCTCAGATTCAGGGACAACGTCAGTATACGAGCATGCAGACAAGGCCGATCTTAACCAACCCTCCACCTCTGACACCCTTGGGTTAGCCCGTTGATATGACCGCTCCTATGCTGGCCAGGGAAATAGCTTATATTACAGTTTTTGCACACTTTCCACTTAGCTGACCCACTCCATGCTACCTACGCTCTGCGGAGCCCTTGGCGGAGCCTTGCCGACCTTGCCGCGCTCTCGCGCTTTCCCACGCTCTCATGCGCACACTCACACTGCACCCTCACACTTTCCTATGCTCTTCTGCACACTTGCACTGCATGCCACCGCACTTTACTGACATCAGCACATGCCTGTGCCTTTCATGTGAGCTTCGGAAAGCTTTCCCATGCTTCGGGCCACATTCCTGCACATTGGACTGTTGCAATGCAGCTGGTTTGGGCAAACTGGCACACCAGAGTAAATGTCTGGGGTACCAGTGCGTACAACGCGTGCTTAAATACATAGAGTAAAGGTGTAGATATCATGTGAAAAGCAAAGAAACAGGGGTCTATGACCTTCCTAGATACGAATAACAAAGATGTAATAAGTTTGTAGCCCAGGAGACTGTCCTGATCAAATATACGAAAGGTAGAATTATATCAACTGCTCGTAGCTACTAAGTCCTGAAGAACTATCTGTCCGAACCCTACGTATCAACTCGATCGCATCCTACCACCTCTCTCCCGTCTCATCTCTTCCACGTGAGTTACGGTTGAGTCCCGCCGACGCTGAGGCGTTGCTGCATAGGCATCAACACTTCAACATCTCCCCCTGATCAGACCGTCCTCTGGACAAGCCCCAAGTCCTCGTTCTGTCTCAAAAGTGATCCGCAAGCCAACGGCTTTGTGAAACCATCTGCTAGCATCTCGGCTGTAGGTGTGCGCTCTAATGTAACTGTGCCACGCTCCACATACTCTCGAATGACATGGTGCTTGATCTCGATGTGCTTGGACCGTCTGCCGGTAACTGGGTTCAATGCCAAGTCAATGGCCCCTTTGTTATCGCCGTGCAAGGGAATGGGATCTTCCATAGTGTACCCCAGCTCCTCCAGGAAGCTGTGATACCACGCTGCCTGGTTCAAGTTAGCAGCGTCTGCCATAGCCATGTACTCCGCTTCCGTTGTGTTCTGTGCTACAGTTTTCTGCTTCCGTGAAGTCCATCCAACTGCGCCATCTCCGAGCAAGAATACATAGCCCGACGTCGAATGCCTATCGTCCGTTTGGTCACCCAAACTCGAATCGCTGTATCCGTGCAGCCCATCACCATTCACACCATCATATCTTATGCATATGTCCTTCGTTCCGGCTAGGTAACTCAAGACATACTGCGCTAGTCTTAGGTGCTGAGGCGAGGGATTTGCAGTGTACTGCGCTACTAGGCGCGATACTGCGAAGGCAATGTCCGGGCGCGTTCCAATCTATTATCTGTATGTATAGCAGACTACCTATGAGTGACTGATAGTGCTTAATATCAGACTGTGACGCTTCGCCGTCATATTTGACAAGATGCTCATCTGCACCAGAGGGCAGTGGCGTGCTATGGGAGTTCGCGTTCTGCATACCAAAGTGTTGCAGTGTCTCCTCGATGTAACCACACTGGTCGATCTCAATGCGTCTATTTGGACGATTGTGTACGATCAGAATACCCAAGTAGGATTGTATCTCCCCCAGGTCAGTCATCTCGTAGCGTTCACTGAGCGAGGATTTAATACGCTTGATATGTTCCAGCGACGAACCCATAAATGTACTGTAATGTCATCAACATACAAAATCACGACGAGGATACCATCCCCCCCGTGTTGGTGGTATACATACACACCAGCATCTGAATACGTCTGCGTGAAGCCGAGCTCAAGAAGAACTCCGTGGAACTGGATATTCCACGCGCGGGAGGCTTGCTTAAGGCCATATAGCGCCTTCTTCAGGCGGCAGACCCGTGTCTCCTGTCCAGACACGACGAAACCTTGAGGTTGCTCCATGAAGATCTCCTCCTCGAGCACACCATTGAGGAACGCGGACTTCACATCCATCTGATGGATGTGCCAGTCCCCCAGCGCGGCCAACGCCAGGAGCAAACGCAGCGACTCAAAGTGTGCGACAGGTGAGAAAGTTTCGTCATAATCAATTCCTGGGACTTGCGTAAATCCCTTAGCTACCAGTCGTGCCCGAAAGCGTCCATCCGACTTCAACTTGAAGACCCACTTGGATTTCACAGCCTTATGTCCGGCTGGTAAGTCCACTAAGTCCCACGCCTCGTTCCTTGCCATCGCGTCAATTTCATACTGACAGGCTTCCTTCCACGCTTCCGCGTCCGCAGAGCGCATCGCTTCTGCATATGTGGCAGGATCTCTGCCCACCAGAGCAGCTGCCAGCAGTTCAGCAAACCCAAGACGTTGACCGCGACCGCGCTGCGCCGCATTATCCGGGCCACAATAGCACGGGTTAGGCACAGGGGTACGACTCGAACGTCTGGGCGCTGCTGCCTCCATCTCCCAAAGCAGGTCCGCACGCTGCATGCGATCTGCGCGCCTGCCTGGCGGGTCACTGGCAGCCAAGGGCGAGGGCGGCCGATCAACAACGCGCGTGTTTCTGCGACGTGGAGGGGGCGTGCTGGGCATAACGCTAGGCCGCTCAGGTGTAGAAGGGACGGGAGTAAGCGAGGAGGGAGGAGGTGTGGGTGTGGAAGGCCGGGTGGTGTCGGCAGGGTCAGGTGCGTGGTCAGATTCAGGTTGTTCAGTGTCAGGTGGCTCAAGCATGTTTCAAACCCTCGCTTCACTGTCTGCGGACTGTGCAGGCGAGGGGGACCTCTCAGGTGGTGGCCCCGGAGGTGCTGAAGGTGGCACAACGACTGGCGGTGCTGCTGGCGGGTTAGGCACAGCATGCACTGGGCTCGGAATAATGGGGGCTCGCGCAGGTAAGTGCACAGGAGACACAGGTCCAGAGTGTGGCTCATCACTCTGCAGGGACGGGTTGGTACTCTCGTCGAACGTCACGTCCCGCGACAATCGAAAAGAGTGGGTATGTTTGTCCCAAAGCTGGTAGCCCTTACTGCCCGGCTCATACCCGACTAATGTCACTTCGATCGCTTTAGGATCTAGCTTATGACGCTTGTCTTTAGGAATGTGCATGTAACCCTTGCACCCGAAGATGTGCAGGTGTGAAACATCCGGGATTTCGCCCAAGTTCCATAGCTCAAACGGCGTGCGCCAACTCAACGTTCTGGTGGGACTACGATTATAAATATGCACGGCTGCCAAGACCGCGCATTCCCAGAATCCATCGGATAGCCCAGCGGCATGGACCATGGCCATAGCCTTGTCCATTAAGGTACGATTGAACCGCTCGGCCACTCCGTTCTGTTGAGGTGAGCCTGGCATTGTTAAATGACGCTCAATTTCTTTCTTATCAAGTAGGTCTCCCACCGAACCTGCTATGTATTCACCACCCAGGCAAGGAATGCTTTAAACGCTTGTACAAATCGGTCTTTTGATTTTAAGGGGTAGACAACCGCATGGCGCGAGTAGTCGTCAATGAACTTAGCATAGTAAGTGGAACCTTGAATTGATCTATCTATGAGGCCACCGAGGTCGCTGTGAATGACCTCGAATTTGCATGTAGTTTTCTTTTTACCCCGCAGGAAAGGCTTTCGGCTAGATTTTCTGAGTTCACATTTGTGGCAAGCATTCGGAACTTCCGCGGACGCAGTGTCAAGATCCATGCCTGTCATGGCAGAGGGACCATGAGATTTGAGTGCCATATGGGACATATGTCCCATACGCTGATGCCAGACGTGTAGCGGTATGGCTGCACGTCGCTTGTGCACCCATCAGAATCGAAGTGGGTGGTGTAGTTGCCGCTTTTGTTGAGAGCGAGTACGGAAATGAGACCTACAGTCGATTCTGGGATATATAGAGCGTCAATGAGTTTGAGAGTATGGCCACCTGCAATGTGAAGTTCGATGTCGTCAATGCCAGTAGCATATACTGCGGAGCCGCAGAGTCCCTTGACAGGGTGACGGGGAATGCTCCTGATGTTTTTAAAATTGGATGCTTCCGGAGATATATGGCAAGTAGCACCGGTGTCAAGGATGAATGGTAGATCGTCGGCACGCATAGAAGAACGGCCAGCTGAGTAAGCTAGGAGAGGTATGGGCGTGGCAGGCTGGGGCCGGGAGTGGGTACTCCAATGAACGGAGGCGAAGGGATGTTCGGTGGTTGCAAGGACGGCAATATACTCCTCCTCATCGTAGGCAGGCATAGGAATCGATATGGCAGACATGGCAGTTTCAGTCGCGTCAGAGGTCGAGGCGTTGGTGTCGACTAGCATATAGCATTTTCCGTTTAAAGTGATGCTCTTGGAAGATCCGCCGGAGCTAGTATTAGGTTGTGTATTGGTATCACCAGAAGTCGACTGAGATTGCGTAGTGGAGCCAAGATTGTTGCGAGCCTTAGAAGTACCGCCAGCCTTCCGTGCAGCCTCCTGTGCTGCGCGAGCCTCGTCGATGGTTTTTCCTGCCATTTGACCTCCCGGAGAGATACAGAATTCAGTCCGGTGAGTTGGACATTTACAATTGGCACAGATTGGCCGGGCGGGTTTGGTTGTAACGGCTGCGAGTGCGGTATTATCTCCTTGCTTGTCGCCTGAAGTGATGGTTTGTTCTTCTATAAGGAGGCGATTGCGAACGTCATGTGAAGTGGTAGTCGGATTCTGGAGTAAGTCGTTTATGGATGTCTGCAGTCTAGAGTAGTGTCCGCCGAGCGCGTTGAGGATGAGAATGGTCAAGAGATGATCGGGGTCGAGTGCCCCCATCTTGAAGAATTTCGTATGAAGTTTGACGATATCGTCGATAGTGCGAGTAAGCGGAACACCGGGAGTAAAGCATATTTCGATGGCTTCTTTGAGGACGTTGACCTGAGCGAGCATCCCTAAGTTTTGATGATTCGCGCGGATAGCTTCATACGTGTCGTGGGCATTGGGATGTACACTAGCAATGCCATAGTCGTTGTCTGAGATGTGTTCGAACATGAAAGCCCGGAGAGCACGATTGTTCATGTTCCAGATCATAGCCGCTTTGGGATGGAGCGCTGGGTCGGGACATGGGAAGGTGCCGTCAAGATAGTTTCCGTAGAGACGCTGATCGACGACAGTGTTTAACTTTCGATCACATTCGTGCCAATTGGCCTTAGAACGGTCCAGGATAAGATCCGCCGGCCAGCCTGGGTCGGAGGGACAAGGTTGAGCGACGATGATAATTTCGTCAGGGGGCAATGATCGAGAAGTAGTAGCGCCGCCAGTAGTACCGCTAGTAGTAGTAGAAGGCCCACCAGTAGTAGTAGAACCGCCAGTAGTAGCGCCAGTCCCAGTGGGGTTGGCGGGAGGGTTGGCGGGATCAGACATAGAAGCGGAGTACGCAAGGAAGAGAGTGAGTTGTTGAAGAAAGAGTAGTCCAGTTGATAGCGGTCGTTAAATAACGAGCGCGAGGCCCATAACAAGGCAAAATGCATAAACAACAGACAAGACAATGTTGCAATAGCAGCTGGTCTGGCGGGCTGGCACACCAGAACTCGTAAGAGACTGGGTACCAGACATGCATAACGCGAACTTAAGTACATAGAAAGAACAGTAATTGTAGAAATATGTCTGTTACGAGTGTGTGATTCCTTATTATGTCCACTATATTTCTTATGCTCCGTGTGGTTATGCAAACCCGCGCGATGTTATTTCGGTTTACTTTACAATCTTATCTAGACTTCCGGGCCGTTTGCCCCGGACACTCACCCGCTCGTACTGTCCGCGGCCTCGTGTTTTATCCCCCTGCGGGAATGGGCTCGGAGTACCAAAATGATCCTACTATACAGTTCCTCATTTTCTGCCTATATAAACCTTCGTATTCTCGTACTGTAGACCTCAGCTGTTGCCCTCTTACTGTGTGCAAAGCTGAGGTGAGTTGATTAGATCTTTACTTACTATTCACCTATACTTACTCGCTCCGTAGCGTCGTCTTCTCTCATAGGTGAATAACATAGCTGTTGCCCTCTTACTGTGTGCAAAGCTGAGCGTCGTCTTCTCTCATAGACTCCGCGTGCACACATTAGTTACCCTCACATAATATCTTACCCAAATCATACCGCGTCCATAACTGTTTCAGTAATAACATGTGAAATAATACCTGCGGACACCCGCATTCCGTTGGATACGAGACACGAGGATTGCTCCTGATCAGATATTTGATTGTAACTACTGGTAACTGGTAAACTACATGTCCGTGATCGTGTTGCGTCGTGCACTCACTCGCACATGCGATGTGGTCGTCACGAGCCCAATCGTACCAATCTCCAACAGACAACAGACCACGGGCAGCCTCAATAAAACAACCTAACCACCTAACCATCAAACAGCATCCCCAACTGAAACAGAACTAGATGGTCCAGGAGTGGGACCTCTAGATGGGAAGCTAAGGTGACTTTTGCAAAATTTGTCTGCATTCTGATGCCCAATAAGAATGGAAAGGGCATCATAAGGACCAAAGTGGTCCTTGGGACGTGTAAGAGTCTGAAGGAGAGATTCATAAAGAGCTGAAATGTAGTGGGGAGGGTGGCAGCCCCAATGTTTGTTGAAACTACCCTTGTCATAGGCACCAGGTCCACTTCCCCAAATAATGCCAAGGCGAATAAAAGTGGTGTAAGAAAGCCCCTTGACTGCTAAAAGATATGAAAAGAGTGTCAGAGAGGCGAAAGGCCAAAAGACACAACACTTACTATGTTTCTGTGTCCAGGAATCACCCAGGCCACCTTTCCCTGATGCAAGCATATATTGGCGAAGGGGACTTCCAGGCTCATAAAGAGCAATGATGAATGTAGTAAACATTGCCACAAAGATGGACTTTTCAGTCATCCCTTTCTTAGGCCTAGATTCCCACTGAATACCACAGTAAATCTGGTGAACCTGTTGTGGATTAGCACCTCTGAAGAATTCCTTGTTGACATTCTTGGGCAAGAAGAGTTTTGGTACAAGGCGGGAAGCAATAATTGCAACTATGAGAGCAAGATGATGGAGAGGCCTTGTTGCATCATAGGCTTCCCTAACCCAAGAATAGGTATCATCAACATATTTCACACCTGAAAGGGTCGGTGTCTTGAAATCTCCAGGAAGGTGTGACTTGTGTAGGATGGAGTGAAGGTTAGCAAGGGTCAGTTGTCCCTCAAACCACTCTGCATTAGAGTCATTGGCAAGAGCAGTACTGAGAGCAATTCCAGCTGCATGTTGGGAAGAGGATGGTTGGGGGTGAGCTTGGTAGGTGGGAAGGGCCCGAGTTGTGTCCTTAAGACCAAGATTAGCCCAGGAGTTGTAAACTGGCTTCCTATAAGGTGCCCCAGGACGATTGACATTTGGAAGATGAAATGGAACAAAGTGAATGCGTAGATGTTGGATCGAACGAAGGAGAAGTTTGGAAATGAAGGAGTGTTGGGCCACTGGGTCTTGCTCCTGAGCAAGGTCAAGAAGACAACGATGTGCTTCTTTGATAATGGGAAGGAAGGACCCATTTCCCAGGACAGGAGCAGATGGAGAAGATGGAGAGGATGGAGAGGACATCTTAAGGATGAGGTTCACAAATTCCATGGGAGCCATGGAATTCTGATCCATGTTGGGCAGGCCATTGGTGATGTTGCTGGCATCCGATACAACTGCCTGAACAAGGGCCTGATAGGTTTCATTGGAGTCATTTTGTCCATAAGCAAGAGGCATGTCCAAAGCCAGCCAGTGCTTCAGGGAATTCTTCCTGTGCTTCCCATGTTTGACAGCAGCTTTCCTGGTATCTTCAGAGTCAGCTGCAGATATCAAGGCTTCAATATTAGCTTGGACACCATCTGAAACCAATTGTCGAGTGTCATCAAAGAATGCATGCAAAGCAATCTCTAAGATATGCATCCCCCGATTAGCATAATCCGACTGTACACCAGGATAACTTTCTCCAGGGTTTATGTCAATGAGATGGCAAATACGAAAGGTCGCCTGATATGCCTAATAAAATGTAGGACAATGAGCACAAGTGAAACCAGAATGCATGTGTAAATCAAAATGTGCATGAAAGTGAAGCATTCACTTTACTACCAGAGAGAGACCGCGCATGGGAAACACTCCCATGCGCGGTTGATGTCTAGATCATAAACACACCGCGCATGGGAGTGTTTCCCATGCGCGGTCGATGTCTAGATCATAAACACACCGCGCATGGGAGTGTTTCCCATGCGCGGTCGATGTCTAGATCATAAACACACCGCGCATGGGAGTGTTTCCCATGCGCGGTCGATGTCTAGATCATAAACACACCGCGCATGGGAGTGTTTCCCATGCGCGGTTGATGTCTAGATCATAAACACACCGCGCATGGGAGTGTTTCCCATGCGCGGTCGATGTCTAGATCATAAACACACCGCGCATGGGAGTGTTTCCCATGCGCGGTTGATGTCTAGATCATAAACACACCGCGCATGTGACACGTTCCGATGTGCGGCATCTCTCTGGTCGTAAAGCTAGCCGCGCCTGGGAGCGTTTCCCATGTGTGGTCCGTTTACATCTGTAATGTAAGGCTAATGAGGAGATGAAGAAACTTACCAGAAAATGGTTCGACGAGTATGTGAGGACCTGTGCCCTCTTTGATGCGATGGAGGGGTAGCGGCCTTTCAGTGGCCAGTTGCTAGCATTGATTGGAAACCCAGCGTTCATGGCAGAGAGAATCGTAGGTTCTGTAAATAGTTGAAGAAGCATAGGAAATCCATCCTTGAGAACACCTTTGCTGAGGCCGAGGGGGTGCATGAGGCTAGTTGCGAAGACAGCAGCATTTCCTGTATGGCAGAAACATAGGAGCCTTTCCAGTGCCGCCAAGAATTCCAGTCCCATATAACTTGGTTTGGTTCCACGACCTCCTGTTTGCACATTCGTGATCTCTCTCGTATAGAGGCCCTTGATCATTATGGCAATAGGGAAAGATACCCAGTCGAATAATGCAGGAAAAATCTGATTGTTGGAGTATATTAGAGTGGGGCTGGCAAGCAGAGCACAGACACGAACCCTCGGTTTGAGGACAATGAGATGGTTGTTAATGGCCTCGCGGGCGGTTGGGAGCCTCCATGCTCTTGCAAGAGGAACGATGATGTTCTTGAATATATTTCTGCGTAGAGTGTGAGCATGGGCGCACCCTTAAATGCGAATTACTTACATGCTGGATTGGTCTTTGAGCCCTCTCACATCAACCGAGTACACTAGCTCTGCGCGACAACATGTTGGGCAGTCTGGGAGGTGTATCCTTTGGTGGAACCGCTCAGAGGGTAGGCCGCTCTCACAAAATTTTTGCTTTGCTGAGGCCTTTTCCCGGTCTTTGTTAGTCTGAGCAAAAGCTCCTGAAAGGGCAGCCGTTGCACTTCCTTGCTGAGAATCCAGCCGGCCAGCTCGGGTTGCAATGCGGTGCATGATCTGGTTGTAGAACTGCGACGCGATTGGTCTGACAACTGCCGCAGAAGGGGGGTGGAGTTGGTTGGCATCTGCCATATTAATGTCGGCATTTGGATCACGGACTGCCCTGCCGTGTGGTTCTCTGCGAACGTTCTTGTTGATTTTAGTAATTGTGTCGTGGAAACAATGAGGTATGCCATCGGCTTGGATATTGCCGGCGACACGCAAGAAGCCCAGGGGGTACGCGTTAATGTTGACGTGAACGTCTTCAGGTCGGACCGAGTCGGTATGATGATCTGAGAGCGGGTTGTCTGGCGGGTTGAAGAGGGACCGTATGTTCTCCAGGTCCACGAGAACGCCACAGGATGGCTCATCGTCCTCTATGGCTGTCCTGCGGCTGATCTGTTTACCTCTTTCGTCGAAAACTGGGATCTCTGCACCGTCATCATTAAGAAGTGGATACTTTTTAAGGTTGATGCGGCGCCGGGGTTGAGGTTTTTTATTATCAAATATCTCCCCGTGCTTTTTGATGAGCCGCTGTACAGGGATGTTTCTGAAATCGCGGATATACCTGGCCCTGTATCAATCCGTGTCATGTGGCTGCATGCTATGGTGATATAGTAGGTGAAAATCACTCACTCAATTGACGTTGCAAGCGCAAATGTCAGGAAGGCGATTTTTGAGTAGTCGCGTTGCAGGTCCCAGGACTGAGACTCATGTTCTTCGTTTCCTAGAACAGCAATAGCGGCGTTTTGCCCAAAACGGGAGGTGATGATGATGGGGGTGTTCCCTTGGAGGAAATCGTCAGCTTTCCAGTCTTCTGGTGCCTTGTTCGCCCAGTCGTGGTAACCCTGGGTGATTTCGTTGTCGAGAAATTTGAGCTCCTCGAAGTTCAGTCTGATGTCCTTGTCGTCCCTGCAGAGATGGAATTTCAGTTGTGGGGGCACGACGACGCAATTGGTATGGTATCTTACATCGTGTTGGTGACATGGTTCCAGTTCAGGTGAGTGTCTTCCAGATCCAGAGAATAGACCGAGGCTCTACCAGAGTTCCAGTAGTACCCAAGGACTGGGATCTTTACTAGGAAGTAGGTGATCATCATCACCATTTGGCGATAATGCCTCCGACTCATGACAGAGGGACCGGAGGAGTAGCCTGCAGTGCAAGGCTCGTGGTGGCCAGATACGAAGTCGTTTGGGGCCATGGCAAGGAATACATCCTCGTTCCTGCACTGTCCAAGATACAACATTCTGCCCTTGGTGTCAAAGCCGACCATCGCATGCTTCCCTTTGAAATTGCGGTAGGGCATTTTCAAGTTCATCTCAAAGCTGAACCAAGGCGAGTTAGCTGCAACTGGGAGAAGAGAACCCATCCCGATAGAGTTAGCAACGGTGAGGTGGTAGTCGATCATGCTCTTGTCCGTTATCAGCTTCCGTCGGCCTGTCCCAGCCTTGACAAGGAGGTCCTCGTCAATCTGAATAGTGTGGCGGCGAGATAGGATGTTTACGACAGTTTTGTCGTCATCGTCATAGAACCTTTTCAGAGCAGAAAGCTTGATTGGTCTTGGCTGCATGACGTTGAAAGCATCAATCATCGCCGCATCGCAGCGAGGTGTTGCGACAATTGCCCTCAGGACTTCGGCCTGGTCAAGCCGGTCATCTGGGTCGGTCTCAAATGGTTCAGGGATTGCTGTGACATCAGCTGGCTCCATAACACGCTCGTGGGGATCAGTGCCCCCATCAGTACTGCTGAGACACGGTCAGTGGGAATGGGCGTCCATGATGCTGTAATAGGACTGACAATAGGTCGTTCTCAGAAACATGTTCCAATGACCGTTGTTGAGGTGGAGTAAGCGACATGGAAGGAAATGGATGTTGGGAGATGTGACTTGATTCGCTTGAAGAGTAGATGTGGGCAGAACTACGGTGTGCAAGAAAGCGTGTGCGACTGGAGCCGGTGATGTAAGTTTGAATTTTGCGGTAACAGGGACACTAGATCTGTTCCTGAGAAATGACATGTTCCAGGTTTGGGCTCAGCGTTGTGGGTCCAGTTTGAGTTACACACACACGGTGCCCATCTGAGGCTTAGGTCCAGAAGAATATTATATTGTGTGCTGCATACTGGGGATTGAAAAAAAAAAAATATGAATGTCGCAGAATGTGCTAGTCAAGGGTTGGTGGGTCGGGATTCTACTAGGCTACTAGCACGGAAGTTGGGGCCGTTTGGGAATCCCCGTGACCGCAATCAGAAGTTGTACAATATATGATATACTAGCGATTCATGACGGCCCTTTGGGGCCGTCATTCAATCGGGCTGCGTCACTGCTGCGTCTGTGAATACTTTTTTTGGACAGCTCACACGATTGGACTCTCACTCTCACACGATTGAAGAACTGCGTTAAGGAATCGAATTAAGGAATCGAAAGTAGAAATACAACACAGTCGTACACAGAATACAATGCATGTCGCTATAGAACACAGAAATCACCCAAGTGAACCTGAAACATATCTTTGCATTCCCATTGTAAGCGGCGGCGGGAGGGGCGTTCAAAACTCGCTTCATTCTCCGATTTCGCCATTCTTTGGCTGGTGACTCCCTCTTTCACCTCTTCCACATATCTACTTTATCTTTTCAATGTCCAGCAACCGTGGAATCGGACAAAGACGTCGTCGTCTGCGAGAACGTGCAGAACGAGTACGCTCCTTTACGCTCTGTTCTTCGTTCGAAAATGTGCTTACTCACTTCGACGTTATAGAGCTTGGGTCATAAATTACCACGCGATTACGCGGGAGGTTTTGAGTGAGGCAATGCTGCAACGTTTCTAGCTGGCAGAAAACCCATTGGAACCTCAAATAAAATAAGCCAGATTCGTCAACATCTTTGAACACTCTTACATTCCGTCAGCTCTTTCTGAGAGCGTCTTGATAACCAGGTCTTTATCTCTATCCCCCCATCTCCTTTGGGCCCTAACTGAGTTAGAACGGACCACAGATCTGATGTATTCAGCGATATCCTCCTTTTGTCCGCCCTCGCCGTGAAGAGAGAATGAATGAGACGTGAGGCTACTAAGGGCGTCCTGGATGTCTACCTCAGGGCGACTAGTCACGCAAATGTGAAGACTTGGAAGACACAGGTCGACGAGCTCTTTCACAAGGCCAAGGACCTGTGCGCGCGAGGTTGGAACTCCAGAGGTATTGGGACACTCGTCGAGTGCATCCAAAATAAGATAAACTGAGACTTGATCCGGAAGGGTGAGCATCTCCTGTAGGCAGCACACCAAGGCGCTGTCACAGGGCTGGCGCGCACCATAGTAGTACGTTTTCTAGAGATGGTAGAGAACGTCACAGAAGGGATCGGAACAAGCAGAAAGTTGGACAAGAAGTGAGGAGAGTAGCTTGGGGCGAGATCTCTTGTCGATATCCCGGAAGTCGAAGTAAAAATAAGCCAATAAAGCTAGTCCTGCGTCATAAAGTGTGGTGATATCTTGGATTATTGCGGAACTGTTCGGTAATCTTATGTTCCCTAGTTCTACGAGAGTGAAGGAGCAACTAACCATAGAATACTCTTTCCTGAGCCCGCTGCGCAACAGGCAGTCAATCAGATCACCGAAGCCATCAAGGGTAAGGGAGCGTACGTTTCCCGTGGACCCACAGAAGGGAGCTAGCTACCTTCCATTTCTCGAAGCTGCCACCTTGACAGAGCCACTCCGTTGTTCCTTCATGATGACATTCGCATGCAATATTGTGACTGGTGGGCGGATCAGGAGGAGATCGCCATTTTCGAAGGCGCTCTCGTGATTCATGCCCTGTGGTCGTGTTAGATACTCGTCCGTCGGTGAAGACGGGGACTGATGACAAACTTGTCTCGTCGTGTAAGTTGTACACCATTTGATTCCAAAAAAAACAAAAAAAAGTTGTACACCATTCGTTGCACACTATCTACGACCTTTTGCACCTTTGCCTCAATCACTTCAATCTTCTAGTCGACTTTCTTCACGTGGTCTCTCCGCGACAGATACGCTCGAAGTCTCGAATGAAAATAACATGATGTTGATGGGATAAGACTACGAGATCACGACCATCCCTGGAGACACGGGCTATGTAGGATGTGAGCATGAGAGGTTTGCCTGAACTAAAGGGTATGAGTGAACACACCTGCAATAAACTTCGGACAAAGAAACTCATCGACTTCGGGAGTGACAGAGAGAGGGGTAGTAAACCAGTCTCCAGAAATGAGGAATGGGTCCTCTACATGCTGGCTGTACCATAAGGCAGCACGCGCTGGTATGCGCAGGACCTCGATGCCGCTCTCTCGTAAAAACACATGCACTACATTCGTCTCGCACACGAATGCGTGTCGCTCGTTCAAGTCAACTGAGCCGATGGACTGGAGGCAGATGTTGATTGTTTGCACGAGGGAACCCGTGCGCACATCGTACAAGAAAATATGATCCATGCTCGCACATACAAGCGTCGGGTATGCAACTCGGTATTTGCTCACGAATTCGTCAAGCCTCAGCAGCGCCCAGGGCCGGAACTGCCCACGCGGCGCGTAATGATGGTACAAGCCCGCGACGTCCGCGGACACGGCCATCTGCTCATCATCAGGGAGCGCATCGGCAGCGACCTCACCCTCGTCGACAAAGTCGCTAGAACGTCGGAATGCGTTGCCGAATGGAGAACAACGTGCGCGTCTGTGATAGCTTGCGTTACAAAAAAAAACGAAGGAGAGCACTGGCATTCTCACGTGAACGATCACATGTTCTCCGAAGTCCGAATGAAGAGCCGACTACGCTGTGGCAAATTCAAAGGACGCCGAGGACGAAAACGTGCGACGCAAAAGACGCAAAGGAGCGAGGAAATAATCAGATTGAAAAAAAAGGTCCAGCCGGCACGTAAATGCGCAACAACAGTGCAACATCATCGCGGACGGGAGCGGCGCGAACACATGCCAAAAAACGTTCAAAGACCGCCAACTCCGGAGACAATGTGTTCCGTAATAAAGTATACTACAGCTAGATCCAATGTAGGAGGCCCTTTTTCCCGAAATTAGCACATAAGCTGAGTCACAAAGATTGTTTCGGCGACTGTGCCGACGGATTTTGCCACCAGAAATGTATGTGCAACAATTTCAAACCAAAGACCGGAATTTCAAACCAATTCAGTAAAGGTAAACCCAGCTGTCAAAAGTTTGGAACCCAGTTGTGTCTGAGCGGACCCCAGGGGCCCCCTACATTGGATCTAGCTGTAGCGATTCATGACGGCCCCAAGGGGCCGTCATTCAATCAGCGTGTATTTGTGACTACGAGATTTCGTGGAGCAAAGGTTATTCAAGAACTGCATTAACCAAATTGGTGTACAATCAACGCTCCTCCTCACGCGCGCAAGATGACCTCCCTCAAATTCACACAGGGGTCGACATCACCAGGTCTGATAGCGGCCAAGTCATGCTGAGAAGACAGAAGGTTATAACGGCGCCAGGCGAGTAAGAAATCCAGTTTCAAATGATATTCGGGGATAGATGTCGAACGCATCAATTCGTCTGCCTGCACATAGGTATCCACGAAAGGGTTACAAAGGAGAATCAGCTTTTGCAAGAACGCCATCGTCCGAGACTGCGTCTGCAGTAGGGACGAAAACGTACAGTTAACTGTACAGGGGGGCCTGGGGATTCTCGGGAAGCAGAGGGCCTATCTGGTGGAAAAGTTCGTCTTGAATCTTGTAACATGGAGGGCCGTGACCATCGAGAACGCGGCCATCTAAACGAAAGGAACCACCACTCGAGGTAAAGGCGAACGCCTTGTAACGACGGATGTGCGAACGAAACTCTGTTGCATCCTGGGCCTCGTGATCGTCTACGTAGTACCAGTACAAGTTGGGTGGCAATGGATTGACGAATTCCAATTGGACCTTTCCTTTTAAGAGAGAGGAAACGAGGGCAAAAGAGCAAGCGAACCACTGTAGAACAAAGCTGGGGACCGGCGGGTGTAACTTCGCCCATCGTAACGTCCTCTCGGTGTGAAGAGGTCAAGGAAGCAGAAGCAACCTGTGGAAAACTATGGGATGCATAAGAGAGCGTCCGTGAGAAGACGACGGTCACAAACGTTGCGTTGCAGTGAGCCTATTTCTGGAGGGGGGCATCCAATCCCGTGGTAGCTTATGACCCAACTTCTATAGGGTCGAAATAACCAATCAGCTTCCCGGGTGATGCACTGAGACGAATGGAGCGTACACGTTCTTGACGTTCTCGCAGACGACGCCGTCTTTGTCCGATACCTCGGTTGCCTGACATCGAAAAATAAAAGAGAATATGCACGAGAGGATAAAAAGGGGCGACCACCAAAATGAGGTCGAAATCGGGGAAGGAAGCAAATCCCCGGCACCAAGGGACACAGCACGTGTTAGGAAATGAAAATGGAAAGCCTTCTTTAGTACAAATAGAATATGAAGAGGATGAAAAATACGCACATTGCGAACGAAGCGAGTGGTAACGTCGGAATGACTCCCTGGACTGAGAATGACGCGCACAACAGCACACAATGAAGGAGAGCGTCGGTCTTTGTCACGTGAACGATCACATGTTCTACGAAATCCGATTAAGGTGCCAACTACGCTGTGGCCAATTCAAACAACGCGGAGCACAGAAAGGTGCGACAAAAAGGACGCACAGAGCAAGGAAATGTTTAGATTGGAAAAGAGGACCGGCGCGCACGTAAACGCGCATCAAGACTTACAAGTTAACAAATTCAGACTACAAATACAACACAGTTGTATGCAGGATACAAAGGACATTACACAACATCGGAAACCCCTGACACTAACTGAGACCAATCTTTCCTTTCTCTTGCTACACGACTGCGGTAGGAGGTGGGGCATTCAAAATGTTGGTGAATTCATCAAGTAACAAAACGGGCTTGCCCAAAGCAACAGTAAACAGCTCAGCACTGAACACCACTCTTTCGTTCAGTGTCGGCAGGTCATTGTTGGGCCAGTTTGGTTGCCTGAAGGTCACTGTATGAACTGTGAGCATCCCTGTAGCGTTGCCAATGTTTTGGGTAAGAGCGAGGGTGAAAGTATTATCCATTGTGTCAATGAAGGAGACATTTCCCACTACAGGTAGCAAGGACGGAATGTCGGTTTGTATGATGTTGACGTCGATCGGGAGATCAAGATGGCGAAGCTACAGAAAAAATGAGTGTCCCCTGTTCACGAAAACATTGGGAGGACGTCACACCTCAACAATCTCGCCAAGGAAGGTGAAGTCGTCGTGTTCACGAATGGGACTGGGCAGGTGAACATTCGGTCGGTATGCCACGATCTCATAGAGTATTTAAGCAGGGGGGCGCAAGGAGGAGAGGGTACTAACCCACTTTCATGCAAACATGATAGATTCCTCATTCAACAATTTCGCGGACTCCTTCGCGCCCGTAATGGGCATTGAATAGGATAGGGGATATTGCTGTATTGTTCTTACATGGGAGTATGACGTCGAACGTAATTGGCATGACTTCGCCTGGTGTCGTGCATGGTTGCTCTAGACGAGCCATGGAAGAGAGGGAGCCAATATCCTGAGGAGGAGCAGCCATGAGTGGAGGTGATGAGAGGAGTATGCTATGCGATTTGAGAGACATCCACTTTGGCAGGCACAAAGTATGAGTCGCGCTCAGAGGCGCATGCAGAAGCAACACACAAACGCGTGGAAGCACAGCCTACGTCGTGTGAGTGGTGGTGAGACCGATTGGCAACGGAAGATATTTGAAACCGACCGAGCCCGATCACGTCGGAAGCCAGACACTGCTGCAGAGACGGCGGAGACGAGGGCCAAGACCGTGGGGCCAATCAGAATTTGCTGCCGGGATTTCCTGCATCGTCATGTGGTGACAATGTGGGCAGCGATGCTCCAATCTTCCCAAGAAATGAGTATCGACACATGCCGGAAACTGAAAGTAAGAGTGAGGAGAGAAATGCGAAAGTGCAAGCACGAACCACTGTAGAAGAAAGCTGGGAACTTTTGGCAACCCCGGTGTGTGCATGAGATTGTCCCGGGAAAGAGAACTTGCCATCCATCGCAACCTGAGAAAAATATGAGCAAGGGAGGAATTCATTCTGAAAAATGTACGGACATCGCCCATAGTGAACTCCTCTCGGTGCGAAGGGGTCGAAGAAGTAGACGCAACATGTACAGACTATAAAACGCATAAGAGTATATCAGTCAGATGAGGGTGGTCACAAACGTCGCGTTACAGTGACGCTATCTCCGGGGATGGCATCCAATCGCGTGGTAATTTATGACCCAAGTTCTATAACGTGGAAGTGAGCAAGCACGTTTTCGAACGAAGAGCCGAGCGGAAAGAAGCGTACTCGTTCTGCACGTTCTTGCAGACGTCGTCATCTTTGTCTGATTCCACGGTTGCTGGACATTTAAAAAGATAAAGTAGATATGCAGAAGAGGGTCAAAGAGGGTCAAAGAGAGAGTCACAGGCCAAAGAAAGGCGAAATCGGAGAACGAAGCGAAACCCCCCCCGCACCAAACGCCACAAGGGACACCTGTAACAGGAGCACAAGCACGTGTGAGTAATTGAAATGGAAAGAAATCTTCACTACAAACAGAGAGCGAACGAGACGAAAAGCACCGACATTGCTAACAAAATGAGAGGTAAAGTCACGATGCGCCGCCGAACGAAGAACAATGCGCGCGTCACAGATGCACACGATGCCCGCGTAACAAGAACGATCGAGAGCGGCCTCATTCTCACATGAATGATCACATGTTCTCCCAAGTCCGAATCAAAAGCCGACTACGCTGTGGCCAATTCAAGCGACGCAAAGGACGAAAACGTGCGACGAAAAAGACGCAAGGAGCAAGGAAATGTTCAGATTGTAAAATAGGTGCGGCCCGCACGTAAATGCGCAAAAAGAGTGCGACATCATCGCGGACGGGAGCGGCGCGAGCGCATGCGAAAAAACGTTCAAACACCGACAAGTCCGGAGACAATCCGTTCCGTAATAAAGTATAGTATAGATATAGATACTCGTGGGTGGTGGAGTGCGTGCGTATGCAAAGTATGGGTTCCGATTATTCCGAAAGCAGTAGAAGACCAGGCCAACACGTATGCGAAGCTGCGAACCGATCGATACACATTCATGGCTTGACTGGCGTAAAAGGAGCCCGCACTTTTTGCGGGTTTGATCGCTTGTGGCACCGAAGGACTCGGAGTCAGGATCATGGCACCCAATTACAGGACATCAGGGGGCGGGGTTGTCGTGAAGTGTAACACCATGATGTAACTTAACATGAGAGCTTTGATGGTCTTGGCGACGCCAATTAGAAGCAGTCGGCATGGAACTGCTTGTCCATCTCCCCAAGTATTCAGCCTCCCATTGTAGGGGTTCTTCTCCCCATATTTTTCCGAGCTTGACCGTGGCCGCCGCTCCCTCGACGGTCTTGCCGTCGTGTATTGCGATACTCATGCGCTGTCGGCCGGCGCATTTTTTGGCCTCTTCGGACCCCGTTCAAGTTTAGAACTGTTAGTGAGCGCTGCGAGTGCATGTGGGCGCTCGCTTAAGTTCGTCTTAACTCGTATTGGGCAACCGGAAGTTTAGCCGTTACAGTAAGTGTAGGTTAACTGTATACTGTGGTGTCTGTGGTGTCACTGCGCCACTTCCAAATTATGAATATTGTATTGGTAGTATTGATTGCCACTCGCATAAATTAGGCGCATGAGTTCGCCTGACATTCCAGGTTTGTATTGGAAACCGGAACATGTTATGCCACTGCGTCGATCACAGGATACAGTCGTCACCATCATTGGTGCCGTAGTTCCCGTCATGCGACGAGGACGGATCACCCCAAGCGTCATCTTCCGTCTCTCTGTCCTCATCACACAGGGCTCGGGGTGGGAGCGGCGGAATGTCCCACAACAGCCTTCGTGGTCGTGATGGGGCCAATGAGGGCGCAGTGGTAACCCTGCAGATCGGTGTCGGCTGGATATATATTTATTTTTACACACCGGGATTATCTTTACTGTACCCGAGCAGTACAGTAGTCAGACAACTCCGCAGAAAAATGTCGGAGTCAGTCGGACTACACGACCACGTACATATAAAGGCTACCCACACTGAGTTATGCGAGTGCAGTGCTCTTGTACGGAACATGTCATCCATTGATACTATGCCTCAAGCATTTGATCTGTCACCACTCAGCCAGGCGTTGTGCCAAGGTACGCATTATCTCAGTGAAGTAACGGCAGAAGCCAATAATGAATCATACAGACCCCATTGATGGCATGACGAATGAACCTGAGGACGCAAAAAAATGGACGTGTTTCCTCTGTAAGAGGAAATTTAGTACATTTAATCTGCAAGGTGAACCCATTGTGGGATCTGAAGAGGAGGAGTGCCCTCGGTAAGTCTGAAAATATAGTATTAGATAACTTTGTCACTGAGACAGATAACAGGTCGCTCGCTGATACAGATGTTCGCGGCTGGCTTTCATTTGTGGCAAAAGGCCACTTTTATTTATGGGGAGATGCAGGAGAAACGTGGCGTTCTTGGGAATCTTGGGAGTTAGGTGCTTGGTGAGGCGAGGGGAGGGTGTCAGACTCGTGTCAATAAAAAAAATTGATAGTCATATTCGGAGGGGCCCTCCGGGCCTCGTAAATTTATATCTTCCTGCGTGTGACCTTGTTCAAACTCGTGCGGGTTCAAAGTGTAATAGGCATCGCTAGCACAAATTTAAAGAGGACGTGAACACGGATGGACAACCACAACGGATAACACTTGGGTTGCCGTTTTAAATCCTCATACCATTCGATCGGAACCACTAAACTCAGGTTCAAGAAGAGGGCCATAAGGTCGCACATTAAGGTAAACATCCAGACGGCGGGGTCCACCTGGGCGGTGGCGGAGTGTGGAGAGGGCGGCAGAGAATGGAGAAAAAAGTGGGTGAGCTGGACTGGCTCTGGAACGTTTGGTACCCTGGGGGCATCACTAAGTTGGAGAGATGAAAGAGGATATGGCTGTTCCGAAGACACCACGAAGAGTGAAGTTGTCCAGAAACCTGGCCTCCCGAGATATCTCTGAACCACGGAAGCCATTTAGGCAGGTGGGGTTACAGTAGTGGCTTGGTGCTTGTGATCCAAGGAACGTACGTATGTTTCTAGAACCAGACAAGGGAGGTTTGATTCATGCAAAAGAGTCCTACCATACACCAAGGTTACCGATGTGTGAGCGCACTTCCCTGTCGCCTGTGAGCGCTGTGAGCATTGCTCGAAGTTTTGCCTCTCCTAGTGAGCTACTCATGAACGCCGACTAGATTTCACCTGGTTGACGGTAGAAGCTACCTATAGCTACCGATAGCTACCGAAACATCAGGACGTTGCCGAAAATATCTTCGGGTTTTGCCTTTTTTTGTCGGTTGTCCGGGTTTCCGAGAACCCGAAAACCTGGCAACCCGAGGTTTTAGGCAGAATATTTCCCACGCCACGAGTTGTTACCGGTCATCTGGTGACGCGATCATGGCTTGACGTATCTTCCCGATTTGGATTGGCAGCGGATGTAACCTTTTTTAGGGTTGTATTCTATCTGCCGACCACGGCCTTCTTCCTTACTACCCGGTGCTTATGGTACAGTAATGTTGCGATTGGCTGGGACCGGGACGCGGGACCCCTTACGCCCTTACGTATAAGCGTTCTTTTCTTCTTGATAGGGCTTTGAACACATTCCCGTCTTAAACGCTTCAGCAACAATTTTCTTTCTATCCATGTCGCACATCGATAACCCCGAGTGGCAAGCAGCGGTCGCAATGGATCTAGACTCGCTAGTGGACCCGGAGGGTGTCATTTCTGGCGTTGACGGTGGTCCCATGCCGCAGTTTTTGCACGACCAGGTAAAACCCTTCCACTTTCGTGTGTGATGAGCAATTCAAAGGATCAACTCTAGTATTGCTTCATGTGTGGAAACGGGGGCAGTCTGCTACTTTGCAGTGGTGCCAAATGTTCGCGTGCGATCTGTTATGGCACCGATGCCCAATGCCTGGCCGTCCCAGTTAGCTCACGCTATGAAGACTCTGACGTGTTGTTCATCTGCCCCCCGTGTCATCAAGACAGCGATCGTAAGGCAAAAAAACACAGCCCTTACTATGTGCGTTCACCATGACTCACCTCATCACGATTTTGAGCTCACCAAGCTATAAGGGCTTCTATGTAGTCTCAGGTCCTGATCCCAGTCTGGATGGGACTCAGATTCATACGGTGCCATCTGGGTCTCATCCTGAATACGACACTCAGACTCTTGAACCACTGTATGAGTCCCCAGCTGAAATCCGTGGCAGTGCACAGCTTATTCCACGGTCAAAATTTTTGGGCAATGGCATCGCTATCCTGAATTTCCGTCTCGATGCCTTCCATCTAGATACTGGCGATCTCGGCAGTATCTTGGAACCGTTCGCTAGTGCCTTCTTTCCTGAAGATGGCAACAACTTGCTGATCTTTGAAAACATTGTGTATGACTTAACTCAAAGCCAGACTAAGCACGAGCAAAGGATACGTGGCGTTATTGGACAATTAAGAGCAGCTAGGTGGGTCTCTTATGCCAGCACTCTAGTGAACTCTCGCCTCACCAATGTTGCCAGCTCCACTCTCAAGACCGTGATAGTCCTTATTACGACTCATGCGGAAGACGGGACGGGGTATCTTGCAACGTCTTCGAGCTGTCATGTTAAGTTCAGCAAGGTGTGTATTTTCCCTCATGTTTTGTAAGCTCATCTCATGTCCTATGACAGTGGATGATCGAAGTCGTCACGAGACCGCTCTTGGATGTTATTGGCACGCTTGACGCGCACTGGTTTTTCCTTTGTTGTGGCGCACTGGTCAAAATCTCGTCTTCCCTGAAGAGGGTCAAATCCTTTGCCAACAAGTATGTTATTTTCACTTTTTAGTCCGCTCTGGCTCAATGTAGCAGGTGGAAGCCAGCCAATATGTTCGCTTTCGATGCCCCTTCGTTTCATCCAATATATGCAACAACATTCCTGCTCAGTTTCTTCCAGCACATCATTATCGAAGGCCGGACCTTTGGTAGTGCCATCGGGCTCCTTCTGAATACTTCGGCTCTTTCACGTCATACTGGCATCGTGCGCTTCTGGACACATGACTCGTTGGTCAGAGACTGCACGCTGAAGTGGTCACATTCCCACTGTCAGCCATGGGGAAGGCCGGTGCTGTATCAATGTCCATCTTGCCGTTGTATCCAAGCATGGGATCAGAGGTGCCACGGAGCTTCATCAGAGCTAGGCAGAGATGTGACTATGCGTTGTTCATACAAAGGAGAGCCAGGACAACAAGAGAGATGCTGTGAAAGTCTCAAGTTTGGCAGGCCATCACAACCATTCAAGCCCATCAAACCGTCAGAGGGGGTTTGGGTGGCCATTGGCCTTGAAAAATCTGAATATTTGTAGTTTGCTATTGTGTACACGCTGTCACATAAAAAATATACTTTCACTAGACGTCGACTTTGTCGACTCATACCCCGCTTTTTTTCCACCTGTGCTCGTACACAAACTACATAATACATCAAGTCCCATTTCCTACGGCATTTAGTCTAACTCTCTTCATCATATGACGTGACCATAATATCCGTACGATCCTGTGGTAGCATATGCTACCCTCACTTTCCTATGGCTACTCTTCCTCGCCTAGGCGCACCTATTCCACTCACTCCTCACAGTCATACAGCTGCGTCGTCCTCCTCAAAGAAACTGCTCTGGCCGAGGCAGAGCTCGGAGGTCTTCCTCACGTGCGGCCAGCTTAGCAAAGGCGGAGCGCATTCCCACCATTTCTGTTGATTCATGGCGGGAGCTGTTCGAGTACGAAGGTGCCCTCTGCAGAGAATGACGGGAAGGTGATCTTCACCACAGACGAAAGCAAAGCTTGGTGTGTTTACTCCGTTTTCCACTGTGTTCGAGAGGAGTCACGTGGCATAAAACGCAGTTCGAGGTGGACGTTGCTTGGGGCGTTGTGCTCGTCGCTGTCGGGCGCTGGCCCTACACCCAAGGCCGAGGTTTCGAAAATTTGGCGTCGAAGTTGACTCATACAAGCGCATCGTGATCGACGACCAACTCGACACAAGCGTGCCGAAGATGAATCGTTTCCCGTTCCATGGATAAACCCGCAAATACAATCTTGCCGACAATCCTCAGATACTGTCTCCGAAAAAATCGTCAACTCATCGGGAGCAACACCCAATAGCGCTCACTGCCAGTGGTAAGTCACCAGTCTTACTGTCTATGTCAGCAAGCTGCGCGCGAGTGAGTGCATCTGTTGATGAGCCCTTCAACCTTGTCCACCTTGGCCCTCTTGAGCCAATTTCAGTTCTCCCCGAAAAGCCATGTATTTTCCTCTCCTTCCAAGGCTCCCGTCGCCGCTCTCTCCGCATCGTACACTCATCATGACAACTGAGATGAATGTTACAGATTCCCTTTCTCCGAGCAATAGCAACCTGGGGATTGGGAACGGTTTTCACTAGCTAATCTTGAGATCCTAGCCGAGGAGGGAATTTTAAATGGTTGCGACCGAGGAACAACTTCGCGGTGACCAATCGCTCGCTTTAGCCATGTTAAGTTGTTAACCAGGCCAAGATTGTCCACGATATGATTTTTCAGTTACTTCCACTGTCTCAGTCTCAGTCTTGGAAAAGGAACAAAATTCTTGTTACATGTTCACAACATCCATTAATTCGGTCTTTTCCCCCGTAGGCTGTGAACACGTGGCTAGTGTCCGCACAGGATGGGACTCGTGTCAACTACGACAAGGACTGTCGCGCGTACATTCCCGAGTCTTAGCAAGCGGCCGTAGGGTTGGCTAAAACCCTTGCAGGTCGACCCCTTGCAGCGCAATCTGTGGCAGCTTTCCTTGGTCCGATTACTACTGGCTTTGGTGCGTTCGGACCTTATTAATTTACGCCAGAAGAATTTGACGTTCCCGAGATGCGAATCGAACCGTATGCAGTACCTTAGCAACATTCATCCCGAGATCACAACTGAGGACCTGTACAGTGCAACGCCATTCGAGGTGACGTGCTACATGCTACAGGGCACATGGTCATGGTACACGCAGGACAAACACATTACGATGCGTCTTCCTTTCCGAATACTTTAATGGCAGCTCATTTACCGTATCGCGTATATATCGATTCGTAACGTTCGTTACGGTGGACTCCTCTGCACAGCTTTCACCTTCTATGCTGCGTCCTATCAGAGATTTTGAGACTCAACCATCGTAAGCTCGGATTGGTAGGACTGAGACATGTTTGTTTGAGTAATTGACTTTGACGTTGGCCTCACTGATGACTCCACCACTTGACAAGAGCCAGCCGACTCTGTGAATGACACTGTCTCGGCATTGCCCTAGCCTCCCTGGCCTTAATACTGTACTGCGATGGTTATCACCGACACTACTGTACCATACTATTATTGGTGATGATGACAACCACCACGGTCGCTACAAGAACAGAAACTACCATCACGGCGACAATGGCAACGACATCAACATCCCGTCAGGGACATCTTGATCGAATCAACTATTGTTCTCTTCCAGCTCAGGGGTGGGTGCGTTAACAAAGATCCAAAGTGCCTTACAATAAGTCAAAATACCTTACAGTAGCGAAGGCTTATCAACTTACAACGCAAGCCACGAGTTTTTTTGCAGGTCAGGATCGGAGCTTGATAAACTCAATTGATGGGCGGCCAGTGTCTCTGCACCCTGACACGGATGTACATGCCCGTGAGTACACTGTCAGTATGGTTCGCCTTTCCCTAGCCTACAAAGTTGTACACTTATCACCTCTAAGCATCTGAAAGGCTTTCTCATAAGGCATTTTTATGACACAGAAGACTAAAACCTCATTTCGCTGGAAGATGTAAAGACATACAAAAAACCACATGCGGCCATTGACGCAACAAAAAGGTGCTCTTCGTTCTGCCCGTCCTTGAGGAATTGAACGGCTTTCCCTTGGGCTTTCCGGCTTTCCTGACTGATTGAATCGATCAGGTGCCCCGCTAGTCGTTCCTGAAATCACCGGTGACTTGACTAGTGACATGTGACACTAGCGACTACTTATATTATCTGATCACGATGACGTCCGGGGGAGCGGTGTTACTGAAGTCGATTGCATAAATGAGCATCACGGGATCAGGACAGTGAGGGCCATGGTGGTACTGTATTTATAATCTCAATGCGAGGGCCAACGAAATTGCGGTCTAATCGGACACCGCCATCGTCATCCTGAACTCCCCGCCTGCCGTACCGCAACAAGAAAGTTTGCTCTCTCTCGTGATAGTACGGCACTCATTTGGGAGATATGGCTCGGACCTTCAACGTTTCAACGATTAACCGAGAGAACCGAAAAGGAGCTCGTTAAAAAACGATTGTGCCAAACAACAATAAGCTAACAAGGACGTGTCGCGGGGGCTCGAACCTGGAGGTTTTCCATTCATTTTCCATTCGCGCTACGCCGCACTCTAAGACGTACAAAACATGGTTCACGTACCGTGACTCCGATTGACTCTGAGACCACGAGGCTCTCAATCAATAACTCGCAATCACCTCGTGCGCAGCCATGGGCTCAGACGGGAACGACAAAGGCGAATCTATCGCACCTCGAGGTCGAGCATCGTGAGAGGTGCGCCGATAGTCGCGCCGAGATTCTCAAGGGCGGCGAGGATGGGACGAGGGCTTCCAGGGACGACCATACAAGGAACATGAGTGAACCGAAGACCACGAGACATGTAACGGGGCTTCGCAGCAGCACACGAGTTTCTTGAGAACCTTGATAATGGGACCATCCGCTCAGTGGTGGAGGAGCCAGGAGGACAACGCGCTTGACAACGCCGGGTAGAACAAAAGCCACAACGGTGTCCTCGACTCCTTGATTTTAATCTTTCCAATAATCGTGTGTGCATACGCCCAGACAGCAAAGCAAAAGTCACCAGGCAGAAATACGTGCGCATCTTCCGATCTTCAACGGACATTGGAGCCTCTTACTAAATCGTGTTTACAGTAATTACATAACTGCGCCACGCTACGCGTCGGTAGCGTGACTTGTCCATTCACTCCGACGGTCAGCATCTACGACCGCCACGTCAAATGATGTCACAGCCAGTCAACCGCCTGCAGGGGATTATTATCCCATCTGGTTGTTGTGTTCACGTATTCGTGTTCATGCTGCTGGGCTGCAGAGTTGGTTATTGGACTGGCATTTTGAGCACACAAATCCAGAAGCAAATTCGCCATCCTCCGTCTGGTTAGCCTCTCCAGATTGTAGGTAAGGCTTGTATTCTAACTCGTGAGAATTTCTGTACTCAGTCGTCTCCACCTCACAGGCAATGCCACCAATTCTCACATCAAACAGCACTTTCACCATTTCCTGATCGCCGTCGCTTCCAGTGGGCCTTACCCCTACTTGCAAGTGCAGCAGGGTGTGGCGTCCACTCCTCCGCCTGTTCTCCCTCCCTCGAGGCACAACTTCCACTGGCCGGAGTGATCCCGCACCTGCTGCCCCTTCTCCCCTGTCTAGGGAGCCGATACATGTTCCCGATGACGGCGAGTTTCCGCCAGTGTATGAGCCTACAGCACTAGGCTCCGGCAAAAACATGCTCCGCGTCCTGCGTCCCAATTTGCATCTGTATCCTCTGCAAAGGCAATGTCTCCCCCTCCTGGCCTGGTCCTCCCAAATCCAGTGACTACACCATCAAATATGACTGGCGGCATCGATTTCGACCTTTTGAAGGAGGTACCCCCGTCGCAGGCGAAAGTTGGAGGCAGTTGGCTCGGGGATCACCAAGCCTGCACGAACGACGAATGACATTTGGCTCAGTAGGTTCGTCTAAGCCTGTCCTTACACACTCGAACCTTACTCAATTGGTTTTTTGTTGTTGGTTTAGCCAACGTCCTTCGCCCGCCCGCTGTGGGGCTACCATCTCCGAACAGGGATCGCTGCACTCGATACGTTCATACCTAATCCCACACTCGGCGCTCAGCGCCCATCTCAAATTCCGCCTCTGAGCACTCGAGCGGGTTCACTGTCAACAGCCTGAAGTCTCTCACGCACTCGAGCTAGATCTCCTCGACCGACCGCCGCGTCATCCGTCCGAGTCCAGGTGAAGCATCGCCCGTACTATCTGCGATGGGCCGCCACCGCCCGACAGCAGCACCCACACTGCGCCGTGCCGTCCCCGTGCCGCACTCCCCGTCGCTCGCGCAGAGCGCGACGACTACGGCGCGCAGTAGTGTGACAACGCACATGTCGGTGACGGATCCAACTACGGGCTATGTGTCGTGCGTCGCGCATGCCACGTGGGCGGGTGGACGTGAGTGCGAGCGCAACTCGCCTCTGCTGAGCGCAGACTCCCGCGCGTTCACGGTCAATATAACCTCAAGCCTCTCGCGCAATCAAGCTCAAATTCCTCGACCGATCGCTGCCTCATTCGACCAAGCCCAGACAAGGTATCGCCTGCATTATCCACGGTAGAGCGTTCCTGCTCAGGCCCTGTCCACCATTCCACCCCCACCCTCACTCTCGGGCTGAGCTGCTGGCAGTCCATATTTAGCCGGTCTAAGCCGGAGTGAGGTACCAACGAAGCATAGAGCGTGGTCTTTGAGCAAAGGAGTGAACGAAGGGCGGCACGTGCTATATCCTCTTCCTCTGTGCCGCCACCTGTCCACCCGTTTTCCAACCGGTTCGATTTCCTTAGCTCTTTTCTTTTTGCAACACAACACCCGCATATCCAAATACATACACCCCTTCACCTTTTTCACCACTTTTCCCAATCTTTACCCACACATGCCTCGTATAGTCGAGGACCCCACCCTGGCCGGTTGCCCAGGCTTCGAAGGCGCCGAATGGGTCTTCCTAAGGCAGCCTGTGATCGATGCGCACGTTGGCGACGCTCCCCTCGCCATTGAGGATGCCACCCAACGTATGAAAGAGGCTTGGACCCAGGAGAATCAGCGTAAAATAGCCGCTTGGAACACCCAACTCGAGCAGGACCGGGTGGAACAAGAAGAACGGTACAGGTTGGCCCGAGAGAAGCCATTCAGCATGCCCAGCGCGGGAGAGAGGCCGAGGAGCAACGCAGGGAGGCAGAAAAGGAAACCCAAGCTTGGCACCTTCGTCCCTCAGCGACCCGTCAGCGAGTCGACCGCACCGAGGCCAGCACCTTACGCCCTCAGCAAGATCAACAACCTGGAGTATATCGAACTAGACTACTTCGCGGCGAGAGGGTGCAGGGAAGCGTTCGCGGACACGAGCAAATCCGTCAGCCACGACACACTGGCTTTCACCCAAATCGAAGACACTATCGCCATCCGCCCTCTCGCAGCACTCAGACCCTCCAGACACATCGGGAACTACGAAGACTTGAGCTGGGTCGAGCCAAGAGCACGATGCTGCACTTCATAGCCAAACCCGGGGTATGGTTAGCAGCCCACGCTGAACCCCTGGCCGCGTTTTACATCAATTTGGAGCTACACCCAAAAAAGTCTCTCCCGTTCAGCGAGCAGGCTTTGATGTTGTACCAGAGCCGAGTCAGGCATGAATGGTTCGACACCTTCAAACGGGAAGAAGGTTTCAATATTGCCATCATCCAAGATGCTCTCCTCCGCCCCGTCGCAGAGGAGCTAAACGGAAGAATCGTCTTCAGCGAGATTGATCAGGTAACTTACCCCCACCTATTTTCGACAACCCTTCGCTGACCGAGACCCATTCTTCTTCCTCTGCCACGCATCACCTTGAACCTTTTCTCTTCCGCCACCTGCCACCATTGCCATTGCCATTTGCTCGTCGTTGCCAGTCGCCACTCGCTATTGCCACCTGCTCTGGTTACCCCGCACGCCATTTGCTTTTACCTGCTGCAGATCCGCAAAGCTGCCAATGCCGCCTATGA